>CM060400.1:204964813-206164813 GCA_030545235.1 Helianthus tuberosus
TAACTTTTAACATCGCTCGACAAATCACGAATTCGCAACAAATGTAATACTATTATCAAGAGTTTCAAAAACCAAATACAAATTGTCACTAAGTTGAACAAGAACAATTCGAAACCCTAAAATTAACAACTACCTACACCGAGGTGAAACCGAGATGATTAGCCGCTCATGGTTGAAGAAGCTTGATCACCGGATGTTTGGAACGCGAGTGAAGACATCTTGAAGCTTTGATGGATGAATTAATGGTGAATGATGATGGATTGGTGAAGGATGATGGTGGTAGGATTGATGATTGATGATATGGAGAACTAGGGTTTGGATGGATGAATTGATTGTGTAAAAAATGGATGATGATTCGGTTGTTGTGGATGTTCTTGATGTTAGAGATGGAATGGTAGGTGAATGGTGGATCAATTGTGGCTCCAAGATAGAGTTCAAAACTCAAAAACAAAGTGTAACTCCCGTTTTTTGGTCAAAATTGATGTTATAACTCGTCCCCAACTCAAAAATCAAGTTTTTCGCGATATGAGAATGCAGGTGGCGTCGCCGACGGCCATTTAGGGCGTCCCCGACGGCCCTTGGAAGTCTCAGTTTCGTCCAACGGCTTAATTAGCTGTTTACGGAGGTTTCTGGCCGACGGAACAATCCAGAGGGCGTCGTCGACGGCCCTTTTGGGCGTCCCCGACGCTGCCTGGTTTTGTCAGTTTCGTCCAAAACTGTTTTCTTCATAACTTCTTCGTTATAGCTCCGTTTTACTCACCGTTTTCGCCCACGTTCTCGTAATTTAGCCCTCTATCATGCCATCTTCAAATATACTCATTTTAAATCCATCAACATGTATGAATCCGTTCGTGTAAAATAAATAAAAAAAATTCCTTTATTAACTTGAAATACTGAAACAATTACAGAATGAAAATAAAATACAGATTTCAACTGAAAAATGGAAAAACAAGATCTGAAAACTCGAACAGACGAAACTGTTCTTGGCTGAGGATCGTGTTAGACACGGGTCCCTTAAAACAAATTTCGTGTCTCCCAGGAGAACACGTTTGTTTCCAGGATACAAAAGCCTCAAGCAGTTGCACTGCCGGTCTTTACTCCAACCCGAAGGTGTACCTTGCTTGCTTGAGAGAAGAAGATCAGAATTCTATAGGGAGAGAAGGTTGTATAGAGCTGGTGAATTTCGGTGTTTTTCTGCAATAGGGTAGCACCCTATTTATAGTTGCAGGTTTAGGCGAAACTGAAAAATGAATTAAATGGAGAATTAAACTGCATTAGACGTCTTTAATGCACTTTAATTCGTCACTTAATTCTTAGTCAAACGCATTAACTTCGTCAGTTTCGAATGCTGAAACGTAACTGCTCAGTGTAACTGCACTGGCATTCACTGCTGCTGGAAGCCTACTGCGTGCGCGCGCGCGCAAGACACACTGATGCGCGCGCAGGGCTGCACCCGCACGCGCGGTGCGTCCACTTGGCTCACTGCCATGCGCGCATGCGCCATACTCACTCAGGCCCATGCGCACCTGCGCGCGTGTGCCACGTCACCTGTGAGCCTCTACGAGCACGCCACACAGTCGCGCCGTTTTGGCTCACTTTGGTGCACCGCGCACGTCACATCAGGCCCATGCACCATGCGCTAGTGCGCGCCATGTGTACCCCGCGCGCATGATTGCCACGTCATGCGCCATCGCGCGCGGACCCACCAGGGTCGTGCGCATGCTTGCCACATCACCAGCCACTTGGTCCTTGCAACCCTTGTGCTTCCACCACGCACACGTGGTCAAAAATACAAAGGCGGCTCTCAAGCGGCTCGCGGCGATGCGAGTGTGCGAAGTGCAAAGTGCGCCATCAAAGCGCCACATTGCGCCTCATCGCCCACCCCACGCGCGCGCGCGCGCGTGTGCGAGTTAGGGTGCTCCGCACCCTTCGCGAGTACACTAGTGAGTGCTTCCATGAAACAATAAGGATGGAGAGTTCCCACTTAAATACCCCTTTAAGTTCCATCTCTCATCCGATGTGGGACAAGGTGCCACTTTCCCACTTTTTTCAGCATTTAAGTTTCAAATACCAAACTTTGAGCATCGATATCTCATTCATCTTAGCTCCGTTTTGGACGTGGTTTAGTTCGTTGCGAAGCCCTTCCGACATAGAACACAAACCCACAAATAAATATATAAAACCCGCTCATTTTATTATATTTATTTCTAGTCCAAAATAGGAAAAAATCATTTTCCTATATTTGTGAAAAATGCTTTTTTCACAAAATTTCCAACAATCCCCCACATGAATACAAATCGATCTATCAAGTTTCAACGATACACGTTCAACAGTTGAGCATTGCAAGATAGGTAGGTGTAACCTTTGAACCTCCTTTTGTGAAGCATACTTAGCCTCCTAGGGTCTTGTAGACGCGGGGTCTTTGAACAATCCCCCATTTATGTAGGCGACAATATACATTCACACAATACTCTCCCTAGTCGAGTTAAGACCTCATGGTTGTGTTCGTTCATGGTCATGGAACACGTTCCTGGTTCTGTGAGAGCTCTAGGATTTGCGCCTCCCCACAAATCCATTCGAAGCGACCCCACTTCTCTCTAACATAGGTGATTCCTCTGAATCATTAAAAGCATCATGGTTAATTTGGATTTCCTCAAAATCCTTAACCTCAACATGCTTAACCTTTCCTTCATGTCACTGATTGGAATGGACTAGGAAGTATACAACTCCCTTTATTGATTTTGGGGCACCCCCCATAGTGACTCCCTTTGGGTTTATGATTAAGTTTGCCTATTGAACCTAGATCTTGGGATCTCCAGTCAACTAGGTTAGGTTTCCCTCATATTCCCTTCATCTATGGGCTTTAGTCCCATTCCTCTTGACAACCTATACACCTTATCTGTGCTTAAGCCTTTTGTTAACGGGTCCGCAATGTTATCATTTGACCTCACATAGTCAACTGAGATAACACCCGTTGAGATAAGTTGTCGTACCGTGTTGTGTCTACGTCGAATGTGCCTTGATCTGCCATTGTACACCATGTTTTGTGCTCTAGCAAGAGCAGACTGATTGTCACAATGTATGCAGATCGCCATCAACGACTTTGGCCATCTTGGAATATCTTCCACAAATTGACGTAGCCACTCCGCTTCTTCCCCGCTTTTATCTAAAGCGACGAATTCGGATTCCATCGTAGATCTAGCTATAACCGTTTGCTTGGAAGACTTCCAAGCTATAGCTGCGCCAGCAAGTGTAAATACATATCCACTTGTTGATCTATGATCTTTTATATCCGATATCCAGTTCGCATAAGTGAATCCTTCGATCACTGCTGGATCACGGGTATAATGCAATCCATAGTCTCTCGTGTATCTTATGTATCTAAGCACCCTCGTGATAGCTTTCCAATGATCCTCGCTCGGATTACTGGTGTATCTACTTAGCCTGCTCACAGCGTACGCTAAGTCGGGTCTAGTACATGTCATTAGATACATGAGACTACCAATGATCCTTGAGTATTCTAACTGAGAAACACTCTCGCCTCTATTCTTCCTTAGGCGTTGGGTATTATCAATTGGAGATCGAGCTATACTCGTATCGTCCGAATTGAATTTCCCAAGGATCTTGTCCACGTAGTGAGATTGACTCAACACAAGACCATTTTGGGTTCTAGTGATTTTTACTCCAAGAATCACATCCGCGAGACCCATGTCTTTCATGTCAAACCTCGCTTTCAACATGTCTTTCGTTGAGTTGATCATCTTATCATCACTCCCAATGATAAGCATATCATCTACATAAAGACATAAAATCACATAACCTCTTGGTGTGTCTTTAAAATAAACACACTTGTCGCACTCATTTATTTTGAAACCATTGTCAATCATGACATGATCAAACTTTTGATGCCATTGCTTCAAGCCATACAAAGACTTGACCAATTTACATACTTTACCCTTGTTTCCAGGGGCGGAAAAACCCTCAGGTTGTTCCATGTAAATTTCTTCTTCTAAATCGCCATTTAGAAATGCGGTCTTTACATCCATTTGGTGAACTTCCAAATTTCTTAGAGCCGCAATTGCAAGAACCAATCGAATAGAGGTTATTCGCGTTACAGGCGAGTAAGTATCAAAGTAGTCTAGACCCTCCTTTTGTCTAAATCCTTTGATCACTAACCTTGCCTTGTATTTATCAATACTTCCGTCAGCTTTCATCTTCCTTTTGAATATCCAACGATGTCCAAGTGGTTTGCAACCAGGTGGAAGATCTACTAACTCCCAAGTATGATTTTGCAATATAGAATCAATTTCATTCTTAATTGCTTCTTGCCATTAAGGTCCTTCCGCGGAGGTAACCGCTTCGCGGTAGGTATTGGGCTCACCCTCAACCATATAGCTCATGAAGTCTGGACCAAAGGATTTTCAACCCTTTGTCGCTTACTTCGTCTAAGCTCACCCTCCTCGACCTCAGGGCGTTCATGTCTTTCATCTATCCTCGTAGATGAACTTGTTCCTGCTTCATCTAACCATGTAGACGAACTTGGACCTGCTTCATCAACCGCTCTTGATGAAGTCGCATGTGTTTGTCCTAACATAGGAAACACATTCTCAAAATATGAGACAACGTTAGGATTAGCCTCCATGATAGTGTGTTTATGTACATCGGGATTCTTGGACTCATGTACAAGAAAACGATGTGCACTACTTTGATGTGCATATCCAATGAAAATGCAATCAACCGTTTTGGGTCCTATCCTAAGAGCCTTAGGAGGTGGTACAATCACCTTAGCTAGGCACCCCCACACTTTCAAGTATTTGTACGAAGGCTTCCTTTTTCTCCATAACTCATATGGAGTTTCGTCCCTATTTTTCAAAGGTATCTTGTTCAAAAGATAGTTTGCTGAGAGAATGGCGCCCCCCCACATTTCTCGATTCACTCCCGAGCTTATCAACATGGCGTTCATCATTTCTTTCAATGTGCGGTTCTTACGTTCCGCAACGCCATTTGATTGTGGAGAATAAGGTGGTGTACACTCATGTACAATGCCACCTTTTCCGCATAAATCCGCAAAAGGTGCAACATATTCACCTCCCCGATCGCTTCTCAAAGCTTTTATTTTCTTTTTAAGTTGATTCTCAACTTCATTTTTGTACAAGATAAACTTCTCTATTGCTTCGTCTTTACTCTTAAGTAAATACACGTAGCAATATTTCGTACAATCATCAATAAACGTGATGAAGTACTTATTTCCTCCACGCGTGGGAACCGCTTTTAAATCACACACATCGGTATGAATTAAATCAAGGGGTTCGGTTATTCGTTCAACCGATTTAAACGATGATCTCGTAAGTTTGGATTCAACACATGTCTCGCATTTGTGATTGGACTCGATATGGAATGTTGGTATCAAGTTTAATTTAATTAAACGTCGTAATGAATTAAAATTTACATGTCCTAGTCTACCATGCCAAACATTAGAAGACTCAACCATGTAAGTAGAAGTAGAAATTTCATTCATTTTCTTGTTTTGGTTTACAACCATTACATTCATTTTGAACATTCCATTTAGGGCATAGCCCTTACCAACAAACATTCCACATCTAGACAAGACAAAATTGTCCGATTCAAACACTAGACGAAATCCAAACTTGTTGAGTATCCATCCCGACACGAGATTCTTCCGTATCTCTGGAACATAAAGCACGTTTGTCAAGGTAAGCTCCTTGCCCGAAGTCATCTTCAAAACGACCGTGCCTTCCCCCTTGATGCTTGCGGTAGCTTTATTCCCCATATAAAGCTTTTCTTCACCCGAAGCTTCCTTGAATGTAGAGAAAAGAGCCTTGTCTCCACAAACATGGCGGGTTGCACCCGTGTCAACGAACCATCCTTTTGGGTTTTCACTCATTGCGTTGACTTCTTCAATCATAGCCGCTTCCTCGGTTATCATTGCGATTAGAGGCATACCATCCTCATCAACCATGTGCGCACGCTCACGCTTAGGTTTATTGCATTGGTTAGCACGGTGCCCCGTCTCGTTACAATTGTAACAAGTACCTTGGAAAGGCGCAGGCTTCTTTTTCACAGCCCCCTTTTTAGGTCCAAGGTTGCTAACCTTTGCTTTCCCTTTGTTGTCCTTTTTACCCTTGCCTTTCTTGCCCTTTGAGGACTCCCCAACTTCCACCATGTTTGCTTTAGCCGAAGCTTGCAAAATGGTGCCTTTTTGGGCCACCCTGTTTTCTTCTTCTATACGAAGACGAAGAACAAGGTCCTCGACCGACATTTCCTTTCGCTTGTGTTTAAGATAATTCTTAAAATCCAACCAAGCAGGAGGTAATTTTTCGATCATGGCTGCCACTTGAAAAGTTTCGCTAAGTACCATACCCTCAGCATGGATGTCATTTAGTATAATTTGTAACTCTTGGACTTGGTTCATAACAGACTTGTTATCAACCATTTTAAAGTCCAAGAAACGGGCGACAACAAATTTCTTTGTTCCCGCATCCTCCGTTTTGTACTTTTTCTCCAAAGACTCCCATAATTCTTTGGAAGTCTTGATATTATAGTACACATTATACAAAGCATCCGAGAGACCGTTTAGTACGTAGCCTCGACATATAAAGTCGGAGTGCTTCCACGCCTCTACCGCGCTCAGAGCCTGAGCATCGGTCTCCCCTTTCGCAGGTTGGGGAACGGTCTCCGTCAAGAACCTCGCAAGGTTCATGGTGGTCAAGTAGAAGAACATCTTCTGTTGCCACCTCTTGAAGTGGAGACCCGAGAACTTCTCGGGTCGTTCAGCATGATTTGCCACTGTGGACGCTCCCACAGTGTTGGCAGGGATTCCAACGACAACATTGGTATTGCTCGTGTTCACATTTTCAGTCGACATTCTGAAAAAGTTCCAAGAAAACAAGTTAAATTATGTTTTCAAAATAATAAAGACGCTACTTTATTATTATTAGGAGTTCAAAAAATTCAGCCGTGTAGCTTCTAAGTCCAACTTTGAAGACTACAACAGGAGGATTTTTAGAACTTCAGCGACAGAAAGGAGTAGAAGCAGATTCTGTTTTGACAAAGTCGCTACTTTGAATCAAAACAGGAAGAAAATCTGTTTTTTAAAACACAACTGTATGAATTCAAAACTGGTTCGAATTCACAACAGAAAATGTTTGTGATTCTACACGAACGGTGTTTTAAAAAATTTGTTTTAAGATTGTATGAATCCGTTCGTGTAAAATAAATAAAAAAAATTCCTTTATTAACTTGAAATACTGAAACAATTACAGAATGAAAATAAAATACAGATTACAACTGAAAAATGGAAAAACAAGATCTGAAAACTCGAACAGACGAAACTGTTCTTGGCTGAGGATCGTGTTAGACACGGGTCCCTTAAAACAAATTTCGTGTCTCCCAGGAGAACACGTTTGTTTCCAGGATACAACAGCCTCAAGCAGTTGCACTGCCGGTCTTTACTCCAACCCGAAGGTGTACCTTGCTTGCTTGAGAGAAGAAGATCAGAATTCTGTAGGGAGAGAAGGTTGTATAGAGCTGGTGAATTTCGGTGTTTTTCTGCAATAGGGTAGCACCCTATTTATAGTTGCAGGTTTAGGCGAAACTGAAAAATGAATTAAATGGAGAATTAAACTGCATTAGACGTCTTTAATGCACTTTAATTCGTCACTTAATTCTTAGTTAAACGCATTAACTTCGTCAGTTTCGAATGCTGAAACGTAACTGCTCAATGTAACTGCACTGGCATTCACTGCTGCTGGAAGCCTACTGCGTGCGCGCGCGCGCAAGACACACTGATGCGCGCGCAGGGCTGCACCCTCACGCGCGGTGCGTCCACTTGGCTCACTGCCATGCGCGCATGCGCCATACTCACTCAGGCCCATGCGCACCTGCGCGCGTGTGCCACGTCACCTGTGAGCCTCTACGAGCACGCCACACAGTCGCGCCGTTTTGGCTCACTTTGGTGCGCCGCGCACGTCACATCAGGCCCATGCACCATGCGCTAGTGCGCGCCATGTGTACCCCGCGCGCATGATTGCCACGTCATGCGCCATCGCGCGCGGACCCACCAGGGTCATGCGCATGCTTACCACATCACCAGCCACTTGGTCCTTGCAACCCTTGTGCTTCCACCACGCGCACGTGGTCAAAAAATACAAAGGCGGCTCTCAAGCGGCGATGCGAGTGTGCCTCATTGCGCCTCATCGCCCACGCCACGCGCGCGCGCGCGCATGTGCGAGTGCGAGTTAGGGTGCTCCGCACCCTTCGCGAGTACACTAGTGAGTGCTTCCATGAAACAATAAGGATGGAGAGTTCCCACTTAAATACCCCTTTAAGTTCCATCTCTCATCCGATGTGGGACAAGGTGCCACTTTCCCACTTTTTTCAGCATTTAAGTTTCAAACACCAAACTTTGAGCATCGATATCTCATTCATCTTAGCTCCGTTTTGGACGTGGTTTAGTTCGTTGCGAAGCCCTTCCGACATAGAACACAAACCCACAAATAAATATATAAAACCCGCTCATTTTATTATATTTATTTCTAGTCCAAAATAGGAAAAAATCATTTTCCTATATTTGTGAAAAATGCTTTTTTCACAAAATTTCCAACACAACATTCCCCAAAATACATCCAATCTTAGTGATTAACCCGGTTTTCTTCATTTCACATCCCCGGTTGATCCGTTTCGCGTCCCGTTGCTCCGTTTAGCTCCCGATTAGCTTCTTAAACTCTTTTAGACCTGTAAAACACAAATCCCATTAAAAGTAGGCTATTCAAGATTAAAATCTACGTAAAAACATCAACTTAAGCATAAACGATCACCGGTTTTCAACCACGTATCAACCACCATACTTCTACTTTTTCCTCCATTTTCAGAATTCAAACTTCCTTTTTTCTCCTTGAACCTCTTTCCGACTTCCTGTTTCTCATCTTCATTCCTTTCTTGAACCATCATAATGTCTACTGGTGCAAAACCTACCACCAAGAAGAGGAAGTACAAACCAATAAATCCTCCTGGTCCGGATCAGGCGTAGATAAACAGGAAGGAGGATGAATTCCATAATCTTGTTCAAAATTTTGGCTTCCATTCTGATTGGGGTGTTCAATTTCCAACCCCTAATTCTACTGCATTAGATGCTCCTCCTGGATATGTGACATTGTACGCTGATTTTTTCCGTGAGGGCAACTTTCGCCTTCTAATGACAAAGTTCACCGGAGAAGTGTTAACAAACTATGGTTTGCACATCTCACAAATAAATGCTCTAGGGTTGCCAAGACTCACCCATTTTGAGTTCATATGCCAGGCCAACCGTGTTGAGCCAACCTTTGAAAAGTTCAACGTTTTCTATTTAATCACTTACACCGGTGGTTTCTATTCTTTTAATTCTCGTACCAGTGGGGTTGACCCTTATAGCCGGGATCCACCGAAGAGTCTGCATAACTAGAAACAAAAAATTTTCTACATTCTTCGTGGTGTCATTCCCATCGATATGCACTATAGGGCTGAGAGTGAGGGTGTTCCACGTGTAAATGTTTCCATTCCTTTTACCGAGCAAGACTGGTATACCGCCCTAACTCGAAAGGTGACCCCCATCATTCAACTGGAAGAGAGGGCCTTGGTGGCTGCCAGGATGAGTATGTTATGGGCTCCTCAAAACCCTAGGGGTTTTCCGGTATATGGATACCAAGGGAAAGGTATCATTATTATAGATTTGTTTACTTGTTCTTTGTTTTTGTTGTGTGTCTCTTCACATCTTCTTGTGTCTTGCAGCAGGATATAGCTTGATGAATGTTTTCAATTCTAAGGCTGGTGGTGCCATGGTTGTTGCTGTGTTACCTGAGGGGAGGCCTCTGTGGCTTGATCAGATAAGAAATAAATTCTTGCACCCCACGAGCGAAAGCATGGCCACCTATGCTAACACTGTTTTAGGTGAAGACGATGGAGATGATATTGACGTTGATCCTACTCCTACTTGGGGGGGGGTTATCATCCTTTCGAGTAAGGAGTCTGCTGACTCGTATCAGGATCTAATCCATCGTTCCGCGCGTGCAGGTCCGCAACGAGGGACTTTTCTTGAACCTGTTGCTGACAATGTTGACACTCATGTTGTAGGCCTTCAGGCTGGGACTGCTGAATAGGTAGAGACCAGGAAGAAGAAGAAAAAGGATAAGACTGAGGAGAAGAAGGCTGAGGAACCAGTGGCTGAGACCCCTCGTAAGCGTCCTTCTAACTCCTCGTTCTTGGACTATGTTGTCGTATCTGACATGGTATCTGGTTTAGACGCAGGAGCTAAGCGTTCAGAACGTGATCCTAATGATGATGCCAGGTTAACTGAGATAATGAAAAATAGAAAGGTTCTTGAGGATAAGAAAAAGGAGCTCGATGCGCAGGCCGCTGCTGCATTGGCTGAGAAAAAAATCCAAACTCCAGAAGGATACTGCTGTTGCACCATCTGAGTCAGAGATTTACTTAGGTATGTTTAGCGAGAAGACCGGTAATCGGTTGGAAAAACTATTCAAGTCTGCTTTCGGTTCCCGTGGTACGATTTCTTCTTCTGTTGAGTGTGTTTTGTTTTTTGCATGTTTTTTTATTTCTTTGACTGTTTTATGCTTTTCTGCAGCAGCTCCCAAATCTGGCCGTTCTGCGTGCAAGGTTGACATTTCCAAGATCACTACCCCCGCTTCTCCTCCGTCGAAACCTCTTGATTTGTCTCCTCCTCACCCGGACCCGAAGGGGAAGGGAAAGGAGGATGAAGTTGAGGTTGATCAGTCGGAAAAAGTGGTTGAAGATGTTGCTGTTGGTGCTGGGAGAGATGAGGTCCACGTGGAAGGTATGGAGACTGAGGTTGAGTCAAGTGAAGCTACTCCGCAAGGCACCATTTATACTAAGCGTGTGCGGGGTTCCGGAGGAGGTGGTACGTCTGGTACTCATCAAAGTCCAGAGTTTCATCGTGTCAAGGGTGGGTCATGGACTTCCCATAACCCTACCTGTGATGATCTTCCCCATGCCCCTCATTGGACTTTAACCCAAGGCTCCAGAATGAATGACCTCTCCAACTGCCGTGAGTTTTACTCTTTATCCCTCCCCCGTGTTGAAAGGTTGTTCCAGAAAACCCGCCACCGGATGGATCTTTTGGATGATCACATCCATACCGGTGTGAATTTTTATCCCAATTGCCAAGAAATTATGAGGGAATGGCAGGCGATGGGGGAGGACATGTTGGAATTTGAGGCTGCCAAGAAAGAACTTGCAGAGGAGAGGGAGAAGTTTAATTCTGAGAAGAAGGGTTTGTCATGGAGGGTTGCCGATGCTGAAGATAAGCTTACCAAGGAAAAATAATACAATGATGATCGTCAGAAGGAATGGAAAGGTGCTTGCGAGAGGTCTAACCGGGAGCTGAAGGCTGCCGGTGATGAAGTAGTTAAGTTGAAGGGTGAGAAAACGAAGATGAATGATGAGCATGAACAGGCTATTGCTTTGTACCAAAAAAGAGAGGGTGAATATATCAAACGTATTGCAAAGTTGGAAAAAAATGCTGCTGAGGGAACTGCAGAGAGCAAGGCTTTCGAGATTCTAGCAGAAGAGGCCAACGCTGATTGCAAGTGGTTACTTGCGCGCGGCGTTCCCTTGGTATGTTTCCTTGTTGCTTTTGCTTTTACTTTATGTCTATTCTGATGTCGTGCATCTTCCTTCTTCATTTTGCAGATTGCCGATCGAATAGTCAAATCGGATAAATTAGCAAGTTATATGTTTGAGCTTGGTGGTGCTGCTTACAATAGCGGACGGAGGGAGGGATATGCTGAGGGTAGGGCAGCAGCTGCAAGTAACGAGAAGGAGTACCATTTCGAGTTGTACAAGGAAGATTGCACTGCTGCTTACGCTGCCAAGCGTCGGGAATATGAGTTCCTTGAATTTGGTATTGTCAAAATTGTTGGAAAATTATCCAAGAAGGCTGACGCTGTGGAAACTCTTAAAAAGGTTCTTGGTGAACAGGATGCAGGAGCTGGAGATGCTAGTACCAGCCAAGTTTAGTTAACGATTTCCGTCTTGTATGCCGCGTACGGTCCTGTTGGCCTTGTAATCTTTGAACAACTTATTACCTGTTATGTATGTGAACAATTTGCTACTTTGCTTCTGTGGTTGTTGATACCTTATTCACAATTTTGATATATATGATGCTAACCGTAGGTTGTTAGTCTGTTTGTTGTGAATTTTGTTTCAGTTACAATATGTGCATGTGTTTAATTACTATGATCAGGTATCACGAATGAACGATGGCTAAGACAGGTTATTGCATATAGATCATTTTGTCTTTAAACTCAAATGACTTTTACAATGTTCGTGCTGTCGTGAAGCACATTGTTTATTTGTATGTACGAAGTAATCGTTTAATAGGTTATTGTGTTTTTGGTGACCCGGCTGTGCTCAGCCTTGGAGGTCTACAATGTTTATCCTATGATGTTTTCATGTATAGGTCGGCACGAAGTGACCATTGGCTGACAGGTTTTGATTGTGTATGTCTGACCCGGCTATGCACTTAGTCGTGACGAGCTTTGGAGGTCTACAACGTTTTCTGTCGTTAAGCCATTGGTGTTTTCGTGTATGCCCAAAGTAATACATGCAGTTGTAACAAAAATTCACAGAAGATAGGATAACCAACACTTCTTGTATTAAAGACGATTGTGTTGGGCGCACGGCCGTTCATTACAAGGAAAGATAAAAATTATAGGCCAACTACATATAACACTTCCTTAGCTGTTGGGCGTTCCAAGTCCTGGGGACTTCTTTGTTCCCGAGTGTGCATGGCTTGTATGCTCCTTTCCCAAGGACTTTGTCTACCACATAAGGCCCTTCCCATTTTGGGGTCAGTTTTCCCGGTCTTTCAGTATTAGATGCTCATTGTCTCTTAAGACGTAATCCCCAGGGTTGAAAGTGCAGATTCTAACCTTGCTGTTGTAGTAATTCTCCAGCTTGGTTTTGTACTTTGCTTTATTAATTGCTGCCATCTCTCTTCTTTCCTCTAGAAGGTCCAGATCCAACCTTCTTTGTTCTCGTTGTTGATGGCATTCATGGACAACATCCTTGGGGATGGCAGTCCGATTTCTGCAGGTATGACTGCTTCGGATCCATAGACCAGACTGAACGGTGTTTCGCCGTTACTTGTCTTTGGCATTATTCTGTGTGCCCATAAGATGCTGGGTAATTCGTCAACCCAACCTCTTCGCTGCGTCCTAAGCCTTGCTTTTATACCTTCCACAATGCTTTTGTTCACTGCTTCTACTTGACCATTTCCTTGTAGGTGTGCCACCGAGGAAAAGTTATGTTCAATTTTCAGCTCTTTGAACCAATTTTGGAGGTCTTCAGCAACGAAGTTTGTTCCGTTAGCAGTTATGATTCGTAAGGGTAAGCCGAAACGACAGATTATCTGCTCCCAAATGAACCTTCGAACCACTGTAGACGTGGTTGATGCCAATGCTTTTGCTTCCACCCATTTGGTAAAATAGTCTACCGCGACTATGATAAACTTTACTGCTCCTGGGGCTTCTGGGAAAGGACCAACCATATCTATTCCCCATTGTTGAAACGGCCAAGCCATTGTGACGGGAACCAGATCGTTCTTCGGGCGCATGGTTTTGGGAGCATGCCTCTGGCATCCGCTGCATTTCCTTAAAACTTTGACTGCGTCTAGGTGCATTACTAGCCAATAATAGCCTGCGTTCATTACTTTTGCTACTACCATTCTTGGTCCTGCATGAATGCCGAAGATTCCTTCATGTACTTCGCGAATTAAGTAGTTGGCATCTGCTAGATCCACACAACATAGCAATGGTCCGAGGTATGACTTCCTATATAGGATGTCGTCGGACATTTGGTAGTGCTCGGACTTGTACTGTATCTTCCTTGCTTTGGCCTTGTTCTCAGGCAAGATTCCATATTTGAGGTACATGATGATCGGAGTCATCCAGGACATTAACCCGAGTTGGATGACATTTACCTGCCTTAATGGAACAGACGGGTTGCTTAGTACCTCGATGCGTACGTCTTTAGCCAGATGTTGGAAACCGGTCGACGCGAGTTTGCTCAGTGCATCTGCTGGCTTGTTCTCACTTCTATTGATGTGGTGTACCTTGTAAGAATCGAAGCTTTGGAGCAGGGTTTTTGCTTGCTCTAGGTACAATGCCATGACGTCCCCTTTGGCGTCTTATTGTCCATTAATTTTCCCTGCCACGAGCATTGAATCTACATGCGCCTCTATGTGTTTGACCCCCATTTTTACTGCCATCCGTAATCCGGCAAGAAAAGCTTCATACTCGGCCTCGTTGTTTGTGCTTTTGAAGTCTAAACGAATGGCGTATGTGAATTCATGCTTTTCTGGACTTACCAACCTTAGCCCTGCACCTGCTCCATCCTCATTGGAAGCGCCGTCTGTATACAATAGCCACGGCTCTTCTGAGTATTGCTTTTCTGCCTTCTCCATCACTTTGCATTCTCTATCTTTATCGTCAGGTACTTCTGTGAGGAAGTCAGCCAGTACCTGACCTTTGATTGCTGGTCTTGGTCTAAAAACCACGTTATGTCCTCCCAATTCGATAGCCCACTTTGCTAACCTCCCTGATATTTCTGGTCTTACTAGGATATTACCAATGTTGTAATTCGTCAGAACATGGATAACATGATGGGCAAAGTACCTGTGTAATCGCCTAGACGCGTGGATCAGTGCTAGGACCATCTTTTCCATTATGACGTATCTTATTTATGGGTCATTCAAAGTGCGTAATACGTAATATACTGGTGTTTGTACGCCCTGTCGATTAACCAGAAGAACCGCTCCTACTGCTTTCTCCGATGCAGATAGGTACATGACCAGAGGTTCACCTTTCATTGGGGCGGTCAATGTTGGTAAGCGGATCAGACAATCTTTCATTTCCCTGAATGCGGTTTCCGCTTGGGTAGTCCATGAGAACTGGTTTTTCTTGACGCAATTGCGGGGGGTTTTGATGAATGGAAACGCCTTAGCTGCGTGATTTGCAAGGAAACGATTTAGTGCTGCTAATCGCCGGGCCAGTTTTTGCATCTCTTTTATTGTTGATGGGGAGGGCATCCGTTCTATGGCCTGCACTTTGTCGAGGTTGACTCTGATGTAACACCCCGTGTTTCGAAAGTCAAAGTCAAGATTGAAGTCAAAGGAAGAAAAGATTGCTAATTGCGATTTGTCACTCCTTGCTCAATTACTGTTTTGACTTCTTTGACTTGTAATCGAATCTATTATTTTATTTGTTTTAGTTGTATTATGTGGAGTATTTATTAATAATCGAGGTTTAATCGCATATTTATCGCTAATCGACTTATCGTTAATCGCTATCGCATTCGCAACTCGAATTACATGTTCTGGATATTGTTTTACGTGTGTGTGCTATTTATGTGTTGCTTGTGCATGTTATGTTTATGTTGAGGTGTTAATCGCAATCAAATCGCAAACGCTAAATGCAAGTTATTTATAGTGATTGTATGTTAGATATAGTAGTTAGGTTATTTGTGTAACTAATGGATAATGCTATCGCATTGCTCCCTCGAATCGCATCGCAATGCTTAACACACGAATCGAAACGACAAAACCCAACACGCCGGACACCAGGATCGAGTGGCCAACCGATCGAGTGGCCATCCGATCGGATTGTCATTCGATCGAGTTGCCACCCGATCGGGTTGCCACCCGATCGGACTGCCATCCGATCGGTGACCTACTCGACACTTATGCACTTTCCTTTTTGGAAAACCCTATAAATACCCTCCTGTCACATCATTTGTGATGTGACAGCTCCTCACTCGAACCAGCCGCACTCAAGCTCTCATTTCCCTCGATTTCTCACGATTCTTGTAAGTTTCCAACCTAAAACTTGTACTTCTATGATCTACACGCACTCCTTCATCATTTTCACCTTTGAATCTTAACTTTTAACCATGAAATCACCAGATTTGAGGTGTTCTAGGGTGATGTCATCATAGAGTTCTTATGAACTTCAACGTTTGGCTTCATTCCCCCAAGAACGACTTAGATCTGAATGATTTCCACATGAGTAATCAATGTTTTCACATAGATCTACACATATTCATGGTTAAAAGGATTGAAGGAAGGTTTTCCAACTTTCTTTCAACTCTTTTACACTCAATGCACTCAAAACCGATAGAATCAGAGCTCGTTCTAATCTTCTACTCTTTCTTAGTGATGGGTTAGTTCAAGATCTGAATTCTATCCAAAGAGACAACCGATTTCGGATTAAACGCAAACAACCGTCTCGAACAGTGAACTAGACGGACTAGGGTGATTCCTGTTCGGTCGGGTCACTTGGGCCAAGACGGGGTTTCTGTTGTTTAATACGTCGTCAAACAGTCTCGAACAAACGGCAAACTTTCAAGGATAACCAAGTTCAAGACGATCAGATATGTCGGGACGGATTTCCGTCTGATCGGATTGCCATCCGATCGACCGGCCATCCGATCAGATTGCACTTGAACTCCCAAACACTTAAACTTTACTTCAACTTTCCAAGGATCTGAACGTCGAACGGATTGCAGTCCGATCGGATTGCCATCCGATCGAACGACCACCCGATCATATGACGTTGGGACTTTGGTACTTTATCAATATCACAGAACAGTAGTTCCAACGGATTGCTATCCGATCGGATTGCCATCCGATCGAGTGACAATCCTGCTGTGGACTTGTTCTCACTAAGTGTCCTGCCAATCGGATAGCTATCCGATCGGACTGCCGTCCGATCGATCGACCTGAAGGGGTAGAGATACTTCTCTGTTTTCAAAATGCTACAACGAAAACTTCAAAGCCATCATACACAAACACATCCTTACCAAACAAGATATCAATCCAATCGAATGGCAATCCGATCGGATGACCATCCAAACGGATTGACATCCGATCAACTGGTCAACCGAGTGGATTGCCATCCGATCACTTGGTACTTTTGCACCGTTTTACGCGCCGATTATCGTTTATGCTATCGTTAACTGTTCAGGCTAATCTCTCTCAGCACTCCCTTCAATCCAAGGTAGTGTTTATTAAGTTAAACGCTATCTGTGAGTATACTCGATCCCTTTTTGCTTTATGCACTTTTGGGTGTTACATACGTTACCTATTCTAAATCACATCGAACACACAACGCAAACACTACTTAAACGCTAACCAATATTGCATGTTATACGTGACTCGATGAATGCTTGTTTGTTATGTTTACACATTGATTGCTATCTACCTGCCTTAGCAACGATAGTACTATAGTTTGGACTCAGCACCTTTCACTCAGGGGTTGTTAAGGACAATACTTCACGTGTTCGCAGTGGTGAACACGTGATGTGCACTCGCTACTCGCAGTCATTGGTATTGATAGGATCTTTATCGATAACTTACGTGCTTCACATTATACGTTATACATGCTGGTTATGCGTAAACGATTTCGAACTCTATTATGCTATGACAAACTTGTATGCTCACCTTTACACTATGTGTATTGACCTTTATTTTAACGTATGTGACAGGTGCTTAGGATGTTTGCTTGCTGTTTGATGAATTGAGCTAGGATGGAGTCTAGAAACAAACTAAATAAAATCTGAGTTGTCGGAATGGATATTTGTCTTTGAGAACAATGTCTGTAATAACCGTTTTTATTTTATATGTTTGTGGTATGGGACATGAACCTTAATATATTATAACGAATAGTTGTTATGGATTCTCCTGGACAATCTGTTTCGCTCAGTGCCATGTTTCGCTC
This sequence comes from Helianthus tuberosus, assembly GCA_030545235.1. NCBI lineage: Eukaryota > Viridiplantae > Streptophyta > Magnoliopsida > Asterales > Asteraceae > Helianthus > Helianthus tuberosus. The sequence continues at coordinate 204,982,618 of CM060400.1, forward strand.
AGTGCCATGCCCCGATGTTTCCATCATCGGTTGGGGTGTGACAGATTGGTATCAGAGCCATAACTATAGGGAATTAGGCGAGACTTGACCTAGTCCGGGTCAATGTCCAAGAAACGACCTAGTCTATAGTCTAAGTACCAACAAACCGACTTGTGCATGCCCAGTAGTGGTTTTGTACGACCTTACTCGCTATTCCTCGCTCGAACTCGCTGTACACTACACACTTGCGTGAACATCGCATACTACAGTTCTGTGCAAGATCAGCCTTTCCTAAGGCTGATTACACACAAAAACGAATGATCTGGTTGAGATTAGGTGTGAAAACCGCAAACTCTCGACCAGATTACTCGTTCGAATTGCTATTTTTACTATAAAACAAGAGAATTTGCGTTGAATCAGGAGTGAAATCCATACTTCAACGCAAATCTTCTTATCTATCTCGTGATTTCATCATAACAATCAGGGATGGAGTCGCTAAGGAAGGGGTGAAACCCGAACCTTGATGACACATTCCGCTCTACATTCTTGGTTTTACAAAACTCGCACCAAAATCTCGACGGACTCCAACGATTTCAGGTCACAACTGCAACTGGAAGGATGCGTGCCGATCGCTCAAATCGAAGCGAGAGCACAGTCCTGAAGGCCAAAGTGTGCACTAAAAGTCCTTGTGAATAGTCGAATCACTTTGGGTAGTCAAATCACTCTGGGTGTGTGTGGACATATTCGACAAACCCAGGACGGTCTACTTTTGGCGGCAGCAAGCCAGACCCGCCAACTCTGTGATTTATCGATTTTATGTAGATTTTACATGTTTTATGTGATTACATGTTTCGATTTTGGTGAATTATTCGTTTTCGTTGTTCATTCCGATCAACACGCATCACCTGCACTGCACATTTACCTCAAAACGCAAACAAATCGCTGGTCATTATTCACAATCGCTGCTCGATACTCGCAATCGCTATACGTGCTTTGAAGGATAGGTGAATACGTGCAATATATAGTATGCTTTCTGTGTTCTGACTGCCTTATGTGCTTCTGTGCTTTACTTGCCTACGTGTTTCTGTGCCCTATGTGATTATGTGCTTATGTGTTTATGTGCTTATGTGATTGATGTGTTCCTGAGCTTTATGGTGAATCGCTAGACTATACTAGGGATAATCGAATAGCATTTTCAATCCTATGGCACTGTCTGTTGCAGACAATGTCGTCATTTGGATCGTTTCACTCGCGCTCTGCTCGCCGCAATCATGATGATAAACGCATCGCCTCTTTGGTCGCTAAGCAGATAGCGAAAGTCATTCCCCAGATTGTTAGTGAGCTGAATGAAAACACTAGCAAATCTTCTGAAGAATCCAGGACTGATGCTCCTAAAGCTGCTTTCAGCTTCAAGCAGTTCAAAGCCTGCGGCCCGAAAGAGTTTACCGGCGAAGATGGTCCTACGGCCATATTCCAATGGTTTGTTTCTATCGAAGTCACCCTGCGCCGGAGTGGCTGTCCTGATGATCTCCGTACTCTGAACGCAACTGGCGTCTTCCAGTCCCGCACTTTAGACTGGTGGACGGCCGAGAGAAACAAACGCGGAAATGATGCAAATTACGGGCTAACATGGGATGAGTTGAAGGACGTGATGATGCAAGAGTTCTGCCCTCCCCATGAGCGCCAAAAGCTGGAGGATGAATTCTGGCACATTAAGCAGAAGGATGGTGACAACGCTGGTTTGACTGCGTGCTTCAAGCAGTTGAGTATTATTTGTCCGAGCCAAGTGACTACGCCCGAAATCACCATCAAGAAGTATATCCGTGCTCTTCTGGATTGCGTGGCTGATTTCATTCAAGCTGTAAAGACTACGACAGTCGAGGAAACTTTTCTACTCGCTGCTGAGATCAACGACAAGCGAGTCAAGTCTGGTTACTGGGATAGAGCTACCAAGATTCTGCATCAAGCTACCACCGCTTCAACCGCTGAAACCGCCGCCGCTCCTCAGTCATCCAAGCTCTCGAGACGCAAGAGAAAGAACAACAGCAGTTCCAGCAACAAGAACTGTGCGATCACTGCAGCCCCGCTTCAATCAGTTCCCGCACCACAGCAACCTCAACACCGCCAAGTAGCGGCCCCGGTTACCAACGCACCGTCGGCAAAGCGTGCGTATACTGGTCCTCACCCGGCTTGCCCTACTTGTACCTATCACCACCCAGTGGGAATCGCCTGCAGATACTGTGCGTATTGTAACATGTACGGCCACTTCACTGCCAACTGCCGTACAGGTCCACGTCAAAACCCTGCTCCAACACAAGGTCAAGCTCCTACCCAACAAGCTCTACTTACTGCTCCTCAAGGCCATCAAGCAGCTCATGCACCCCCGGTTAATGCTAGAGCTTGCTATGCGTGTGGTGATGCCAACCACTTCACGAATATGTGCCCGAACCGAGTGGTCAAGCAAGAGCCACAACAGCAGCAGCCCCAGTAGCAGCCTCAGCAACAGCAACAACAACCAGCAGCCCGCGGACGTGCATTCAACATTAACGCCCGGTAGGCTCAAGCAGACAACAATGTGGTCAATGGTACGTTCCTTGTGAATGGTATATATGCTGCGTGTTTGTTTGATACTGGAGCCGAAACTGTTTTGTATCATTTGAATTCGAAAAGCTCCTTAATCGTAAGCGCGCTCATCTCCCCTCGACGTTCGATGTTGAAGTTGCCACCGGAAGAACCATCACCGTCAACTCTATTCTACGTGATTGTACGCTCGAACTCAACAATCACGTCTTCCCTATCGATCTTATTCCGATGCAGCTCGGTAGTTTTGACGTCATAGTAGGCATGGACTTTCTTCATGAAAACCATGCTGAAGTTGTTTGCTACGATAAGATGATTCAATTCTCGCTCGCTAATGGTGATCAATTGTGTGTTGACGGTGAAGTCGCGTCGAAGAAACTCCAACTCATGTCGTGTGTCCAGGCTAGCAAGTATCTCCGCAAGGAATACCAAGCTTTCTTGGCGCACATTGTAGTAGCGGAGAAGGAAAAGAAAGGTAACCCAAAAGTGAAAGACGTTCCCGTTGTTTGTGAATTCCCTAACGTTTTCCCGATGATTTACCCGGTTTACCGCCCGCTCGTGATATCGATTTCCGAATTGACCTCATTCCTGGAGCAAATCCTGTTGCTAAAGCGTCGTATCGTCTCGCTCCTTCCGAAATGCGCACACTCTCGAGTCAGCTCCAGGAACTTCTTGATAAAGGCTTTATTCTCCCTAGCACTTCTCCATGGGATGCGCCTGTCTTTTTCGTCAAAAAGAAGGATGGTTCGTTTCGGATGTGCATCGATTATAGGGAGCTGAATAAGCTGACAATCAAGAATCGTTATCCCTTGCCTCGAATTGATGATTTATTTGATCAGTTACAAGGTGCTACGTGTTTTTCTAAGATCGATCTACGCTCAGGCTATCACCAGTTACGCATTCAAGAGGAGGATATACCCAAAACCGCTTTTCGAACCCTCTATGGTCATTACGAGTTTGTTGTCATGCCTTTTGGTTTGACCAACACCCCCGCAGTCTTCATGGATCTAGTGAATCGAGTGTGCAAACCCTTCCTTGACCGTTTCGTGATCGTATTCATCGATGATATCCTGATCTATTCCAAATCAAAAGCCGAACACTCGCAGCATCTACGTTTGGTTCTTGAGTTACTCTAGGGAAACCGTCTCTATGCCAAGTTCTCCAAGTGTGAATTCTGGTTGGAGGAGGTCCAATTCTTGGGTCACATTGTCAATAGTCAAGGTATCCACGTTGATCCTGTGAAGATCGAAGCTGTTAAGAGTTGGGTTACACCCAAGAATCCGTCTGAAGTCCATTCCTTTCTCGGACTGGCAGGATATTATCGCCGTTTCATCGAAGTTTTCTCTAAAATCGCCGTGCCGCTTACTTCTCTTACGCATAAGGATAAACCTTTTATTTGGGGAACTAAACAGGAGGAAGCCTTTCAAACTCTCAAAGCTATGCTTTGCAATGCTCCCGTGCTCTTATTGCCCGACGGAAATGACAACTTCGTAGTTTACTGCGATGCCTCGAACCTTGGTCTTGGTTGTGTTCTCATCCAACGAGACAAGGTTATCGCGTACGCTTCTCGACAGCTCAAGATCCATGAGAAGAACTACACCACACACGACCTCGAGCTTGGCGCAGTTGTTTTTGCGTTAAAGATTTGGCGACACTACCTTTACAGTACCAAGTGTACGATCTTCACCGATCATAGGAGCCTACAACATATCTTTGACCAGAAGGAACTGAATATGCGTCAACGTCGGTGGGTGGAACTACTCAACGATTACGACTGTGAGATCCGTTACCATCCAGGCAAAGCAAACGTCGTGGCCGATGCTCTCAGTCGACGAAGCTATTTGCATAGCATTCGTAATTCCCAAGCCCAGCATAATCTCAAAGCTCTTATCCGTGACGCGCAGCATGCTTGTTTTACCGAGCGAACTTTGAAGAAGGAAAGGATTCTAAACGATGGCACCCAACTGGAGAATAAATCGAACGGTATCTTTCATTATTTGGACTGAATTTGGATTCCCAAGCGGACGAATTTGCGATAACTTCTGATGGACGAAGCCCACAAATCTCGATATTCTATTCATCCCGGTGCTGACAAGATGTATCAGGACATGCGCTACAAGTACTGGTGGACGGGCATGAAGAAAGATATCGCTATCTATGTTTCGAAGTGCCTGACCTGTTCCAAGGTCAAGGTTGAGCATCAAAGACCCACTGGCTTACTTGTTCAACCCGAGATCCCGATGTGGAAATGGGAGAGTATAGCCATGGACTTCATAACGAAACTTCCGCGTACTCAATCTGGTCATGATAGCATATGGGTTGTGGTTGACCGTTTGACCAAGTCAGCTCACTTCCTGCCGATACGAGAAGACTTTAAGGTAGAAAAATTAGCCCGAATCTACACAGACGATATCATTTGTCGACACGGGACGCCCCGTGACATCATCTCTGACCGTGATGGTCGGTCTACCTCACGTCTTTGGGAAACGTTTCAATCTGCTCTCGGTACTACTCTAAATCTAAGTACCGCTTTCCATCCCCAAACTGACGGTCAGACTGAAAGAACGATTCGTACTCTTGAAGACATGCTCCGTTCGTGTGTCATAGATTTCGGTGGTAATTAGGACGCGCACTTACCTTTATTCGAATTCTCGTACAATAACAGTTATCATTCTAGCATACAAATGGCACCATTTGAGGCTTTATACGGAAGGAGATGTCGATCGCCTATTGTATGGCATGAGATCGAAGACGCGCAAATTACCGGTCCCGAGCTATTGCAAGAAACGACTGACAAAATCCTCCAAATTCTAGACAATCTATTGAAAGCTCGGAGCCGACAGAAAAGTTACGCTGATAGACGCCGCAAGCCCCTTGAATTTGACGTTTGCGATCACGTACTCCTAAAGGTTACACCTTGGAAGGGGGTGATCAGATTCGGCAAGAAAGGAAAGCTCGCGCCTCGATATGTTGGACCCTTTAAGATTCTGGAAAGGATTGGAAAAGTGGCCTACAGACTCGAACTACCGGAGGAACTGAGTAACGTCCACCCGACTTTCCACGTATCGAACCTCAGAAAGTGCTTGGCCGACCAGGAATTACACGTTCCCCTTGAGGATCTATATGTGGATGAAACATTACACTTCATGGAAAAGCCTGTCGAGATCGTGGGACGAGAAACCAAGATGCTCACGCATTCCCATTGTGAAAGTTCGCTGGGAAGGCAAACGAGGCGCCGAGTTCACCTGGGAACTTGAAAGCGACATGAAGGCGAAGTACCCGCAGTTGTTTGTTACGGCTAAAGCCTAATTTCGGGACGAAATTCCCTTAAGTAGGGGAGGCTGTAACACCCCGTGTTTCGAAAGTCAAAGTCAAGATTGAAGTCAAAGGAAGAAAAGATTGCTAAACGCAAGTTATTTATAGTGATTGTATGTTAGATATAATAGTTAGGTTATTTGTGTAACTAATGGATAATGCTATCGCATCGCTCCCTCAAATCACATCGCAACGCTTAACACGCGAATCGAAACGACAAAACCCAATACGTCGGACACCAGGATCGAGTGGCCAACCGATCGAGTGGCCATCCGATCGGATTGTCACCCGATCGAGTTGCCACCCGATCGGGTTGCCACCCCAAAGCCGTTCCTACATTTTTGGAGGCCCTAAGCGAACTACGAAGTGGTTTTGCAATATTATTCTTTTTCAATATATTTAGCAACAAAACCCTCCTACTTTATCTGGGCTTCGGACCGGCAATTATAACCTAAAAAGTTTATAGATGACGAAGTTTAAAATTTTACATTTTTTAGTTTTTTTTTTCGAAAGGGGCATTACTCTTTGACGATACTCACTCGCTAGTACATGCTATTTGGCTAAGTTTTTTCTAGACTTAATCATAGCACTAGCGTTTGAATTTATACAACACACTTATATTAGTTTAACGTTTCTGGGTGGTTTTAGTAGACACTGGAGTTTGATTAAATCGCAAAACTGATGCCACGATTATTGCCTGTCTCTCTCTGATACTTTGATTGCTCATTGCCCGATTCCATATCGTAAACTCAAACGTCTCTCAGAGACGGTCTCTAATGATATTGCTTCTGCACCGCTGCACGTACTTTCAATATTCATAGATTGAGAGATATGCCATTGGGTTATTAGGTTTATGATTAGAGATTTAGGCCTGATCTGCTAAAATGGGTCTAATATAAAGAAAATCTATTAGAAATCTGGTGGCCCTAGGCCTGGGACTAGGTTCAATAGCCCATTGGGCCAGCTCTGTGCCACCCGATCGGACTGCCATCCGATCGGTGACCTACTCGACAATTATGCACTTTCTATTTTGGGAAACCCTATAAATACCCTCCTGTCACATCATTTGTGATGTGACAGCTCCTCACTCGAACAAGGCGCACTCAAGCTCTCATTTCCCTCGATTTCTCGTGATTCTTGTAAGTTTCCAACCTAAAACTTGTACTTCTATTATCTACATGCACTCCTTCATCATTTTCACCTTTGAATCTTAACTTTTAACCGTGAAATCACCGGATTTGAGGTGTTCTAGGGTGATGTCATCATGGAGTTCTTATGAACTTCAACGTTTGGCTTCATTCCACCAAGAACGACTTAGATCTGAAGGATTTCCACATGCGTAATCAATGTTTTCACATAGATCTACACATATTCATGGTTAAAAGGATTGAAAGAAGGTTTTTCAACTTTCTTTCAACTCTTTTACACTCAATTCACTCAAAACCGATAGAATCGGAGCTCGTTCTGATCTTCTACTCTTTCTTAGTGATGGGTTAGTTCAAGATCTGAATTCTATCCAAAGAGACAACCGATTTCGGATTAAACGCAAACAACCGTCTCGAACAGTGAACTGGACGACTAGGGTGATTCCTGTTCGGTCGGGTCAGTTGGGCCAAGACGGGGTTTCTGTTGTTTAATACGTCATCAAACCGTCTCGAACAAACCGTAAACTTTCAAGGATAGCCAAGTTCAAGACGATCAGATATGTCGGGACGGATTGTCGTCCAATCGAATTGCTATCCTATCGGATTGCCATCCGATCGACCGGCCATCCGATCGGATTGCACTTGAACTCCCAAACACTTAAACTTTTACTTCAACTTTCCAAGGATCTGATCGTCGAACGGATTGTCGTCCGATCGGATTGCCATCCAATCGAACGACCACCCGATCATATGACGATGGGACTTTGGTACTTGATCAATATCAAAGAACAGTAGTTCCAACGGATTGCTATCCGATCGGATTGCCATCCGATCGAGTGACAATCCTGCTGTGAACTTGTTCTCACTAAGTGTCCTGCCAATCGGATCGCTATCCGATCGGACTGCCGTCCGATCGATCGACCTGAAGGGGTAGAGATACTTCTCTGTTTTCAAAATGCTACAACGACAACTTCAAAGCCATCATACACAAACACATCCTTACCAAACAAGATGTCAATCCAATCGAATGGCCATCCGATCGGATGACCATCCGAACGGATTGACATCCGATCGACTGGTCAACCGATCGGATTGCCATCCGATCACTTGGTACTTTTGCACCGTTTTACACGCCGCTTATTGTTTATGCTATCGTTAACTGTTCAGGCTAATCTCTCTCAGTGCTCCCTTCAATCCAAGGCAGTGTTTATTAAGTTAAACGCTATCTGTGAGTTTACTCGATCCCTTTTTGCTTTATGCACTTTTGGGTGTTACATACGTTACCTATTCTAAATCACATCGAACACACAACGCAAACACTACTTAAACGCTAACCAATATTGCATGTTATACGTGACTCGATGAATGCTTGTTTGTTATGTTTACACATTGATTGCTGTCAACCTGCCTTAGCAACGATAGTACTATAGTTTGGACTCAGCACCTGTTCACTCAGGGGTTGTTAAGGACAATACTTCATGTGTTCGCATTGGTGAACACGTGATGCGCACTCGCTACTCGCAGTCAACTCGCAGTCATTGGTATTGATAGGATCTTTGTCGATAACTTACATGCTTCACATTATACGTTATACACGCTGGTTATGCATAAACGATTTCGAACTCTATTATGCTATGACAAACTTGTATTCTCACCTTTACACTATGTGTATTGACCTTTATTTTAACGTATGTGACAGGTGCTTAGGATGTTTGCTTGCTGTTTGATGAATTGAGCTAGGATGGAGTCTAGAAACAAACTAAATAAATTCTAAGTTATCCGAATGGATATTTGTCTTTGAGAACAGTGTCTGTAATAACCGTGTAACACCTCGAAAATTTACGTCCAATAATGTATTGACACGTGTCATAAGCTTTGAACGTGTGAAAGAATACTTTAGAGGGACTAAAGTTGACAAGCAAGGAAACTATGTGAATATAAGGGTTCAAAATGTCAAAAATGGATAAATATACTTTACGGTAACCCTACATGATGTTTATACCCTTAAACGGATGAATCATGGATCATACGAAGCTAATTGTGAAAGAAAGTGAGGAATTATAAACTACAGGGGTTAAATGTGTCAACATGTTTAAAGTATACCTCTGAGTGACCTTTTTGCAAACCCGAAGCCTTGTAACGATTAATTATGCTCACTATAATGCGTGATAAAAATTTCACCAAGTTTCGTTATCGTATGAGAAAGTTATGACAAAATTCGTGTACGAGGGGTTAGAAGCGTCAACATGGAAATTTAGGATTTTTCGGGTAAACACAAAGTGACCAAGGGCTTCACAAAGTGGGTATAAGTCTTAAAGCCCCAAAATGTCAAATGTAAAGGCTTGGAATGCAAGAAACAATGAGAAAGCGACCTTTTGGAGGACCAAGGACTGAAATGCAATTAATGAAAACTTGTTTGGCAGGTCACCATGTGCTCGCTTATCGCGAGCACTATACCCCTATGCAGTCGCGCTACGCGAATGCCTTGTCTGATCAGAATTGTTGCACAGCTGCCTGTTCAGCTCTAAACTGACTCCAAATGCCATTTTTGAATACCATGGGCAGCCTAAGATGGTTTTTAGCCTCTAGGGACACATGGGAATGATCTAACATCAGTGGTAGAGTTGGTTGGCATCATCTTGTGTGATCAAGATCAATATATAAAGAAGTTCATGTTGCAACTTTCAATCATTCCTTCCAACTTCATCTCTGAGCGTTCCTGGAGCACAAGGACCATCATCAAGCCTTCCAAATCGTTCATAGGACTTGTGTAAGTACCCTTGACCCTTCTTAATTAAGTTTTAATTAGTTTATAGGTTAAAAGTCAAACGTCGTAATTAACGGTTGACTTATTAATTAATCGCTAATGGTCCAGCGATTAGGCAAAGTTAAGGTTGTTATAAGTTGGTAATTATGTGGGCTTTAAACCCTTAAAAGGGCACTCACTGATTCCTTTCCTAACTAGGTCATTTGACGAGTCAAAGATGCTTAGAAAAAGTCAACAGAAATGTAAACTTTGATTTAACGCATAATTAACAATGTAAAAGGCGTATCACCTATTTTATCATTCATATAACCTGATAATAAGCATAAGAACTTTTCTAAGCTTGTTTGATTCGTCAACTTTCTGTTTAAAGATCGATTCGGAACCGAAAGGCGCATAGTTTGACTTTCTGCTTTGACTTCAGTTCTGACCCGGTTTTGATAGGTTTAGACATGCCTTAAAGTTCCATTAGGACCTAGTTACATGATGGTATAACCCTCTGCGTTTATACCACTTAAATCCTTAATTATCCGACGTTTCCGTTAAGTGCTTAAATATTGACCATAATGCCCTTATGTCCATAAAACGAGAATTTTGGAAATATGAAAGTACAATAATCTTTGTTACTGATTATTAAACATGTCCCTAAATTTTCACATCAGTTGGAGGTCTAGATTCGGAGTTATGCTTAATGACGTATTTAGAACGCTTCTTAGTAATTAAACGGCGTCATTAGCGTAAAGCCTATCTAAACCCAATTTTTGACACCAAACCTTTTAATCACTGATGTAATATAATATTTTGGGATTTTTGAAGATTTTTAATTATTTTTAAACTGATCATAAGCTAGGATTACCGCCTTGATTCGGTAAATACCGAATATACCCTTTTAGGCCATAAAACGAGTTTTACAAGTCCTTTTGATACCAATCCAATTGCTACTGATTTTAAATAATAAATGAAGTATTTTGAACCTGTTTAACTGATCAGAAAACTCAGAATCCTATTTTTACCCGTACATCGCTTAAAACGGCTTTATACGCGTATTAAACGCATAGTTTGAGTTTAAAACCATTTTGTCACATAAGACTTATTACCAACTGAGGTAACCTGTTAAAATAAATTATTTTACTGATTTATTCAGACCCGGATCACAGAAGCTTAATTAATCCCTTTCATAATCTTTAAAATGACCAAAATACCCCTACGGGGCTTAATAAGAGGTTAAACTCGTTTTGGGCATAATGGAAGGTATCCTACTGATATCACAACATATTTAAGGCATGTTAACTTAGGAAACCTGTTTAGGACTATTATGGTTACCCGTTACGCTTCATGCGCGTTCGGTTCGGTTTATGTAACTAGTTTACATAAATTAGCCGAAACGGGTCGAACCTTATCAGTTTTATCTCAAATTACAGAATGTGTATAATATACCCATATTAAGCAAGTCTTCAAACTTGTCGGGTCTAAATCACATTCTATTCCGGTCTTCGCTTAATCATTCGTTTGAACCGTATCTTCCTCTTGAACACTAATCGGTCTAAGTCAAGGCTTAATTAAAGACCCGTTAGGATTCTAATAGGTTATTAAAAACCTTCGTTCCAGATTTAGGAGCCCAATAAAAGCTATCTGTACTTGCTGATTTGATACGGCTGGGATTGAATTTATATTTAGCTCAGGTAAATACTTTTAACTTATTTTCCCTTATACGGGCTTGGGGTACGGTATATAAAATACCGCTTGGTCGGGCATTCGACCTTAATCGTTTGGTGGTTAAGTATTATCGAGATGACCGTTTAAATTGTTTTGTTTGCTTAAAGCCTTTGGGGGGTTAATAACCATGTCCCGGATATCCCTGGCATCATTTTACGAAATGGCCACGACCTTATCACACAGGTGTAGGCGTACACCTGTCAGTGTCTCATATACATAATGTGGTGTGTCTATTGTTCTTTAACCCGGCACGAACCGGGCTACTGAACGCATAAGAAACATGTAAATCTTTTACGAGTATTATATTCAAATAATTATCCCAAGTTATAAAATATTATTTGTGCCATGTGCATACAAATCAATCATCTTTTAAACCCTTTTCAAAATGAGTCGGTTGATTGTATTTACCAGTGTAAACTGACGTATTTTCCCCAAAAAGGCTGAGTGCAGGTACTAATCGGAATAGGCTGGCTACTCCTAGCATCAATAAAGAGTCTCGCAAGCTTAGATGTCTAAAGTCTGTTGAACAGTGTTATTTTTATTTTCGATCCGCCTGTGGATCCTTCACTTCCATTGTAATACTTTGATGTTACATTATTTCGGTTTGTAATATATTTATCCTTTTGCTTCCGCTGTGCATTTATATATTGTGTTGTTTGACTATGATGATATCAACTACGTCACGATACTCCCCACCGGGCCCACCGGTGATACGTGGAAATTCGGGGTGTGACAAACCGTTTTTATTTTATATGTTTGTGGTATGGGACATGAACCTTAATATATTATAACGAATAGTTGTTATGGATTCTCCTGGACAATCTGTTTCGCTCAGTCCCATGCCCCGATGTTTCTGTCATCGGTTGGGGTGTGACATCTGAATCCATCCTTAGTAACAATGAACCCCAGGAATTTGCCCTCCTCCATTCCAAAGGAGCACTTCGCCGGATTTAACTTGATGTTCACCCCTCGCAGCGTGTCGAGAAAGTTTTCTGAATGTTTACCAGCATTGAGTCTTCTTCTTTGCTCATGATGACCAGATCATCCATGTAAACTTTGATGTATTTCCCAATGGCTTCACTGAACGTTTCATTCATTAGTCTCTGATATGTTGCTCTGACATTTTTCAATCCAAAAGGCATTTTTTGTATAGCAGTATAACCCTGTTGGTGTGCGGAATGCTGTTTTATCTTCATCTTGGATTGCCATCCGCACTTGATGGTATCCTTTTTAGCAGTTGAGGAAGCATTTCCATCAGAAGGACGCTAATGAATCAATCTTTTCATCGATTTCGGGCAAGGCATAACAATCGCGTGGGCAAGCTTTGTTCAAATCCTTGTAATCCACACACATTCTCCAGCTGTCATTTCCTTTCGGAACCATTACTGGGCTGGCTACCCAGGTTTGATATCTCACTTCTCTAATTATGCCAGAGTTCAGTAGTTCTGTGATCTGCTCCTGCATTGCTTCGTGTTTTATGTCTCCCAAATGATGTTTGGTGTGCACAACTGGTTTGGCATTTTTAGCAACATTCAGCCTGTGCTCAGCTATATGACGTTGAACACCTGTCATGTCTGCTGGTGTCACACCCCGACTTTCCACGTGTCACCGGTGGGCCCGGTGGGGAGTATCGTGACGTGGTTGGCAACATAATAGTCAAACAACACAATTATATAAATGCACAGCGGAAGCAAAATAGAAATATATTACAATCCGAATATAAGTAATATCCAGTATTACAACGGAAAGTAAAAGATCCACAGGCGGATCGAAAATAAAATAGAAGCAATAGTTCAACAGACTTTGACATCTAGAGCTTGCGAGACTTGAGTAATGATGCCTGGAGTAGCCAGCCTATTTCGTCTAGCACCTGCACTTAACCTTTTTGGAAAATACGTCAGTTTTCACTGGTAAATACAACTCAACTGACTCGTTTTGAAAAGAGTTTGTAAAATTGATTTGAATGCACTTCGGCACAAAATATCTTTATAACTTGGGACAATTATTTGTATATAATCTTGTATACAATTTTACTTATTTGTCGTCCATTAGCACCGGTTAGAAGAGCCGGTTTAAGTTAACTGACACGCCACAGGTATAGTGCCCACAAGGTTGATTCCTTTAGTGGATTACCAGTTTTTACATAATGCATCTGTCAGGTGTACGCCTACACCCCGTGCTTAGGTCGTGGCCATTTCGTAAAATGATGCCAAGGATATCTGGGACATGGTCATTTAACCCCCAAGGGCCATACATCAAATAATACAGAACAAAGCGAGTTATGTAAATACATTAATCACAATCCGATTTAAATGACTACATACCCGACCAAGCGGTACTTTTATAGTACCGTATCCCAAGCCCGTATAGGGAAAATAAGTTAAGAGTATTTACCTGAGCAAAGTATCAATCAAATACAGCAAATGCAAGTACTTTTACTGGGCTCCTAATCTGGAACGAAGGTTTATAATAACCTATTAGATTTCTAACGGGTCCTTAATTAAGGCTTAGCTTAGACCGGTTAGTTTCAATGATACGGTTCGTACGCACTATTAAGCAAAGACCGGATAGAATGTGATTTAGACCCGACAAGTTCGGAGACTTGCTTAATATGGGTATTTCATACACACTCTGGATTTTGAGATAAAACCGATAAGGTTTGACCCGTTTCGGCTAATTTATGTAAACTAGTTACATAAACCGAACCGAACGCGTAATAAGCGTAACGGGTAGCAATGAGAGCCATTTACAGGTTTCCTAAGTTAATATGCTTCATATATGTTGTGACATCAGTAAGATGTCTTTTATTATGCCCGAAATGAATTTAATCACAAACTATGCCCCGTAAGGGTAGTTTGGTCATTTTAAAGGTTGTAAAAGAGTTTAAGTGTCAACCTGAGTTACAGGCCTGATGTAATCAGCAAATATACTCAATTTTCTAAGTTATATCATTAGGTTAAAGTATATAAGTGAAATTTATCCATTATAACCAAACTATGCCCCGTAGGGGTATTTTGGTAATTTCACATAAGCCGAAAAGCTCAAAACTGAAGTCTGAGTTTATCAACCTTTGCTTACTGTTAAAATATTATAATTTACTTCAAATATCAGTAGGTATCACCCTTTGTATGTTTAAAATAGTCTTAGTACATACTATGCGTTAAAAACGCTTAAAAAGGCGATTAGAGGCCATTTCTGGGTTTGATACATAAATCTGATATTTTTATATTTCCAGAAGGCTTAAAATAATTTATTTATCATATGTGATCAGTAGCAAAAGGTTTGGAGTCGTTTAGATATGTAAAACTCATGTTATAGCCCGTAAGGGCAAAACCGACAATTACCGGATTAAGCCTACGACTATAAGTTATGCTCAGCCTAAAATTAATTAAAAATATTTAAAAATCCCAAAATAATATATTACATCAGTGGGTAATAAATTTGATATCAAAAAGTAGGTGTAATTAGGCTATACGCTAATTACGCCGTTTAGTTAACATAAAGCTTTCATTTTACGCTAACGAGCATAACTCTTAATCTACACCCCAAACCGATGTCAAATTTTGTATGCAAGTTTAAATATCAGTAACTAAGGTTTCTACTCTTTTACATTTTCAAAAATCACGTTTTAAGGTGAAAAGGGCATAATGGTCAACATATGAGCAATTAACGGAAGCATGCATATTAATTGGATAACTAATGATCCGAGGTGTATAATCACAGAGGGTTATACTAGCATGTAAACTGGTCCAAATGAAGCTCTTAGGTATTTCTAAATCATACCAAAACGGGTCAGAACTGAAAGTCAAAGTATAAGTCAAACTATGCGACTTTCGGTTCCGAACCGGGTCTAAATAGGAAATTGTCGGGTTGAACATGTTTAGACATGTCCTTACACTAATTACCAAGTTATATTAATGATCAAACAGGTTGTATGTGTTCTACATTTCTAATTATGCATAAATTGTAATTTACACATTCTGTTGACTTTTTAAATACAAGTTTGACCCGACATTTGACCAAGTTAGATTGGGAATCAGGGGGAACCCTTTTGAGGGTTTATTACCCACATAATTACCTACTTATAACTACTTTTGATTCGACTAATCACTGGACCATTAGTGATTAATCTTAAAGACAACCGTTAATTACGACGGTTTGACTTTTAAGCTAATACTAAGCTAAAACTTAATTAAGAAAGGATTAGCAAACTTACTGAAGTCCTTTGCACGAAATGTGATGCTTAGAGAAAGATCCTTAGCTCCAGAAATGCCCCAAATGTGCAGATGAATGGTGTGAAGAACTTGTTGCACATGAAGCCTTTATATAGTGATCAAGAACACCACAAAAGGTTGACACACAAGTCTATGACTTACCACAACTGATCCACAAGTGTCCCTAGATGTTTAGGGATTGTTTAGGGGCCAATGGAGATGAGGAAAATCGTTTAAAGGTCGAAATTCACGTTTAAACTGGCAACAGCCGGTTTTCTGTTGCTGGGCACTAGCTTACGGACCTCAAGGTTCCCAATGTTGAGGTCCGTAAGCCTGACATCAGGCACAAAAACCTCTTTTTCAGTTTGCATCCTTGGCTCTTGGTCCTCCGAAAGGTCAATTAACTTATTTTCTTGCACTTTGAACCCTCCAAATTGACATATAAGGGATTTAAGACATTTATCTATTTTGTTTAGTCCCCGGTTAATTTTATTGTCACCCGAAAGGTCCAAACTTTCAACGTTGACGCTTTAACCCCTCGTACACGAATTTGATCATAACTTTCTCATACGATAACGAAACTTTATGAAATTTTAATCGTGCATTCTAGTGAGCATAATTAACTATTACAAAGCTTCGGGTTTGTCAAAAGGTCACTCAGAGGTATAACTTAAACATGTTGACACATTTGACCCCTGTAGTTTGTAATCTCTCACTTTTAGCTTCGTATGATCCATGATTTATTCGTTTGGTGATATAAGCATCATGTAGGGTTAATGTACTATATATTTATTCACTGATGACATTTAGAACTCGTATTTTCATATACTTTTCATGTTTGTCAACTTTAGTCCTTTCAACACATTCTTTCACACGTTCAAACATATGACCCGTGTCAACACTTTATAGGACGTGAATTTTCGAGGTGTTAAAGCTGGCGTCCATGCAAAGACATCCATGTTTTTGAACAATAGTTTCTTGAGAGATGCGCGCGTGAGCTCTGACATTGTTGGGCCCAAAGTGACCGTTTGCTCTGGATATTTTCTGTTTAGGATCCATTTCTCAGGTTCTTCATGCGGTGTGTGTTTGCTTGCTTTCGCAGGCCTGACCTCGTCAGTCACAAAGAACTTCTTTACTTGCATAGATTATAGCTATCCCTGTCCCTGTTGGGAAGCCGACTGCTAAATGTGGCCCTGAACAAATCATGCTAAAATCTCCCTGGGATTCTCTTCCCAAGAGAATATCGTGTCTTGAATTTGATGGTAAAACCATAAACATAACTTCTTCTGTTCTAGAATTCTTCCCGTCGGAAAGCAGCACTGGAAAAGATATCTGACCAAGAGGGAATACGGCTTCGTTACAGAAACCAGTGAGTGGGTAGTCAACCGGCTCTAAGTGCGCTTAATCTTCTTGGTCTAATTGATTGAAGCATTGTTCGTATATGATATCTGTTGTGCTCCCTGGGTCTATAAAAATGTAATCGGTCTGGTAATGGCCAAATACTTTGGGGATGACGATAGGTTTTCTTTCCCTTGGGCCGCCTCGGACTACTGGGAACACGACTTGCCTTTCGCGCCAGGAGTCATCCTGCGCGCACTTGTTATAGTTTTTTCTTGGTCTTCTCTGACCTCCTTGAAACATGTGAGTCTCCAATTTCCTGAGCTTTTTGTTGTTTGGACCATCTTCCCTTCGCTGGATTTGACGATTGTCCCTTTTCTCCCTTTGACCAGGTGGGTAAGCTTGCCGCTTTTCAAAGCTCGTTCTATTTCCTGCCTTAGGCTGATACAGTCATCCGTGAGGTGACCTGTGTCCTTGTGAAACTAGCAGAAGAGGTTTGGGTCTTGCCCCCTCGTGTTTCTCATCTGCAACGGAGCTTTAAATTGATGATTTTCAGTTGACAGGACTTCGGAAGGGGTTTTCGTCAGAGGTTTCCATTGCTTTTCTCTATTTTCTTTTTTGACTTCCTTGCGGTAACTTATCTGATTAATGGTTGCGCGCGCGTCTTCCGCTGGTGGACTTCTTTCTTTGTAGCCAGATGTTTTCCAGGGCTGACCCTTGCCCTTCTTGTTGCGTCTGTTGCTGGCATGCTGGCTATAGTTGTACTGACGGCTGTCTTCGCAGGTCAGCTGCCTGTCCGTCCTTGCGATAGTTTTTGCAGCTTCAATGAAAGTGTCCCAATCTTTGGGACCTCCATCTCCTCCCTTGATTCTTTTTATTAGATCATCTCCCTTGACAACTCGCATGAAGTTCGCGCGCATCATCTTTTCTCCTACATCTCCAATTTCTAGGCACTCTTTGTTGTATCTGATGATAAAATCTTCGATGCTTTCGTGATCTTTCCTCCAGATGTTTAAGCAATCTGTTGGGTCTCTTGTGTGCCTACGTTGCTGAGAAAAGTGTGCTAGGAACTTGTGTTGGAAATCCATCCAGGATTTGATCTTTCCTTCTGGTAGGCTGTCAAACCATACGCGAGCCGCACCGACAAAGGTTTACACAAACAGATGGCACCACATGGGTAATGACCAACCACCTACTGCCCCCGCGTCGGTGAACACTTGAAGGTGGTCGCCAGGATCTGTCAGGCCATTGTACTTACCTACATTGTGTGGCAGTTTCGTCTTATCAATATCAGCCGTTGCGATTTCTCTAATAAATTTTGACTTCTCAACTATGCCTTCCAGGCGGTAGCTTAACGTGTAATCGTACTCAGCGTTTGGGTTGTACCCCGTGCGTGCGCGGGGCTTGTACGCCTCATGATTCGGTGGTAGTCTGCTGAATACCATGCTTTCTTGCTTGTAAGTCGTGTCATCATCTTCGTTGTAACTGTTCCACTCGTTGTTTATGTTGCGCGGGCCTAAGCGACTGTGCACTGACTTCTTTTGCTGATGAGTGTAATGCGCATAGTTGCTTTCGGTGTCACCATAGGTGTCGCACGTGTCTTGCACGCTTTGTCTCCTGATGGTGTGTTGCTCTGAAGGTTGTTGGCTCTGCGTGTGCCCATGCGCATGTGCTTGTTAGGGAATCTGAGTACTTGGTGGTTTCTGGGGTGGAGTAACGAAATCGGATTGAATAGCTTGCGCTTGAAGCAATGCTTGTTGTGCGCTTAGCTGCGCATAGACCAGGTTCAATGACGTCGTTTGTTTGGCATACCAGGAGGCCAGAGTTTCTCCTTCAGGTAGCCCTAAGAGTGCTGAGAAGTTTAATTGCGCCTGAGCCGATGGTGCTGATGGGCCAGCCCCATGGTTTGGCGTTTGAGTTCCTGGAGTTGTCTGGTTGACTACCCCAGGAGGAGTTTGGGAGTTAGCTCCGTTTGTGGTTTGGTTAATAACTCTGGAAATGCTACCAAAGAGTTCGGGTATCTCGTTATTCACTTGTGCTTCTCTGAAGGTCTCATTCCTTTGGTGCCATTGGACGTGTGCAGTGTCCGTGTGCAACTCAAAGGAAGAGCTTTCTCCGTCCACATGAAGAGAAGGGTTTGTTCCAGCCATTCAGAGAGTGTTTTTGAAGAGAAAAGAGATGAAAGTGGTTTGCAAAAGATGCGGTGGGCGCCAATGATGAAACACTGGTTCACACTAGGGTTAACCAGCTGGGTCGTCTCGTATGTGGGGTTCAATCTCTTTCTCCACTCACTGATTACTGGAATCCTGCAAAACAGAACACCAGTGACTCGCCACAAGGAGGAGAATAGGGGGGTTCTCCTTGTGACCACCCTCCGGCGTGAGAATAAGTACTGCTTTGAGGGGAAATAGTGTGTATTGTAGATGAAATGTAAGGAGAGCAGAATGTTCTACCTGAATGAGGAAGGGTCCTATTTATAGCCGAAGGTTGAAGGAGGGAGGAGAGACCTTACCAGCTGCCACGGGGCGCCAGCTGTCCGACCAAGGGGAATATCCTCTTGGCCTCCTCTTCTGTGGTCAGGATGGTGGATGACGTGGTGCGCCGTTATTTGTCTAGGCAGGGGAATTAGTACTGCAACTGTCGGTCTGTCCTTAGATCGTGTTGCAAGTCCATATGGCGTATGATCATTGGTGACACGTGTTGTCCTTTTTGTCTGGAGGAGCATCTTTGGTGTCACCTGCGATAGCTTCCAGAAGCTTCTGGATACGCTTGCTGATGTAGGCGCCATGTTGGATAAAAGATGGTGTGGTCCCTGCCATGTGTGCATGGAATTGGGACCATACCTCTTCAAGAATAATAAAAAGGTCAATGTTTTTTTTAATGGCCAACATAATCAATCCTGAGCACTCTCGGGGCATCCATCTGCCCAAACAAAAACGTAGTACTCCGAGTATAACCCGAGTCCACCACCAATTTCGATGAAAACCCGATAACCCACCAGCCCGTAGGCACGACGGTGTTACCAATAAAACCTGTTTAGCTCAAAGATCAAACCCATATTTCCCTAGGTCTCATATCCCATTACCCACTAATGCTTCAATCTATACCAAATGGAAGTCAAACTTACATCTCCTCCTTAAAGGAAATGAAGCCTCCCACATTTTATCACCTTAAAATATTCATAACAACCTCACAAAATATTGATGAACCTATCAAATAATGATGAGCCTACAATTGAAATATATTTTGATTCGTTTTAAACCTTAAAAATTAATGGTCTCATATTATATGAGTTTAATGAAAAAATAAAAATTATGCATATATTAAAAATGTTGCTCAAGCACATATTTTCTGAATCTAAGTTAGGGTTTCATGATTATGTGTCAAACTCTATAAGACCATGGAGTATGGGGAGGATAGTCTCCAAAGGGACTATCCGCCACATAAGCATAGGAGGAGGACCATCTCCTTGGGAACTATCCAAGGGTTTGGTGGATGCTCCTCCCCCGTTTTTTTATTATTCTTTTTTTGCCATATTAATTAAAACAAAGTAAATAAAAATCCTAAAGCTACATTAAAAAAAACCTAAAGTAACATTAAAAAAAAACCTAAAATTACATTAAAAAAAAACCTAAACTTATATTAAAAAAAGCCTAAAGTTACAAATAAATAAAAAAAACTACGCGTTGTTTTCTCCGAGACTCCAAATGTGATCGATCAAGTCTGCTTGAAGATTGGCATGTGTGAAATCGTTATGTAACGAGAACCTGCTTAAATCTTGTTGTTCTCCGCTAACCGGAACATTATTCTCCTCCACCGCGTTCTCGTCATACTCACAAATTGCATGTCCTTCGTCTTCGAGGATCATGTTATGCAGCAGAATACAAGCATACATACAGTATCAGAACGTTTTGGGTGTAAAAGCTCGTGCTGGGTTTTCAATAATATGCCATCTTTGTTGGAGAACCCCAAAACACTGTTCAATATCTTTTCTAGCCGCTTCTTGAAACTTGGCAAATTTCTTTCTTTTTTCATCTGGAGGATGCCTAACCGTTTTAACTATTGTAGAGTATTGTGGGTATATTCCATCGGCAAGATAATACCCGCGTCTGTACTCCACTCCCGAAACTGTAAACCTCGTATCAGGACCGATCCCTTTTATAACATCGTCAAAAACCTCAGAATTTTGTAGAACGTTGATGTCATTATTCGAACCAGGAATCCCAAAGAAAGCATGCCAAATCCATAGGTCTTGAGACGCAACAGCTTCTAGAATTATTGTTGGATGTCCCTGATCGCCTCGCGTATACATTCCTCGCCAAGCGGTAGGACAATTCCGCCATGCCCAATGCATGCAATCAATGCTCCCGAGCATGGCTGGAAAACCGTGCCTTGCTTGGTGATGTTGATACAAATTTTGGACGTCATTATAATTCGGTTTTCGCAAATATTTTTGGCGGTAGAGCTTCACCACAAATTTGCAAAACTTGTATAAACATTCTCTAGCAGTTCTTTCGGACATCTTTAGGTATTCGTCCCAAGAATCGGCTGCCGTCCCATAAGCAAGTTGACGAATCGCCGCAGTGAATTTCTGTAAGGTGGTGAAGCCCATTTTGCCTCTAGCATCGGGTCGCAAGGTAAAAAACGGGTGATAAGCGGCTAAATCGTCGGCAATACGTAAGAAAAGTCGACGACTCATTCTGAAACGGCGTCTAAAAATAGCCTCCGAGTACAGCGGCTCGTCGGCAAAGTAATCAGCGAATAATCTTTGGTTTGCACCTACAAGATAACAAAATATATATACAACTTATAATTAAAAAAATAAGACTAAAACATAAAAATAAAAAATTAAGAATACAAATATCACTAACTTTCTCGGTCTCGCTCGATGTGTGGGTTCATGTTTCGTGGTTGTGACGAAACCTCCTCCTCCTCCTCTTCTTCTTCCAAAATTACTTGTGTCGCCTCTACCACCTTGTTTATAAAATGTTTTACGGCTTCCATGGTATCCGTCGAACCCGATGAAGAGGAAGATGACATGGTGTATTTTTTAGAGAAGATTATGTGGGTATTTTGTATAAAAAATGTGGGAGTTGTTTGGAGAAAGTGGGTGAAATTTGGTATAAAAGTGGATAAATATGTGAGTATTTATAAAGGTTTTAAATTAAATGATTTTTTTATATAGCCGTTATGTCAACGGCATTATTGAATGGACCCCACAAAAATAGGCTCGTCTCCATCGTCTTGGAGGAGACGTGAGAGACGCGACGGGCCCAGAAGGGGTGGTGTGAGACGGGCCGGCACGCGGCGACTGTCCAGGGACGGGGCCCATACCCCATGGTCTAATCGACTTCAAAACTTAGTCTAAAGTTCTAACTTCTGAGTTGAAGTCGCAATCTATACTCTAGCAATCATTAACCTATGAAGCCACGTTGTTATGCGGTGCTGTACTGGTGTACCATGAATTTGACTATTGTGGTGCACTAATTTATGAATGTGATTAATTATAATCAAATGTCACATGTGGGTTTAATTAATTTCTTATATAATAGAGGCATAGTCGTCTTTGTACGGGTTTAATTAGTTTCTTATATAATAAAGGAATAGTCGTTTTTGTACGGGTTTAATTAGTTTCAAATACGTTAGAAAAAATTGCTGTTCTTTAAGTTGGAGATAGTTCAAGACTTCAAGCCTTGTGATAGACCAAATGTGTATATTCAGGAATAGGTATAGAAGATGTATAAGTTAGACGTTCTAAAAAAGAATAAGGGACTGTTTGTTTACCTCTTAATGAGGCTCTTAATGGTTCAGACCTCTTAGTGGTTCAACATTTAATGGTTCAGACTGTTTGTTTCACGAGCAGATGTCTGAATGGTTCAGACATTTGCCTCTAAATGATTAAGATTTATACAGAGTCTGAATGGTTAAGACCTCTAATCTGAATTGATCAGACTTTTGCCTCTGAACGGTTAAACATTATACAGGCTCTTAATGGTTCAGACCTCTTACTGATTCAGCACTTATTGGTTCAGACATCTTACTGGTTCAGCACTTAACCATTCAGATGTTGCCAAACAGCCCCTAAGTATGTCTTATATATATATATATATATATATATATATATATATATATATATATATATATATATATATATATATATATATAATAGAAATTCTATTATAATAACAATATTAATAATAGGTAAGATTATTTTACAAATGAATTTTAACATGCTAAGCGTGAAAAGTGAATGAATTTTTTTATTTATTTTTTTCCGTTTCGTCAAACATATTTTTTAGTCCTAAAACCTAAAAAAATAAAAATAAAATGAATTTATATAATTACTAGAGTAATTATACAATTTTTTTCAACAAAAAAAACATGCTTGAGTAGATAAAAAAAATCCATTTATTTTTTCATTTCTTACGTTTAATGCCCATTTGTATTTGATCCAAACACAATTGTTGTTGTTGTTATTATTATTATTATTATATAATATAAAATATAATAATAGTAGTTCTTTTCAACAAAAACCTGCTTCTAGCAGCGTATTTGGTATTTTAGCTTTGCACTTTTCACCAAATAAACCTTAGAAATGCTAGAGCAAACATGCTTTATATGTTTTTAACGTTATCAAACTACCACTTCTCACTCACCTAGGTTACCAGGGCCCGTTTGAACTTCCATAAAGGCTCAGGCCATCACCCTGAGCCCTCACCTATATGGGGCAAAGGGAGTCCACCTCAAGTACGGTTTACATTCCCGCGTTGGGTTAAGGAAACATACGAGCGACTACCTTCGCAGATCCGAACGCCCTCACAAAGCGCATATTAAAAATAAGACCAATAAAGACTTCATAACCAACCTTATGCTACATCACAAGAATAAATTATCAGAGTCCTCATGGGTGATCGAGCATCAGTGGCGGAGCTAGACCTTAAAACCAGTGGTATCCCAAAAAAAAATCATTAACTTTGAGGGGTATCCTTTATATAAAATCGAAAAAAAATTAACACTGCGAACACAACTTTGAGCCGTAGCCCGTGCTACGGCTGGTTCTTAGCTGTCTCCGCCCCTGTCGAGCATCCCATTATGGCTTTTTGGTTTTTGGTTTGTTTATTACATTTTTGTTTTCTTAAATTAATAGAGTTCGGTTTATACCAATGTTTTAAAATCCGGTTTTTTAATCATACCGGATTAGGCATAAAAATGATTTAACTGGTTGAACCGGGTTGTGACGGGCGGTTCAACCGGTTTGACTAGTTAATTGTTTAATTTCATAAATTACAACATTAACTCAAAAAATAATCCAAAATTGGATTAAAATGGAAATCCGGAACGAATGATGAGGTGATGGAAGTTTGGAACAAGTCATGAATGATGGAGTGATGAAGCAAGTTTTGAATTTTGATAGATGGAGATAAAATATTAAAACTTGTTAGGTTAAAGCTAAAAGTAAACATGGAGATGGGACGATGAAAAGTAAAATCCTAACCTAAAAACATACCTGAGACGGTACCGGTATAACGGTTCAAACCGGTATACCGGATTTTACCGGCGGTACAAAGTCAATGTCGTTTCTCCTACTTACCGGGGTGTTCCGAACCGGATTTACATCCGAAAACGGTAATACCGGTATAACCGGCCGATATTTACCGGTTTTTAAAACATTGGTTTATACATGTTTTTTCTGATTTTCATTAAAGTGCAATTTGTCTCTCTACGGTATGGTGACAAAACAGGTTGTTACCCTCAATGTTTTTGTACTATGCGCCCTCCTGCTTTCAATATATCACATAATGCAATCTTTTGTCTAACGGTCGTCTCCCTTACCGTCCAAAAATATGGAAAAGACTATTATACCCTCAATCCTTTCTCTCCCTCATTTCAAGCCCTAATTCTAACCCTTTTTCCCATCAATCCTCATCTCTCTACTCATCATCTTCCTCCATTGATTCAGTCAATCTATCTTCGAAATCAACAATCCATCGTTAATTAGTCTATAATTATGGTGAATCGTTTACAATGTCTTAGTACTCATCATCATCATCTTTGAAACATCTGATTTGCTCTTGTGGTGCAGGTACCTGCTATTGCATAGTGTCATCGGATTGTTAATGTGTGTGTCATCATAGTGTTAATTAATTTGTGTGTCATCAGAGTGTTAATTTGCATGTTCTTTCTTTTAATGTGCATGTCTTAATAACCTGTGTAATGAGATTTAGGTGTGTATGATCACATTGTTACATGTGATTATAGAAGGGTAGTTGTGGTTTGCATAGGTGGGCTGATACTTTCATGTGTCCCAGATGTGAAAGGGTAGTTTCAGCTTTGATGCATACTATCAACAAGAAAGAGGAAATCGTCAAAACCAAAGCTATGCAAGTCACAAATTGAAGTTTGTTTTAGGAATTAGTTGGTTGTTATTTGTTGTGTATGTTTTGAACTTTTAAAATGTACTGCAATAACCTTTTGAAACCTCAAATGGATCTATCTTTGTGTTGATTATGTTGTATATTATGTTGATTAAGTAGACTAATGATACATGTTTTTATACCCCAAAACACTTCCGTTTTAAGCGTTTTTGACCGAAATCGCGAGGTTTAGGTACCAAATCCGGTACTTTTATAATTTCAGGTCTTAAACGAAGCACAAAAGAAAAATCTGATGAAAACGGACAAATTCTGATGATATTGCCAGGTGTCACACGACCGTGCGACCTGATCGCACTACCGTGCGAGTCGTCCGACCTCGGAAGCACTGCCAGTGCGACTGATGGTGCCGATGTTCTCTCGGGCCGCACTACCGTGCGACCCGCCGCATGACCATGCACCAGCTAGACCAAGCTGGCAAGCTTTCTGATCAAGATTTTGATGACATCGCACTACCGTGCGATCAACGGCATGACCGTGCCGATCTGATGACTCATTATTCAAGTATTAAGCTGATTTTAGTTATGTAATAGTAGTTATAAACTTCTTTCTTGAATAATCTTTATGTTGTAATCTTGTTTGTATGAATCTTTAGTACTTTTTATGTCGAATCTTCATGATTATATAATGAATGTTTCATTGATGTTGAGTTCCTGATTATGTTTGATTATCTTGGATAATGAATTTGTTGTTAGTGGGATGTTAACTATTTCTTGATTAATCACTTGTTTGTAGACTTTGTTTACACCATGAAACCGGACCAGGGTATTGGTTTTATACAAGATCTATCTTATTTTGATTAGGAATGATTTCTTGCACGTAAGGGTTCTAACAAATTATATGGTGTTGATTACATGTTCTTGAACGTGGTTTATGATCCTTGTTTAGTAGTTCTGGTCTGAAATTACTGACATGGTAGATTTGTGTTCAAGACTTGTAAAGGTGAAATAGTTTGTTATGTGATCTACTTAATCGCTTATCCTCGTGGTTGTATTGTGACCATCGGTATTGCTTTCTTTGGTAAGTGAGGTTAGGAATCCAGACCCGGTAAATAACCTATCTTTAAAGGTCCGTATGAATAAATATCAATAGCTCGCTAATGAAAGATTTTAGGTGGTTAACGTGTGACCATCGCGTTAACATTCCGAATAATCATAATGCTAGAAATCCAGACCCGGTAACTAGTTGTCTTGCAATTGGAAAATTGATTAAGTGCTTTTGTGACATATCTAGATAACATGTTTAGGTTGTTTGTGAAACAAGATAATGTTTATTTTTCATATTTGGAGTCTATTATGTTTTAGATATAATTTAGATATTTAGTTAAACAACCATTCACTTATCTTCTCATCTGGTAAATTAATGACAAAGATTTAGTACTTAATAACGCCCGTGTTCCATGGATCGATATCTGGCTCTTACCAATACTTTGCTACATATATGACGGGATACGCTTGTCCTTTGTTGTGTGTGTTTTAATGTTACGGTATAAACCATTTTTATAAATATTAAAACCCACGTGAGTGCGAAGTTCACTGTAAATAAATATGTGCGTTCCGCATGTCACCAACTAATATGTCTCTTTATCAAATTTTGTATTTTGATAGCCTTGTTGTAACCATACTCAATATGATGAGGTTGAAAAACAAGTTGTAAATGTGGAAGAAAAAGAAGTGGTTCAATTTAACTTTGGTGAGGTCTACAACATGAAAAAGAGTTGCAAGTAAAATATTGAATGGATTACAACAACTTCATAGAATAGATGTAAGAAGAATATGAAAAGGATCCAGAGTTGGAATATGACATTGAGGTATTAAAAAAGGCTTGGGACTACAAAAGCCCCGAACAATGGGAGGACCACTTGTACCACAATCCGTATTAAAGGCAAGCATGAATAAGATTCTGAATGGTAAAACGACGAGTGTCATAAAAATAATGTATATCATGTTTGTAAGAGTTGAAATGGTTGGATTATGAACTGTGTTATTTGTAATGTTTGAATTCAAATATGACATATGTTGGTACCTTTGTTCATGGTTGCAAAAATCGCGACTAGCCGGCGATTAATCGCCGACTAGTCGCTAGTCGCCCATCAACTGAGTAATTTTCAGCTAATCAGTAAAAAATCGCTAGTCGGCCTAGTCGTACCTAATCGCGACTAGTCGGTCGGGAAAAATTGGAAAAAATCGGGAAAAAACAAAAAAAATCGGAAAAAATCAGAAAAAAATCGGAAAAAAACACATATTTCCGGCCAAAACCTCCCAGATTCCGGTCAAAACTTGTCCACTTAAAAAAATTACGTATAAAAATATATGTATATATGTATAAAAACTTAAAATTATACATAAAAAGTCCGATCCGATTAATCCCGATTAATCCCGAGTAATCCCGAGTAGTCGCTAGTCCCTACCTCACCGACCCGCTAGCGACTAGCGAGTTCTCCAACCTTGCCTTTGTTTGATAGGTTTATGCAATTTACATACCAGTTTGATTTTATGAAGTCAAACTGGTCATCAATATAACCCACATCAGATTTACATGCTACATTGACTTTATGAAGTCAAAGTGGTCATCAATATGACCCATTCAAATCATAATAATCCAAACATAATATTGTGAAAGGCTACCAATACAACATGTGTTAACATAAGTCAAACATAACATAGTTTAACTTGTCTTAAGAACATCCAAAACAAACATACTAAACAAAAATAAAATATGTCTTAATAGAAGTCAAACATGTCTTAAAAACCTTAAAATTGTAAGATTAAATATATATTATTTTATATTTAATCTAGTAGCCATTATAATCATTTACATTATATGGATCAAAATATATAACAATCCTATTAAATAATTAGTTGGTAATTGTTGATGGGCTAAATTACCCTTATTAACTAATTAGGGTTTCCTCATGGGTGCTTATATAAGGAGACTAATGTAGAGGTTTCAGGGTTAGACACATAACCTAACTAATTCACATAACATCATTAATCGACCTCCTCTCTATAACCGATTCCCTTGTCGGTTTCTCATCATCACCATCATTAGATTGCACCCTAAGGAGGAACCAGATCAAGCTGACAATCATGTCAAACACTGTTGCTGCATCTCCGTCTGGATTCTCTGCTGGCATGTACTGATGCAATCAAAGGTATGTTCACATGTTTTCCATTATGTTTAAACAGAACTGATCAACATGTGGTATCAGAGCATATGTTGATTAGTCAGTTTTGTTTTCGTATCCATCAATTCTGGGATAGGAACTTGGAAAACGGAATTTTTTTATAACTTAATAAACATCACAGCCGGTTTCGAGTCATAAAGCACGACTCGAGATCACTGTTTCGAGGAAAAGAATA
The DNA here is from genome assembly GCA_030545235.1 of Helianthus tuberosus. Taxonomy (NCBI): domain Eukaryota; kingdom Viridiplantae; phylum Streptophyta; class Magnoliopsida; order Asterales; family Asteraceae; genus Helianthus; species Helianthus tuberosus. The sequence goes on from CM060400.1 coordinate 205,011,463, forward strand.
TGTTTTAAATATCTTGAAATCAAAACGTGTAAACTTATAACCGAAATCTGTTTTAGAAAAGCCTTAAAATTCAGGTTTCGGGTTCCAGAATCATGTTTTTTTATTTTAGGGTTCATCATGTGTTCTTAGAAAATTCGAAAATTCCATTATGTTTTGGAATGTAATTAGGATTGATGAGTGTTTTTCCATGTTTTGATCCAATTTAATCTGTTAAGTTTATTCGAAAAACTGTTAAAAGATATACAGTTATAATTTTTGAAATATTATGATAAAATTAGATCATCACTAAAACAGGAAACCATATCTCAAAATCCCTAACAATTCGAATTTTCGGTTATGTTTTCACATTAGTAGCTATAACAGAAGTTTCGAGATAAATTTTAACCTCCCGAGACCAAGGTCTCGACTCGAGACCACAAGAACTCGACTCGAAATCATAAGTGTTCTCAAATGTTTATAACTCGAGACAACGATTTCGACTTGAGATCATAAGGTCTCGACTCGAGACCACTGAGGTTTTGACTAAGGGCTTAAATCTTTACAACTCGAGACCATGGTTGTGACTCGAGACCTCATAAGGAGTCGAGATCTCATAATTCATAGCAGTCGAGACCATGATTACGACTCGAGACTGAGGTTGCGACTCGAGACCTTGATGAGTCGAGACCTCATAATTTTACAAGTTGAGTCGAGACTTGACTCGAGATCTCACTCGAGACCTCATAACTGAGTCGAGATCTCGCTCGAAACCTCATTATTTTAGGCTGTTTAATGTGAACTAAGATTTAAATGATTGGTTTTGTAAATACTTAGTTAATTAATAAGGATCAAATAATGTTTCACAAAACCAAAATGGCTTAACTTGAATGAGCTTCTGATGTATCACTTCTGCCCAAAGCTGATTTGATGCATCTACTTATCGTTCAAGTATTACGAAAGCTATGTTAAGTGTGCATCATAAACATGAATGTCTTAATATCTGGCCAAAGCTGATTTAATTCATTCATAGATGGCATACTTAACAAGTGCATAACTAAAGTGATTGTCTCAATTTCTGGCCAAAGTTGATTTGTTACAACCACTTTGCACACATGCTTAAATGATTACACTTCTGGCCAAAGCTGATTTGTCTTCGTTTAAGTAGAACTTTAAATAGTCTATTATTTTGATGTTAGTAATAGACATATCACAGCCTCTTCACATAATGATCCTTATATCAATGATCTTTCTTTAATTTTTATGATCATTTCGTCTGCCTTATTTTTTAGTACCCATATTTTTTACTCACTGTAATTTTCTTCTATAAATATATCTCATCCACTCTAATTCCTAAACCTAAAATGTTTTGCTTTATTTAAAGTTTCTATAAGAATTAGCTCTTAAATTAAATCCTTGATTATCTCTTAAGACACGATAATCCTATTGCTCTCTTCTGATATAAGTACTACAGAAGAAAATTAGAGCATGATGTCTCTTATGATAATCAAGATCCCTCTAACATAATTGCTATCACTAAAGTTATTCCAGATTAAGTCTTTCCTAAGACTATCTATTATATATGGAATAATCACAAGAATTCCTAATATGCATGCCTTCATTTAAAATTCTAAATTATAAGCTAAGTGGTATATGTGAATACATAATAATGTACAATACCATGACCCATAAAGTTAATGGCTTACGCATGGAAATAAGTACATTTTTCCAGTACATTACATACTAAGATTTTCACTTGTACAATTTGATGCCTTATAAATCAACTATAACACTCAAAAGTACCAAAGGAAAATGAGTGTGTTGATAAGCAACATATGTACAAAGAAATAAATATTTGAAGCTGGAAAATAAGTTGTTACTCACCTTACAACCACTTAAAACTTTAAAAGAGGATTGTTCTAAGGTCCATAGACAAATTACAAGTAAAAATTCCAACTTTAAGGTTCTTCAAGAGAAAATCTCAGTGCATAATTATGCCATTAGACTAGACATAAGCAACGAGACTATCCATTATTCTAAAGAACAGTAGGATAAATTAATTAGATAGTCACTTATTAATGATATTTAAGTCTGCTAATTTTAATATTCCAATTAACACATGATTAGTTGACTCTAGTTTTAAACTTTTCCTTACCAGAAGTCAACAAATAACTAACATGAGAGTTAGTGACAAAATTAAATGTTAAGGCTATAAGAACCATAATAAGCAATCTTCTAACAACGCTTTTCGATACCTTATATATTTTGAAGATTAATCAGAATATAGTATCATAATTAAGCAATGTTATGAAGGTTGTGAGGTTTGCATAGTCAACATAAAGTCACACTTACCTTAAACTCTCATTTTATTTGTTCTAAATATCTGGATTGAAACATTACTAAGATAAAACTAGATGATACCTTACACTTTCACAACTTTTGTCATCATGTAAATGAGAATTTGACAAAAGGAAAATGAGACTTATAAATTTCATCCATTACAACCAAAATTCATGAGAAATCATAACATGGTTAATGAGGATGATTATTCAACTAATCTCATTCTAAGTGATTTTAAATCATGACGTTAAAGCCCTAAATATTACTTAGCTTAAGGAATAAGTATGAGTCCATCATAAGTCATTCATTGACATTCGTGGAACTTATTCCAAATGGAATATTCAGACATAATTCATTTATCATTTAAAAGACTATCAACTTGTATCTAAATTTTGTCGCATATGGCCCACGGTCTTAGAAGAAATCTATTCATATATGTACTTACTAAGATTTCTATTAAATATGTCCCTGAGTTTTCTTATGACATCTGGACATTAAAGAAATCAAATAAAGTCTAACGTATATGTGATAGGTTCCCACGTCACGTACCTCATTGAAACTTCTCTTGTAGCTTTTCTAGAGATATTAAAGATCAGTGGGAGCATTAAGTGTCTTAATAATAACTTGCAATAGTTGCAAGAGGTGGGGGAGTGAAAACTTTATATTACTTCAATTTACACCTCTTGTACAAGACACTGCTCCATCTTGACACTGTTCTATCATAACTTGTCTCCTTAAAATCTAATGCTACTCTTACAAAAGTTTCATTGTTGCTTAATTGTGGGCACACTTAGATTTCTTACCTAAACTAACATAATCCTCAACAAGAGAAACTACAACGACTGACGTCATTAACTTGTTTCTCTATTAGAATTTGTTGGTCGTTAAATATTGACCCTAAGCATGCTGAGTTCCTAAAGTTTTCTAAGGTCAGTGGGAGCAGTCAAAGTCCTTATCATGACTTGTAAGGAATACAAGAGACGGGGGGAAGAGTGTCATTAAATTTCACTCCGAATTTAACTCCGATTACACCTCTTGTACACCATACTGCACCAACTCTTACAAACTTAGAATCCTGAAAATGATAGCAACCTAACCAAGAGCTAATCTATAAAACTGAAACTTTTGAAACCCAATAATCAACTCAGGAGGTCATCAAGGTTTAAAAGCCTACTAACTTTGATGATTACATAACCTCCCTAATGAAGTTGAAATGGACTTTGGAAAAGTTTACCGATCCTATCTCTTCAAATTAAGCCATTAGTGTCAATCAATCTTCTAAATGGAATAAAATAGTTTTCTAGTAAAACTGAGTTTATGTGTTCGTATAACGTTTGGGATTTGATTGAATTACCTAAGAGTGTTCATAACTAAATCAAATCCTAATATAAGCGTTAAGACACGAAGAAGCATGATTGATTGTCAAAGGTTGTACTTAGGAAGAGATAAATTATCAAAGATTTCTTTGAGGATCATCACTGTTCTAGTAGCTTATAATAGTTTAAAGCTACATTAGATGAACATTAAAAACAATTTTCCTTAACAAATGGCTGACATATTTACAGGTTCATAAAACAACCTGAAAGTACTAAACTGAAGGTTAAAGAACACTTTATTTGTAAGCCAATCAAATCCATGTATGGGTTAATGCAAACATCATAATGTGATGAAATCTTAACGTAATTATTTTCATCAACAACCAAGTGGATTAATGTACCTACCTCAAAATGAGTGGGAGCAACTAAGATAAACCTGTCTATATAGATGATATTCTTTTGACAGGTATATGTTACATAAGTCAAAGCATTGTTAACACAAACTTTGATATAATAGATCTCAGAGATATCTCTTATGTATTAGATATCATAACATGCCGAGATAGACCCAATGGGACATTAGTTCCGGTCCATAAGTCTAACCTTAAATGGGTCCTTACATATGTAACAAACAATACTGCTTTCCTTTAGAGGATAATAGGATAAATGAGATTATTTCCTTACGCTTCATTAATTGGAAGCCTTATGTAAGTTTAAGTCTATACTCGTTTGGATATTACTCACATTGCAACACACTAGATTTGTCTAGATTAATGTGAAGCATCTAATGGAGTATTACAATATCTTTAAAAGAAACGAGATACTACAATTTAAAGAAGAAGTGAGAATTAAAAAACCGGTTGATTACTTTAACTTTGTAATATTCAAAGATGACAAAATTTAATTTCGGGTATATCTTTATGTCAGCAGACAAAACATATCTCATGGAGGAGTCATAATGCACTGATATTAACAACCTAAGTTATAACGACATAATATAGTCACTAAATGTTGTTGGAAATTTATCAGTGGACTCATAAGTTTATTAACTCCATATAATTAACGTTTTGAAGACTTAGTGTGATAAAGTCAGCTACCATGACTCCTTGAACAGTAACAGTTCAAGAGGTGCTGCATTAAATTTCGATACGCAATTAATTATTCGTTTATGAACGAATTGAGGAAACTAAGTTTTGTATCGAATACATTCATGATATGCTTAAGGATCCTATGACTGAAGGGCTATTACCCATAAGTCTTATTAAGAGAGCTCATAGACGGGTATTAATTAATGGCCGTGCGCAATTGCATATCGTACTATGAATGACTAAGTATTAGTTAATTTTCCTCATCAGTTTGATTTTGTATGTCTCTAAGAATATGTCAAGTCGACATAATGGCATATAGACAAATAAAGTTACAAATCAAACAAAGGGCTTATGCGTATTTTGATCATAACGATTAGGTTTTAAATTAAGGCTATAGTATGATTAATGAGGGTCCTGAGTCGCATAATGATTCAACGGCTGTATTTCTCTGCTATAGTACTTGTTTAAGGCTAAAATGAGTGTTAACTCCTGATCAGGCTTACCTAATACTCATAGTAAATGATTACTCGGCTAAGTGGGAGAATGTAAGATTAAATATATATTATTTTATATTTAATCTAGTAGCCATTATAATCATTTACATTATATGGATCAAAATATATAACAATCCTATTAAATAATTAGTTGGTAATTGTTGATGGGCCAAATTACCCTTATTAACTAATTAGGGTTTCCTCCTGGGTGCTTATATAAGGAGACTAATGTAGAGGTTTCAGGGTTAGACACATAACCTAACTAATTCAAATAACATCATTAATCGACCTCCTCTCCATAACCGATTCCCTTGTCGGTTTCTCATCATCACCATCATTAGATTGCACCATAAGGAGGAACCAGATCAAGCTGACAATCATGTCAAACACTGTTGCTGCATCTCCATCTGGATTCTCTGCTGGCCTGTACTGATGCAATCAAAGGTATGTTCACATGTTTTCCATTATGTTTAAACAGAACTGATCAACAAAAATCGTTCAAATAGAACCCCAAACAAAGTGCTAACATCCATAACATCAATCTTGAGTAGTCTGTGGTGCACCCTGGGTGGCATCTTGTAAAACAGGTTCTTGTGTTGCAGGTCTTATACTTCCGGACTGTCCTTGACGTTTGCAGCTTCTATAGTTGTACCCTTTATTCCACACTTGTTACTTGTTGCGGTGTTCCTTTTCTTGTCATTTTACCTCCTTTTTCAAATGATGCTTGGACATCCTCAATATACTTTCTCCTCATTGGCATTCCTACCTATTCAATTCACATACACCTTTTATGTAAATACAACAAACAAATGCCATTCAACACGCTTCCATTCATAGCTATTCACTTCATACATGCTTATGATGTTTATGTGGAACCAGTGTTGTGGGGCACTGTGATTGGTTCAATGACATGCTGGTAAGCTTCTTTCCATGTATCTAACCATTAAACTTTAGACAACCAATTTTCTTGTATCCCAACCCAAATACCATTTCTAGACATGACCCAAATTGTGGCCACTGCATGTTTACAAGGTATCCCGGTGAAACCCACTTTCTACATGAGCGTGTTTTCAAATCAACATTCATCACACACTGAGACCTTGAATCACTCACCAGTAAATATAATTTCTAGCATTAGTAACACCGTATTAGAAAATGATGAACATTTAACACGTTTTACTTGGTATTTTGAAGAATCCACCATAGGGACATTCATATGTGATGTTGCTTCTTTAATGTCATTAAAGACCCCTTCAGCAAATGTTGTTAATGGACCATTTGATTTTGCTTGAACCTTATTCACATTAACAATCCTTTTTGTCATGTATTCTCTGATGTACTCCAAACATGTAATCGCATGCTTGTCTTTAGCTCCAATTAGTTGCATGTTAAACACCTCACAAATGTTGTTCAATAAAATATCACATTATGCCCAACCTATAAAATGAGATCTTGACTAGCTTTCGGGTGGTAACTGAGGTAGCTAATGATGTATGGTTGGGTTTGCATCCTTTATGTCTTGCATAACATTGTTAAAGTAAGGCACACTAGTAACAAAAGCTACTCTCTATAGCATGTTCTTAAACACATTTTCACGCCATTGCTTCTTCATGTTCTCGTGTACGTGTCTAAGATAATACCTATGCTTAGGGGGAAACCCCACTTCATTGTTGGAATAAGACCTTACATGAATTAGACTAAATAGTTAGATCACATTCATATAGATTACACATAATTGATTAATGAATACTTACCATTTGACGGTCATTGATAAATGTGAAATTAGAATTGACCGTTAAGTGAAGATCATCATGTAGGGAATCTAACAACCATCACCAGTTCTGAAAAGTTTCAGTTTAAACAAGAGCAACAGTAAGTGGATATTAAGGGTGTTCAAAAAACTCGTGGCTCGCAGCTCGCTCAAAACTCGCTCGAAAAAAGCTCGAAGAAAGCTCGGCTCGAAATTGTCTCGGTTGTAAACAAGCCAGCTCGGCTCGGCTCGGTTTGTAAACGAGCCGAGCTCGAGCTTAGCCTAGCTCGGCTCGTGAGCTCGTTAGCTGGCTCGATAAGGTTTGCATCCTTCATTTTTTGTCCCACATCGCTTAGAAAACAAAAACTAAGAGAATATCTCCCCTATAAAAGAAAGTAAAGACAATGTATAAAGTGAATTAACTATTTATACTTGCATATTTAGCCATATGGTTAAATTAAATGGCAATTATGGCCCTTAGTCTATGAAAAAATTCATTTTAAGGGTTTTTTAAGTAGTAAATTTTGCGGTTCTTTGTTAGTTCGAGCTAGATCGAGCCGAGCCGAGCTAGCTCGAATTCTAATCGAGTCGAGCTCGAGCCTCAACAGCTCGATTTGAAATTCGAGCTCGAGCCAATCCAGCTCGAATCGAGTTCGAGCCGAGCTGGGTCTAGCTCTGCTCGGCTCGTTTACAGCCCTGGTGGATATATACCATTGTTACCATTGACACCTACAATAGTCAAGATTTGACCTGAATATGGACCTTTCATAAAACAACCATCTAATCTCAGAATTTCTTTCCCACGTATCTTAGAACCTTTCTTCATGGCAGCATAACATATGCATACAGTTTTGAAGGTGCAAAAATGGTGGATTTGGGACTAAAAAGAGGGGGGGGATTTGTTTTGTTTTTTTTTTTTTTGGGGGGGGGGGGGTTAATTAAAATAAAATCTGAGTTAACATGACCATTATACCATTCATTTAAATGAGGAAAAAGACAAAAAAGGGAGAGGTTAACAGAAATTTCTAACCCAGTTAGCCATTTGGATGGAAATGACAACAAAAATGAAACCTCGGGAACTCAAATACAAATAGTAGCATTTCTAGACTGAAGTGCCAAAAGTGAGCTAAACTCAGGGACCATTTTGACATTTTACTCTTGTTTAAACCATCCCACATTACTGATTTTGAAGATTTTGTTATAATCGTCTATGAAAAACACATAAACAGGCTCTCAAAATTGCCATAAATTTTAAAAAAACTGCATGTTATTATTGTGATTACATGTGTGTAAATCACCTCCTGTTCCATTCGTATTTCATTTTTGAAAAATGTTGATATTTTTTTGGCTACAGTGTCTAGGGATTAAATTTTAAGCTACTGTGCCTTAAAGCTTTCCTATTTTGAAAAAGATGATTTTAAAATCAAAAGGTTTGAGCATGGAATTGGTTTATTCTTTGATGATCAACACATGTGTAATTGATTATTGGTTTATATGCTTCTAACTATTCCAAACGACTACGCATTTATGTTTTGTGCATAATGTCACCCCAACGACTACGCATGGTCTAAGTGCATTATTCACCCCAACGACTACGCGTGGTCTAAGTGCATAATGTCATCAATTAAGGAAATCATGTTCATGTTTCTTAAGCAGTGTAATTAATTAATTTGTATTTGCAAAGTTTTCAAGATGAACATTTATGTTTTGAAGGGTGTAAACCAAAATTGGAGATTAACATATGAGTTAATTACATAGTTAGTCCCTGTGGTTTGCACAAAGTAACATACTTAGGTACTAATAGTTTAAAATAACATTCTAGGGTATTAACTTTTCATTTTGTAACGTTTGGGGGTATTAAGCTAATTTGTAGGCTTAAAATCACATTCTGTTAGTACCTAAGTATGTTATTTTGTGCAAACCATAGGGACTACCTATGTTACTACCTTAGAAGTTAATACCTCCAAACGTTACAAAATGAAAAGTTAATACCCTAGAAGGTGATTTTAAACTATTAGTACCTAAGTATGTTATTTTGTGCAAACCACATGGACTAACTATGTAATTAACTCTTAACATATATAACATATGTGCAATGTAATATAATATATATGTAATTGTGTGATATTATTTAAATTGGCTTTTTAGTTATCTTTAAAAATTTATTTAGTTGTTTGTTTGTTTTAATACTTACACAGAAGCATGCATCTCAAGAGAAATTGCTATATGATGGGTTTAGATATCATTTAAATTTTGGCTTTTTAGTTGTCTTTAAAAGTTTATTTAGTTGTTTGTTTGTTTTGATACTTACACAGGATCATGCATCTCCGAGAGGTGGAAGAGCAATACGAATGTCTTTTGAAGGATAAACTGAAATTTGAAAATTCAGTTGTGGCTAACATAGGATCTATTATCAAGTACAAAAGAATTTCTAGATGTGGAAAACTGATGAACATCATATCTTGGAAGGTAGTTAGTGTGCAGGGAGTGGTTAGGCACTTGAAAGTGGTAAACTTCAAAATCAACCATTGAGAGTGTGTCATGTCATTCAATGAAAAGTGTTTAAACTATGTTTAAAAGTGTTGGCAATGGCTAGACACTTCATAAATTGGTAAACTATTTGGAAAAAAAAAGTGTGATTGGTTGAGATGGCATGGACCCCACCACACACAGCTTCCCTCCCTTCACCGTTCGGTAACTTGTCACCGATCGAGAACTTCACCGCGCGGCAAAGGGGGGTAGGCGGCGGTGTTCCCGCGCGGCAAACTGCCTTTACCGATCCCCTTTACCGCCCACTCCGTATCCCCTTAGTATGAACTATGAAGTTATTTGACTCATTGGATTAACTAACTGAAAATCGATTGGATAAAATAAGTCACAATCGATTGACGAACAAAGATATTATTATATACATCAAATGACAACACCACTTTGCTACAGTGGTGTTGTCATTTTTTTTTCCTCTTTCTTTTTTTTTTTTTTTTTTTGGTTTATTTTCTTTTCTACTTTTACCCTTTAATTTTCAGCATTTACTCTTACAACCCCTTAACTTTCTAAATACCTTTTAATCAAGTTTTACGTCTTTATTTTTATTTACGTGTCGATATAAACTTAAGTTGATTTACATTTCAACATGATTTTTTTTGTGTTTATTTATGATTTTGCCCCCAGTATAAAATTCATTTTAATATTTTTTAGAAGACTATGGTAGTGTTTTGTTTTAATTGGTTGGCTCGATTTAATTTTATTCGTCATGCCAAGCGGTAGTTTTCCATCGTTTTAGTTTTTTTAGCAAAAGTATGGTAGTATTTTGTTTTACTTTGTTTACTCAATGTAATTTTTTTTTGAGACCGTGTTATGAGTAGTATGTACAAGTAACTAAAACACAGACGTACATGCTATGAGAAAGAAATATTCGGCTTAATGCCCCGCAACGCAGGCGGGCAAAACCTAGTTAAAATTAAAACATGTGATAATTTGGGTTAGTCAAATTACTTTTATACCTTTCATTAAGAAAATATCAAATCAAATAAAACGAGTGGCTAAAAAAAGGTCTTTGCGAATCTATAGAGTAATCCTTACTCGTATATATGTAATAAGTTAGAAGCCCGTGTAATACACGGGTTGTAAAGTGTAATTTTATATACCAAATAATAAATATATATATATATATATATATATATATATATATATATATATATATCTTTAAAACCTCATTTATTACACGGGTTGAATAAATGTAATTTTATATACCAAATAATAAAACAATATATCTTTTAAAACCTCGTTTATTACATGAGTTGAATAAATGTAATTTTATATATTAAATAATAAGAAAGTTATATCTTTAAGAACCCCGTTTATTGTACGGGTTGAGTAAATTTAATTTTATATATTAAATCATGAAAAAGTTACATTTTTAAGAACCTCATGTATTAATACATGGGTTGAGCACATGTAATTTTATATATCAATCAATAAAAAGTTATATCTTGGTATATCTTTATAAACCATGTGTATTATACGGATTGAATAAATCTAATTTTATACACCACATAATAAAAAAAGTTATATTTTTAAAAACCCGGTGTATTACACGAGTTGCATAAATGCAATTTTGTATAGTAAATAATAAAAATATTATATATTTAAAAACCTCTTTTATTACACTGGTTGAATGAATCTAATAAAAAATTATATCTTTGAAAAAACGAACGAATATACTCGATATATGATGGATGGGTTGATTGCGGTGATGGTTCTTATAAATGCCACGTAAACATAGTGAATACCGTATTTGGGTTGAAAGTTGAACACGAAAATAAAAGTATGAAACCAATGAACGTTGATTAATATTTTTGTTTACCCTTTATAAACATTATTGAAATAAGTTCTACCCTTAACAACTTTAGTTTAATAAAATAAATAAATCATTTACATTATATTAATTTATTTATATTTAGTGTACCTTTTTTTTAATTTCAGGATAAATAATTTTGAAATCTAATAAATATTTCAAAATATTATATTATCTCCTATACGAATTGTTTAAATTTATATTAAATTTAATTTTATAAGTATCTTTTAATTAATATTAATTATCTATAATTAAGTAGGAGAGAAAAATTCGATGGCTCCAATGAATGACATGTGTTCCACATTGGTTTCTTTTATTATATAGTATAGATACTAGGTTAGAATCCCGTGTATTACATGGGTTGAATAAATGTAATTTTATATACTAAATAATAAAAAAATATATCTTTAAAATCTCGTTTATTACACGGGTTGAATAAATGTAAGAGTTAATTACAAAGATAGTCCTTGTGGTTTACCAAAAGTAACACATTTGGGTACTAATTTTTTTTTTTTTTTTTTTTTTTTTTTTTTGCATTAAAGACTATATTGTAATCAAAGTATACTTTGTTTAATGTGACACACAATTGACTAATGTATTAGAGATCAGTGGAGGTAAAAATCTAAAATCATTATCTTTGAAAGGGTACACGAGGCGCCCCGGTTCTACGGCTGTTATATGATTGTTACCGAGAGGTTGGGTCTGTGATGACCACTGCGATCGCGAGGCAAGGATTCAGACGGTCATATGATTGTTACAACAATAAAAAAAATCATTCCCACTCCATAAATATCTAACTTTTTTCCATTTTTCAGACACACTCACTTCACAAATTTCCTCTCAACTCTATAAAAATCTTTTATTTCGTTTTCTCATAAACTTTGAAAAATACCAATGGAGGGTGTGGATGGTCCAAGTACGTTTCAACCCGACTCATTTAGTTTGTCCAACTCAACAGGGTCTACTTTTGATTTTTTTACAAAGGTTTTGAAGCCCCCGAACTTGAAGATACGGGACAATCAACGAAAAAAACGTGTGTCATAATCGGATAGCGACAAAATGAAGTTATAATAAATGATTGCTTTGTTGAAAACCCAAAGTACAATGCCGAGACTTTAAAGTGATGTTTCGTTTATCGAAATAATTAGTTTTAAAGATTGTGAGAGATATCGAAGCCAATTTGAATGGTTTCAAGAATGCTATAACGGTATGGGAAAAATAGTTTCACAACGATACAAAAATTCACATCCATGATTCGTTAACTTGCAATCAAACACTCCTGACAAATAAACACACCGTTGGTTTGTATTTTATTATTCCATAGAATCTAAAGGAGATCAACATTTCCCATTGATTAAGGACAGTGATGTTAGGTTAAACTAAAGAACATCAAGATGACCGATTTAATATCCAATCTGGTTTTTAAAATATTTGTAAAGGAACTTTTGAGAAGACGTTGTTTGTAGTTTTCTTTTAAAAAAACAAAACAATTGTTTAGTTGATTATAAAATTACTAAAGTTATATGTTTAGGATTCTCAACAAAGTAATCTTGAACGAGACGTTCGTTTGCGGCTACACAGTCACTAAGTACACGAACTCTTGACTCTGCCATGTCTTGAAATAATGCACGAACAATGGTAGTGAGAGTTAGAGAGTTATGACTTATGAGCATTCAATATAAAAACTTCATTGTCAGAACTTGATGCGATATTAAATGGACCCATTGTAGAAAATGTGGATTTAAATAAAGGAGAGAAATGTTAAGATTTGTATGAAAAATTAAATTTGAAATGATAATGTATATTGTTTTTAAATTAATTAATATTTTTTTAACGTGTAACGGTCAAATGACCGTTTGAAAGCTTTTATGTATGACCAACACCAATATACGAATCAGGATGATTTTCCTTGCTGCTGAACACCACGAGACAGTGTTCATTCAGTGCCTAATTGCCACCTATGACAACTAAGAATCATCTTGAGAATTATGCGGAGATTGTGTTTATGAGTTTGCGTCCACTAAACTTCAACATCAAATTATAAACCTAAAGCCCAATTTGAACACTACTTGATCTAATTATGAAATTGATACCCCTAAAACCGATAAATTGTAATCTAGCTTTATTACAAAATCACAGTGGACTCCTAGGTGATTTCGACTGGTTTAAGAAGTCTCTAGGCATTGTTAAATTAATAGATGCTTTCTTATCGAAATTTGAGCGAAATCAAAAATTGAAATCAAGAATCAAACATAGAGGAGGACAAAGACTTCCATTTTGGACCTAAAGCGTGACGATTAAAAAAGCAGTCTCATATCTATGAAAATTTTCAAAAGCAATATCATATATAGGTTCAGGTTCCATTGATATTATATCGGGATTATGTCTTATTATATTGGTTCAGGTTCGATTGATACAAAAATCCACATACGTGATTCATCAACTTGCAATCGATAACGCTCCTGACAAAAAAACACACCGTTGGTTTTTATTTAATTATTCCATAGAATCTAAAGGAGATCAACATTTCCCATTGATTAAGGAGAGTGACGTTAGGTTAAACTAAAGAACGTCAAAATGACCGGTTTAATAACCAATCTAGTTTTTAAAATACTGTAAAGGAACTTCTGAGAAGACGTTATTTGTAGTTTTCTTTTAGAAAACAAAATAATTGTTTAGTTGATTAAAAAATTACATTTAAAAAAACAAAACAATTTTTTAGATGATTAAAAAACTACTAAAGATATATGTAGTAATGTTGATCAGTTCTGTTTAAACATAATGGAAAACATGAATAACATACCTGTTACAGCAGACAGGCCAGCAGAGAATCCAGTCAGAGATGCAGCCATTGAGTTCGACATACTTGTCAGGATGATCTGGTTCCTCCTTAGGGTGTAAGGTTATGATGGTGATGAACCGAAACTGGGGAGGTTTCGATTAGGGAGAGAGAGCCGTGAATGATGTTATGAGGGCTGTGTAAATTGTGTAACTGTCTAACCCTTAAACTCTCTAATAACCTCCTTATATATACACTCAAGAGGAAACATAATTAGTTAATAAGGGTAATATGGTCCATCAACAATTACCAACTAATTATTAATAGGTTATTAATATATTTTGATCTATATAATATAAATGATTATAATGGCTACAAGATTAAATAATATATTGTTAATATATTTATTCTCACATTCTCCCACTTAGCCGAGTAATCATTTATCATGAGTATTAGATGAGCCTGGCCAGGAGTTAACACTCATTTTAGCCTTAAACCAAGAACTATAGCAGAGAAATACAGCCGTTGAATCATCATTCGACTCAGGACCCCTATTAGTCATACTATAGCCTCAATTTAAAACCTAATAGTTATGATCAAAATATGCATAAGCCCTTTAGCGTCTGATTTGTATTTATATTTGTCTATATGTCATTACACCGGCAGAACATATGTTAGAGACATACAAAATCAAACTGAGGAAATTTCATTAATCATAAAACATAAGCTAGTACAATATGCCATTAAATAAGGTCTTTAGTAAGTCCCATATTCGATACATGTTCTTCGAAAACTTTAGGTGGGAGACCTTTAGTCATCGGATCCGCAAGCATATCTTTAGTACTAATATACTCAATACAAAGATTATTTTCCTCAACTCATTCACGTACGAACAAATATTTTGTATCGAGATATAAACCAGCTCCAGTCGAACTGTTACTGTTCGAGAAACTAACGGCAGCTGAGTTATCACAGTAAAGCTTCAATGGTCTAGAAATGGAATTAACGATTTTGAGTCCAGTGATCAGATTTCTAAGCAACATTCCATGACAGGTTGCGTTGTAAACAGCAATGTATTCTGCCATCATTGTGGAAGTTGTAGTTAACTGTTGTTTATGACTCTTCCATGAGATAGGTCCGCCTACTAACATAAAGATATAGCCCGAAGTGGATTTATTGTCATCTTTGCATTTGGTAAAGTCAGAATCAGAATAACCTACCACTACTAAGTGATCACTTCTTCTATAAGCCAGTTTATAGTCTTTCGTCCCTTGCAGATATCTAAGGACCTTCTTAGCTGCTTTCCAGTGATCTAGGCCAGGATTAGTCTGATAACGGCCTAGCATTCCAGCAATATAAGTGATATCTGGGCGAGTACGGAGGGTTTGCACTGTTGCACGTTGTAACGAGTAAGGACACGATCTATGTAAGTCTTTTGAGACAATCCTAAGATCCCTTTGTGTCTATCTCGGTGAATTTCGATGCCAATAACGTAAGAAGCATCTCCGAGATCCTTCATGTCGAAGTTATGCGAGAGTAACCGCTTCGACACATGCAACATGTCTAAACTATTACTTGCCAATAGAATATCGTCTACGTAAAGAACAAGTATAGTAAAGTTACTCCCACTCATCTTGAGGTAGGTGCATTGATCCACTTGATTCTTCATAAAACCTTGCCTCTTCATGACTTCATCAAACTTGAGGTACCATTGACGTGATGCTTGTTTTAACCCATAAATGGATTTCTTCAACTTACAGACTAGATGCTCCTGACCTTCAGGTTTAAAGCCTTCAGGTTGTTTCATGTAAACATCTTCGTCTAAGTCTCCGTTAAGGAAAGCAGTTTTGACGTCCATCTGATGTAGCTCTAAATCAAAATGAGCTACTAGGGCCATAACGATCCTTAATGAATCTTTATGAGAGACAGGTGAAAACGTCTCTTGATAATCAATTCCCTCTTTCTGAGTGTAGCCCTTTGCAACCAATCTCGCTTTATAGCGTTCAACGTTCCCATTCGGATCTAGTTTTGTTTTGAACACCCATTTACAACCTACAGGTTTGGCACCATTGGGTAATTCAACTAAATCCCAAACATCATTTTTCTTCATGGATTCAAGCTCATCAATCATTGCTTTATTCCATTCAGAAGACTGATCACTGCTAATGGCTTCATTATAAGAGATAGGATCATTGAGCTTTCCAGCATCCATTTCAGTCAGGTAGGTAACATAATCATCCCAATTAGTAGGCCTTCTTTGCCTAGATGACCTCCTGAGTTGATATCGGGTTCAGGGTTGTCTTGGTTTTGAGTATTTGATGTGCCTTCGTTATGAGGTATAATGGGTTCTGATTGTGGAGATGGAATTTGTGCAGTAGCTTCAGGTGCAGTTGTTGCATGGGGTACACGAGGAGTAAACGGAGTAATGGTAAGCGACGAGTCTCCCCCCCCCCCCCCCGCATCTTGTACTTCTTGCAATTCTTCGTAAAGGTTAGTACTGCTCTCACTGACCTTGAAATCCTCCAGGAACGCAGCACGCTTGGTTTCAACAATACGGGTGACATGGGAAGGACAATAGAAACGATAACCCTTCGAATGATCAGGATACCCGATAAAGAAACAGGTAACTGTTTTAGGGTCAAGTTTCCTTAGGAAAGGATTATAGAGTTTTGCTTCAGCAATGCAGCCCCATACTTTCATATATTTAAGACTCGGTTTCCTTCCTGTCCAAAGTTCATAAGGAGTTTTAGGGACAGACTTAGAAGGAACTCTATTGAGTATATGAACAGCTGCTTTTAACGCTTCAGTCCAGAGGAATAATGGTAAATTAGTGTTGGCTAACATACTGCGCACCATGTTCATAAGGGTACGATTTCTTCGTTCAGCGACACCGTTCTGCTGAGGTGTACCAGGCATGGTGTATTGGTTCACAATCCCCTGGCCCTTACAAAACTCATAAAATGGACCAGGAGCTTGACCCACATCAGTATGTCTTCCATAATACTCACCGCCTCTATCTGATCTCACAACTTTAATCTGACGATCTAATTGCTTTTCAGGTTTATAATCTTTAAAAGTTGTAAGAGATTCAGATTTTTCCTTAATAAGATACAAGTACATGTAACAAGAATAATCATCAATGAAAGTGATAAATGAAGTATGTCCTGTTATGCCAGCGATTTGGTAAGGACCACTAATGTCAGTGTGAATGAGTACTAATAAATTAGAACTCCTAGTGGCACCTTTCTTATTCGCTGATGTCATTTTGCCTTTAAGACATTTGACACATGTTCCAAAATCAGTGAAATCGAGAGGAGGTAAGACTTCATCCTTTACGAGACGATTTAATCGTTCTCTTGAGATGTGGCCTAAACGTTGATGCAACAACATAGATGAAGTCTCCAAGTCTCGAATATGTTTCATCTTTGTGAGTGATTCATTAATATTATATGACAACAAAGATTTGGAAAAATTATCATCTAGTTCTAATCTATAGAGACCACCATCCAGAATGCCAGTACCATAAACAACGGAATCATAGAGAATAGAGAGTTTGCGATGACCATGAGAAACGACAAAACCGTCCATGTCTAACTTTGGTCCTGATACAAGGTTCCGAGTTACCTCAGGAACATATAAGGTATCATAAAGTTTAATACATAAACCAGTTTTAAAAAATAATTGTAATGTTCCTATGGCCTTCACTTCTAATTCCCGACCATCCCCAACTTTAAGTGTTCTTTGGTTTCTTCCCAGCTTCCGGATTGAAAGGAATCCCTGAGTAGAGTTAGTTACATGAACCATAGAACCAGAATCAAACCACCAAGAATTAGCAGGAACATTTAAATTAAAGGACTCAAGTATCATGAAAAAATCGTTACCTTTCTTAGCCAGCCACTCCTTGAATTCAGGGCATTCCTTTTGCTTATGTAATGTTTTCTTACAGAACTTGCAATAGGGTTTGCCTAAAGAGTTCTTAGAGCTGGAAGGTGTACTTGTATTAGGATTTGGCTTTTGAACTTTAGAAGCATCCTTTCTCTGATAGTTGTTCTTCCTCTTCTTAGAGTTGGAGGTGGTGAAGTTAGCAACATCAGTAGTGCGGTCCATCTTCATGCGCTCTTCCTCATGTACGTACATAGCGACCAGCTCACTCATCGTTCATTTGTCCATCTGAGTGTTGTAATTGATCTTGAATGCTTCATAGGACGAAGGAAGCGAAGTGATGATGAAGTGAACAAGAAAACCATCACTGATTTCCATCTCTAGCCCTTTCAGCTTATTGGCCATGTCATGCATCATCATGATGTGTTCGCGAATGCCGCTCCTCCCATCATACTTAGTCGTCACCAGCTTGAGGATAAGAGTGCTAGCGTGTGCTTTTGATGTTCCTTTGAATTGAGCCTCCACAGAAGCCAGGTAGGTTTTAGCCTCTTCAGAATCAGGAATAGCGCCTCTAATAGCATTGTGAATGGATTGCTTCATGAACTTGAGAGACATGCGGTTACACCTAGTCCATTTTTCATGAACTATCTGCTCAGCAGCAGTACTTTGAGTGGTAAGGTCCGCTGGCTTATTCTCTCTAAGAGCATAATCGAAGTCTAGCAATCCTAGTGTAAGCATGAGGGCATCCTTCCATTCAGCAACGTTATCACCAGTCAAAGGTGGAATCCCGCAATTGGGTGCTGATAGTGGAAATAAGATGAGCAAGTTATGATACTAAGAAAGAAGTCCTAATGTGATCTAATGGCATGCTATATTAAGGCAGGCATAAAAAATGACCATTTTAATTTTGAAGCTGTGATATTGTCTATTACTAACATCAAAAAATAATAGACTTAGTTAAAAATTCTACTTAAACGAAGACAAATCAGCTTTGGCCAGAAGTGTAATCATTTAAGTATGTGTGCAAAGTAATCGTGACAAATCAGCTTTGGCTAGAAATGAGACAATCACTTTAGTTATGCACTTGTCAAGCATGCTAAACATAAATGAATTAAATCAGCTTTGGCCAGAATTAAGACATTTCACGTTTGTAATGCATACTCAACATAGCTTTTATAATACTTGAACAATCAATAGATGTATTTAAATCAGCTTTGGCCAGAAATGATACATCAGAAGCTCATTCAAGTAAAGCTATTTTGGTTTTGTAAAAAATTATCTGATTCTGATTAGTTAAGTAAGTGTTAACAAAACCAAGTATTTAGTTCACATGAAACAGCCTAAAATAATGAGGTTTCGAGTCAGGTCTCGATTGAGTTATGAGATCTCGAGTCATTATGAGGTCTCGAGTCGCAACCTTGTTGTTTCGAGTCGGAACCATGGTCTCGACTATACTGCATTTTTATGAGATCTCAACTTATAATGAGGTCTCGAGTCGCAACCACGGTCTCGAGTTGTGAAGATTTAAGCCCTTAGTCGAAATCTCAGTGGTCTCGAGTTGTGACTTTATGGTCTCGAGTCGAGACCTTTGTCTCGAGTTGTAAACATTTGATGACCCTTATGATTTCGAGTCGAGACCTTGTGGTCTCGAGTCGAGATCTGATGGTTTCGAGTCGTAATCTGATGGTCTCGAGTCGAGATCTGATAGTCTCGAGTCACTGTTAACAGCTGTTTTTGTGTTGATAACTTAAAACTCGAAATTTGAGGGATTGTGGGATAGTGTTTCCTATTTTATTGCTGATCTAAACTTATCAAAAGATTTCGAAAATAATAACTGAAAATCTATTAACAGTTTTCGAAGTTTTTAAAAGATAAAATTTAGATCAAAATCAATAAAAATACCCACTAATCCAAATCATATTCCAAAATTTAAGGAATTTTCGAGTTTTTTCTTAGAACATATAATGAACCCTAGAAAATTAAAACATAATTCTGGGATCCGAAACCTTAAATTTAAGACTTTTATTAACAGATTTCGGATATTAATTTACCCATTATGGTTTCGTGTGACATGATTTAGCACCCTTTCTTAAAAAACACTGATTTCGGCACAAGTAAAACCGAAAACAGCCGTGATGTATATGGCTTTAAAAACTTTTCTGTTTTCCAGATTATGATCCCAGAATGATGGATACGAAAACAGAACTGATTTATCAACATATGCTCTGATACCACATGTTGATCAGTTCTGTTTAAACATAATGGAAAACATGAATAACATACATGTTACAGCAGACAGGCCAGTAGAGAATCCAGTCAGAGATGCAGCCATTGAGTTCGACATACTTGTCAGGATGATCTGGTTCCTCCTTAGGGTGTAAGGTTATGATGGTGATGAACCGAAACTAGGGAGGTTTCGATTAGGGAGAGAGAGCCGTGAATGATGTTATGAGGGCTGTGTAAATTGTGTAACTGTCTAACCCTTAAACTCTCTAATAACCTCCTTATATATACACCCAAGAGGAAACCTAATTAGTTAATAAGGGTAATATGGTCCATCAACAATTACCAACTAATTATTAATAGATTATTAATATATTTTGATCTATATAATATAAATGATTATTATGGCTACAAGATTAAATAATATATTGTTAATATATTTAATCTCACATAGTAACCCATATTACATTTTGCCACACAACTATGACGGCCTATTTAGCCAACATATCGTGTCAAGAGATAATTGAACTTGTAATGTCTTTTCAGAAAAAGAAAAAAAACAACCGAAAAACTAAACCATCCTTAACAGAAAATTTAAATATGGTAAACCATTTTATATAAGAGACTAAGACCTTGCGTAGTGGGGCGCGACCACCACCCATAGCGCCGAGATGGCGCCATGCACACCAAAACAAAGGGCGCTATGCCCAAAAAATTTTTGAAAGCGCGATAATTTTCGCGGCGCCATGCATTTGGTTTGTGTTCCCTCCACTCT
The DNA here is from genome assembly GCA_030545235.1 of Helianthus tuberosus. Taxonomy (NCBI): domain Eukaryota; kingdom Viridiplantae; phylum Streptophyta; class Magnoliopsida; order Asterales; family Asteraceae; genus Helianthus; species Helianthus tuberosus. The sequence continues at coordinate 205,032,443 of CM060400.1, forward strand.
CACAGAGATATATACATACATATATATGTATAATTTAAGGGTTTATTAATTAATTGGGTAATGATGAGGTAGGGGCGTTATGACTACGGGCTTAAATGCATAAGGCCCCATAACGCCCACACGCTGACGTGGCGCGCCACGTGTCGCATAACGCCCACAAAGGGGCGTTATGACTACGGATGGCCTAAAGAAACTATTTCTAGACTCAATAAAAGTTGACATCTAATAATTATATCATAGGCCAATAATTATACGAAGCACTCAGTTTGGATCAAATTGAGCACATATTTTATTGATACACTGTTACCCTTTGATGATGGGCTGGGCCAGACTAGATTTGCTACATACCCTTTCAATTATTGTTAGTTAGGCTGACACTTGTTTAATGCCAGTCCATATAAATTCGGTCTAGAACAACTTTTTTAATCACCACTAGTTCATATTATTTATTTAGTTAATTTATAATATAATAAAAAAATAATACTATAGGTGTACATAGCTACATTTTCCAAAAACAATAATGCTTAAACTAGGTGAGCTCGGTACCATCCGGTACCGACCCAGTACCGGTACCGAAAGAACCGGTACCGAAAATCTTCAAAAGTGGGTACCGGTACCGAATATACCCGGTTCTGTATGGTTCGGTACGGTTCGGTACCGGTATTTGAGGGTAAAAACCGGTACCGAACCGGTACCGTACCAAACCGGTACCGAAAATGCTAAAAGTAGGTACCGAATCAGTACCGAAAAAGTACCCGGTTCGGTAAATTCGGTACCGGTACCGGTTCGGTACCAGTACCGGGAACGATTTGCTTATCCCTAGCTTAAACGACTGGTTTGGTTTATGCAAATAGTTCCGATATCCAATCCATTTTCGTATAAATTAGGCTGTTCAAAAAGCTCGCTCAAATTTAGCTCGAAAAAAGTTCGTTTGATATGGGTCGATTTGAAACTGAGTCGAGCCGGCTCGGCTCGATTACAAAGTGAGCCTAGCTCGGCTCGGCTCGTAACGAGCCGGATTGGCTCAGTTTGAGTCGCTTGGTAGCTCAAATTGTTTTACTTTCTTTTTAACAGCAAGGTGTCACAATTTTTTGGGTGCAAGACCCCCCCCCCCCCCCGGGCATTGGGGGGCCCGTCGCCCCTCTCCGGCCAGACGTGAGTGTCTTAACCGTGCCCCAGCTGGCATCAGAGAGTGACCGGCGCCCAGGGAAAAACCCCACAGGTACCTCACCCTCACTAGGGTTTGACGAGTTGAGGGCCACCACAGAGGGGAATAAACTGCCTCAAGTGGGAATCGAACTCGGGTACCATGGGTAAAACCCAGGTGCATCAACCAGTTAATATATTTTAGTTTTATATACGTTATAATATATTACAAATAATTGATTATTATTTACATGTAGTTAGGAGGTGTAATTTGATATATATGGTATATTTGAAGGTTGATTACCATGCTAATAAACTAATTTTGTTGTATTTCGTTGAAAGTTGAAACTTATTTGTGTTGTTAAAGTTGATTTTGGCTTCTAAGTTATAATGTATTAGGTTGAACCGTTGAACTGATTTTGAATATGTTATTTTAAACTATTGAATTATATTTTAAACTACTAAATTTTGAAAGCTATGTATTAATTTTTTTTAAATCAAGTCAAACCAAGCTGAGCCAAGCCAGCTCGGTTTAAAACCAAGCCGAGCCCGAGCTTAGATTTTCAACTCGGTCTCAAATCCGAGCCGAGCCAGCTCGGTTTATAATGGAGGCGAGCCCGAGCTTGCCCTAGCTCGGCTCATGAACAGCCTAGTATAAATCATAAACCAGTTGAACAAGTCAATTTGCTGTGGTGTGGACTGTTTAACCACTATAAGAAACCAAGCACACATTCTAATTAGTCCTTATTAAACCTGTATATAACACAATATATAATCATATCATATATAATCAAATATACAAGACAAAAATGAAAATGGTAGAAACAAATTCAGCTTGAATAGTAGAACTATAAAAGATATCCAAGAAAGAGAGAAACCAATATCCCAAATGATTTACATTAGACCAAAAATCAAAGTATATTCCTGTTTAACAGCAACCTCACAAGAGAAAAGATTACTGCATATACTACTCAAGAATTTCCATGTTGCAGCCAATCTTTTGCACAAACAAGTGCTTCGAGGATCGACGGTTTTAACGAACATCGATATTTATCCATCTTGTTACGGGTCGTAGCGAAAACTGAATCTTGAAAACTTGTAGAAATCGGAATCGACAATATATCACAAGCCATTTTCGATAAAGTTGGATACTTTCTTCTGTTTAGTTTCCACCAGCCCAAAACATCAAACTCTTGCATCCGAGGTAATACCGATTCTTCTAAGTACTCATCAAGTTCCGGCTTCATGTACTGATGATTTGCGATTCCTGATATATAAACATCGAAATCAGAAAGCCCGACACTTGTCGAAAGAAGTATTTCATTTTCAGGAGCCTCGGTTTTCACTGTTTCACAATGAAGACTTGTTTGTTCTTCTTGAAGCGTTTCAGTCTTAAGAGAACCGTTTTCGTCAACGACGAAAGTAGGCGGAGGAAGCATTTGCACAAGATAATCGATTTACGAATGGAGATATTATATATATTATTATTATACATTATATATATATATATATATATATATATATATATTATATTATTATTATATATATTAAACTAAAGTCCTCATGAATAGTAATATAATATTTAAATATTATTATAGTTTTTAAATCTTTAATATTTTGTTTTTATAATGTCATATATAATAGGTTTAATGTCATATTATGTATAAGAATATGTATAAGAGTTTTATAATTTATTTATACATATTAAACTAAAGTCCTCATGAATAGTAATATAATATTTAAATATTATTATAGTTTTTAAATCTTTAATATTTTGTTTTTATAATGTCATATATAATAGGTTTAATGTCATATTATGTATAAGAATATGTATAAGAGTTTTATAATATTATTATTATATGTGATAACTTAAGTGGATATGATAATAACTTATAGTGTTTATTTACATTTTATTATTATAATTAATCTTAAATATGTTTTGTTTCTTTTAGAATTTTTAAGGACACGATGTTTTATAAATTAACGTCGTTTACTATTTTTCATCACCCTAATAATATTGTGTAATGTTTTATAAAACTCCGAATATACTGTTGTGACATGTTTATTTTATCTCTATTTCGATAAAAGCTTTGTTCAAAATTGAACGAGTTAATTATAATTGTTTTTTTTTTCTTTACTATGACAAACTGAATCAATATTGTTCGAACAACTTTGGTAGTGGTATAGAGTGCCTTTTTTATATCATAAGTTATAGCGGTGTCGGTGATGAACAAAACTGATACCGTCCGACCATTGATACCCTGTCGATTTCAACCGAACATCGGTACCGGTATTTGTACTTTTGAGACCTTTATGAAATGTTCTTATGGTTTTTTATCTGTGTAAAACATGTGTCGATATCCTTTTATGCATATCATGACTTTATTTTTTGGGATTTATCTTACGATCTCCATACAAAGTGTTGATTACTATATCGATACCTTATTGAATCGAACTGATACCAACCGACTTCCCGCCGCAAAACACGGGGGAGTAACTTTTTTATATTATAAGCTATAGCGAGTGTCGGTGATGAACAAAACTGATACTGTTCGAACAACATCAGCACCATGTTGCTTTCAACCGAACATCGGTACCGGTATTTGTACTTTTGAGACCTTTATCAATATTCTTTTGGTTTTTGATCGATGTAAAACATGTGTCGATATCCTTTATGCGTATCATTACTTTATTTTTTGGGGTTTATCTTTCGATCGCCATATAAAGGATTGATTACTATACCGGTATCTTAGTAAATCGAACCGATACCAATCGACTTCCCCGCTGCAACGCGCGGAGAAAGTCCACTAGTTATATATTGATTTCGAGGGATGATGAATAGTATCTTTATTTTTATAATAATATATAGTTTTTATTATTTAATATATTATAATAGTTTATTATTATATTTACTTTTAATAATATATTTTTTTTAAATCTATTTCCTTTACTTTTTTTAATAATTGTTTTTTTTTTCTTTTTTTAACATATATTAATTTATCGATTAATTTGATATTTTTTTAATAAGTTACGTTTCTAACTTTTTTCTAAAAACTTAAGTACGTAGTTGTGCTTGATTTTTTTTCCTGACATTCCGTTATAAGTTTTGTTAAAACGAGGTTATACTCAAAATAAAGTATTTATTTGTTATCATAAAACTGTATGATGATATACTAAATCATTCTAATGGTTTGACTTTCCAAACAACATGCTTTATTTTCAAATCACACATTTGTTTTGCATTATCATTTGCTCGGTTTCGCCGCAACGCACAATATAAAAAAACTAGTTAAAATTAAAACATGTGATAATTTGGGTTAGTCAAATTACTTTTGTACCTTTCATTAAGAAAATATCAAATCAAATAAAATGAGTGGCTAAAAAGAGGTCTTTGCAAATCTATAGAGCAATCCTTACTCATATATATGTATACTAGGTTAGAATCTCGTGTATTACACGTGTTGAATAAATGTAATTTTATATACCAAATAATAAAAAATATATCTTTAAAAATCTCGTTTATTGAATAAATATAAGAGTTAATTACAAAGATAGTCCTTATGGTTTACCAAAAGTAACACCTTGGTACTAACTTTTTTTTTTCAAGTATATTTTGTTTAATGTGACACACAATAGACTAATGTATTTGAGATTAGTGGAGGTAAATATCTAAAATCATTATCTTTGAAAGGGTACACGAGGCGCCCCGGTTCTACGGCTGTGATGGCAGTAAAACACCACTGCATGCGGTGTTTTTATCAAGAGGTTGGGTCTGTTATGACCACTGCGATCGCAAGGCAAGGATTCAGACGGTCATATGATTGTTAGTTGTTACAACAATAAAAAAAAATCATTCCCACTCCATAAATATCTAACTTTTTTCCATTTTCCAGACACACTCACTTTACAAATTTCCTCTCAACTCTATAAAAATCTTTTATTTCGTTTTCTCATAAACTTTGAAAAATACCAATGGAGGGTGTGGAGGGTCCAAGTACGTTTCAACCCGACTCATTTAGTTTGTCCAACTCAACAGGTTCTACTTTTGATTTTTTACAAAGGTTTTTGAAGCCGCCGAACTTGAAGATACGGGACAATCAACGAAAAACTACGTGTGTCGTGATCGGGTAGCGACAAAATGAAGTTATAATAAATTATTGCTTTGTTGAAAACCCAAAGTACAATGCCGAGACTTTAAAGTGATGTTTCTTTTATCGAAATAATTAGTTTTAAAGATTGTGAGAGATATCGAAGCCAATTTGAATGGTTTCAAGAATGCTATAACGGTATGGGAAAATAGTTTCACAACGATACAAAAATTCACATCCACGATTCGTTAACTTGCAATCAAACACTCCTGACAAATAAACACACCGTTGGTTTGTATTTTATTATTCCCTAGAATCTAAAGGAGATCAACATTTCCCATTGATTAAGGACAGTGATGTTAGGTTAAACTAAAGAACATCAAGATGACCGATTTAATATCCAATCTAGTTTTTAAAATATTGTAAAGGAACTTTTGAGAAGACGTAGTTTTCTTTTAAAAAAACAAAACAATTGTCTAGATGATTATAAAATTACTAAAGTTATATGTTTAGGATTCTCAACAAAGTAATCTTGAACGAGACATTCGTTTGCGGCTACACAGTCACTAAGTACACGAACTCTTGACTCTGCCATGTCTTGAAATAATGCACGAACAATGGTAGTGAGAGTTAGAGAGTTATGAGCATTCAATATAAAAACTTCATTGTTAGAACTTGATGCGATATTAAATGGACCCATTGTAGAAAATGTGGACTTAATTTAAATAAAGGAGAGAAATGTTAAGATTTGTATGAAAAATAAAATTTGAAATGATAATGTATATTGTTTTTAAATTAATTAATAATTTTTTTAACGTGTAACGGTCAAATGACCGTTTGAAAGCTTTTATGTATGACCAACACCAATATGCGAATCAGGATGATTTTCCTTGCTGCTGAACACCACGAGACAGTGTTCATTCAGTGCCTAATTGCCACCTATGACAACTAAGAATCATCTTGAGAATTATGCGGAGATTGTGTTTATGAGTTTGCGTCCACTAAACTTCAACATCAAATTATAAACCTAAAGCCCAATTTGAACACTACTTGATCTAATTACGAAATTGATACCCCTAAAACCGATAAATTGTAATCTAGCTTTATTACAAAATCACAGTGGACTCCTAAGTGATTTCGACTGGTTTAAGAAGTCTCTAGGCATTGTTAAATTAATAGATGCTTTCTTATCGAAATTTGAGCGACATCAAAAATTGAAATCAAGAATCAAACATAGAGGAGGACAAAGACTTCCATTTTGGACCTAAAGCGTGACGATTAAAAAAGCAGTCTCATATCTATGAAAATTTTCAAAAGCAATACCATATATAGGTTCAGGTTCCATTGATATTATATCGAGATTATGTCTTATTATATTGGTTCAGGTTCGATTGATACAAAAATCCACATCCGTGATTCGTCAACTTGCAATCGATGACGCTCCTGACAAAAAAACACACCGTTGGTTTTTATTTAATTATTCCATAGAATCTAAAGGAGATCAACATTTCCCATTGATTAAGGAGAGTGACGTTAGGTTAAACTAAAGAACGCCAAAATGACCGGTTTAATAACCAATCTAGTTTTTAAGATACTGTAAAGGAACTTTTGAGAAGACGTTATTTGTAGTTTTCTTTTAGAAAACAAAATAATTGTTTAGTTGATTAAAAATTTACATTTTGAGAAGACGTTATTTGTAGTTTTCTTTTAGAAAACAAAATAACTGTTTAGTTGATTAAATAATTACATTAAAAAAAAACAAAACAATTGTTTAGTTGATTAAAAATTTACTAAAGATATATGTAGTAACCCATATTACATTTTGCCAATGCCACACAACTATGACGGCCTATTGTAATGTCTTTTCAGAAAAAGAAAAAAAAAACCGAAAAACTAAACCATCCTTAACAGAAAATTTAAATATGGTAAACCATTTTATATAAGAGACCAAAGAAACTATTTCTAGACTCAATAAAAGTTGACATCTAATAATTATATCATAGGCCAATAATTATACGAAGCACTCAGTTTGGATCAAATTGAGCACATATTTTATTGATACACTGTTACCCTTGATGATGGGCTGGGCCAGACTAGATTTGCTACATCCCCTTTCAATTATTGTTATTTCGGCTGACACTTGTTTAATGCCAGTCCATATAAATTCGGTCTAGAACAACTTTTTTAATCACCACTAGTTCATATTATTTATGGAGTTAATTTATAATATAATAATAAAAAAAAATCATACTATAGGTGGACATAGCTACATTTTCCAAAAACAATAATGCTTAAACGACTGGTTTGGTTTATGCAAATAGTTCCGATATCCAATCCATTTCCGTATAAATTAGGCTGTTCAAAAAGCTCGCTCAAATTTAGCTCGAAAAAAGTTCGCTTGATATGGGTCGGTTTGAAACTGAGTCGAGCCGACACGTCTCGGTTACAAAGTGAGCCTAGCTCGGCTCGTAACGAGTTGGATTGGGTCAGTTTAGCTCGCTTGGTAGCTCGAATTATTTTACTTGTAATATATTTTATATTTATATACATTATAAAATATATTACAAATAATTGATTATTATTACATTGCTAATAAACTAATATTGTTGTATTTCATTGAAATTTGAAACTTATTTGTGTTGTTAACCTTGATTTTGACTTCTAAGTTTTAATGTATTAGGTTGAACCGTTGAACTGATTTTGAATATGTTCTTTTAAACTATTGAATTATATTTTAAACTACTGAATTTTGAAAGCTATGTATTAATTTTTCTTTTTAAAATCAAGTCAAACCAAGCCAAGCCCGAGCTTAGATTTTCAACTCGATCTCATATCCGAGCCGAGTCAGCTCGGTTTATAATGGAGGCGACTCGGCTCATGAACAGCCCTAGTATAAATCATAAACCATTTGAACAAGTCAATTTGCTGTGGTGTGGACTGTTTAACCACTATAAGAAACCAAGCACACATTCTAATTAGTCTTATTAAACCTGTATATAACACAATGCACAATATATAATCATATATAATCAAATATACCAGACAAAAATGAAAATGGTAGAATCAAATTCAGCATGAATAGTAGAACTATAAAAGATATCCAAGAGAGTAACCAAATGATTTACATTATACCAAAACTCAAAGTATATTCAACCTCACAAGAGAAAAGATTACTGCATATACTACTCAAGAATTTCCATGTTGCAGCCAATCTTTTGCACAAACAAGTGCTTCGAGGATCGACGGTTTTAACGAACATCGATATTTATCCATCTTGTGACGGGTCGTAGCGAAAACCGAATCTTGAAAACTTGTAGAAATCGGAATCGACAATATATCACAAGCCATTTTCGATAAAGTTGGATACTTTCTTCTGTTTAGTTTCCACCAGCCCAAAACATCAAACTCTTGCATCCGAGGTAATACCGATTCTTCTAAGTACTCATCAAGTTCGGGCTTCATGTACTGATGATTTGCGATTCCTGATATATAAACATCGAAATCAGAAAGCCCGACACTTGTTGAAAGAAGTATTTCATTTTCAGGAGCCTCGGTTTTCACTGTTTCACAATGAAGACTTGTTTGTTCTTCTTGAAGCGTTTCGGTCTTAAGAGAACCGTTTTCGTCAACGACAAAAGTAGGCGGAGGAAGCATTTGCACAAGATAATCGAGAAACAGTTCATGAACACCGTCGCTCACAGCTTTAATCCAGCGGTCCGCATCTTCATGGTAAATTCTAGCAAAACTGAATTCCACAAGCTTCATTTTAAAACGCGGGTCCATAACAACAGCGATTGAAAATACTAAATAGCAGTTGTTCCAGTATTCGTCGAATCTTTCGTGCATTGACCTGGTCAACTTTCTAATAAACGCATCATCACTCGTCGATGTGTGTTTAAGCTCGAGTTGTATTTTCCACGCTTCATGGAAAAACGCATCTGTCGTTGGATACAAAGGGCCCGCTAAAAGATTAGCTGCATCAAGCAACAGTTTCAAGAATGTACAAAGAATGTCAACTTGTTTCCATTCATCCATCGTGAGGGTAATTTGGTAATTTGAGTCGAACGTATCGAAACAAGAAAACACCTCTTTTAACTCACTTGCAGCTACCAACATATGATAAGTTGTGTTCCAATGACTTTGGTCATCAAGTACGAGACTTTTCGTACTCGGTACCTGAAGTTGAAGCTTGAGATCGTTAAATCGTTCTTGCGAAGAATTTACCATCACCACATACTTAACACTATCACGAACTTTTTTAACGGTTTCCGATAACACCCCTAAAGCATCTTGTGCGAGATGACATAAAACTCGCGCATAACAACTCCCGATCAAGAAGTTATCGTTAAGAACCAACGGATTCTTGACAGACAATAAATTTCTTAAACTTTTTCTTGCGGCTTTGTTTGCAAAAGATTCATCGAGAGTAACCGCAAGTAACTTGTTCTCCAAGTTCCAATTGGTAATACAAGAACAAACAGCTTGATTAAGAGCAGATTCTGAGTCAGGAAGCGGTAATAAAACAACCGAAAGAATCCTTCGATGAAGTTTCCAGTCATCATCTATAAACTGGCCCGTTATGAGGACATACGCGACGCTTTGATCTGTGGCCCACGATTCAAGACAGAGGTTAATCCGACCAGCACTGCTGCTAACGAGATTCAAAACAGTTTGTCTTTCCCGTTGGTATAACGCCAAACAGTCGCTTTCAACGACATCAAGGGGCAAAAAGGGAAATTTCGGTTGAAGCGATTTTACACAATTCAAAAAGGCGGGACATTCGACTATGTTAAGTGGATATTCATGCATAATAACCATCTTTGCAATAAGCTGTCTGAACTCATCTTGATAAAGGGAAACCGATGTCGATCCTGGAGTGCTTTTACGGCGTTTTCTTGACGGGCTATTGTCATCTTGAGGGCCCGTAATGGCAGGAAGAGAGACGACTGGCGTAGTTTGATCGCTTTTCATGTTATTTCTAATCACGGGGCAGATACCCTTTGTAATATGCCGTTTAAGGTGACTAGTCCCGGCTACCTTTTTGCCCGAAATATGCGCAAACAGTTTCTTGCATAGCATACAACGGGCCCGGGTACATTCAGATTCAGTATCACTAGTTTCGGTTGTAAAATGTTCCCAAACCCAGGATTTCTTCGGTCTACGCTTAATAATCATCTGCTGCGAACCCACATTGGGCGGCTCATTGCTGTTTCTTGGGTTATCCATCAATATATGAATGTCTGCAACACACAAATTCTATCATTGCACAATGCGTAAACGACTAAACGATCATGATCATAAGATAATAACTTGAAAAGAAAAATAGCTATGACTTCCAAACTAATGTGGCTTCTTTTAGGCACCTAATGTAAAATCTTGAAACAACTAATGAAGTGTTTAATAAGAAAGAATCAAACAATCAAATACTGTCTTCTGTGATGATCTTTAAAAGGGTTTGTCAATATCTGTTTCTTTAAGGATTTAAATGTAATATGATCCATAAATCATTACAGCAACATATTAAAAACCCTTAAAACGTAAAAAGCACATATTTTTAATTCAAGAAAGAATCACTGATCAACATAATAAAGAATTAAAGATTAAAAGCAATGAAGAACAGAAACTGTAGCATGTTGGACATAAGAAGAAGAAGAAACATGAAATTGGGCTTACGGTTTTGGGGGCTGCGCTTCAACCCTAGCAAGATTAGAAGTCCAGATGGGGAAAAGGCTTTGTGGTTTATGGATCCATTTATATTACTCTAGCCCACCGCTGTTTTTATTGTAATATTTAATCACAGCCGTTCAAACAATTATTAACTTTTATCAATATCAACGGGTATTTGTAAATTTAGGGTTAAAAAAAATCACAAAGTTTTATTTGGATGCGATTTCGTATATATAACTCCTAACTAATATCATATATTTACTTGTTAAAAAAGATTAATATCAATATACACATTTAGAATACGGCAATTTTATGTTTACGCATTTTATTAGATACTACAATCTATCATAAAATCAATTACAAGGTTTGTTTCTCAACTTTTAAAAACTACACCTATCATCTATATCTATCCTTCGCTCAACCATTGCGTTTTTAGTCTTGTTTACCTTTTAACTACACCAATTATACATGTCTTTCGGTCAATCATTACGTTTCTAGTCTTATTTTACTAACAACACTGGCGGAGATTCCTTAGGGCCAAGGGGTCCTCGCCCCCTCTGTTTTTTCACTTTGTAGTGTTAATTTTACCAAAAAAAAAAATTTAGTGTAAAATATTGGATTTTGAGAGTCCGTCCCCCTCTCCTGATTTTTTGTTCAAAATCCGCCAATCCCTAACAGTGTTAAAAAAACTTTTAGTTTGGTTTTAGGCTGACCCTTTTTTTCCTTTTTGCTTAAGTGCACAAAATATGAATCATAATATCCCAAATGCGAAACCTTCCTTTATTTTTTATCATCCCATCCATGCTCTAAGCCCTTAAGGGTGGGTGGTATGCGCTAGGGATGGACATTTTTTCCCAAATATCAATACCCATGCTTGTATCGTACCCGTATCAGTACAGATTTTAGGTACTCAGTACATGTATTGGTACCCAGTTTAATTGTTTTTGGTATTCGATACTTTCGGTATTGGTACGAGTACGAGCAAAAAAAGGTATTGGTACCGAGTTTTATATAGGACTTTAAAAGTTTTTTTTATATTATGTTTAATTTCATATTATGGTACTCATATTGATTTTACCTATTTGGTACCCGTATCGTATTGGTAGTCGTATCAATTTTACATATTTGGTACTTGTACTATATTGGTATTCATGTCGATTTTACCTATATAGCACTCGTACGAGTGCTTAAGAACTAAAATAAAAATAAAGTGGTACCAAAGCGGGTACCGTACCGAAATACTTGTACCAATACCCGTACTCGTACCCATACCATACCAATATATTCAGTACGATATATGGTACCAAGGGGTGTTCTTCGGGTTATTTTTTTCGGGTTTCGGGTTTTTTGGGTCGGGTTGTTCGGGTTTTGGTTAGGAAAAAGTGACCCGATAACCAACCCATATAAAGTTCAGGTTATTCGGGTACGGGTTAGTTCGGGTCGGGTTAGTTCGGGTCGGGTTGTTCGGTTTTCGGGTTTAGATGTAAAATGAAAAAAAGAATGTTTTTATTAGAAAATATCATCATATATATCATGTTGTTAAAAAAAATATCATCACATATTCAAACATCATTTAACAATATGGTATGATAATATTCAAAAGTCTCAAAACTTATTGTTTCAAATACAAAACATTCCAAATCAAATCGCATCTATAAAAAAAACAAAGACAACTAATGTTCGGGTTTTTATTCGGGTTATTCGGGTCGGGTTATTCGGGTCGGGTTGTTCGGGTTTTTGGTTGGGAAAAAGTGACCCGATAACCAACCCATTTAAGGCTCGTGTTGGTCGGGTTTGGGTTGTTCGGGTTTGGGTTTTTCGGTTATTCGCTAATTCGGGTTCGGATGACTTCGAATTCGGGTCGGTTTTCAGGTTTCAGATAAAAAAGAACAGCCCTAATGATACCTAGTTTTCCTCAAACTCGGTACCGGTATTTTCGATACCGGTATGACTTATGAGTACAGTACAGGTACAGTATCAATCTCATCCCTAGTATGCACTGAGGATGCGAAATGGATGATGATGTGAAGATTGGGTACTTAGTGGAACCCTCCACCTCCCAAAAATAAAAATAAAAGTAAAATTTGTCCTAAATGAAGATGGTGGCCATAATCGTAATAATCATCACTAATCTCTTTCTCTTTTTTTTTGGTGTCGTTGTTTAATATGAGGGATAAATAGAAAAATAAGGTGAGAAAACACTAGGAAGTGACATGTGTCCAAAAAATATTTTCATTTATTAGTATAGGATAATTATTTAAAAATGATTTAGGGGTAAAAAGAATAAGATGATAATGTTAAATATTATTACATTAAACATAAACATTTTATTAATACAAGTCTAAAAATATTGAAATAAACATAGAAGAAATAAAATACTACTCATCAAGGTTAGGTTTGTGGGTGTTTGGAATATGCACCACAAGATCCGCATGAAGGGTGTGGTGAGTGTCTTTACAACGTAATTCGTTAAGAATGTTATCATTTACTTACTGGTTTCTTGAGGGATCAATTTATCTTCATGGTATATCCCATCAGCAAGATAAAACCCATGATTTACTTACTCAATTTACCTCAATTGGACGCTTTAATACAAATCCATGTACAATCTACTTGACTAATGGTGATTGATTGAGGGCATTGAGGTCGCTATTGGAACCGACAACACCAAAGAAGTCATGTCAAACCATAACTTTTGCGAGCTTTTGTTTCGAGTGTCTGATATGTCTTGAAACGATGCACGAACAATGGTAGCGAGAGTTAGAGAGTTATGAGCATTCCATATTGATCGATGTCGTAAGGTCGGTCAAAAAATATAATTAAAAGTGTCCTAATCACCTTTACTAGTAAAGAGCAAGTAGCGTGTCGAATCTACGGGGAATTAGTGGAAAATGTTAAAGTTCATTGCTTTTAGTGGTTATCTATTTCTAAACTAATTGCTTTTTGCTGATTGAGAGAATGATTATAAAAACAAACTTAATTAATGTGGTTGCAAACAATTGTGAGAAAAGGACCAATCTCCGGGTTTTCAGGTTGTGCAGAAAATTGGGTAACCTAATTACTACCAATTCGAAATCACATAGACATGATTTGTTAACCTACTTGTTTTGATAAATAACTAACAGATAAAATATTTGGTTGCAATGATCTACGATCAAAACCGAAAGATTGATGCAACTGAATAGTAACCTAGTTAATTACAAATCCTAGATTTCATAAACACAATCATGTTCAATGGTTAAAGGTTAAAGAACAATGACAACTTAGAATTTAATCCCAATTGTTGATGACAAAACCAAATAACTGATGAACAAATGTATCTAGGAAAAATTACAAGTTTTGTCCTTTATCTTTATACCACTTTTCAGGCGGTGTCCTTTTTAACGAATGTTGACAGGCGGTGTCCTTTACTAGGTATTTTGTTGCAAGTTTAGTCCTTTACACCCAACCCAATTAAAAAAACCATGTTAATTGTTGGGTGTAAAGGACTAAACTTGCAACAAAATACCTAGTAAAGGACACCGCCTAGCAACAATTAACATGGTTTTTTAACTGGGTTGGGTGTAAAGGACTACACTTGCAACAAAATACCTAGTAAAGGACACCGCCTGTCAACATTCGTTAAAAAGGACACCGCCTGAAAAGTGGTATAAAGATAAAGGACAAAACTTGTAATTTTTCCATGTATCTATGATAATCCAACAACTGTTTAATCAAAAACAAGTATACAATAAGATAAACTAACCGAATGATTAAACAAATCTTAATCTAAAAGTATGTAACACAAGTTAACCCGCTTCCTAACACAAACCCTAGCCCTGGAGATGATCACGGGTGGTTTAGTCGCTCATCGTGGTGAAATAATCTTCAAAAGCTTGAATAGATTGGATTCATCTTCAAGAATGTTAAGTTGGTGGAAAGTATGATGAGAATGGTGGAAATAAAGCTCAAAGATATGTTCTTGGCTCTCAAAAGTCGTCCCCAATTGTTAGATAATGATTTAGGGTTTTAAAAAAACCATTTTAAACCTCCAAGGAAAGTCAACGCACAAAGTTGATGGGATCTCCGCCGTAGCCTACAGCTTTGAGCCGTAGGTTACGGTACCTGAAGTCTGTTTCTTTTAACTAGTATCACGCAGAGCTGTAGGCTACGGTACCTGAAATATGTTTCTTTTTAACTAGCATCACGAACCGTAAGCTACGGCTCATGATCCGTAGCTTACGTCAAGCATTCCACATCTCACTTCCCTCATCATTACAACTTTCATAAAATGACTCCAAGGCCCCTAGACTTTATTCTTTCATGCTTCTTGCACTTCCAAGTTATTTTTCAACCCGAAACAACTCCCGATCAACGTAATGTACCTTGGTTGTCATCCGTGGGTGTTCCGTTTCATCACCGAGCACTCTAACTTTGCCGATTTAAGCAATTAACCTGCAAAACCACAATCTCTCGTAGTTATCACATTCAAGGCATATAATCACTTAAAACGCAACAAAACACATAAGATAACACACATTAAGGCTCGGGTTTCACCCTCTCCACATATATAAACTTCATTGTTAGAACTTGATGAGATATTAAATGGACCCACTGTAAAAAAATGTGGATTTAAATAAAAGAGAGAAATGTTAAGATTTGTGTGAAAAAATAAATTTGAAATGATATTGTATATTGTTTTTAAATTAATTAATGACTTTTTTAATGTGTAACTGTCAAATCAACGTATGAAAGCTTTCAACATGACCAACACCAATATCCGAATCGGATGATTTTCCTAGCTATTGACCACCACAGGACAACGTTCATTCAGTGCCCAATTGCCACCTATGACAAATAAGAATCAACTTAAGAATTACGCAGAGATTATGTTTACGTGTTTGCAACCACTAAACTTCAACATCAAATTATTAACCTAAAACCAAATCTAAACACTACTTGATCTAATTATGAAATTGACACCTTAAAACCGATAAACTATAATATAACTTTTTTACAAAATCACAGTGGGCTCTCTGGTGATGTCGAGTGGTATAAGACGTCCCTAGGCGTTGTTAAATTAATTGATGCTTTCTAATCAGAATTTAAGCGAGACCAAAAATTATATACAATCGCATACCCGAATGCCCGTCTCTAGTATCTTTGGTTTGCCGGTCTGGTTCGGGTTCGATTGATATTAGTTTTATAACTTTTATTATTTCTCACACCAAACCCACTTCATCATTCACACTCACACCGATTTGTTGAGAAGCAGCAGCATATCAGAAATTGAAGCAAAAGATGAGCATGTACGGATTCGACGCGTCTTTCTACGATTACGGGTTTTCCGATCCGGCAATCACCAGGTCCTTCTATGGAAACCCGATTGACTTTGACGACGACCTTTATTTTAGACGACGGCCGCCTGTTATTAGGCAGACGCCTCCAACCGAAACCCTACCGGAGCAAAAACGTCACGACGGCACTTCTCCGCTTCCTCTAGGCATGGATTGGAGCCTCCCCCCACGTCTCTGGGTACCAATTTCCATCTTTTATATCTATTTGTGTGTATGTTTATAGACTTTGTTCTTTGTAGTTGTAACTGTTAATTTAACATTATATATGCAGGAAGGAAGAAATACTGTCTGGCCCCATGATTCACACAAGAAATGGAGTTACTGTGTCACAGTTCCTTCATGGACTATTGAAGCAGACGGTTCAGACACTGTGGTATAATTTGGGGATTTTTCGATTTAATATAATGTGTTAAACTAGTTTCTCTTTGTATCTGTGTGATTATTTCAATGTTCTCCATGCAGTTTTTCAAAGTTCAGGTTGGTATACATATACAATCACCAGAAGGAATCACCTCAACTCGACAAGTACCAAGAAGATTCAATGAGTTCTTGAAGCTCTATTCTGAGGTTCATTTAGGCTTTTCTGTTCTCTCAATTCATTTAAAGAATGTAATTATTTGATATTTAATGCCTTCTTTCAGCTTAAGAAGGAATTCCCTAAGAAAAATTTACCGCCGGCTCCTCCAAAGAGGCTTACGAAAATGAGAAGCAAGACACTTTTGGAAGAGGTGTAAACCGCTTTTTATGTCACCGTTTTCTATGTTTACTTGATAATTCTATGAACTTTGCTATAGTGTCCTTAAAAGGGTCTGTTTGGTTACAGCGACGGTGTGCTTTGGAGGTGTGGATGGAGAAGCTATTGTCTGATGTTAATGTATCTAGAACTGTTTTTGTCGCAATCTTTTTGGAGCTAGAAGCAGCTGCAAGGCAATGTGTGTTTTTATTTCTCTTGATTATTAGCTATTATGTATACACTATATTTTACTAACTATTTTGTTGGTATTTCAGCGTGTTCCGAGTTGAATCTGGATGGTTCAGCTGCAACCTCTGTACCGTCAGATCAGTTTCTTTCCACTGCAACTTCTTTAATTGGGAGCAGTTCATCCATTACGTCTGATCTGGAAAATAGTTGTGCTAATGAAACATCTGAAGATCAGAATCATGGTGAACCGAACATAGTACGAGAAAGATCTAGTGATGTGCAACGGGATTGGGAAGAACTTACGAGAAAGTGTATGGAATTGGAGCTGAGATTAACAATTGAACAGGTTTTAGTTTTAGTTTTAGTTTTGTCATGTTTCATGTTTAAACACTGTTTTACATTGACTAGAATTGTGAATAAGCTGTGTTGAAACGTGTCAGGATGCTAGAGCATATGCAGAATCATTTGCAGCAACAACAATCCAGCAGAATGAAATGTTAAGAAAAGAGTTGGATGATGTCAAAAAACAAGTTAAATCGCTTGAAACAAGTCATTCAGAATTAAAGCAGGAGCTTAACAAATGTTTGAAAGATAAAGTCGAACTAGAGGTAGGTTGTATTTGGGGATCCTTTAGTTACGACATTAATATGATTTCTAAATTATTGTCTAATTGACCTAATTGTGTGAGTGCGCACCAGAACGAGAAGCAAGAAGGGCGGCTGGAAACGCTCATCAAGGAAACTGCCGAAGCGTGTACCACAATGACCGATGAAACAACTATATCATAAACAAGAAGCAAGAAAGGTGGCTGGAGACGCTCGTTAAGGAGACTGCTGAAGTGTACTACAATGATGAAATAATGATGTAATAGCCTTCATGTATCATATGTAAACAAATGCATAACTTGTTGAATACCAAGCAATAATCATGTGTAACATCTTTATGACCATATCACAAGTTGGCTTTGCTTTCTGAATATGAACTGTGAAAATCAACAATTGCATTTGTACCAACAGCAAGATAAATCATATTACACATTTAACGGAGGTCTTGTCCTCTAGATTAATGTTTATATGGCAAATGTAACAATATCTAACAATAACATACTTGTTGCTTCATTCTTCATTCATCTATGTTTACATGACAACTGTAACAATATCTAACAACATATTGCTTCATTCTTCATCCCTCTATCTATGTATCAGTTTTTATTTTATCAGAAGATGTCCGGATGAAAACGTCCAGGGATCGAGTTGCTTTCTTGAGCTTGCTTTAGATGCATTGTTAATGCATAGTTATTCACCTGCATATATACACCATTATAAAATTAAAACTATATAAATTATACTTGAATGTAAAATATGTCAAAACACCAATGATGCATATTACATGTAATCAGAATTGGTATAAACAGATACACACATACATACATACTTTTTCCTGATATGTGGATCACCTTAGCTTTAGATAAAACTAAACAAAATAACAAAAAAGAGAGTCAAAGTTAGAAGCTTGACCTGAAGCGTCCTGATCTGCTCCTGATGCACCATCGCCAACTGCTTTAAATGTTGCACCTCTTGTGCGCTCTCATCGTAATCTTTCTGGCGTTCATGCTGAATAGCTACAGCCCGTTTCAGTATTGTATTTTCCCGTAGAAGACTTTCAATTTGTTCCTTCAGAACCATGTTTTCCTAAAACATATAGTTGGTCAAACACACTTAAAAAAAAGTCAACTGTGTGCAAAACACACACGTAGCAGTACCAACCTTTTGAAGGCTCTCAGCAGCAGAACCAACAGAATGTTGGTTTATAGATTTCTCCAAGCTCTCCAGCATGCTCATAGCACGTGATCTAGCATCATCAACACTTGTAGCATTCATCATTTCTGTGACAAATAGTTCAACCCATTCTAAACCACTTTTGGGAGTGTTGGTATGAACTGATGCGTTTTCTACAGTAACGTACTCATCACTAGTGCCTGCAACTGGATTTTGAACTGAGAGAAGAATTATGCCCGTTAGATATGTTTATAGTAAGTCCAAGAATCATAAGAGAATGTCATTGTGTTCACACCTGAATTCCCATCCACGTATCCAAGACAAAGTTCATTAAGGCTCTTGATGGCAGAGTCTAAATCATTTCCACTCTCTTCTAGAGCTTTCTCCAAAAGCTGAAAGCAAAAAGAAAGTTTTCTTCAATTCATAAGCACTTCAATGTAAAAAAAGATAGCATGTCTTAATCAACATCTGATGCAAAGTTTCAAGAACACAGGGGTTCACAAGCAGTGCTTTCAATCACAGAATAACGGTAATGATTGGACTTCCATACAGATTAAATTATAGCAACTAAGTCTCAACAAAAAATAAAGTAATGATCTAAAACCAGACACCAACCTCAAATGGCTGTTTGAGGAAAAACTCAACAGTTGGTTAAACACGTGTGTGTGTGTGTGTGTGTGGGGGGGGGGGGGGGGGGGTATGGCGCAAACCCTAACCTTCAAACGGCCGTTCAATGAATCCTCAACCAGGCATTTCAAAGTGAGTGGGGTGAGGGTATGACGCAAGCCCTAACCTTCATATGGCTGTTCAGTGCAATCTCAAAGCGTTTTTTAAAAACGGTGTGGGATTAGATTGTTACAATTAGAAATTTGCAGCCAAATAATATTCATTCGGTAATGTGAACATCTAAGTAGCACTGGAACGGGTACGGGATCGGGGTACGGGGACGATACGGGAACGAGGAACGGCAAAACTCAAAATTCCAAGATACGGGTACGGCAATAAAAAAATAAAAATACATTAAACAAATTCCAAAAATACTACATCTTCCAAAGGTAATTAATTATCAATAATCAAATCATTTTCAAATTCCGGTTCATCTAGTGAGAGATCGGCAATCGATAGAGAATTAGAGATGATGAGACTTGAGAGTTTAGAGATTAGAGAAGCCGAATCTGATAAGTCTATTTATTTAATGGCCGGTTGTGGAATTTGAAAGGGTAAAAACCCTAAAAATAAATGGAAACGGGCTGGATACTTCTACCAGATACGTCCCCGACATTGGAAATGTTTAGGAAATGTCCCCGACGAGTACCCATGGTGTTTCCGTCCCCGACAAGTACCCGAGACGGGTACGGCCACATAAATGGAGTCCCCGTGCTACATAGGTGAACATCATAATACCACTAGAAATTTGCAGCCACCAAGTAGCAAACACTTAACTTGTTCGATCATTTCAAGCATTCTAAATCACAAAACCTGCCCATTGCACTTCCACACATATCATAACTTCTCATCTCGGTTTCTAAATTAATAAAAACAAACTCCATTAATCAAACAACATTAGCCATCTTAGTTCCTAAATACAAACGTGTAAGCAATTAAGCAAAACCATCAGCTTATCCATCCTAAAGACTACAAAAAGTCAACAACCGGTCCCTTATCAAACAAGTAATCAAGCACACGCAACACCAACAAATTCACGCAAACTATCAACAACACGGATGAAACAAACAGTTTGTATGCATTAAAAAGATAAACCAAATCAACAAGCAACCAGCCCAAAAACATCCAAAAACACAAACACATCTACAAAATGAGTACAATTTGAACACGTCTTCCAATTGACAATCAAACATTCATCACTAATTCAACACTTCAAACTTTGAACATGAACTCAGAACAAACCTGCTTATCCATGTTAGGAAACAGAGCCTGAAGCTGGTCAGTAAGAGCGGATACATGCGACGAGTTATGAAAAACCGGAAGCCGAACCGGAGAAGTGGAAGAACAACGGAGTTTCTTAGCAACGGGAGGCGATGCAGAGGCCGGTGACGTGGATAATTCTTCGAAGAAGGATCTTTTACCACACACAATCGCAGACATTGTGTGTCAACAGATTAGATGCAGATCCAATACTGTTTGCGAGAAATTGATATGGAATGTGGAGTTAAATTAGGGTTAGGGTTTTGCGATCGGTGGAGAGGAGATTTTGGTTTTGATTTGGGGGTATTTATAAGGGAAATGGAGGAAGGCGGTGAAAGCGTGTATATGTGGGCGCGTGTTTGCTTCAATTAGGGGTGACTTTCAAATGGGTCACAAGGTTTCTTGTTTCCTATCCTAAAACCTAACTAAATATATATAAATAAATAAAAATATAATATAATAAAATAAAAAATCATCAACTTATACATAACGATTAAGATAATAATAAAACTAGCAGGTTCGGAATGTAGATAAAAATAAGAAAGTGGCGAGAGTTAAAGTTGTTTGATGTTTTAGTTAAGGGGTTAAACATGTCATTATTAAAGTTGAGGTGCTAAAGTTGTTTATTGTTAAAGTTGAGGAGTTAAAGTTGTTTTTGTTAAGGGGGTAAACATGTCATTATGAAAGTTGAAGGGCTAAACTTGCTTATTGTTAGAATTGAGGGCTAAAGTTGTTTGATGTAGTTTGGGGACTAAACATGTCATTGTTAAAGTTTAGGGGATAAAGTTGTTTATTGTTAAAGTTTAGGGGCTAAGATTGTTTTAGTTAAGGGGCTAAACATGTTATTATCAAAGTTGAGGGCTAAACCTGTCATTATCAAAGTTGAGGGATTAAAGTTGGTTAATGCTAAAGTTAATTGATATGACAAAATAGCATATTTATAGTATATATAATATGCTCCGCCTTTTTCAAAATTATCAATGAATCAAGATGTGACACGTCATTTGGTACAATATATTTCAGTCTAACACAATGACTATATCACTTTGGCGTTATCAATGAATCAAGATGTGACACGTCATTTGGTACAATATATTTCAGTCTAACACAATGACTATATCACTTTGGCGTAACATATTGGATCCGATCGGCGAATAAATCGACATAGAGTTGTGCATCCTTTTCTTGGCGCAAAAATAAAATCTTTTCTATCTTGGCGTAGGAAGTTTTTAGTCTCCCAAAACGTGGCAACCGAGAGAATTGGCTTAAAAGATTTCATTTGTTGAGCCACAACACATGGTGTTAACATGTGACGACATGTTCTTGGTTGACATTGTTAGAAACTAAAATAATGAAAAATTAAATAGCTATTTACCTATTATAACTTAGCAACTCTTTGGTGCATAGAGAAGTTGTACTTTATGCTTAGGGAGATTTAAAAAAAAATGATATTACACTTTTAACCTAATTAACCTAAAATTACTTTGATTTTTTACTTTTAACCCAAAAGTTTTTAATCTTTTCCAATTTAATCTCACAACTTTTTTACTTTTAACTTTGGTCCTCTATACTTTTCATATTTCGCAAAATTTTCCTTTTATGTTTTGTTCTAAATTTTGCAAGTTAACACGACACAACGTTCGTGTGTGGGTCAACGTTTTTGCATTTTGTTTTACGCTTAGTTCTAAATTTCGCGGGTTAACATAACATGATGTATGTGTATGGTTCAACGTTTTTATGTCGTCTATTTTTTCTCGTTTGATAGTTCTGTTGCAACGCGCGGGGCCCTAAATCGACTTAGTTATTATTTTCTATATTTTACGTTTCGGTCTAATTTCTCCGTATTAACACACCACAACTTTGGTATTCATGGTCGCTGACGGTGCTATGACATTGGTGCTATTTATCACAGTTTTACGCCCCCACTGCAACACGGGAAGCTTAATACTAGTTTTCATAATTTCAAACATTCAAGGATATTTTGTTAATTATGTGGATCAAAATAAATATGATGGCGATTTTTCCAGTTAATAATCCTTTAAAAAAATATTTGATTGCACTCGTTTATGTTAATTTGGTAGAACAGATTTGTCATAAAGTGATAAACTAACAAACATTTTTTATTTAATAAAAATACATAAAGTATCAATCTTTTTTAATGTTCTCATATTAACAGTAGTCCTACAGGCTTGATGTATCCTACGGGAATCATCTAGCCTACTTACCTTGAAGTTGTCATGTCCGACCGGCGATATTTAAATACAGTTTATACAGTCGTTGTTACCTACTACCGGTATCAAGTTATAGTGTCAATCGGCAATATTTTTACTTTTAGAATCTTTCAGGGTCCTAATATTAACACATGGGAAAACTTATTTACACATGGTGTATACGGGCCGTATACACCATGTGTAAATAAGTTTGCCTGGTCGTATACAATGTATACGAACGTGTATACGGGCCGTATACTGTTATACGGTCCGTATGGAACGAAAATTTGATTTTTCAAGTATTTTAGAGTGGTGAGGTGCTCAAAACTTTCTAAAAGTAGAAAAAAAATAAAACATCAACAAGGAGTCTGAATAAAACGGAAGCTATCAACGCGGGATTACGGACATGCGTTTAATTCTCAATAATTTCCTGGTCAAATCACACACTATAAAGTTTAAACTTATCGTGTGTTGTAATTTGGAAAGATGAGCGAATAGAGATCTGAATAACAAACTGTGGAGAACTTGTTTGCGTTATCCACCAACAATCCGTTCATTATCTGTTGTTGTCTAAAACAATATCAATTAACGTTCAGTTGTGTATACAAATTCATCACCGGTTTCTACAGCACAAGCACATTGGCTGTAAACGAACCGAACGAACACGAACGAGGCCTTGTTCGTGTTCGTTCGTTAAGGAAATAAATGTGTTCACGAACGGTTCATGAACACTTATCGAACGAGATTTTATGTTCGTGTTCGTTCATTAAGGAAATGATCGTGTTCACGAACGGTTCACGAACACAAGTGAACACAAATAAATTTGGCGAACGCGATGAAGAATAAAGGTGGATGGCCCAAAGAGTAGCACTAGAACTTGAATCCCTTATTGTGGAACGGAGGTAGATCATATTCGTCGATGTAAATAATGAGAAAAGAAAGGGAAATGGTGCATAAACAAGGTGAAAGAGGGTTTCCTAGTTTAATTGTTAGGGTAATGATATAAATAAAAGTTTAATAGTATAAAAAGTATAGATAAAATATATGAAAGTATAAAAATCTTTAATTAAAACACAAACATAAATGAACGCAAATGAACGAATGTTCACGAACACATTACCGAACGTTCACGAACACAATTGAACGAACGAGACCTTTGTTCATGTTCGTTCATTTAACTAATCGAACGGAATTTCTTGTTCATGTTCGTTCATTTATTAAACGAACGAACATAAACGAACTTCCCGCCGAACGGTTCACGAACTGTTCGCTGAACGTTCGGTTCGTTTACAGCCCTAAGCACATACATAGGGAGAATGTTCTCGAAATTGAAGGAAAAGAAAAAATGGTTGAAAATTATTGAAAATTACTATATCACTCGCCAATGTTCTCCTACTTCAATCATTCCTACATTATTGAAAATTACTATATCACCCGCCATTCTCTTGCACCTGTATACATTGATTGTGGATTTTCTTGAGTCGTCGGGAAAACTTTTCCTCAGGGGAGGGTGAGTAGTATGAGTCTGAGTCCATTGTGGTTCGTGAATGTTGGAAGAACCCGACACGTCTTCTGCTGCCTCTTCGGTTGGTAAAAGACATAGGATGGCTTCTAATACAGGCTCTTTGTCAGTTGTGGTTGATTTATAGGAGGAGGTTATGAAACGAATATATGTTTATGCGAACATCCTTATTTTGTCACGTACATGAGCTTCCTGATGCAATTTTCACAGTGGTACCAATGTCTTACTACTACAATCCTTCCAACGCCTAACTCATATACTCTCGGTTAGAAAATGGTAACTCGCCATTCAATACAAACTCTTATGAAAGACAAGAATACAACGTTCATGTATCACAAGGAATGACCGAGTTTGGAAACCGGACGGAATCTACGAAGAAACTGCTGGAATTTGTGGATTTCGGTTGGTTCAGAAACTTAACAAGAGAAGCAACTAAAAAAAGGAAAGAAAGAATTTTTTTACCATTTTTTACCATATGTATACGGGCCGTATACCGTTTATACGGCCGTATACTCTCGGTAAAAAACAAATTTACCGATCGTATACAATGTATACGATGATTGTATACAATGTATACGATGATTGTATACGGGTCGTATATTCTGATACGGCTCGTATACTATGGTTAAAAATGGTAAAAAAAATGGTTTATTCTCTTTAATCTATTAGAACGATCCTTGTATTGAGAACCTGATTCTGGTTTAAACAATGGAATTTGTGAATCAACAGAAATAACTGAAAATAACTCGCCATTCTCTTTCACCCGTATACGTTGCAAGGTATAGAATGTTTGAAGTATTCTTGGTTCAATACAAACTCTTCTAGAAGACAAGAATACAACGTTCATGTATCACAAGATAATGGTTTCTCGACAAATGAAGTATTATCTGACATCATCTGTTCATCATTGTTCTTGAAGATGAAGATGAAAAAACGAGAGTTTGTTTTGAGAAATTAACAAGGTAAACCTGAATTTTCAGATTTTTAGACACTTACTTGAACATGAGTCTGAGTTCATTGTGGTTCGTGAATGCTTCGATTTCAACAAATCTTTCAAGGTCTTAAGTGATGGACAACTGGTTAAAAGATGTAGAAGAGTTTGTGTAGAGATCTTTACGTACAAATTTGCATCATCCTTACGGTTACAAATGAAGCGTTGGGATTCAAGGGTTTATGAGTAAAATAATTGTGGATTTCGGTTGGGTCAGATCTCGCAAGTTGTGATTTTCAAGTTTGCACATTTTGTGAAAATACCAATGTTGTCATTTTCAAGTGTGAGATTAGTCAAACGAGGATGAAAGATACTCAAACCATCTGATCCCGTTGTTGCAAACTCCTTTAATGTGAGATTCTTCAAGTTTGCACATTTTAAGAAAATACCAATGTGTTTGTCAGCTTCGTCAATACACAAAGTGACATAATTTGTGGATTTCGGTTGGGTCAGAAACTTAACAAGATAAGCAACTAAAAACTTAACATTCTGATTCAGATTCAGAAAGCAGATGTTTAGTAGTGTTTGAGACACTTACTTGAACCGTTAGTAATGCTAGATGTCATTTTGGCTGAACCACAACCTATTACAGCACTGTATGAACCTGCGTTTTGAAAATAGGCTTTGTTCTTCGTTTATTGGATCGTTCTAATAGATTAAAGAGGTTTTTACTATTTTTTACCATATGTATACGAGTCGTATACGGTTTATACGGCCGTATACCATTGGTAAAAAATATTTTTACCGATCGTATACAATGTATACGATGGTTATATACGGGCCGTATATTCTGATACGGCTCGTATACCATGGGTAAAAAATGGTAAAAAGGGGGTTATTCTCTTTAATCTATTAGAACGATCCTTGTCTTGAGAACCTGATTCTGATTTAAACAACGGAATTTTTGGATCATACTACTAGCAGAAGAACCCGACATGTCTTCTGTGATGATTCGAAACATTCACGAACCACAATGGACCCAGACTCATACTACTAGCAGAACAACCCGACACGTCTTCTGTGATGATTCGAAACATTCCGAATAACTAGCAGAAGTACCCGACACTCTTTCAACCTACCAAAACACCAAAACCCGTACCGGTGATTGTTTATCCATACTATTCTTCATAGCCATATTTCCACTCACAATTTGTTGATACATATCGTCCGTTCAAGTTGAGTATTTTTTCTAACTTTATGCTTGCATCCACCACAGTGAATATTAACTTTGAGTGAAAGAGTTTGGAAACCGGACGGAATCTATGAAGAAACTGTTGGAATTTGTGGATTTCGGTTGGTTCAGAAACTTAAGAAAGAGAAGCAACTAAAAAAATACAATTGATTTCTCTTCCTGTTACCAGGCCTATCATCTCCGTCTACGTTTGGTTTCCTCAACGAAGAACCATCAGCCATTATCAGCCCTTTTTTCCTTTGGTTTCTGGTTGATTTTGAGGGTGAGGGTTTTGAATTGATTCCTGCGCTCAAGTTTCAACTACTGGAGTGAAAATTGGTAAAAAATGGTTTATTCTCTTTAATCTATTAGAACGATCCTTGTAACCATCAACCGTTCAAGTTGATATAGGAGAGTTGATGCAATTTTTATCGTGTGTTGTAATTTTAATGAAGCAATGAAGATTGAATATGCAAACCGCATCCGTCTTTTGTTATAGATAAGCGTATCACTCGATCCACTTACATTCGAATAACGCTGAACAACCGAGATAACAGCTCCGGTATTTATCACCAACTCATCTTTGGTAGTGTTTGTTTGAGAACCTGATTCAGATACCCAACGGTCTCTTTACTTCGTCCACTATAACTATTTGTGTATGCATTCTTTTGGTAGTTAACAACGCTAATTAGAATGTGACACACATAGATAGATAAAATGTCACAGTTGTCAAGACTGTTTGTCGGGTTTCCAATGCTCACACAGGGTGATAAACAACGCTGATACACGTAACATCTAGTTATATTCAGATTTAAACAATGCCCACCGTTTCCGTATTAAAAAACGGTTGCGGTTTGTATTTCGCATAGCCATCATTTCCGTAGTAAAAAACGGTTGGGTTTGCACATTCAATCTTCAATACTTCATTAAAATACCACTAGTAGAAGAACCCGACACGTCTTCATGTAACAGAGAATGTTTTAGAAATTGAAGGAAAATGAAAAGATTTGTTGAAATCGAATTTGACAACTATGACAGCTTATTAAAAGTATCGTGTGTTGTAGTTTGGAAAGATGACCGAACAGAGATCTGAATAACAAACTGTGGAGAACTTGTTTGTGTCAGGTTCTTCTGCTAGTTACTCGGAATCGATAAATAACCAACACGAAGATCTCTGCGATCGCTAAGGTTTTCATCAACGGACTGATCGGTAACGTTACTCTACCTGTGCTCCGATTTAAGCGGCATGTTCCGATCAACGTTTATCGACATTGTTAAAGGTGATGAAGAGTTTAGAAACCCTAGAATGATTGTGTTTTTACGGGAATAAAACGTGATACTTGAAAAAACGCCAATATATACGGCCCGTATATAGTTATACGGCCCGTATACATGTGGTAACATCAAAAACCCACAAAAATAAATCAATTGAGCCGTATACGTTTTACAAATCGTATACACATGTATACGACCCGTATAACTGTATACGGGCCGTATATAATAAAACAAAAAAAAAACATTCCCTGCGCATTTTCCTATTCAAAAACATTCTATACGAGCCGTATAATTGTATACGGCCCGTATACAATAGGGGATGTGAAAATAAGATATAGGGTATGTGGGAATAAGGCACCCCATCTTTTATTCTAAACTCAAGCGGTGTGGTCATGACACTGATGACAACCATGACCCTCCACGTCAGTATCACGTAACCCACCTCTAATCCACCATCCAAAACCACTACCCTAAGGGTGTGGTCATAACCCAAACCACTAGCCCCTTATTTATTTTAATTTATCTTTGTCTAAAGAAAAAGAAAATGATTTCTTGAAAAATGGAAATGAGGACCATGGTTGCCATGGTTTAATCCATGCAAACCATGGTGGATCAAACAAGGGGGTGGTGTAGCATTTCATTCATGTTCCTAGGTGGCGAATCATGTCCCAACCATGACCCCCACACCCTTTAGCCTAATATCTAAATTTAACGTGAATATGTCATAAGTTAAGGGGTATTGGGCTATCGTTGGGTCATGGTTTGCCACATAACACCATTATTTATGAGCTACACCACCCCTCTCATTAAATCGTGGTGGTTCGTCCACACCCTCCCATTTGATAATTTTAAGACAAAAACAAATTTAAAAAAAATAAAGGGGGTCATGACCACACCCTTAGGATAATAGTTTTGGATGATAGGTTAGAGGTGGATGACACGGCGCTTATGTAGAGAGTTATGGTAGTAATGAGGGTTATGACCACACCCTATAGCCTAACCACGCTTACGGAAATTTTTTCATATTTGGATAAACTTTAAACAATTAACCCATTACCCATCTAATCCATCTTCTCAACTGGGCCTTTGGGCTTGAGTATCCGGTGTTGGTTCAGTTTTCGTAGGTAGATCCAACATATATTTCAGACAATGGTTCATTTGTTATTGAGTAAATTGCGGTTTTTTTCCGTTTGGTTTAGTGGTTATTACTATATTTTACAAAATTCAAATGTCTTGTAATTTATATACCAAGGTTTCTACTTTTATTGCGGTTTTGGTCCACCACACTAAGGTGGTGTTTGTTTTTTGGAAGAAGAGCTTCCTGGCCTCTTCTGTCTGCACCGTGCAGACGCGGGAAGAGGTTTAGCCTCAGAAGAGTGTTTGTTTTTTTTTTTCGAGAAGTGCTTTTTACCTCTCCCCAACCTCTTCTTGGGGAAGTGATGAGAGGCAAGCTTCTCCAAGCAGAGGTTTACCTCTTCTTGGCACCACCTCCACCTCCGACACTGCTCCGCCACTGCTCCGCCACCACCTCCACCTCCGACACTGCTCCGCCACCACCTCCACCTCGGAACCCCTGCTCCGACCCCAAATCGAACCCCCAAATCATCAAATCGAACCCCAAATCATCAAATCGAACCCCCAAATCATCAAATCGAACCCCAAATCATCATCATCAACAACATCCCAAACAAAACCCCCAAATCGAAAACCCTAAAATCGAAAACCCTAAATCGAAAACCCTCATCATCATCAATTGTTTATTCGGTTCAATCTCCGGCCAGGTGTGAAGGCGGAGGTGGTGACGGTCGTTTTGTTCGATTCGTTGCAGGCTCGGTGGTTGTGATGATGGCGGTGGAGGTGGAGGTGTGAAGGCGGAGGTGGTGACGGTGGTTGTGATGATGGCGGTGGTGAAGTGCTGGCGGTGGTGATGATGGCGGTGGTGATGATTGTAGACTAGAGAGAGAGTAGAGAGAGAGTGGAGGTGCAGATTGTTGTGTGGTGTGTGTTCTAAACCTAGAAGAAGAGGTTTTATATATAAAAAAAAAAAACAAACCCTCTTCTCCTTGCAGACTGAAGACATTTGGTCCACCTCTTCTCCTGCAGATGCCTGCAGATGTGGCCTGCAGCAGAAGAGGTTTTCGTGCAGAAAAAACAAACAGCACCTAACTCTGTTCAACTTATAGTTGAATCCTATTAAAACTATTTATATGCCACCTAATGTAAACACACTGAAATTCGATATTGAGTATTTACGTAACTGTTGGTTATGCAATAAGCCAATAAGTAATAATAAATATTGAAGTTCAATGTTGCGTTTTATACCCACTAAGGCACTAATCGAATAAGCGATATACAATAATGTGCTTTGATAAAAAAAAAAATAAAAAAAAAATTAACAGGAGCAAAGTAAAATGAAGTTTTATGAAAGAAAATTCGATTTACTAAGTGAATGATTAATAAAATGAAAAGAAGTTAACAAAATCAAAACCTAAAAATTCCATTTGCTAGATAACGAAGATGAAAAAGCAGTGCCATCATCACATGCATAAATTACATACTGTAATTACAAAAACATATGTGAAAATAATTATTTGATACTTAATTTTAATTATAGTTAAAGATCATAGGTTGATAAAAATATAAACTATCTTTTAAAATATTTAACTTACATGTATATAAAGGATATAAGATTTACTTCACAATTCAAATTCACAACGTAAGGTTAAGATGTATGGAATAACACCATATTTTAGTAACTTAAGGCTTTTTAAAAGTAAGTTAAAAACGATGTCATAATATGGTGATGGGGAATTATTATGGTATTTTTAATGGTAGATATCATAGATGTCATTATACCATAAGAACTGGTTTCTTAATAGGATATTATATTAATCTAATTACTATATGTGTATTGTTTTTATTTATCAAAAATTAAAATCTAGAGAAAATGATGTTTTGTCATGTGACAATATTTGAAATCATTTATTATAAGTTAACCTAGATTGCAAGACATGTGACTAGGATTCAATATAAGTTGGATGGAGTTAGTGTGGCGGACCAAAATCGCAATAAAATAGAAACATTGGTATGTAAATTGCAAGACATTTAGATTTTGTAAAATATAGCAATAATCACTAAACCACGGGGACTAAAACCGCAATTTACTCTTTGTTATTAGTACGGCTTCAAACGAACCAAACGGAACGTGAACTGTTTGTGAGACGTTTAGGGGGAAGTTCGTTTGTTCGTTCGTATAATAAATGAACAAACACGAACAAGAAATTATGTTCGTTTAGTTAAACAAACGAACATGAACAAGGATCGTGTTCGTTCATTTATGTTCGTGAACGTTAAGTATCGTGTTCGTCTGTGTTCCATAGTTCATTAGGGTTTTTAACTTTTATTTTTTTATTTAAGTACTTTAAAATTCCCACTAATTAATGATTTATTAGATATAGGGTATTATTTGTTAGTATTACTCTTTACTTCCTAAAAACCCTAGTTAAAAATTGTTGTTCCTGCTCTCATTCCTAGCAGATGTGACGCAGCTACGACCCCTCTTTCATTCCAGTCTCTGATTTAGGGTTTTTGCGCTCGTGTTCTTCGTTATTCTCAGTACAACATAGGGGTGGTTTGTGTTTGTTTTTTTTTCATGAACACTCGTTTGTGTTTGTTTGCCTTCGTTTGTGTTCGTCTGTGTTCATGAATGTTCGTCTATATTCGCTTATGCCTGATACTTAAAATTAACGAACAGACGCAAACAAACAAACATGAACACGTTCATATCCTTAACAAACGAACACGAATAAAAAATCTTGTTCGGTGAGTGTTCATGAACAGTTCGTGAAAACATTATTTCCTTAACAAACGAACAAGGACAAGGTTGTGTTCGCGTTTGTTCGGTTTGTTTGCAGCCTTAGACTTATTAGGCTAAATCTTAATTAAACTAGGAACTGTCAGAAAGCCCAACAAACCATCTACTTCGTATATAAGTAATTTAAGGCATATTGTTCAACCCAATAACTGAACAATTGTTCAGCCCAACTGTTGAATTGATCAAATTACCAGACCCGAATAGCCAAACACAGAATTATGAAGTTTTGAACACCCCATCATTACCAATGGTTTATATTTATAAAGCTGAGATGTGAGTTCAATTAAGGTAATGTATTCACCTACACAATGCACCCATCAAAGCTATTCTTCAAATGGGCAGAAAAAACACCTAAAACTAAACCCAAAGCGCTAGTGCAATCGCGCAGGAGCTTAAAAAGACGAATTTCCCCTTCGCCATCCAAGTGTTGCTCTAACATCATGTTCTGCATTATCTCATAACGTACGTTCCTGTTGATCACGACTTAAATAATTTATGATAATGTGGATTATAAAAATACTGATATATCGGGAACTGGAGGGTAAATTTGGAAATTATTCGCCAAAAGTGTACCAGATCATCTAGGCGAGGCTCCACAAGAACATAAAGTGGTACCCCATTGAGCTTCCAATTACCCTGTTAGAAACAAGAGGTTTATCAAATCATTTATCATCCATTTTACCACCATAAATACAAACAAGTAAACTACCGTAAAAAAAAGGCTACCTTCACGAGTGGCAACCCAATAACACAAGCACATTCAACAACCTCAGCTCCAGCACGTTCTAGAAATAAAACACGTTCAAACATTATATTATCGGTCTGATCAACATCAAGTAGTATGATTGCAGTTAAAGATCAAAAAGATGTAACCTCTCGTGTTTACCTAAAAGCCGTATGGCTGCTGAGAGGGTCCCACCGGTAGCCACTAGATCATCTACAATCAAAACGCTCTCACCGGGCTGTACAGCCCCAACATGCATCTCTAGACAATCTGTACCATACTCCAGCACATATGCTTCAGATATAACTTTACCTGCACAATCAAATATCATACATAATTTTGAGTTTAAGCTTATCAAAAAGAAACACCTTAACTTTATTGATTATAGGTGGGAAAAGTTATTAGCAAATAGATCTAATAATAATATGCGAAGCGGAACAAATTTGGCAAACTACAAGATTTATGGGTACCTGGCAATTTTCTCGGTTTGCGAAGCGGAACAAATTTAGCACCAATAGCTAGTGCAATTGGAGGACCAAATATAAACCCTCTAGCTTCAACTCCTGCACATTAGAATCTTATAGTGAGAAAAACTCTATCATCAGTAACAAGAAACAAGTTTCAGGACTCCACGTTATAAGCGTTAAACCCACTGGCGCCAAAGCCAAGCAACTTTAGGTGTTAAACACCAAAACGCAAGCGCAAAAGGAGGGCGCCAAAGTGGAAGCATCACCCCTTAACGGGCATTAGAGGGTAAGAGTGTGGGGTCCACCCCTAATCAACCAATCACACTTTTTTTTGTTTTTTTTCTTTTATTTTGTTCTTAGTTAAACCGCATCGTGATTAGCTAAAAGGTGAGTTAGTTAAAGCCCATTGCCTACGTGGCAGGGCGTTATACACTTTTTAGTTAACCCACAACGCATAACCTAAATAAAGAAACAGAGCTTTCATTGGTTAGACCATATTTTTTCAGCCAAGTTGTCATGGTAAAATTAGTTTTTTTTTTAATAACTAATCAACAGTACAGATATTTGAATATGAAATTACATACTGATAAGCTTAATAACCTATGCCTAATAAACAATTAGGGCTAGAAATAGGGTCCACATACTACATTATAAAAAATCTAGAAAAACTAATCATGGAAGTATTGAACCATAGATTATGATTATGAACCAACTAATAAGGTTACTGTACCTGCTAATGACATTTTTGTCGTTATGAATTCGCTTTGTCATTAATCCATATCTAATTGATAGTTATTATAATGCTAATGTCACACTAGACAAGGAAGAACAATCTTTGCTAATTAATCTATGCTAATTAATCTACTTTTTTTTAAAAAGGGTCCACATTTTATATTGTTTATTCTTAAAAATGGCAAGTTTGCTAGCTGCTAAATGACATTCTGTCTCTACAATATCAAAACAAAAATGCTTAGTCAGATAAAGTTTTAAACTTGTCATTCAAAAATAAAAATAAAAAAAGTTTTAAACTTTTACATGTAGAAATTAACCTAATAAATAATAATACACCTGAATGTTAAAAACCCTAATTTCTGTAAATCTCAGAACAGTTTATAAAATAAAAATATATATATATATTTTGAGTTCAAAATTCTTGAAGAAAAACAAACAGAAGGTGGATTTGTGGGGTTTTCTATTTCTTCCCCTAAATTTCAAAGAAAAATCTTAAATTAACAGAGCATGACTGCATGAAAGTGTAATAAAAAAAGACAATAATAATAATAATAGTAATACCAGCAACAAGTGAAATGTTTTTGTCCCTATAACGATCAACAAAGATGTCAATAGTGTATCTGAACGCCTTTGGATCCAACAGAAGCGTGGTGATATCTTGAAACATTATCCCTGCAACAGAAATTCGAGTTTATGGGTCTTGCCACCAAGTGTTCGACGAAAATCCAAAGTGAAAAAACAAGATAAAATACCTGGTTTAGGAAAGTGTGGAACAACTCTTATGGCATCTGATATGGCCTTTATCCTTGGGTCTCCAAACAAACCATTCTCTTCTGCAAACATATCTCCGTAAGTAAATCGGTGATTTTTCAGGCAGAAATCAGCAAGAATCCGATGGAAAGTGATTCAGTTTCAGTTGCAGTGCCACACTTTCTAGTTTTCTAATTTTCGAGTTGCCTTGTGTGCTATTTATAACCGGATTAACATGTACTTTCCCACGAATGAAAATTATTCTATAAATAATATATTTTATCATTAATTAATATATATACATATTTTTCATACATGTTTATAATAACTAGTATAATATACATTTACTAAAGTGGTAGTGCTCTATCTAGCGGTATCCTGGTGACTTTTTAGAAGAGGTTTTTTGTTGTAGTTTTGTTCGTGACAAAATGTCATTCTTGAGCCAGAATTTTACTACAGTGGGTCTTCGGGTGATGAATTTCCTATGAAATTGGTGACGAGGCAAGTCATCAGCGTTGTTTGCAATAGCGGCTGTGTGTGGCTTTTTGCCAATAGGTGTACCGGGGTGGCTAGGTTTTGTTGGACATTAAGAAAACATAATATATGTTTATTTATTTTTTTTGGTTTATTTTGAGTTTAAAAATATGTAAAAACAAGTGGTTAAGATAACAATAATTTTTTTTTGAGTAAACTGCAATTTTACCCCCTGGTGTTTAAGCCAATTGGCACTCTGATCCCCTC
Organism: Helianthus tuberosus; assembly: GCA_030545235.1. NCBI lineage: Eukaryota > Viridiplantae > Streptophyta > Magnoliopsida > Asterales > Asteraceae > Helianthus > Helianthus tuberosus. The sequence goes on from CM060400.1 coordinate 205,067,763, forward strand.
TAATGAAATAATTGCAATTTTACCCCCCAACTTTGTTGTTCTGTCACACTCTTACCCCCTGGCGTCAGTCAACAGTTGTTTGACTGTTATAGGTAAGGGTATTTTGGTAATCTTACCCCATATTGTTTATTATTATTATTATTATTTTCAGCAAGCAAGCAGAGTCGAGCACGGAAACTTTTTCACAATAGAGGGAAAATAAAAGCATTCATTCAAGAACAACATACAACATAGAGAGAGAAAAAAAAGAGGGCTTTTCTGCAACGTCAATGGCGATTGAGGGTTTCTTCGTACTCTAATTTCTCAACTTTATTACATTCCTCTATTATACCTCCACTTTCATCCTTCTTCCTCTTAATCCTCTTCTTAATTTCACATCACAAAACCCTAATTTCACCCCCAATTTACCACTGCTCGTTTTGTTGCGATTTGTTCGAGAATTTGCTGACGTAATTGAGTTGTTATGGGAGCACCGGAGAAATTTAGGGTTTCTGCCTTGTTAGTGTATGTATGAGAGAGAGAGAGAAAGAGAGAGGGTGTGGTGGTGGTGGTGGTGGTGGTGGTGTGAGTGACGGCGGCGAAGGGGCAGAGCCGCAGAGAGGTGTGAACGGCGTTGGCGGATGTGGTGGCTGAGTTGATGGTGGCGGTGGTCAGAAGAGGAGAAGGAGGTGGTCAGAAGAGGAGAAGGAGGTGTTGGTGGTGATGAACTTGATGAACTGGGAATGAAGAACTGATGATGATGATGATGAACTTGATGTAATATTCTTGATTTTTTATATAATTTTAATAAGATAGGGGCAAAAACGACTTTTCACACGTTATTAACAGTCAAACAAACGTTGACTTGACAGAGTTGGATGCCAGGGGGTAAGAGTGCGACAGAACAACAACGTTGGGGGGTAAAATTGCAATTATTTCGTTAGAGTGGGTCAGAGTGCCAATTGGCTTAAACCCCAGGGGGTAAAATTGCAGTTTACTTTTTTTTATTTTGTGTCAATTATTGAATTTCAAGGAAACAAATGTTTTCCACCACATGCATATAGGTATGTATATATCTATATGCTCAATATATTCTGTTGTGTTCGTATAAATTTATATTGGATTTAAAAAATATATATTAAAGATAACATAATTTACTTATACAACTGGATGTTGGGAGCCTGCTTGACAATAGTGGGTTCAACATATTTAATCACCGTAAAAATATGGAGATTTGTCACACCTCTTTGTAAAAGAATATTTTCAAATTTTCAAATATAATATCTAGCGTAAAAATCAAATACAAATGAATTTTAATATACAAAATATCTTTAACGTATGAAGTGAAAGAGGAAATATGATTTTTTTAAATAAATAAATAAATGAATTTAAGTGTATTTAGTTCACATGTTTAGAATTGCAAATTCATTATTTTCCTATAGGGTAAATTACAAAAAAAATCGTCCTTTATGTATGTTACTTATTGCAAATTGTGTATTTTATCTTCAATAATTACAGAAAACGTACTCGGTGTTTGCAAACCCTTGCAAGTTATGTCCTTTAGTCAAACTCAGTTAATTTTTTGTGGTTAAATCTGACCAAATGGATCCCACATGAGAGTATTTTGGTCATTTTACTCTAATGTGGGATCCATTTGGTCAGATCTAGCCACAAAAATACCCTCATGTGTGGTCCATTTGGTCAGATTTAACCACAAAAATTAACTGAGTTAGGGGTAAAATACATAACTTGCAAGGGTTTGCAAACATCGAGTACGTTTTCTGTAATTATTGAAGATAAATGACACAGTTTGCAATAAGTGACATACATAAATGACGATTTTTGTAATTTACTCTTTTCCTATAACAATGGAAAATGTTGTCTCATGGCAGCTAAAAACATTTTAAAGATATTTTGTAAAAAAGTTTTTTGTTATAACCGACATAAACCTAGTTACCCAACCGATGGCATGTCCATTTTTTAGGCCATGTTTGAATGAGTTTATTTTATCTTCTTATGAGTTATTGACGTTTTGGAAAAAGAGTTTTTGTGAAATAGTGTTTGGGTAATAAGGTGAAAAGGATATTTTTAGGCATTGAAAATTAGAAATGAAAAAGTCATTTTGTTGTGACTTTTCCAAAAGGGAGATAAGGAGATTAAAAAATCAATAAGGAGAAATGGAAAAGCTCATCCAAACATGCCCTTAGTCTAGCCCGATAACGAAACCACAAACACTGCTTCGATGTCTTGTATCTCTAGCTTCTTGTGTAAGATTAAATATATTATGTTTAATATTTAATCTATAGCCATTATAATCATTTACATAATATAGATCAAAATATATAATAACCTATTAAATAATTAGTTGGTAATTGTTGATGGACCATATTACCCTTATTAACTAATTAGGTTTCCTCCTGGGTGCTTATATAATGAGAATTATGTAGAGGTCAAAAGGTTACACACTGAAACAGATAACCTAATTATAGCATCATCATCATCATTGACCTCCCTCTCCCATAACCGATTCCCTTGTCGGTTTTCTTAGTCACCATCATCAGTCAGCACCCTAAGGAGGAACCAGATCGCACTGACACATATGTCGAACACGATGGGATCATCTCTGACTGGATTCTCCACTGCACTGTCTGCTGTAATAGGTATGTTTTAATGTTTTCCCTCATGTATAAACAGAACTGAACCAACATGTGGTATCAGAGCATATGTTGATTAGTCGGTTCTGTTTTGTATCCGTAAATCTGGATTAAAAAAAACTGGAAAACAGGATTTGAAAACCATAATAAAAAATCGGTTTTATCATCCGAGATGCCATCTCGGATCTGTTCAATTCATCTCGGATCATATATTGATTCGTTATAACTCTTCCGAAATCATCAGTTTGAGAAACATGTTTAAATGTGTAATTATTTCCAGATTTCGGATATAGGATTAAAATGATTTTATTTAAGGTTCATCATGTTCTTAGTTAAAATTCAAAATTTCCTTTATGATTTGGAATATGATTTGAATTGTGGAATGTTCTTCTAATTTTGATCTAATTTTATCTAATAAGGTTTTCGAAATCTGTTAATAGGATAAACAGATTATGATTTTCGAAATTTTCTGATAAAATTATATCAATGTTAAAATAGGAAACTCTATCACAATTCCTAATTTTCGAATTTTCTGTTATGATTTCACATTAACAGCTTGCAGAACACATTTCGGATGATCATTACGGATGAACATTGTTCGCCCATTACGGATCAGCAACTGTCTGATCATTCCGGATGAACATTGTTCGCCTATTACGGATCAGCAAATAACCATTTCGGACTAAGTATTATGGATGATCAAAGAACTGACCATTTCGGATGAATCTCGGACTAAGCATTACCATCCGAAATGCATCACGGATCATCAAGAACTGACTATTTCGGATATATCTCGGACTAAGCATCACCATCCGAAATCATCCGAAATCAACCGAAATGACTCGACTTACACGTTTTGGACACATCCGAAATCATTCGAAATTATTCATTTCGGATAATCTGAAATGATTCGAAATTAGTCATTTCGGATGAATCCAAGACATGATTCATCCGAAATCATGAATGTTCATAAAATTTGGCAGTAAATGTGAACTAAAATTTGGCGCTAATGGGTGGTTTGCTATTAAATAGTTGGTTTTGTAATTACTTAATTAGTTAATCAGAATCAGATAATGCTTTAGAAAACCAAAATGCCTTAACTTGAATGAGCTTCTGATGTATCATTTCTGGCCAAAGCTGATTTGATACATCTACTTATCGTTCAAGTATTACGAAAGCTATGTTAAGTGTGCATCATAAACATGAATGTCTTAATATCTGGCCAAAGCTGATTTAATTCTTTCATAGATGGCATACTTAACAAGTGCATAACTAAAGTGATTGTCTCAATTTCTGGCCAAAGCTGATTTGTTACAACCACTTTGCACATATGCTTAAATGATTACACTTCTGGCCAAAGCTGATTTGTCTTCGTTTAAGTAGAATTTTTAACTAAGTCTATTATTTTGATGTTAGTAATAGACAATATCACAGCTTCATAATGTAAAATGGTCATTATTTATGCCTGCCTTAGTTTAACGTGCCCTTAGATCACATTAGAACTTCTTCCTAAGTATCATAACTTGCTCATCTTATTTCCACTATCAGCACCAAATCAGGGGATTCCACCTTTGACTGGTGATAACTTTGCTGCATGGAAGGATGCTCTCATGCTTACGCTTGGATTGCTGGACTTTGATTATGCTCTAAGAGAGAATAAGCCAGCGAACCTTACTGCTACAAGTACTGCTGCTGAGCAGATAGTTCATGAAAAATGGACTACGTGTAACCGCATGTCTCTCATGTTCATGAAGCAGTCCATCAGTAATGCAATCAGGGGAGCCATTCCTGATTCTGAAGATGCTAAAACCTATTTGGAACATGTGGAGGCGCAGTTCAAAGGGACGTCTAAAGCACACGCTAGTACCCTTATCCTCAAGCTGGTGACAACTAAGTATGATGGGAGGAGTGGCATTCGCGAGCACATCATGATGATGAATGACATGGCCAATAAGCTAAAGGGGCTGGAAATGGAGATCAGTGATGGTTTCCTTGTTCATTTTATCATCACTTCGCTTCCTTCATCCTTTGAAGCATTCAAGATCAATTACAACACTCAGAAGGACAAATGGACGATGAGTGAGCTAGTCGCTATATGCGTGCAGGAGGAAGAACGTATGAGGATGGATCGCCCTATTGATGTTGCTAACTTCACCACCTCCAGCTCTAAGAAAAGGAAAAACAATCATCAGAGAAAGGATGCTTCAAAAGTCCAAAGGCCTAATCCTAATACAAGTGCACCCTCCAGCTCTAAGAACTCCTTAGGCAGAATCCGCTGCAAGTTCTGTAAAAAGGCAGGACATATGCAGAAGGAATGCCCTGACTTTAAGGAGTGGCTGGCTAAGAAAGGTAACGATTATTTTATGATACTTGAGTCCTATAATTTAAGTGTTCCTGCTAATTCTTGGTGGTTTGATTCTGGTTCTATGGTTCATGTTACCAATTCAACTCAGGGATTCCTTTCAATCCGGAAGCTGGAAAGAAACCAAAGAACGCTTAAGGTTGGGGATGATCGAGAATTAGAAGTGAAGGCCATTGGAACATTACAATTAGTTATGAAAACTGGTTTATGTATTAAACTTTATGATACCTTATATGTTCCTGAGGTAACTCGGAACCTTGTATCAGGACCAAAGTTAGACATGGACGGTTTTATTGTTTCCCATGGTCATCGCAAACTCTCCATCCTCTATGATTTTGTTCTTTATGGTACTGGTATTTTGGATGGTGGTCTCTATAGATTAGAACTAGATGATGGCTTTTCCAAATCTTTGTTGTCATATAACATTAATGAATCACTCACAAAGATGAAAGAGAAACGAGACTTAGAGACTTCATCCATGTTGTGGCATCAACGTTTAGGCCACATCTCAAGAGAACGATTAAATCGTCTCGTAAAGGATGAAGTCTTACCTCCTCTCGATTTCTCTGATTTTGGAACATGTGTCAAATGTCTTAGAGGCAAAATGACATTAGCGAATAAGAAATGTGCCACTAGGAGCTCTAATTTATTAGAACTCATTCATACTGATATTAGTGGTCCCTACCAAATCGCTGGCATAACAGGACATACTTCATTTATCACTTTCATTGATGATTATTCTCGTTACATGTACTTGTATCTAATTAAGGAGAATCTTAATCTCTTACAACTTTTAAAGATTACAAGGCTGAAGTTGAAATGCAATTAGATCGTCAGATTAAAGTTGTGAGATCAGATAGAGGCGGTGAATATTATGGAAGACATACTGATGTGGGTCAAGCTCCTGGTCCATTTTATGAGTTTTGTAAGGGCCAAGGGATTGTGAACTAATACACCATGCCTGGTACACCTCAGCAGAACGGTGTCGCTGAAAGAAGAAACTGTACCCTTATGAACATGGTGCGCAGTATGTTAGCCAACACTAATTTACCATTATTCCTCTGGACTGAAGCGTTAAAAGCAGCTGTTCATATACTCAATAGAGTTCCTTCTAAGTCTGTCCCTAAAACTCCTTATGAACTTTGGACAGGAAGGAAACCGAGTCTTAAGTATATGAAAGTATGGGGCTGCATTGCTGAAGCAAAACTTTACAATCCTTTCCTAAGGAAACTTGACCCTAAAACAGTTACCTGTTTCTTTATCGGGTATCCTGATAATTCAAAGGGTTATCGTTTCTATTGTCCTTCCCATGTCACCTGTATTGTTGAAACCAAGCGTGCTGCGTTCCTGGAGGATTTCAAGGTCAGTGGGAGCAGTACCAACCCTTACGAAGAATTGCAAGAAGTACAAGACGTGGGGGGGAGAGACTCGTCGCTTACCATTACTCCGATTACTCCTCTTGTACCCAATGCAACTACTGTACCTGAAGCTACTGCACCAACTGCAAATTCACCTCTACAATCAGAACCCATTATACCTCATGATGAAGGCACATCAAATGCTCAAAACCAAGACAACGCTGAACCCGATAATCCACTCAGGAGGTCATCTAGGCAAAGAAGGCCTACTAATTGGGATGATTATGTTACCTATCTGACTGAAATGGATCCTGGAAAGCTCAATGATCCTATCTCTTACAATGAAGCCATTAGCAGTGATCAGTCTTCTGAATGGAATAAAGCAATGATTGAAGAGCTTGAATCCATGAAGAAAAATGACGTTTGGGATTTGGTAGAATTACCCAACGGTGTCAAACCCGTAGGATGTAAATGGGTGTTCAAAACAAAACTGGATCCGAATGGGAACGTTGAACGCTACAAAGCGAGATTGGTTGCAAAGGGCTACACTCAGAAATAGGGAATTGATTATCAAGAGACATTTTCACCTGTCTCTCGTAAAGATTCATTAAGGATCGTCATGGCCCTAGTAGCTCATTTTGATTTAGAGTTGCATCAGATAGACGTTAAAACCGCTTTCCTTAACGGAGACTTGGACGAAGATGTTAACATGAAACAACCTGAAGGCTTTAAACCTGAAGGTCAGGAGCATCTAGTCTGTAAGCTGAAGAAATCCATTTACGGGTTAAAACAAGCATCACGTCAATGGTACCTCAAGTTTGATGAAGTCATGAAGAAACAAGGTTTTATGAAGAATCAAGTGGATCAATGCACCTACCTCAAGATGAGTGGGAACAACTTTACTATTCTTGTCCTTTACGTAGATGATATTCTATTGGCAAGTAATAGTTTAGACATGTTGCATGAGTCGAAGCGGTTACTCTCGCATAACTTGACATGAAGGATCTTGGCGATGCTTCTTACGTCATTGGCATCGAAATTCACCGAGATAGACACAAAGGGATCTTAGGATTGTCCCAAAAGGCTTACATAGATCGTGTCCTTACATGTTACAACATGCAACAGTGCAAACCCTCAGTCGCTCCAGTAGTTAAGGGAGATGTTTTCGGTTCATTCCAGTGTCCGACAACAGAGATTGAGAAGGAGCAAATGAGCCATATACCTTACGCGTCAGTAGTTGGGAGCCTGATGTATGCTCAAGTCTGTACTCGCCCAGATATCGCTTATATTGCTGGAATGCTAGGCCGTTTTCAGACTAATCCTGGCCTAGATCACTGGAAAGCAGCTAAGAAGGTACTTCGATATCTGCAAGGGACGAAAGACTATAAACTGACTTATAGAAGAAGTAATCATTTAGAAGTGGTGGGCTATTATGATTCTGATTTTGCCAAATGCAAAGATGACAATAAATCCACTTCAGGCTATATCTTGATGTTAGCAGGCGGCCCTATCTCATGGAAGAGTCATAAACAACAGTTGACCACAACTTCCACAATGATGGCAGAGTACATTGCTGTTTATAACGCAACCTGTCATGGAATGTTGCTTAGAAATCTGATCACTGGACTCAAAATCGTTAATTCCATTTCTAAACCATTGAAGCTTTACTGTGATAATTCAGCTGCCGTTAGTTTCTCGAACAGTAACAGTTCGACTGGAGCTGGTTTATATCTCGATACAAAATATATGTTCGTACGTGAACGAGTTGAGGAAAATAATCTTTGTATCGAGTATATTAGTACTAAGGATATGCTTGCGGATCCGATGACTAAAGGTCTCCCTCCTAAGGTTTACGAAGAACATGTTCGGAATATGGGATTTAGTAAAGACCTTATTTAAGCATATTGTACTAGCTTATGTTTTATGATTAATGAAATTTCCTCAGTTTGATTTTGTATGTCTCTTAGAATATGTTCAACCGGTATAATGGCATATAGACAAATAAAGTTACAAATCAAACAAAGGGCTTATGCGTATTTTGATCATGACGATTAGGTTTTAAATTAAGGCTATAGTATGACTAATGGGGGTCCTGAGTCGCATAATGATTCAACGGCTGTATTTCTCTGCTATAGTACTTGTTTATGGCTAAAATGAGTGTTAACTCCTGATCAGGCTTATCTAATACTCATAGTAAATGATTACTCGGCTAAGTGGGAGAATGTAAGATTAAATATATTATGTTTAATATTTAATCTATAGCTATTATAATCATTTACATAATATAGATCAAAATATATAATAACCTATTAAATAATTAGTTGGTAATTGTTGATGGACCATATTACCCTTATTAACTAATTAGGTTTCCTCCTGGGTGCTTATATAAGGAGAATTATGTAGAGGTCAAAAGGTTACACACTGAAACAGATAACCTAATTATAACATCATCATCATCGATCTCCCTCTCCCATAACCGATTCCCTTGTCGGTTTTCTTAGTCACCATCATCAGTCAGCACCCTAAGGAGGAACCAGATCGCACTGACACATATGTCGAACACGATGGGATCATCTCTGACTGGATTCTCCACTGCACTGTCTGCTGTAACCATGGTTATAAAACAAGGTTTCCAAGGCCGAGTACTCCCCGAGTAGTCGCTACAAGGTAGGCTGCCGATACGACTTTCTTCGACTCCGCCTAATTACTCGGAGTCGGTCAAACGCGGTCAACCTTGGCCAAAATTGGATCTAGTAGGTCAACTCGGGCCTAGTTTGACTTAAATAATAATAAAACATAATTTCTATGCCTATCATATTAAGGAATGAATATCATTTTCACATATTTTGTTATAAATATTAGTAAATTTATGTTATCTGACATATATTTAATCTCCAAAAAGTAATTTCTTTATAATTTAACATGTCCGAGTACTCCCCGAGTGCTCTCCGCCTAGACCGAGTACTCTCAACTCCCTGGTCGACCGCCTAGGGAGCGCCTAGCGACTTTTGCAACCATGGCTGTAACAGGTATGTTTTAATGTTTTCCCTCATGTATAAACAGAACTGAACCAACATCTTGTATCTTCGCCACATCTCAATATATTAACGTGTCCAAAGCACTAATGGTATAAAGTTATAAATACTCCATTATATACGAGAAAAGGGTTCATAGTTTTCTATCAACTCTATCTTTATCTTTTAATCATATTCATTCTCTCAACAATACACTTACTTTCACGTTGGAGTTTGATCAAAAGAGAGTTCATTCTTATATTAACGTGTCCAAAGCACTAATGGCAAGACTAATGATGCTCTCTATATGCGAATCCACCCTCATTCGATCAAGCCTTGCCATTGATTGAGCTCCATCTGAAACTGTTACCCGATTGAGTCACCAGGTGAAGATTCATGTAATAAAAGGCGTATGCAACAGATTATCAAGGTGATTGTTAAGACAATAACTATCATGGATCGGCTACCATTACAATGTAGTGAAGTTAATTAAGGGAAACAAGTTATGAGTGAAGATCGTTACTTCTTTTTTTGTTAGGTAAGCATGCAATTTTTGTCTCTAGCTTCGATAATTGAGGCGTCCAACTCATATTTATTTAAACAAACTTCGTTTTTTTATTAAATTTTGATGAATTTTTGGTGACCCGTTTGGCCCCATGGACCTTGCCATAATCCATAATGCCATCAAGGATATGAAGGTTCTTCCCCATGTGAGAAAATCTTGGGAATCATTAGAGATATATAGAAAAAAAATATATGAAAAAAACTCAACAAATAGTTTTGTATTTTATGCTGTAGCCAAAAATAAGCAAGCTGTGAAGTTCTATTTTATATTGAATTTTCTAATAGTTACAAATAATAATTAGATTTAATAACTTAATAAAGCTATTAAATAACAAAAACAATAAATAAGTTTTTATTTGAGGGAACACTTACACAAAGTGGGTGTCAACATACCGACAACCCACGAGGAGTACGTATTGTGACGAAATTATTGTAATCAAATCTGACGAATGATTTATATCTAACACGACAATTGTTATGTCCATGCAATGTCAACAAGATGCCTAGAAAATATTGATATTGTTTGAAGATTCAGTTTTGGATATTATAATTTAATAAAAATATTTGATTGTTGATGTCTTGATGAGATGTCAGAAATAATACTGAACTAGTTTTGTGCCTTTTCTACGTTACGGGTACTAGATCAAATATTTTTCAACCAATTAAAACGATGGCAAGACTACAATGATTGTAATTTTATCTAGGGGTGAAATCGTAATTTGTCAAAAGCTAGAACGATGGCAAGACTTTAATTTTGAATTGGGGACAAAATAGTAATTTTGACTAGGGTTAAAATCGTAATTTGTCAAAAGCTACAGCGATGGCAAGACCGTAATCTTGAGCTGATGGCAAAATCGTTATTTTGAAATGGGGGCAAAAGCGTAATTCTGAATTGAGGTAAAATCGTAATTCGTACGGACCAATAGAGAAGTGTCAGACAACTGTCTGATACTATTCCCCCTCAGGCCCTCATGGCTTTTTGAGTAAATTACTTTTTGTGTCTGTGTTTTAGTGGTTTTAACCACTTGAGTTCAAAATCAAAAAGTTTAACGACCGAGTACCTATTTGTTCATTTTATAACGTTTTGAGTCTTTGTGTTTTAATGGTTTTAATCACTTGAGTCCAAAATCAAAAGTACAAGCGTTAAAAAGTTGGACTCATCGTGTTATAAAATGAGTGGTTAAGGACTCAGTATGTTAAACTTTTTAATTTTGAACTTAAATAATTAAAACCATTAAAATAGAGAGACTAAAAAAATAATTTACTCTGACTTTAAATTTCCTATACATACATTTACAAGTTAGGGGAATAGTGCCAGGCAGCTGCCTGGCACTCCCCCATTGGACCAACATTTTTTTAATTTAATTTTATTCTCAGTTTAAAATTATATTTTCGTCATTCGTTTAAAAATACGTTTTTGCCCCCAGCTCAAAATAAAATTATAATTTTGCCCCTAGCTCAAAATTACGCTTTTTCCCTCGGTTCAAAAACTCATTTTTTATTTTGTTCTCAGTTTAAAATTACGGTTCCGCCCTTCGTTTAAAATTACGGTTTTGCCCCCAGTTCAAAATAAAATTTTGGTTTTCCCTCTACCTTAAAATTACGATTCTGCCCTCAGCTCAAAATTACGTTTTCGCCCACAGTTCAAAATAAAATTATGACCCCCCCCCCCCCTCTCCCCAAACTCAAAATTATGATTTTGCTCTCAGTTTAAAATTATGATTTTGCCTCCAGCTCAAAATATAATTACGATTTTGCCCTCTATATAGACATACATGTTATGAGAGAGAAATATTCAGTTTATTGCCCCGCAACGCGAGCGGGGCAAAAACTAGTACGTATACATTTTAAAAAAACAGTCACAAAATTGAAATGTTGATTTTAATTTGAAATAAATGGAAAGATGAGGGGTGTAGAAAATTTATGAAATAAAGGGTCCACAAAGAGGTCACTATTTAAGCGCATGCGTGATAGTACTGTCATACATGATCCGACCCACCCCACCCCTCTATTTTACTATTTATACGAATTGGCCCCCCACAACAGACGTGTTCCTAGTTGCTACCGATACGTGCTTATTTTATGCATACCATATTAATCGCATTCATGTCTTACCACTTAAATATGTCATCAATTTCTTTTTGATAAATTTTTCCAGTAGGTGGTACTGTATCTATAATAATGTTACAACTGTTTTACACATCTAGTCATGTAATATACGAATCTTTAGTCGCTTATCTACTTTTCTGGGTATAACTCGAATCTCATATTTATTTTCTATGCGAGTTGTGTTATATGTATCATGTGCGATCCTATTGTCTCATATAAGACTTTCTTCATGCTAAATTGCATTTTTTACACGGTTCATGTTTGTTATAGTTCTATAATTTTTTTTTCTACATTTTCATTAGATTTTCATAACTGATTACTACCTCCGTCCCACTAAAAGTGTCCTATTTTGAGTCTTTATTTATAAACTTTGACTTTAATTATATATTTTTGTGTTATATAAAACTTGATGAAAATTAACCCGATAAAAACACTTGTAAATCACACTCAAATCATATAACTTTCATCAAATATTATCTAACACAAACAAAATTATTTAAGGTCAAAGTTTATAAATAAAGACTTTGAAAATTCAAAATAGGACACTTTTAGTAGGACGGATGGAGTATTTGAGAAGAACGAAATGTCTAACAAATTAAAACATCTTAAAAATCTTTTAGCCATTAAACATGACATAATGTGGTAGGGGTGTGCATGGGTCGGTTTTGACCTAAAACCATAACCATAACTGTGATGTCGATTAATGGATAACCATAACCATTATCCAATGTCACTAGAAAATGTTTTGAATCACTAGATAAAAGCCTTAGAGACGTGCTTGATAATCCTAATGTTCCTTTTGGTGATAAGCCTTAGGTATAACACTCCATGTTATACCTAAAGCGTCAAAAGCAGAAATAATTGCATCATCAATTCCAAAATCATATTTATGGAAGCACTTCACAATTTATGAACTATCCGAAAATATGCGTCTTCTAAGGCCACAGCTAGACCCAAAATATAAAGCAGAAATTACCAACTTTGCATCCTGGTTACTAGATCTAGGCAATGGTATATTGGGTACACCAGATAGCGAAGACCCATTAAACACAAGGAAAATAGAGATACCATCAAAGGTTTTTAATACCTTACAGTGATATAGCTCTTAATGAACTCATTAATTTTATTTACAGTGATACCCTCAATAATCCAACAACATCATAACTATCTCAAAAAGCAATAGTATGTCCTAAAAACGAAACATGTGACCAAATAAATGAAATGGTCCTTAACATGACTACTGACAACAGTGTTAATTATTTAAGCACAGACTCTATCATTCGTCATGTGAAAAACATTGGAGACATAAATATTCCCTATCCTTTTTTACTGATGTAGTAACTATATGTTGCTTTCTCTAGAGCCACCTCTCCCGATGCCCTAAAGGTACTCATCGTACCAAAAGAAGATGATCCTCCGAACATTACCAAAAATATTGTTTTCTCAGACTTCCTAAATCAACTACTCCATATACAGGTATGTACATTCAATGAATAAAATAAAATATATGTAAATAAAAAATTATAATTTTCTTTTATCAACATTACATATAATAACTAGAATTACCACCCGCCGCAATGCGGCGGGGATTCTTTAGTTATATATCGTATTAAATGAAATGCAAATGTTTCTTACATGACCACGAGTCTGTATGTAAAACATAGAAAAGAATAACTAAGTCGATTTCTGACCCGCGCGTTGCGACAGACCTATCAAACGGGAAAAAAGGAGGCGCTGCGATGGGCCTGTCAAACGGGAAAAGTAGATGAAAAAACATTGAACCCCACACACACATTGCGACGTGTTAACTCGGAAAATTTAGAACGAAACGTTAAACGGAAAATTTACGAAAGATGAAAAGTCTAAGGGATCAAAATTGAAAGTAAAAAAGTGTTGGGGATAAATTGTAAAAGATGAAAAACTTTGTGTTAAAAGCAAAAAAATCAAAGGGGTTAATTGCAAAAGATGGAAACTTTAGAAATTAAAGTGAAATATCAAATGTTAAATGACTTAAGATTGAAACTTTAAACCTAATTTGCCAAATATGTAAACTTTAGAGTTAGAAATGAAAATTTCAAAATTATTTTTGAAAAACTCCCAAAGCACCATGTACAATACATATATGCATAAGTAACTTGCTAATTTATAGTATTTAAATAAATATCATTTCATTACTTTACAGGGAACTTCTAATGATATTCAAATGGATATAAACGATTAAACAACATGATACACAAACTACTACAACTAAGGGTTATAAGGAGATGGCTTACAAGCGTATAAATAAAATAATATACTATTTTAGTACGAAATCATGTAAGTTTTATGAAATATATATAAATAATTATAGTTGCCATTATTCACACACTTTAAGTTTTCTTCTCATTACATTGGTGCTACTCAAGTAATAGTCAGAGACAAACACGAACTTCTTTATCTGCTTATGACACAACATTACTGCTATATAATCCCAATTATAGAATTTTGAAGGTGTGCATGACAACTGATGCCTTACCACTAATTCAACTTTGTATATGAATTGTTTATATATAAGTGTACCAATAATACTTAATATTTTTATTAACGATTGTTTAAATGTTTGTGCCAAATGTTATGTAGATTAAATTGGACTAAAAAATTAACCTAGAAATAAAGGTTTTACCTATACAACAAAATATTTACATTTGATAATATAAACTTTGATAATATGCTTTCGTTGCAACGCGAGGGTAACATCAACTAGTTCTAACAAATTAAAACATCTTAAAAATCTTTTAGCCATTAAACATGACATAATGTAGTAGGGGTGTGCATGAGTCGGTTTGGGTCGGTTTTGACTTAAAACCATAACCATAACCGTGATATCGATTAATGTATAACCATAACCATAACCGATCGGTTATGGTGGTTATGGTTATTCGGTTTTCATTGTTATAGCGGGTCGGTTATGGGTGGTTAACTGTGTATTTAGCTTAGCTAAAAATAGTTTATTTTTTTAACATGGAATAAACTGTTATTACATGTTTGTATATATTAGTATATTACATAGTATTAAAAATACATATAATCTACCAATATTAATACCAATTATTATCGAATATTCAAATAAAGTGATATGATACATTCCATAAATTCAAACAAACATTCCACCAAAACCACAAAACGATATGAAAAACCAAAAAATACTAAAAATCTTCGGTCAAAAACATCAAATATTAAAAATATAGCGTGAACACCGCATACTACAGTTTCACGCGAAGAGCCTTTCCTAAGGCTGGAATATTACTTAGCCTTTCCTAAGGCCAACACAATACACACGTTTTCGAAAATATTCGCATAACACAACCGGGGGGGGGGGGGGGTCCAGTCGGGATCAGGCGTGAAAACCCAGAACTCTCGATAAGATCGCTCACTCAGCGCATTTTTCTAGCACGAGAACTTTTCGTCGAGCTAGGAGTGACATCCATATCTCAACGAAAGTCTCCATTTCAAAATCTAGTCGGACTCCCGAATTTATTCGAAGAGCACAACCACAGCTAGGAGCAAAGTTATTAAGTCAGGGGTGATACCCGCACCTTAATGAACCGTTCCACTCCATATAAAAAGGTTTCAAAAACTCTCACCAAGGACACGATTATAACGATAACTCGAGCCACGCGATGCCCAGGAAGGCGAATGCCATGAGCTGCATCCCAATGGAAGCATAAAGCCTTCTAGGGCAACGCGCGTGCACGAATTTGTTGGGTATAGTTGGATTACCTTGGGTAGTCGACGTCTAAACACCCGAGGCACTCTATATACGTTTCTTTCCGATTTTACGCTTTACGGAACTTATTTACACTTATATGGCTACGATTTAAAACTTCACGCTTTATCGATTCCTCGATTTCTCTATTTTCACTCCCTGCTTTATAAACACACAACACACACTGCCATCGCAATCTAAATCGAAAACCAAATGTTCGTAACAAAACAAATGTTTAATTAATCACTCTCTTCCTCTTCCTCGCGCATTCTACCCCGATATGTATGTATGTGTGTAAGTATAAACTACAAATATATATATATATATATATATATATATATATACAACACGGATCAATTATGTGAGAACTTAGGAATCTCGTGTCTCCTATGTGAAATCTATTATATTACTCGCAACAAGTTTTGAACGCGCTCAATCGCATCGCAAACTCAAAAATCATTATGATCGAATCTCACTCCAAATCTCTCTCTGTCTAGATGTCTTCCAACAACTTTACCTCGAGACAAACAACTAGGAGAAGAGCCAAACGAAGTGCCGAAAAGAGGATTGCCTCGCTTGTGGCCAAAGAAGTGGCCAAGGTCATTCATCAAATTGTCGCTCAAGTGCACTCTCTCAGCAACTCTCAAACCTCAGCAGACTCTAAGACGGAAGCGCCGCAATCTACTTTCCTCTACAAACACTTAAAGGCCTGTGATCCGATGGGGTTCACGGGTGAAGGAGGTGTGTCCCAGCTACTCCAGTGGTTCGATTCTATCGAAGTTACCCTTCGTCAGAGTGGGTGTCCCGTTAGTTTCCGTACTACTTGCGCAATCGGAGTATTTCAATCGCGAGCACTCGACTGGTGGACTGCCGAACGTAACAAACGTGGGATCTCCACAGCTTATGCTCTCTCTTAGGATGAGCTGAAGGAACTCATGAAGAAAGAGTATTGCCCTCCCCACGAAGTTCAGAAACTAGAAGACGAATTTTGGGAAATCAAGCAAGTCGAAGGTGACAACACTGGCTACACCGCAAGGTTTAAACAGCTTAGCATAATCTGCCCAAGTCAAATCAACACTTCAGAAACAACCATCACGAAGTACATTCGCAGCTTGCCTGAATGTGTGGGCGATTTTGTCGAAGCTGCAAGACCTGCTACCATCGAAGAAACCTACCGCTTAGCCGCAGAAATCAACGACAAACGAGTCTTGGATGGATTTTTCTCCAAGAATCCTGTCAAACAAGCTCATCAAGCAATCGTCATCGATTCTTCTGACGATTCCTCTGACGATTATACCGACGATTCTTCAAGTGAGTCCTCAGACGAATCCTCAGATGACAACGCACCGCCTCAGGACGCTCAGTCCAGCCGCAAACGAAAGACCATGAGCACAAACTCTTCAACGACTGAGCTATCGCAACCAGAACCTCTCCAAGCAATTCCAGTTCACTCGAAGAACGACTACAACGGAACTCATCCCCTGTGTCTCATGTGTACGTATCATCACCCGCTGGAAGCTAACTGTCGCTATTGCGCAAATTGCAACTGGTATGGTCATCTTACCCAGCACTGCCGCACGGGGCCCCAGACTTGAGGAATTTCAGCAACGCAATCTCCGCAGAAGTCCTTCACAACAACATTAGTTATGTTTCCAATGTTGTTGTAGTGATACGATTCTCGCCGTTAATTTCTTAAGTATGTTGAACTTGTTCTATTTCTCGACGCAATGTGGACTCTATTTATATCTCACTCTCTCGCACTCGCGCACGGACTAAATGCTAGCACTATGTACTATATAATGCATTTTACCCTTACTATGCGTTCTTGAGATAAAGTACGATAAACGTGCAGGGATCAAATTAATCACGGGTGCACACGGGATTACTGTGATCAGTGCACGGAGATCGTAATGAGTTTCATTAATGCCATAACGTTAAAAGCATGGTTAAGTGTGGTGGATACGCCACTGGTACTTCCTATATATAAGCGTCTTGAGCATGTCGACACAGTGTGACACCTATTCACGAGGCAGAGGCGTGTGGTTGAAGCATGGTGGATACGCCGCTGGTACTTCCTATATATAAGTGCTTCGCATGCCAACCAATGTTTTGCGAAGAAAGCGCCACACAAGTTGAACGTTATTAGATCAAGTATACTATTAAAACTATTTTCGACACACTAAACTACATCGCAAGGCATAACAATCTCAATCGCAACTCAAAGCGTGTAATCGCCAGACTTTTCGTAAGTCAACGCGCTCGCAATCGCATTACCACTGGAATCTATCCCGTAGTCTCCATCGCTTACTATGTGCTCGCTCAATCGCTTACTATGTGAATCGCGCTATCGCTTATCTTATGTATCGCTCAATCGCTTAATGTGTGTTTCGCTAAATCGCTTATTATAAGCATCGCGTTCTCGCATATCGTGTCTATCGTCTCTCGCCTGTGTATTGCTCTATCGCTCATCATGCATCGCTTAACGTCTATCGCTTACCTTTATTTATGTTATCTGTGTTATATTAGCAAACATGACCTCGCTTCACGGGATGAAACTGATAGGGGTAAAACATGGTGGATACGCCGCTGGAACTTCCTATATATAAGTGTTTTAGCCATATTAGCAGACTTTCGTGGAAAAAGGCCATGTGGGGCTTAATGTTAGTTAAAATTTGTGGTGTTGTCTGACCTAATCAAAATCGCATGTTTCCATCGCTAGCAACGCATCGATCGCCGCCTATTGCTCAACGGTTGTCGCTATCGTTCGTCGCTTATCGCTTATCGCTTTTCGCTTATCGCCGCCGTCTTCGCTCATTATGTTTATATTATGCTATCGGATTTCCGCGTACCGCTTATCGCTTATCGCTTATCGCACTCGCTTGTATCGCTAAACTGAGTTCGAAAACGACTTCATCGCTCAGTTTGCTCAATCCTTCTCTTACACTTGGTCTGACCATTTTTCTCTTGGCCCGAGGGAATCGAAATCTATCAGTACTATGTCGACACACATAACACCGCCTCACGGGACGGAAGCCATATGGCTAAAACATGGTGGATACGCCGCTGGTACTTCCTATATATAGGTGTTTTAGCCATATTGTCGAACTTTCGTGAGAAAGTGCCATGCGGGGCCGACTTTAAATTCAAAATCTTTGATGTTATTTAAAACCTTTGTGTAAACAAAGCTTTTCTCACAAAACTTTTTCAAAAAAATTTGATCAAAACCTTTTGTAACGTTGGTGTGACAATCGACTCAAGTTACTGTCGCGTGACGAGAAAATTTCGTAAAACGAGTTTTTAAAACACCCTAAAATCTTTTAGTAACTTAATGATAAAACCCCTCTCATAGCGCTGGTGTGAACATCAAGACAGTTTAGCACCGCACTGTGGGAAGGTTTTCGTAAATAACTTTTCTCCAACCTTTCGAATTAACCAACTTTTCGAGAATTCAAAACACTTTTGGAACGCTTTTCGTGTGTCGCCATCTTTGTTATACGAATCGCCTTACTCGCTACCATCGTGCGTCATCACAATACTCTCGCTCGTCGAATTTCAACCGATCGCTCGCTTATTTTTGACGCTTTTAATCGCTACTCCCACTCGCATCGACCCTCGCAACCCTTCTTATGGATTAATTTCGGGACGAAATTTCTTAAATCAGGGGAGACTCTAACAAGCCGCACGTTTGTGCGTTGTTACCGCTCGTTACACTCGTTACGCCTAGCATCAGAGATTCAGATCATAATGTAACTATATCGAATACATCGCTACTTCGCAGTATTTTCGCATACTTTATCGCTATAACACATCGCATCACTGTAACACCTCGAAAATTCGTGTCCAATGGTGTATTGACACGTGTCATAAGCTTTGAACGTGTGAAAGAATACTCTAGAGGGACTAAAGTTGACAAATAAGAAACTATGTGAATAAAAGGATTCAAAGTGTCAACAACGGATGAATATACTTCATAATAACCCTACATGATGTTTATACCCTTAAACGAATGATTCATGGATCAAACGAAGCTAATTGTGAAGGAGAGTGAGAGATTATAAACTACAAGGGTTAAATGTGTCAACATGTTTAAAGTATACCTCTGAGTGACCTGTTAGCAAACCTGAAGCTGTGTAACGATTAATTATGCTTACTAGAATGCACGATAAAAATTTCACCAAGTTTCGTTATCGTATGAGAAAGTTATGGCAAAATTCGTAAACGAGGGGTTAAAAGCGTCAATGTTGAAATTAAAGACTTTTCGGTGATCACATGAATAACCGGGGACCTAACAAAGTTGGTTTATGACTTGGAGTCCTTAAAAGTCAAGTTTGGGGGTTACAAGTGCAAGAAAGCATGTTAAAATCAAGTTGGGAGGACCAGGGGCTAAATGTGCAAACTTTTAAAAAGTTCTGGTGAGCTGGCCGGTCCTTACGGACCGTATGGCTGGACCCTTACGGTCCGTAAGCCATGCCCAGATGCAGAAACTCGATCAGGTGTCTGTTCAGCCCATGTAACCGACTTATATGGCCCTTTATCACAACCAGGGGCTGCCTAAACTAATTCTTAGGCATTAGGGACACATGTTTAACATCAGGGATCCAATGTAGGCTTGTTTGGCACAATCTTGAGCAATCACAAACACTATATAAGAACCCTCATGTTGTCCATGTAGAAGGCATGTAACCTATTTGATCACTCATATAACTTGGTAATAAGTATAAGAACTGGTCTAAGCTTGTTTGATCCGACAATTTTCTGTTTAGGCTCGGTTCGGAACCGAAAGTCGCAAAACTTTGACTTTTTCTTTGACTTCCGTTCTGACCCGATTTAGATGGGTTTGGAAATGCCTTAGAGTTTCCTTAGGACCAGGTTACATGATAGTATAACCCTCTGTGGTTGGATCGTTGATTGTCCGATTCGTTTACTCGTTTCCGTTAATTGCTTAATGTTGACCATAATGCCCTTTGACCATAAAATGAGAATTTTGGAAATGTGAAAGGACAATAATCTTTATTACTGATTTATAAACATGTCCCTAAAATTTCACATCAGTTGGAGGTCTAGATTAGGAATTATGCTCAATAGCGTAATTAGAAAGCTTTTTGTTAATTAAAAGGCATAATTAGCGTAAGGCCTATCTAAACCCAATTTTTGACACCAAACCTTTTTCCCACTAATGTAATATAATATTTTGAGATTTTTGAAGATTTTTAATTATTTTTAACCTGATCATAACCTAAGGTTATGGCCTTGATTCGGTAAATACCGATTATACCCTTTTTGTGTATAAAATGAGTTTTACATAGTATTTTGACACCAACCCAATTGCTACTGATTTTATATAATAAATGAAGTATTTTGAACTTTATAACCTGATCAGAAAACTCAGATTTCCTGTATAACCCGGAAATTGCTTAAAACGACTTTTTACCCGTATTAAACACCTAGTATGGGTTTAAAACCATTTTGGCATATAAGACTTATCACCAACGGATATAACCTATTAAATTAAGTTGTTTTACTGATTATTTTAGACCCGAGTCTCAGAATTTAAAATTAATCTCTTTTATAATCTTTTAAATGACCAAAATACCCCTACTGGGCTTAAATTGAGATTAAACTCGTTTTGGGCATAATGGAAGGTATCCTGCTGATATCACAACATATTTAAAGCATATTAACTTAGGGAACCTGTATATGAATCTTATGGTTACCCGTTACGCTTCTTGCGCATTCGGTTCGGCTTGTGTAACTAGTTGGCATAAATTAGCCGAAACGGGTCAAACCTTATCGCTTGTATCTCAAAATCCAGAATGTGTTTAGATTACCCATATTATACAAGCCTTCAAACTTTTCGGGTCTAAATCACATTCTATTCCGGTCTTCGCTTAACCGTGCGTACGAACCGTATCTTTATTTAAAACTAACCGGTCTAAGTTTAGGCTTAACTAAAGACCCGTCAGGATTCTAATAGGTTATTATAAACCTTCGTTCCAGAATAGGAGCCCAGTAAAAGCTATCTGTACTTGCCGATTTGATACGGTTGGGATTGAATTTATATTTAGCTCAGGTAAATACTTTTAACTTATTTTCCCTTATACGGGCTTGGGGTACGGTATATAAAATACCGCTTGGTCGGGTATTGAATATTTAATCGTATGGAGGTTAAATCATAGAGATAACCCGTTTAAACTGTTTTGTTTGCTTAAAGCCTTTGGGGGGTTAATGACCATGTCCCGGATATCCTTGGCATCATTTTACGAAATGGCCACGACCTAAGTACGGGGTGTAGGCGTACACCCGCCAGTGCCTAAATAAATAATGTGGTGTGTCTATTGATCTCTAACCCGGCACGAACTGGGCTACTGAACGCATAAGAAACATGTAATTCTTTTACAAGTATTATATTCAAATAATTATCCCAAGTTATAAAAAGTTTGTGCTACGTGCATTCAAATCAATTTTTTTAAACCTTTTCAAAATGAGTCAGTTAATTGTATTTACCAGTGTAAACTGACGTATTTTCCCAAAAAGGTTAAGTGCAGGTACTACTCGTAATAGGATGGCCTCTCCTTAGCATCAATAAGAGTCTCGTAAGCTTGGATGCATTTAAATCTGATGAACTATGTTTCCTTTATATATGATCCGCCTGTGGATCTTTTACATTCCGTTTGTAATATTTGGATATTACTTTATATCGGTTTGTAATATATTTATCTTTTGCTTCCGCTGTGCATTTAAAATTGTGTTGTTTGACTATGATGATATCAACTACGTCACGATACTCCCCACCGGGCCCACCGGTAATACGTGGAAATATCGAGGTGTGATAGGTTGGTATCAGAGCCAACATTGAGTGAATTAAACACTAGCCTTTTGTGTTTAATCTCAATGACACAGTAGCACATTCCTTAAAACTTCTGAGTCTAGACTTAACATAGGAATACTCCCATCCCTGTTCGGAGAATTATTGCTTTCAATTCTGTATATTTTAATATGTCGCCAAGCAAAGTAGCCATAATGGAAAATTCTCCACATCCGAAGCCTAGAAATGCCGAGCTTCGTACCGCGGCTAGGATAAACGTGCATCCAAGGAGAAAACATTCAGAAATAAAAATGAAGAAGAAACTCCCTTGCTGAAGGTCGTTTCCTTAGTAGTCCTTATAAGGACATATTTATCTTTCAGTCCCTTCGAGGACAACATTATTCCTTTCAAGACCCGTTTAGGGCAATTCTGTACCTCTTTTAAAATCATTGGAATGCTTTATCAAAATTTCATTTTATCAATATATATGAATATAATATAAGAAATAAATGAAAAGTATCGTTCCTTTTATAAGATCTACCATTATAATAAAATGGCAAAATCTAAAAAGAACAAGACCTAGCCCATGTATAATTTTAAGAACAGGGCCAAGATGGCAGTTCCTCAATTAAATTCAGATCCTTATTAATACCTCAAATTAGGATTGTTCTGCGTTAGTTATCAAAAAGAATCTTAAAGGTAAACCTAGCCGATATGACAAGGCCAAGATGGTAGAACCTATTCAAAAGATTCAAATCCTTGTTAACATCTGTAACATATTAACCTTACTGGCAGACGTGGTTCAATAAAGTCACATAAATCATCCTTATACTGGATTCTCCCGAAATCCTTTCTTATTTTGTGAATTAAGCATCCATCAGGGATAAAATGCTTACGGGCCATATTCATTGTCATATAAGATAAAAGACAGTCGTAGCCTACAACTCCCTGTCAAGAAAAGGCGTGAACACGTTCAAGCCTAAATGCCTTGATTCTACAAAATCATGGTTTATAATTTAAAGTTGCCATTGTGACTTGGCCTTTTTGTGCTATAGTTATATTTTAATTAAATCCAGGATAATTATAATAAAAATCCTGAATGAGATAAATATCATTCCTTTCCTGCCAGTATATAAAAGAATCTTAAAAGGTATAACCTAGCTTGAATGTCATTAAAGACCTAGCAAAGATGGTAAAACCTGTTTAAAAAGAGATTCAGATCCTTGTTAACATCTGAAAACATGTTAACACTCCCGACAACAGTGATGCGATAAAATCACACTTGTCATCTTCATATTAGGAATTTTTCCAAACCCCTTTTGTAGCGTAAATGATCAAGAGGAATCATGGCTAATAAACGTCGAACATGATGTATACATCAAAACATTCATTTGGAATGTATGCCTACGGGCAAAGATATGTACATAGAAAATATAGTATTATTTCATTACTTTTGTCAAGACAAAGAACTATGAAATTTTCCGATCCAAAGGAATCATCGATTTTGTTTTAAAATTTCCCTGGTGACAAGGCATCAGTGCCATTAAAAAGTCCTTTGGAACAAGACCTTGTGCTATATATAAAATGTCGGTACGACATTGACAGTCGTGACATATGTCCCCTGTCTAATAGATATGAAGAATTATATCCCGTTAAAACGCCAAAGATGGTTTATTTAAAAACTTAGGCAAAACATGATCGAATAAATTTAATACTATCTATTCGCCTATATGGTTTATTTGCACCATGGCTATTTAATCATCAAATTCGACAATTCACTATATAATTAAACAAAGTATTATTACTTGGTTTGTAGCCTCCAAAGCTTCACCATGGCCGACTCATCTGAAGCTCACAATCATCCAGCTGATCAGAATAATGATGCAAGACTAAACTTAACGAGCGCCGAGTTACAGGCTATGTTAGATACAACCGTAAACAAGGCCGTGGACCGAGCGTTAAAGGACCATAAGCGAAAGTGCGATAATACCCCAAATAAGGGTTACAAAAAGGGTAAGACAGGTTCAAGCTATAACCAGTCCAAACCAAATGAGGCAAAACTTGAATGTAAAACCTACGGGAAGAAGCACTTCGGAAAATGTTTCTATGATCAGACCAGGGGATGTGTCATCTGTAAGGAGACGGATCACAAGACCCATGAATGCAAGGATTTGAAGGACAAACAGCAGACCGGTGAAAATACCAGATGCAAAACCTGTAGGAAATACCACCTCGGGAAATGCAGATTTGAATCTCAGCCTCTACCCTGTGGGATCTGCAAGTCCAAGGAGCATAAGACCTTGGATTGCAAGAAATTGAAAGATGCGATCTGTTATGGTTGCAACGAGAAGGGGCATATCAAGACTAATTGCCCAAATAAGACCAAGAAGCCTGGAGAGGCTAAGAAGACTAAAGCTGGGGATTCTCAAATGAATGCTAAAGAGGCCGTTCAGGATGGAGATGTCACAACAAGTACTTTCCTTATCAATGACGTTTATTCTAGAATGTTATTTGATTCGAGTACAGATAAGTCTTTCGTAGACAATAGATTTTGTAAATTATTAAATCTGCCTGTTAAAACTCTAAGCGTCAAGTATGAAGTAGAATTGGTCGATGGTACCTCAGAGACTGCTTCATCAATATTAGATGGATGTTTTATATCCATTAGGAACCATTCTTTTCCGCTGTCCTTGTCTCCGTTGAAATAAAAGGACTCGATATAGTGATAGGAATGGATTGGTCGTCTGGTAACCAAGCTCATATTGTGGGTAATAAGAAGCAAGTAGTTATCAAGACTCCTTATGATGAGCCTTTAACAATTCAAGGAGACACATGATATGGATTGCCTAAGCACTCGCTGAATTTGGTATTTAACACCAAAGTTTCGAGTATGGAAAACTCAGAAAAGACAAACAACAGTCGCAATGCTACACAGGAGACAAATAATAATGGTGCATCAGATGTGAACCTCAATGTTAAGGGAGTTGATATCCGAAAACGGAAATTAACGTAGCTGTTGGGAAGGCTATGATAAAAGTCATGAAAAGGTTCAAGAAGCTGGATGGTATTGCCCTAAAACACATGTCGCTACTCATGAGAAGAGCTTGATTCATACTTCAAATGCGAAGAATAACCCAAACAAAATCATATATGGCAAGGAGCCCATTCCTTTTTGGATGTACTTAAAAGTACATCGTCTCTTGGAAGTCAAGAGACTTCAATAGTAAAAAGGGGCCATCAATTGCAGGAAATTGTTGGATGAAGTAGAAACCATTAGGCGTATCATCGGTTATGCTGGAAAAGACGCGGCAAAGAATGCATCACGGTCATTCGATGGCAATACCCATAATTAGTGAGGACATTAATGAAGTCCACA
This sequence comes from Helianthus tuberosus, assembly GCA_030545235.1. NCBI lineage: Eukaryota > Viridiplantae > Streptophyta > Magnoliopsida > Asterales > Asteraceae > Helianthus > Helianthus tuberosus. The sequence continues at coordinate 205,093,729 of CM060400.1, forward strand.
AGAAGGATCCCCTTATGCAATATGGGATGGTCCAAGTTTTAAGGGCCTTATTAGAAAAACCTATTTTCCGCATCACGAAAGGGATGGAATAAGAGTTTTCTGACTCTCACCATAAAAGTTCTAGACTGTCGACAGTATGCCGCAAATCTTAATTCATTGGCTGAAATAGTGCCCCATTCAATTTACCCAAAAATCTAAGCTTCATACAAATGATTATTGGTGGTTAGCATCGGCAATAGGAGGGCACATTAAAGTTTCAAAGCCTGCTTATTATAAATCCATTGTGGATCTACCTCAGCTGCTCACGTTATATAGATTAAGAAATAACCAGTCAAAACTAAGACTGCCCTAAAATTTGTCAAAGATTTCGTTGCTAAGTTTAAAAGGATTAAGATTGAAGGTGTTTAATCCTCCTGATGAATGATTAGAGGCAATTCACATTAATAATGACACTAGGTAAATCCCTTACTGTGATTTATTTTTGCTAAGAAATACGTTCGGTCCCAGGTACTGCTAAGTCTCTCATAAGACCATACGTTTAGCAAACTTTTCAAAATTTTCTATAAGAACCCCAGATATTAAGTGTAAGGTAAAACTTACAGGCAAAAATCATAAGAACCATTCCTGCTGTTAGAAACCCTCAGTAGTAGAATTTTAGAAGTATCCCCTCTCTAGAGGAAATGCGTCAGCATATATAATTGATGTCTCCTTGATCTCAATCGATTACGAATACCAGATGGGATGATGAAAGCGCCATATGAAGATTTGTATATCTTAATATGTTCCATAGATTGCTTCCATGCCAGATCAGTATGGAGGTTTAATGCATGGGACCACAAAGATGTTCCGATGGTCACATGGTACTAAAGTCAGTTAATGGTATTCAAAGAAGACATCCAGAATGGAATTGTCCAAGTAAATATTCCCGATTAAGGAATTCATGGACTTGTAACATAAATTTGTCACTTATTTGACACAAGCAATGATGGATGAACTGGAGCCTGAGGTTGGGAAAATCTCTGTAACCTCCTTGTATCTTGATTATCTTCTCCTAAGATTACCCTGTTTACCTCCGGAGAGGCAAGTAGCGTTAAGATTTACATCCCACTTAGGGCTGTATTATCATTATGAAATCTCCAAGACGGCTAGTACCATCATTGAGAGAATCGAAACCCTGATTAAGTAAGTTTTAAAAAAAGAAGATTCATATAGCCTAACTCAATATTATGAGAACTTGGTATAGTTAATTAAGTAAGACGATTCATTTTGCTTATGCATTGTTACCGCAACCCTAATTAGGCAACAATTAAGAATTTCTATCAGCTGCCCAGGATCGCCGATTTGTTCGACTAACGACAAGGATTAGCTATTCCTTAAAATTAGTTAAGCAGTGGTTGGAATAACCATCTCACCTTAAGATAAGCTTTTCTATAATAGTTGATATATAAGCATCAAGGCTGCTCCTTTGGAGACCTTGTATAGATGGAATGTTAAACATCTATTGTTAGGACAATAGATTGGTAAGTCCAATTATCAGGATCTGAAAGTTGCATTGGAAACAACAAATAAGATCATGCAAATCCATAATCATCTGTAAGATTCCAGTATTCGGCAGAAAATCAAGGATTAATGAAAATAGCAAACCTCCTAAATTCTTGTTATGGAATAAGGTTCAACAAAAGATATCACCCAGGAAGGGTGTACCAAATTTGTTAAATTATCAGGCTAGTTAAGCTCTGAATATATAGAATCATTCGAAAGAAACTGAAGGTATCAAGATCAAGTAGCTTATAAGCTAAAACCTATTTAAGGAGCTTGGCGGAGCTCGCAATACATTGCACACTAGTGACTGAAGGGTGTGTTTCGCCAATAAGTCAAGAAGCACTATCACATAATGATATGCAAATTTATAAAGTGATGAGCATCCTGTATCGATTGAGGATCGACAGGTTAAGAAGCTCCAAAAGGATACATGTACCTAATATAGGGGTCACTTTGGGAGCTTGGAAAGACTCCAGATACGTTATAGAAGTTAAATCCATTATGCGACAAAAAGTACTTCCAGCATTTTAGCAAATCTCGAGGTCGAGATTTCTTTTAAGGGGGTGAGGATGTAACACCTCGAAAATTCGTGTCCAATGGTGTATTGACACGTGTCATAAGCTTTGAACGTGTGAAAGAATACTGTAGAGGGACTAAAGTTGACAAATAAGAAACTATGTGAATAAAAGGATTCAAAGTGTCAACAATGGATGAATATACTTCATAATAACCCTACATGATGTTTATACCCTTAAACGAATGATTCATGGATCATACGAAGCTAATTGTGAAGGAGAGTGAGAGATTATAAACTACAAGGGTTAAATGTGTCAACATGTTTAAAGTATACCTCTGAGTGACCTGTTAGCAAACCCGAAGCTGTGTAACGATTAATTATGCTCACTAGAATGCACGATAAAAATTTCACCAAGTTTCGTTATCGTATGAGAAAGTTATGGCAAAATTTGTAAACGAGGGGTTAAAAGCGTCAATGTTGAAATTAAAGACTTTTCGGTGATCACATGAATAACCGGGGACCTAACAAAGTTGGTTTATGACTTGGAGTCCTTAAAAGTCAAGTTTGGGGGTTACAAGTGCAAGAAAGCATGTTAAAATCAAGTTGGGAGGACCAGGGGCTAAATGTGCCAACTTTTAAAAAGTTCTAGTGAGCTGGCCGGTCCTTACGGACCGTATGGCTGGACCCTTACGGTCCGTAAGCCATGCCCAGATGCAGAAAATCGATCAGGTATCTGTTCAGCCCATGTAACCGACTTATATGGCCCTTTATCACAACCAGGGGCTGCCTAAACTAATTCTTAGGCATTAGGGACACATGTTTAACATCAGGGATCCAATGTAGGCTTGTTTGGCACAATCTTGAGCAATCACAAACACTATATAAGAACCCTCATGTTGGCCATGTAGAAGGCGTGTAACCTATTTGATCACTCATATAACTTGGTAATAAGTATAAGAACTGGTCTAAACTTGTTTGATCCGACAATTTTCTGTTTAGGCTCGGTTCGGAACCGAAAGTCGCAAAACTTTGACTTTTGCTTTGACTTCCATTCTGACCCGATTTAGATGGGTTTGGAAATGCCTTAGAGTTTCCTTAGGACCAGGTTACATGATAGTATAACCCTCTGTGGTTGGATCGTTGATTGTCCGATTCGTTTACTCGTTTCCGTTAATTGCTTAATGTTGACCATAATGCCCTTTGACCATAAAACGAGAATTTTGGAAATGTGAAAGGACAATAATCTTTATTACTGATTTATAAACATGTCCCTAAAATTTCACATCAGTTGGAGGTCTAGATTAGGAATTATGCTCAATAGCGTAATTAGAAAGCTTTTTGTTAATTAAAATGCATAATTAGCGTAAAGCCTATATAAACCCAATTTTTGACACCAAACCTTTTTCCCACTGATGTAATATAATATTTTGAGATTTTTGAAGATTTTTAATTATTTTTAACCTGATCATAACCTAGGTTATGGCCTTGATTCGGTAAAATACCTTTTTTTGTGTATAAAATGAGTTTTACATAGTATTTTGACACCAACCAAATTGCTACTGATTTTATATAATAAATGAAGTATTTTGAACTTTATAACCTGATCAGAAAACTCAGATTTCCTGTATAACCCGGAAATCGCTTAAAACGGCTTTTTACCCGTATTAAACACCTAGTATGGGTTTAAAACCATTTTGGCATATAAGACTTATCACCAACGGATATAACCTATTAAATTAAGTTTTTTTACTTATTATTTCAGACCCGAGTCTCAGAATTTAAAATTAATCTCTTTTATAATCTTTTAAATGACCAAAATACCCCTACGGGGCTTAAATTGAGATTAAACTCGTTTTGGGCATAATGGAAGGTATCCTGCTGATATCACAACATATTTAAAGTATATTAACTTAGGGAACCTGTATATGACTCTTATGGTTACCCGTTACGCTTCTTGCGCATTCGGTTCGACTTATGTAACTAGTTGGCATAAATTAGCCGAAACGGGTCAAACATTATCGCTTGTATCTCAAAATCCAGAATGTATTTAGATTACCCATATTATACAAGCCTTCAAACTTGTCGGGTCTAAATCACATTCTATTCCAGTCTTCGCTTAACCGTGCGTACGAACCGTATCTTTATTTAAAACTAACCGGTCTAAGTTTAGGCTTAACTAAAGACCCGTTAGGATTCTAATAGGTTATTATAAACCTTCGTTCCAGAATAGGAGCCCAGTAAAAGCTACCTGTACTTGCCGATTTGATACGGCTGGGATTGAATTTATATTTAGCTCAGGTAAATACTTTTAACTTATTTTCCCTTATACGGGCTTGGGGTACAGTATATAAAATACTGCTTGGTCGGGTATTGAATATTTAATCGTATGGAGGTTAAATCATAGAGATAACCCGTTTAAATTGTTTTGTTTGCTTAAAGCCTTTGGGGGGTTAATGACCATGTCCCGGATATCCTTGGCATCATTTTACGAAATGGCCACGACCTAAGTACAAGGTGTAGGCGTACACCCGTCAGTGCCTAAATAAATAATGTGGTGTGTCTATTGATCTCTAACCCGGCATGAACCGGGCTACTAAACGCATAAGAAACAATAATTCTTTTACAAGTATTATATTCAAATAATTATCTCAAGTTATAAAAAGTTTGTGCTACGTGCATTCAAATCAATTTTGTTAAACCTTTTCAAAATGAGTCAGTTAATTGTATTTACCAGTGTAAACTGACGTATTTTCCCAAAAAGGTTAAGTGCAGGTACTACTCGTAATAGGCTGGCCTCTCCTTAGCATCAATAAGAGTCTCGCGAGCTTGGATGCATTTAAATCTGATGAACTATGTTTCCTTTATATATGATCCGCCTGTGGATCTTTTACATTCCGTTTGTAATATTTGGATATTACTCTTTCTCGGTTTGTAATATATTTATCTTTTGCTTCCGCTGTGCATTTAAAATTGTGTTGTTTGACTATGATGATATCAACTACGTCACGATACTCCCCACCGGGCCCACCGGTAATACGTGGAAATATCGGGGTGTGACAATCACACACACCAACGCTCACGGTGACGTTGAGTGAGGACCTATTCTACCCTCCTCGATGGCCGTGAAGCGTCGCAGAGTAACGCATATTCGAAACAAAACCCGGTTATTGTATCGCAACTTTGAAATATGGATATTTATATAACCCTATGTGACTAATTATACTAAATATATGAATATGGGTATGAGAAGGTGTGACCAAACTATCGCAACGCTTAACGATCAAAACGAAGCAGCGAAACACAATTCGCCGGAGACCACCGATCGAGTGACTGGTCGATCGGATGGCCACCCGATCGGACAGCCACCCGATCGGACAGCCATCCGATCCATGGCACTCCATCACCTTTTCTCATCTTCACCTATAAATAGCCCTTGTCACATCACTGTTCAAGTGATGTGACAACTCTCACTCGACCAGCACGCTTTAGGGCTATTTTCTCTCGATTCATCGCGATTCTTGTATGTTTCTACCTCAACTCTTGTACTTCTATGATCTACACGCACTTTTTCATCTTTTTCACCTTTGAATCTTAGCTTTTAACCGTGAAATCAGTGGATTTGGGGTGTTCTAGGATTATGTCATCATGGAGTTCTTATGAACTTCAAGCTTTGGCCTCATTCCACCAAGAACAACTCAGATCTGAAGGATTTCCACAAGATTAAACAATGTTTTCGCATAGATCTACACATATTAATGGTTAAAAGGATTGAAAGAATGGTTTTCCAACTTCCTTTCAACTCTTTTACACTCAATGCACTCAAAACCGATAGAATCGGAGCTCGTCCTGATCTTCTACTCTTTCTTAGTGTTGTGTCGGTTCAAGATCCGAGTTCTATCAACGAGACAACTGATCTCGGGTTAAACACGAACCATCATCTCGAACAGCTGACCGACCGGACTAGGGTGATTCCTGCCCGATCGGGTCACCTGAGCGTGGATGGGGTTCTGTTGTTTTACACGTTACTAAATCGTCTCGAATCAAAACCGCAAAACTAACGAAACAACCAAGTGTAAAGACGATCAGGTCGACTAGGGCGGATTGCCGTCCGATCGGATTGCCACCCGATCGGACAGCCACCCGATCGGCTTGCACCTGGGTCCCACACTTAAACTATTAACTCACTTTTTCAAAGTTTGGAACGTCGAACGGATTGCCACCCGATCGGGTTGCCACCCGATCGAACGACCATCCGACCATGTGATGTTTTGAACTTCAACACTTAACAATTTTCAACATGTTCAATACAAATGGATTGCCACCCGATCGGATAGCCATCCGATCGAGTGACCGTCCTGCTGTGAACTTGTTCTCAAACTGAGAAGTCTCTCCAATCGGATTGCTGTCCGATCGAACGGCCGTTCGATCGACCGACCTGAAAGGTAGAGATACTTCTCTATTTTTAAAAATGCTACAACGAAAACTTCAAAGTTCAAACCATCATACACAAACACATCACCCAACCACAGAGGTGACAATCCAATCGAATGGCCACCCGATCGGGTGACCATCCGAACAGACTGCCACCCGATCGACTGACCATCCGAACGGACTGCCACCCGATCAACCATCCGAACGGACTGCCACCCGATCGACTGACCATCTGAACGGACTGCCACCCGATCGACTGACCATCCGATCGGACTGTCACCCGATCGGATTACCACCCGATCCTTGGTACACTGGCATCATTCAACGCGTCGCTTATCGTTTATGCTATCGTTCTGACCAGGCTAATTCCGCTCTAGCGCCACCTTCAATCCATCATCGCTGTGAGTATACTCGAACCCCTTTTTATCGCATTTTGGGTGTAACATACGTTCCTACCAAATCAATCTATCATAACGTATTATACAATTAAACTGTTTATCACTTGCGAATAACTGTTATGCATATTTACACGTGATGCTAGTTACACATGTGTTAGGACTTATACTCGCAAGGTCCCGCCTTAACTAGTATAGTACTATAGTACCCGACGGGGTCTAGTTAGGATGAATAACAATCACAATCGCAGCTCGAGAGACTTTGCTGGTAGTATCTGTCTAATATATGTGTTGAGGTATCCCGTTTATGTATGTGGTAATTCGCAGCACTTTTTATCTACTATGTTTCGCTATCAAACTTGTATACTCGCCAATACTTTTGTATTGACGTTGTTTTAACGTATGTTGCAGGTTTAGTCGCAGTCTACATCAAATCAAGCTAGGAAGTCTAGGAAGTCTAGAAACTCACCTAAAATCTAGGTTGTCGGATTTGTATTGTTCGAGAGGACAAGAAATCTGTGATGACTTATGTGATTGTATTGTTTATTTGTATGGGATAATGAACGCATTAAATACTGTCGCAATATAGTTGTTTATGGATTCTCCTGAGCAATCTGATTCGTCTAGTGCCGCGCCCCGATGATTCCGCCATCGGTTGGGGTGTGACAATTACAATGAAATTGTTTGTTTCAGTTGGGATAAGACCATGTGTAGCCATAAAGCCCCTTTGGGCGTTATGCGACAAGTGGCGAAACGCGTCATAGAGGGGCTTTATGGAGCTTTATATCACAAGAGTGTGTAGTCATAAAGCCCCTACCTCATCATTAGTCAATTATTAATTTTCAATTTTTTTATAATTAATTTCAAACTTTATAAAATAAAAACCATTTCATTAAATTAAAAAACATTACACTAAAATTAAAAAAACATTACATGAATTTTCAGTTTTTTATAATTAAATGATAAAACCAGATCCATAGGGGGTGTGCCGAGTGGGAACAAGAGAAACAGGACGGTTAGGATTGCTCGTTTGGTACGTGTCCGCACTAGAACGTGGAGGAATAAAATCGCGGTTGAATGGATGCATTGTATAAAAATTCTAGATTTTTATAAAAAAGGTAGAGAAACAATGGTTTGAGAGTGTGTTGGATTTAAAAAAAAATAGAAGAGATGGGGAATATTTATAGAAATTTAAAATGAATTAAATTTTTTAAATTTATGACCGTTCCAACGGTCAAATTTTGAAACAAACACACCCCTCACGCCGCTATGCCTATCGCGGGGATCCAAAATCGAACCCCATAGCGTCGGCCGTAGTAGTGTGCGACGACGCTATGAGACGCTATGTCTGGTTTTGCCGTGATGTGACACCCTACAACGGGTGGTCTAATAACCAAAATATCAATAAGGATATATCAAATAATTTATGTGTTAAAATTCATAAATTTACTCAATTAATGATTGTAACATTTGAAATTAAATGAAGATAACGTGTCACACTTTGGTTGAGGGATTTTTTTATTTTCATTATTAATTTTTTTTGTGTATATTCAACAAGTTTAGAAGCTTTAGTATATTAACATCTGATTGGTTAGTTATTTCGTGCAAAATAAAAAAAATGATTTTCAGGGTAGTCATTCAATGATAAAAAAATTAATTTCATATATACCATTATAAACTTTGAAAAATTTCATATATATATATATATATATATATATATATATATATATATATATATATGGGTAAAGTGTAGGATACAATTCCCCTAATCGTACATTACATACTTGACTTTATTGGCCGTACACGTGTCCTGATTTGTTTTTCTCTGATAAGGTTAAATCAGACAATTAATTCAATCATCTGAGGGCAAATTCGTCTCTTCATTCAATCAGCGAGAAGTTCGTTACACTAATATCCCGGTAATTATTATTCGAATCAGTTTCAAAGTTTTCATAATTCTCAAATTGCAGTTTTCGTTCTTCTGCGTTAGGGTTTGATTCAATTGTTTTTTTTTCGATGGATCCACAGAGCAGCACCGGACGAAACACAGATGTTGATTTTGAAGAAGCTCAACCGATCGGTGATCATGCTCAATTATCTGTGTATCAGAGAGTTTTGATTGAGGATGTTTTAAATCTGGAACCTGCAAATCCAAATCGAAATGCAAGTACAAGTGGTGTAAATGAGTGTTCTTATGGTAATTATGTTAATTCAGATATTTAAATTGTTCGTAGACTTGTTTTGTTTAATCGTAGCAATGATTTTGCATTGTTGTATCTGTTATTGAAGTTTGAATGTTGAGTATATTTGATGTGAAAAACATGTATAAGTTCGCATGTTATGAGTCTTTGCAATTCGCATGTGATGTTTATTCTAAATACTGATTTTCGCATGTTATGATATAATAAATCGCATGTGTAAAACATATTTATCAAAATCATCATTTTCGCATGTTATGGTTCATACAATTCGCACGTGTTGTGTGTTCTTATGATGAAATTATGCAGTTATTAATATATCGCATGTAACAAGTCCGATAATTCGCATGTGGTTTTCTTTTTTTTATTTGATTTATGTAGATGAAAGGGTTTACACTCCGGAGGTTCAAGCATCAGCTACACCTGTGATTGGAATGCAATTTATCTCTATTGAACAAGCATATGCGTTTTACCAATCATATGCTAAGTTAGCTGGTTTTTCTACTCGGAAAGGTGGTGAAGTACACAGTGGTGGTATAATCAAAACTAAGTATTTTGTTTGTTCTAAAGAGGGACATAAGCCATTGTGTATTGACGATCGTTATTCGAAGTCAAAAAAGCCATTCAAATCAAGGAACAGGGGGACCATTAGAACTGGATGCAAAGCTCAACTTATGATTTGCATGGTGGATGGTAGATTATATACAGTAAAGAGATTTATTGATGGCCATAATCATAAGTTTGTATGTCCACATGATATTCATATGTTGCCAGCGTACAGACAATTGTCAGATGTCCAGGGGGAGATGATATGGGAACTAGGCACTTTAAACCTTGGTCCTGTCAAAGCTTTCCATATAATGAGGAAACGTTACGGTGGTTTCGAGAACGTTGGTGCCACGGTTGATGATTGCAAAAAATTTAGGAATCGAATTAACAGCTATATAGGAGAATATGATGCTGACATGGTGATTAATAGGTTGACCGACAAAAAACAGTATTTAGCTGATTATTCGTTTGAATATTCTGTTGATGATGACAAACGGTTAATTGGTTTGTTCTGGGCCGATGGGTTGTGCAAGCGTAACTTTATGGAGTTCGGGGATGTGATATCGTTCGATGCAACTTTCAAGACAAATAGGTAAGTGTTACATAAACTGGTTTTTATTTATTTTCGCATGTTATATGATTTCCTAAACTTTGCAATATCGCATGTTAATATACATTGAAGAGTAGGTGTTGAATATATCGCATGTTATACTGTTTATTTTCTGTCACGGCCCCCGACCCAGTTTCCCGGTTCGGATGCCGCGGGACAGAAAACCTGTGGTATTTGTATTTGATTTGGCAGCGGAAATTTTAACAGGATCATTTAAACTGAAAACACCCATTTATTTCATTTAAATTTTCGGGACAAACCCAGTAATTTACAATAAAGGAATTTCACTGGGAAATCCACTGTTTACAAAAAAACATGTTTATTTATTTACTGAGCCACTTCCTTCAAGCTGTAGTGCTACGCGGCACTTTTTCCCGGTTCACAGTAAATCACCTGAAACATGTTTAAAAAGATTTTATCAGTGGGGAAATACTGGCGAGTCATTCAATTTGTATAAAACGACACATTGTTATAATTTACAGCATTAAGAGTTTTCACATTTGCCCCTATCTTATAATTAGCTGGTTCAGTTGTCACTCGACCGGATCTATGACTGTGGACATATCACTAAATAAGCCTCGCCCACCTAAAGTGATAAATCATTAGTAGTAATGTGCACAAAACCCCCACATACTGCCAGTAATTAAAGATTAGCAATAACTTAATCACTGCAAAGTATAACTGGAAAACATTTAGGGTTTTGCAAATAATTTGGTAAAAAGAGAATGACTCACATTGCGAGTTTAACTGGACAGAGTTTTGCCTACTGATTTAGCCTTGTAACCTTGTTAAATAACAATGCACACGAAACTAGGTTAGTAACTTAATACAACATTTACGATAAACTCACGAAATCAAAACCCTCACGACGAATGACAAAGTATAGCCCGAATTCGGGCAGCACTTAAACATCCATCGGACCGGTTTCAATCGATCGGACATTGTATCGTAGCAGTGATCGAGTTATTACCCTGTAATCATAACAGCGTTTCGATACTTAAATCTACGAAATTGAGCAGTATAGAACGTCTTTTAGAGTAAAATTTCGAGCACAGACGAAAGGCCATGCAACGTACTATTTATAGCAAAATTTTGGGTTTTACGCGGCCCGTGAGGGCCACCCTAGCCACGGCTAGGGCTGCCGTGTCACGGTGTAGGTCTGCCACGTGTTTGACACGTGGCCTAAAGCTTATTAGAAGTTTTGCCTGGCTGTCGCGCCCCGCATAGACTATCCTTGAGTCTTACGCGGCCCGTGGCAGATCAATAAATTTGAATTTCTTGATTTTTCATAAGGGTAAGGGTTCTAGGGGTCCGGATTTTCACTTACGGAGTGTTGTGGGATATTTTTGCAGGTCCTTACATTTTTGCATGTGATATTTTATCTATTTCGCATGTTACAATGTGTTTTTCGCATGTGTTTGTTCAGGTACAAGATGGTGTTTGTTCCGTTCACTAGGATTGACAACCACTGTCGAAATGTAACACTTGGAGCTGGGTTGTTGGCATCGGAGAGCATTGAATCCTATAAATGGCTTCTGAATTCATTCGTAAAGTCATTTGGTCGGCAGCCAAAGGTTGTAGTGACAGACCAAGACCCTGCTATGAAACAGGGTATTGAGGAGGTTTTTTCTACCAGCAGACACAGATTGTGCATGTGGCACATAATGAAAAAAGTGGCAGATAAGGTATAGCATGCTATATTGTCTTTCGTTAGCTTTTTTTTATAATATAGATTTGTTATAGGCTGATATAAAAAGCATTTATTGGTATAGGTTGGACACGAGTTGTGCAATAATGATGAGTTTAAAAGGAGGATGTGCGATATTGTATGGACTGATTCCATTGAGCCTGAAGAATTCAAGATACAGTGGAAGTTGGTGATGATTGAGTTCGGTCTCACTGAAAACAAATGGATTGATGATATATTTTCGATGAGATACATGTGGATCCGGCTTTTTACCGGCATGAGCCCATGTCTCGTCTCATGCGAACAACTGCGATATCAGAGAGCGAGAATCATTTTTTTTGCCAGGTGGCAAATTCACAACTCATTCTTGTAGAGTTTATGAATCATTTTGACGGTGCAATGGATGTCCAAAGGTTCAATCACATAAAGAATGATCATATTTCAAGATATACTGAGCCTAATGATTAGAGCCAAACTACTTTGGAAAAAGATGCTGCTAAGATATACACCAGGTCTATATTCTTTGATCAGCAAATAGAGATATATGGAACCATTACCGAATGTCTGCCGATGGACACCAAAATCGAGGGTCCACAGATCAGGATATCATTGAAAGACTTTAAAGCTCATGGAGATGGGTTATTAGAGGTATTATTGCATATATATTTAAAACATGTGATTTTGAACACCTACATGCGAATTTCATTCAGAACATGATTTTGCAATATGCGATTTTGATGTACGCATGCGATTTTAAACTAGTACAATTAAATGATTTTTTATACATGCGAAATTGTTAATTTACACATGCGATTTTAAATTTTAATATATATATATATATATTTGGTTTTCTTAGGTGTGGTTCAAGAATCTTGAAAATGATGTAACTGCACAGTGTAGCTGTTTGCGTTTTGAGCAGTATGGGCTGCTATGTAAACACATCTATTTTCTTTTCAAGATGTTTGGTGTTAAAGAAATACTAAACAAATATGTTATGAAGAGATGGATAAAGGATGTGGTCCCGAATGAATTAAACGCGACGTTCGATGTAAATGTGGGTGATAAGGATGAGCAACAGAAGGCTAAATAGATTGCTCGTGAAATCATCTACACATGGGAGTATTTGGTTAGCAATTTTATTTCCGACCTTGATCAACTTGTTTTAGTGAGGGATCAAATGAAGCAGTGTCGCAACCACCGATCCCTTATTCCCGGGAACGGGCGGACGCGATCTCAGTTGTGGTGGTATCAGGTTATTTAATCTCGCAGCGGAATTTTCATCAGGACCGTAGTTAGGAAATGTTTATCAGAGTAAAACCACCTTCTTTTATATTAATAATAACATGGGCAAAACCCAAGTTTCTTATTACAATACATTATAGGGACAAACCCTATTTTATTGAATTTAAAACATCGTTTATTAGGTAACTTTTATAGCCACATTTTTCCCAAGCCTTCAGTGTTCTCCAGCTAGCTTTTCACTAATTGGCTGTTCACATTGTGTTACCTGTAACGCGTTTTAAAAACATTTGTCAGTCGGAAATACTGGTGAGTGAATCCCAGTTTATTCAAGAAACATTTTATCAATTAACCCAGTATTGAGAGCGATCACATTGTTTATTTCTACACAATTACTCATTCAGTATTTGCCACTCGACCGGATCTGTGGCTATGGTCAAATTACCCATTGGCTAACTCGTCGTCCAATGGTAATGTACTGTCATTCCGACTTAATACTACTACTCGTAGTAATAAATTTTGTATACAAAACCCCATAATACCGGCAGTAATTGAAGAACTACAAAGACTCAATCACCGCTTAATCACTTTGTAAAACAATTAAGGTTTTGTAAATTATTCCAAAAAGATTAACAAAAAGAGGATAAACTCACATTGCTATCTTAGGCTTCTCGTAAGGGTTTCCTGGATATAATCTATAATTTATACAAATGTACATTGGTTAGTATCATAACCCTTTGAACTTATAAATAATACCCTCCCCGAGACGGTATTCCAACAACTACGTCGGGCAGAACCACGACAGTTGTTACGGAACCCTAAATCAATCGGGCAGCATAACTATTATGAAACTGGGGTTATAATACTTACAACGGAGCAGAACCTCGCTAATTAGGGGTATAATACCCAAATATTTTGCTTAATACTTTCAGAATTCGAGATTGAGATTTTAGAATGAGCGACGGAAAACGTAAACTGATGGCCTTCTTATATAGGGCTGAAATCTGACTCTCAGGCGGCCCGCGTAAGGTAAGGCAAAGCCTTACGCGGCCCGCGTCAACACGCGGTCAACACGCGGTCAACATATAGCTTAGCTGGGTCAGCTACTAGACTCGACACGATGTCGACACGTGTCATCACCAGGTTGCGCCACCATTTGAGACACGCGCGGCCCGCGTTAACTTAAACGGGGTCTTACGCGGCCCGTATGAACTAAAGAAATCAGCGAAGTCCGGTATCAACATTGATACCGCCCGCGTAAGATGTTGGGGTGGGTCTACGCGGCCCGCCTCAACTCTATATTTCATGTTTTTACTTTATTTTATAAACTCTAACATAACTCGGGCTCGGTTTTTACATAAGGGGTGTAATATAAGACATATTGGAACATTTTACAATATACTAGAGTGTTATAATATTTATGAGGGTGTTGGTTTTACCGAGGGTTGTTACAAGCAGCTTAAAGAGAGAGTTGATCAGAGTCGTATAACCAAGCAGCTTGATCCAAAGTTTGACCGGTTTTCAAAGTTGATTGGTTACCAACAACCAGTAACTAATTCACCTCCTACTATCCGTGTGCCGGCTGGTATAAGAAACAAAGGTCGTGGCTCGCATAAAAGGATTAAATCGAAGAAGGAACAAATGATCAGCCGCAAAGGAAAAAAAGGTCAAGGACATGTAGTGTATGCAACGAAAAAGGTCATGATATTCAGACTTGCGAGATACTGAAAGGCAAACAACAAAAGAAGATGAAGGGAGTCCATATTGAAAAAGATCCCAGACACAAAACCAACGAGGTCGAAGACGATGAAGAGGAAGATGTGTTTGAAGATTACAGTGGAAGTAGTGAAGATGGCACTGAAGAAGAAGATCAGTGGGAGGAGGTTTCCGATGAGGAAGATTTTTTTTTAATGTACATGATATTTTACAAGGCAAGCATGCGATTTCATACATATGAGTTTATTTTATATAATCATGCGATTTTGTTTGTGAACATGCGATTTCATATGCATCAGTATATAAGTAGGTTACATGCGATTTTCACTTTGTTTTCATTTCAGTACATGCGATTTTGAGTTATCTTGTTTGTTTTTTTGTGACAAAGATGTCTAAGTCATTCATGCGATTTATATTATAACCAAGCATAATATGTATTCAAAACATCTACCCAAAACATAAAAATAAAGTAGTTGTTATTGTCTTACACATCTAAAACGATAAAACTATTAAACAGGAATTTAGTTACTTGAAGCAAAGATTTTGTCACGTTCAGCCGAGCTGAACTCCATCTTCTTCATCACAGTGTTTAGAGCATCTTTCAGGAAAGAGAAGGCTAAGTCATCAGCTCGAGACTGTTCCTTTATGTGATCCAACGCTGCGTCTCTGAAGCTTGATGGTGGTTCTTTAAGTAATCTCTCCCACATTTCTTGCTTTTTCTTGATTTTTTCAAGAATCTTCCCTTGCACATCAAGAATCAGATGAGAAGAGGTGACATCGTTGCTTATTTCTGTCAACGTGCGAGTTGACAATAGTTCTTTTATTGCAATGTTTTTTATTTTTTCTGAATCTTCAGATGCCATTTTTGTTGGTCTGTTGTGTGTGTTTTCGTGTTCTATGTCTTAATATGGAAGGTAGTTATATCTGAGTTTTTTATATTAAAATAGTAAATTTATTATGTAAGTAGGGTGGTGAGTTCAGTAGTATTTATGGTAAAATTTATCATTTCTATTTTTTTATATAAAATAGTTAATTTTTATTTATTTTAGTTATTAATTCATATTTTTTTTTTGCATTTTAGGAAAAATTTACATGAAAGTATTAGCAGCATTTTTTTTCAAAATCGCATATGATTCGAAAACGAATTCGCAAACTGTAAGAAATCTTAAACATTATTAACTTTTTTGTTGAAATCGCATGTGTATAAATCATGAATTCGCAAACTATAAGAGATGATCAAACATTATTAACTTTTTTGAAATCGCATGTGTATAAGTCATGAATTCGCACACTATAAGACATGTTAAACATTATTGTTTTTTTTTAAATCGCATGTTATAATATGTGATTTCGCACACTTTACAAAAACACAATCTTTCGTTTTGTCTGCAATGTTTTTTCGCACGTTTTATATGTATTTCGCATATTTTATTATTTTCATCCTGCATCATCTTCTTCGATAGACGGTCTATCGATTTGTTTCAGTTCTGAACTTTCAAAATCAGCAGATAATGAAATCGCAGAAGGAGTTGGTGAATAAGAATAAATCGATTTTTGATTACTTGTTGGATTTTCGAATACGATTTTGAATAAGAATAGATCGATTGTGAGTTTTTGTTTGCTGATTATCAGGGGTTTTTGATTTCGTAATGGACGATTTTAACCTTGGCGGTTTCAAATATATAGGGGGCGGTTCCCCTAAGAAGCCTATTTTGCCTAAGTTGCCTAAGAAGCAATCTACACCATTTTTTTAAATAACCAATGGACCAGATTAGATCCCTAATATTAAACTAGATAAGTAAACAAAATAAAACGCGCGGGGGTATTTTCGTCATAAACAAAAAAATAGTACTGGACAAAAAGCAAAGCAGTTATTGACGATTCAAAAACAGTTCTTCTTCACTCTCTCTCAAAACTTCCCAATCGCTAACAAACGTCCCCTAAAATCGACAATCAGACAGACGAAAATCGAACAAACAACAACAAAAACAGCATCAACGATGGATTCAGAGAGTACGTTCCATTTTTTTTTTTTGCATTTTGGTGTATTCGTTTCAATTTTGTACGGGTTTTCTAAGTTTCTTCGAAATCAAATCGATTACACAGGTTCTAAGAGATCTACAAGAAGCCAGAAGCATAAAGAAACAAAACCTGATGACGATTTCGAAGGTTTGTTAAGGATCTGTAAACGAACAGATTTCTAGGGTTTTAATATGTCTAAACTGATTCATGTTCTGCATTTTATAAAACAGATCGATCGTTGTGTTTTAATGAAATAGTGCTGGTTTATTTTTTGTGCTGGTTTATTTTCTGTGCTGGTTTAACCTATGTGCTAGTTTAGTGTTTTAGAAATATCTAGCACAAAGTTGTGGTTGGTTTTCTGGTTTTGAAATCGGTGCTGGTTTAACTTCCGTGCTAGTTTAGTGTTTTTTAAGAAACTAGCACAAAGTTCTAGTTGGTTTTTTGGGTTCCAAATCTGTGCTGGTTTACTATCTGTGCTAGTTTATTGTTTTAGAAGAAACTAGCACAAAGGGTTTAGTGTTTTCTAGTAAACTAGCACAAATTCTAGTTGGTTTACCGTCTGTGCTACTTTAGTGTTTTAGAAGAAACTAGCACAAGTGGTTTTTTGGGTTCCAAATCTGTGCTGGTTTACCGACTGTGCTACTTTTAAATTCAGGAGATAAGTAATATAAGTTTCAGTTGCTTTTTTGTGTGTGAAAACAGAGCTGTACAATCCCAAACCACTACAAATTGTACAACCAGGAGAACCAATCCCTACTTTTGATAATGAACCTTTGCATCCCATTCCACTCAAAGTTGTAAGACCAACAAAAAAGGAATATTATATGAGTCCGAAATTTTGGAATGAAGTAGCAATCTGGGGGCCAAGCTATACCAATCATCCTACTTCTGGTGGTGAACCTTCAGATCCCATAAAAGAAGAGATTGATGAGAAACCTGAAATCTCAGTTGTACAACCCAAAAAAGAAGAAGATGATGAAAAACAAAAGATCCCCATCCTACAACCTAAACATGAAGAAGATGAGGAAAAACCTATAATCTCAGTCAAGAATTTTGGAAGGAAGTAGCAATCTAGCCAGCTCCTGCTATGATCATCATGTTTATGTTGTTTGTTTTAGTTTTCTAATGTTATCAATGCTGTTATGTATTATGATCATGTTTTTCTAAACCTTATGTAACAATGATGTTTTGAATTATAAAAATCATGGTTTATTATGTATTAAATGATCAAAATGGTACTGGTTATTGTTTTTTTAATATATAGTACACTTTATAACTTGTGCTGGTTACTATGTTTCTTCTGAAATTACTTGCAGGCTCATCAGACAGTGACTTCGAACAACCGGAAAAGAAACAAAAAACAGCACTAAAAGCTGTTGCCACAAACCTTGAACCTATACGATCAACACTTTTCAAGGAATTTGATAAGAAAAAAAGAATTAGAATCAGGAACAGCCCAAAAAACCTTGCTCAATTCATGCAAGTGTTATCTGACGAACAGAAAGCAGAAGTAGATAACATAGGATTTGAAAGCATGAAGAACTTTGATATAACAAAAATACCAACTGATCTGGGATACTGGCTCACTAACAATTATGAACCTACAATCAACACACTGAATCTAGGTACACATAATGTAGTGATAACACCTAACCTAGTACAAGAAGTTCTTGGCATACCAATGGGTAAAGTGAAGGTTAAGGAGTTGACTAAACCATCAATGAGTGATCCAGTTGTTGCAGAGTTTAGAAATCAATTTGAAATTGATGATGAACTGCCAAAAATGCGTCATATTATTCATGTTGTGAAAGAACAGAAGGAGAGTGGAAGGCTATTTCAACTGAACTTTCTTGTAATGTTCAACTCAATAATGGCAGAGCTCACACACGGTGGCAGCGTCAACATGAAATTCCTTACAACATTGCAACCTGATGTAGATATTAAGGATGTTGACTGGTGCAGCTACGTGATCGACTGCTTGAACAGAAAGACAACAAGCTGGTTCCAATCTAAAGCAGCACATTACATCGGACCGATAACATTTCTAGTGGTATGTTGTAGTTATCTAAAAATGATCTATATTTATTGTTTTTTTATCAAACATAATAACAAAAACTAACTTGTAAATCAATCAGTTGGTTTATGCTCATGATACATACCAAAGAACAAATCCAACACAGAAGATGATACCAGCTGTAATGTATCATAAAAATGATACAATTAAAAAGCTTGGTCCGGTGGTGGAAAGCAATAAAAGAAAGAGAAGTGAAAAAGATGGGAAACCAGCACAGAAACTCACCTTGACAACACAAACACCTACTCAAAAGGTGGTGAAGAGTAAGAAGAAAACAAGTTTGAAAGCAGCAACAACTGGTGAAACAGAAGAAAATGAAAAACGAAAGAATTTGAAGGTAAAACTGAAGATGAAGAAAAAAGCACCAGCTGAACAACCTCTATCCACATATCAAAAAATCTCAAAGGAAACTGATGAAGCTAGAAATCATTACTTTAGTGACTTCCCAGAATCTCTAGACATTACATAAAGTTTGGACATTCCACAATCCCAGGAAAAACTCTCACAAATTCCACCTACAAATCCAACAAGTGGAGTGGTAATTTCTATTTTATTGTGTTTATCTGTAGTATTACTGAAAAAAGTGCTGGTTTAGATGGTTATTGAAAAAATGTGCTACTTTTATGACATTTGTTGAAAAATGTGCTACTTTTATGACATTTAGTGTTTGGAATGTTAAATTGTGCTAGTTTATACCTAGTATATGTTAGTTTAATGTTAGAATTTGGAATGTGAAATTGTGCTGATTTATATGCTAAAGTGTGCTGGTTTAAATGGATTGTAAAACTGTGCTAGTTTTAAATGTGCTACTTTTATTGTAAACTTTTATCATGTGTATGTAAAAATAAAAATGGAAAATGTGCTACTTTTACAATTTGTGCTACTTTATAAAAAGAATGTGCTACTTTTACAATTTGTGCTACTTTATAAAAAGAATGTGCTGGTTATCTTTTCAGGAATGGATTTGTCTGATAAAATCCAAAACAAAAGAGCTGGACATGCATGTCAAAGAAACACACGAAATGATTGCAGAATGTTTAACAAAGTACAGAGGTGAGGAGGTTGTGGATGCTGTGGATGAGTGGAGAAAAAGATTGGTAGTATATGGTGAAAAGTACAATTTCGAGAAGCAAGAATCAGAAGCAGGGAATGAAGAAAAGAAAAAAAGGAGGAAGTGGAGAGAAGACAGAAGGAGGGAATGAAAAGGAAGAAGGGAATGAAGTTAAACTTACCCAATCATAAAAAAAAATGGTGGTCTCACAATTTGATTCAACTCCTTTCAGAATCACCAGTTCAATGTGGCCAGAGATTATAAAAGAAATAGAAAAGGCAGAACAAGCAGCAAGCAGCAAAAAAGATGGTGCTGATCATGGAGTTGGTGGTGAAGAAGAAAAGGATGCAGGTGGAGAAAAGGCTAAAGATGGTAAACCTGATGGGGAAACAACAAAGAAAGGAGGTGAAGATGCTAATGAACCACCAAAGGGAGAAAGTGACATTGCTGGTCAACCAGCAAAGAAAGAAGGAAATGAGGCTGCTGGTCAACCAGCACAGCAAGGAGAGGTTTTTAAAACACCAGAAAAGGAAACCAAAAAAGACAGTGAAAAACAAGAATTCATAGGTGAAGACCTAAACGCCGGAGACCAGAAGAAAAAAAGACAAAGCAAACGTACAACTCACCCTGCCGAACCTTTATGTTCACCAAATATGCAGCGAGTTGTACAAATAAAAACAAAAACTGAAAAAATTGAAGAAAGGATAGCCGAATGGATGTTCTCGACAGTTGACGACCCCTGGTAAGTATAAAAACCAACAAAATCTTAATTGGATAAAAATAAGTATTTAAACTAATGTGTATTACAACAATGCAGGGTGTTTATATTTGAGACAGCATTTAGCACAAACCTTTCAAGGGTATTTCTGGAGTCGCTTCACCCGAACTTATACATACATGTCCAAGTCCTAACAGCTTGGTCATTGGTACTAAACAGTGAAGAGGTCTACAGAAGCAAAGGTTCACCGGCAAGAGTTTTCTGCCCATGCAACATGCTGGTATGTTTTCTAATATGTGCTGGTTTTAATAACAGATTAGAAAAAGCACATTTAACAAAATGTGCTAGATTATTACACATTGTGCTGGTTTTGAAATATTAATGTTTTATTAATAGCTGGTTAGTCTAATATATGAAATGCTATTATTGTGCTGGTTCATAACACATTGTGCTGGTGCTGGTTTATAACACATTGTGCTGGTTTCTGTGCAGGGAGAAAACAATTTCAAACCAAAACTGAACAAAAAGACCTGCACACAAAATTTCAGAGAAAACATTGCCGCGACATTGATGACTACCGGGTTTGAAACTATTAGGAAAGTGGACATGTTGTTCATTCCAATACTACAAAACAAGCACTACTACATTGTATGTTTTGATTTCAAGGGAGAAGACATCAAGATTATAGACAACATGAAAGGGAAAGCAAAAGCACAAAAAATGGCACGTGCTAAAAGAGTGGTAATATATTGATGCCCATTAATTCTGTGCTGTTTATTTTAATTATATTTGTGATGCTTAGGGATTTTGATTTTGAAAATTTTCAAATTACAGAAAGAAATTGTATGTGATTACCTTGAAGTTAAATACCCAACAATGCACCCAAAGATGTCGCCCTTGGAACCAGAAATAATGAAAATGTCGTGGCAAACGGAAAAGAACTTTGTAGATTGTGGTGTCTTTGCAATGAGACACATGGAGACATACACAGGGAAGCATGTGAGCAAGAAGGAATGGGATAGTGGGCTGTCGAAAGAGTCACCGGAACAAGACAAAGAGTTGGTTGAACTGAGATACAAGTATTTAAGCAAAATACTTTTATCCGACATCAACTTAGCGAAAGGTGAAATGATGGAACTGTTAGAGAAGTATGAGAAGATGGAGCCTGAAAAGAAAGAGGAATGCAAGAAAAATGCGGAAAAGAAAATCAATGACAGATTGAACAAGAAATATTGATTGTGTTGGTTGAACAATATAACATTAGTTTGGTAGTTGTCTGTAATATTTTGTGCTGGTTTAACAATTAACATGGTGCTGGTTTAACAATTACATTGTACTGCTTTAACAGTTATATTAGGAAAGTTAATTTTATGCTGGTTTTACAATTAATATTGTGCTGGTTTCACTATGACAATATGTGATGGTTTCATAGAAGAAGTTTAAAATTGTGCTGGTTTTATAATTGTGCTGGTTTTAAAGAACAAAGTTTAAAATTGTGCTGGTTTTAAACAGTATATTGAATGTTGAAAAATCAAATTCTTGACAATTGCATTTACAAATCAACAAAAACTAATAATGTGCTGGTTGAATGTTGTAAACATAATAAGAATACAAGAAATCCAAACTGAAATGAAAAAAATAACAAATCCAAATATCATGATTTCCAAGACACACGACTAACTGCTCTTCTGGGAATCAGCAACAGTAGTCTTCTTCTTACAAGTCCGACTATTATGTCCATGACCTCCACATATCAAACAACCTCTAGTTTTAGGTTTCTTTGATATTCTTGAAGATGATACCTCACGAAAAGACTTTAAGCGTTTGTTTGAACCACACCCCTTGTTTCTAATACCACTAGGTGGAAGAATGGTAGCAGAAGACGATGAACATGGCTGATCAGCACGAAGAATATTAGCTAATCTTGCATTCTTGTCAAGTGATTCTGCAGGAAGGTCAGCAGAATCAACCTTCAACTTCGACTCGATCACTTGGTCTCTATACAACGATAACAGGTCCATATTTGTAACAAGACGGTTAACAATATGTTCAGTTGCAGTCATTATCTCACGCACAATGCTGGAAGCACGTTCAACTTGATTACCAGCAGCATTTTGATCAAAACTCGAAACTTTTGTCTTTTTTGGAACAACATCTCTTGTCCAACGCCCCATAACATATTTTTTAGGGAACTCCTTTATACCACAAAGACGAAGAACACAAAAGGCATGCCTACATAGCAAACCATACTGCTCATATCGGTTGCAGCTGCATTTAATTACCATATCCTTAGGAGTAAAAAGAACCTACACAAATAACAAATGCTTTATATTGTGCTAGTTTATAACAAAGTGTGCTGGTTTATATATGTAAAATTCTAATTGTAAATATAAATCACTGTGCTACTTAAAATGTATTGTAAAAAGCAGAACATGTTCGTGTTACTAAAGGTATAAATAAATACCTCATGAAGGCCGGGAAGATTGACCTGTAGAATATAAAACTTAATTGAATCACCAACTTCTTCTTCACGCCTGCACATACAATTCTTGCAAGCAAGTCGAATTTCTTCTTGAACATCAAAAAATATCCCCCGAGTATAAATCTTTACAGCTTCCCGTTCTAATTCATAATTGGTTTTCATGGCAGGTTGTGTGTATCTGGTATCATGATCACGTTTGCTGCGCTTAAACCTCTGAGATTCCATTGCAGTATCAAAATGGCTCAAAAACTCAACTAATGACAATTTTGTGTTGGTTAATTGACCAAAAAAATGATTTTCACTCTCAGACCTAGATGTTGTACGCATAAGACCGGACATATGTTCATGACGATAGTATGCAGGAATCCAATCTGATCTGAGGTTGTACATATCAGACAGCCAGCTGTTACTAGTAAGGTTGTACTTAATCATTAAATCACACCATTGTGTCTCAAACTGTGCTGGTTCAAGAGCATCAGTCCATACAACAGCACATATATCTTCTTTAAAAACCTCATCTTGTGATAGCTCAGTACCAACCTATAACAAAAAAAAATAATTAGTATATTAAAACAGCAAACAAATCCTAAAATGTGCTGGTTTATATGTTAAAGTGTGCTAGTTGATGTATAAACTTAAACTATGATGCTTAAACTGTGATGGTTTAAAGAAAGTGTGCTGGTTTAAAAGTGTGCTGAGTTATATGCCAAAGTGTGCTGGTTTAAAAGTGTGCTGATTTATATGCTAAAGTGTGCTGGTTTAAATGGATTGTTTAAAGTGTGCTGGTTTATATGCTAAAAGTGTGCTGGTTTAATTTATGCTGGTTTAAAAAATTATAACATTGTAAAACTGTGCTGGTTTAAGAAAGTTACCTTTTCAGAAACTTTGATCATTATATGCCACATACACAAACGATGTCTGGTATCTGGGAAAACATCTCGGATGGCAATTTTCATTGCAGGGTCCTGATCAGTCACAACCACCTTAGGTGCAACACCAAAAGCCTTCAAAAAACTTTGAAGAAGCCATTTATATGATTCAGCAGTTTCAGATGCTAACAAAGAACCAGCAAACGTGACATTGTGATGATGATTATCGATTCCAGTGAACGGAACAAATACCAAGTCATACCTAAAAATTGAATTGATTATATTACAACTGCTTGCTGAATTGTGCTAGTTTAATAAAAATATGAATAAATGATCTACAAAAAATGAATAAAATACCTGTTCGTACGGAACGTAGCATCAAAAGACATAACATCCCCAAAGACCTCATAATTCAGTTTCATTTCTTCATCAGCCCAAAATAATCCAGCAAGAGAACCTTTTTCATCACAATAAAATTCACAAGAAAAATTCGGCAAATACAACTTCTTCTTCATAAGACGTTGGACAGCCATGTCCACATCAAACTCTCCAATGAACAAATTAATATCTCTTTTAAAATTTTTACAATCAGTAGACGTCACTCCAACCTTATCAAATCCACCACGAATCTTTCTCATAAGGTTGAATGCCCTAACTGGACCAATATTCATCTCAGAAAAATCAGAAAGCAGTTGCTCTTCAGTGAATGTCAACTTTCTAGACGAAGCTAAAAGATGATAATCCTCTTCATCAACAAAAGAATGATTATGCTCCTCAAATACATGAGAAATTCTATAAGTATTTTTTGGAGTTAAAGACATACGGATGTGTGCCTTACATCCGGTACGTTTAGAAGGTCTCCTCCTTCGGTCATTTAACTTTTTATCAGCACCAACACTATCATTTACCGTGTCAACAGCACAGGATGTCGCTGAACCCTCTTTCGCACAAACAAAGTACTTTCTAATCACAACACCAACGTCGGCGGTGCAGGGGATATCCACGGGGTCTCGATCAAAGGGTCGAAAACGGGGTGGCAAACGATGACAAGAAACTGGGGTCAAAACTGGCAAAGCAACTCTTATCTAGACGGTCAAAGCCTCACTTTTAGAGTAACAGCCAGTAACGGAAGAGTTGTAACCAGCTACCACGTCGTACCTTCTGGTTGGAAGTTCGGTCAAACGTTTCAAGGTGGTCAGTTTTAAGATCTATGAAAAATTCAATACTTAAATCCCATTAAAATTAAAATAAAAAGGGAATATAATTGTATAATACTATAATCTCCTTGTTTTTTTATGTGTGTAAATTAAAGGCAGAATCAATTGACTGGAAATGCATACCAACTACGGGTTTGGAAGAATCTGGAACAATAGGAGTATAATACTGATTACCAGTAGTTGGACAGATACGAACTCCTGAACAAATCAAAAAACCAGAACAAATAAAAGATATCAGCACAAACTTTACAATAAACCAGCACAAAAAACAAGCACAACTTTACCAGGCAAACTAGCATAAAATAAAGATATCAGCACAACTTTACAAAACTACACTTTAAAATATGATGTAATATAAAAAAACCAGCACAACTTCAAAAAACCAGCACAACTTCAGAACTACACTTTTAAATAAAAACCAGCACAACTTAGATCAAAACTAAAAACCTAAAAAGTAGATGAAATTAAAACTAGAAGGTATTTTACCATCGACAGTAGTAGACATCATTAAAATAGAGGAGGATAAATCAGCAAATCAATGAATGAACAGAGGAGCTAGGGTTCCAGCAAATCGATGAAAACGATGAACGATTCAGCAGGATTGATCTCAATCTCGCAGGTACCGGCAAATCGATGAAAACGATGAACGATTCAGCAGGATTGAGATTGAGATTTGCGATTGAATTAGATGTGGTCAGATGATGAAAACGATTGAATTAGATGTGGTCAGATGATGAAGCTCAATGAATGAATGAATGAAAAATATGAAAGAAGGAATGAAAATCGTGTGATTAAAACTAAGTACAGATCTGTTTGAAATTTGCATTTTCCAATATTACCCTTTCACCTAAATTAATGAGATTGCCACATGTAAGCTCAAGATTGCTTCTTAGGAAACTTAGGGAAGATTAAATTCTTAGTTGAACCTCTACCCATATATATATATATATATTTAATTTGATTAATTTAATAGTTAAGTAAGGGTTTTAAATGAGATGATCTGACGGTTGTGGTTATAGCGTACATAATGTACGATTACGCATATTGTATGATAACCGGTCTCTCTCTATATATATATATACATACCTATATATATACATATATCACACACACACACCTAACCAAAACTTAAAATATCATATATGCCCTTACAAAATATAAAAAAAATCAAATATGCCAAATTTATTGAAAACAATCTAGTAAATAATCATTTTACCCTTATTTTTTAACTTTAGGTTTTCATATATCATATTTTTATATGACATATTTTAAGCTTAAATTAATTTTACCCATTTTTATTTTTTCCCCATAAACAATAGTATTCTTCATATACAATTAATAATGTTTAAGCTAAATAATTTAAGCTAGAAATGAGTAAATACAATATTTGAAGTTAAAGAGCATAAATGAGATTTCGAAGTTTTAGAAAAATAAGTATACAATTGTCATTTATTAAATTATTTTTAATGGAATGAGTATTTATGATATTTTAACTGCTTTGTAAAAGTATATACAACATTTATAATTTTGCAAGGTGTATATGATATTTTATAAGTTTGTAGAGGTATAATGAAATCGCCCTAAAACAACTCCTATTCTATATATGAGCGCTATAGCGATAAGGAATTGATACTTGAACAACCTTCACGAATATTATCTATGTTTAATGAGTGTTTGAGATAGCTAAAATTCATCACATATAGATATGACTTGTTTACATTCATTGCATACCTAATTTCACTTTTTTCTAACTTTCCATAGTTTGTTTGCCCAAATATGTGGATTTTATTCCAAGATAAATAACTGGCTTAGGATAGAGTCGAATCATCATGATATCAATTTTAATATATCTTATGGTCATTGTATTTGATTTAAACACTTAGCCCCCCCCCCCCCCCCCCCCCCCCCCCCCCTCTTTGATCTAATCCACAAATATATGATGGCCATGTTCAATTTTTAAGTTTCCAACGAGGGTTTATTAAAATTTTAAAGTTATACTAAAAGGTCATATAACATAGAAAAACGTATTCAATAATATAAAATTTAAAGTTATATTAAAAGGTCATATAACATAGAAAAACGTATTCAATAATATAATATGTAATGTGAGAAACGTATTGTATAGTATACCAATTAAATATGTGTTATCAAAGCTCATGTAGTATTATTTAGGTTCTTTTGCACATATTATGCAGCACTTGTGCCAATATTAAAATAGATAGCATCTAAAGCAAATTCTAGGTTCTTGAATAAAAAAAATAGTATGAAGGTAGAAATTTAATCTATATCATAGAAAATTTGAATATTAGTCATGTTACATGTTAGTTTTAATTTAAAAGCTCTACTAAGTTTATTTATCAATTCACGCATCATGTCTTCAAGTGTATAGCGATGTGAAATTTTAACCACTTTGGCTTTTACACTTTACTACCACATCACTATATGCTTACGTGTTTTCGCTACATGTACACGTGTGCATGTGTTTGCTACATGCAGGGCCGGCCCTGAAAATTTGTGTATCCTGTTCGAATTCGAAAAAACGTGGCCATAGGTCTTAACGAAATTGGGCATTGGGCTCACTAAAGGTTTAAACTTAATGCCAATATGCTTAACTAATATAAACCATAAGAATAATTTTGTAAGTGGGCATATGTTGATGTTTATATGGGTATATCCTATTAAAAATTTTTCTTTTATATATACATATCGAGTAATTTTTTTTTTAATAATGTGTCCTTAGAAATATCGGACCCTGGCCATTGGTCCTCCCCGCCCACCCTCAGGGCCGCGGCCGCCCTTGGCTACATCTTTGTGCGTGTCACATAAGTCTGTGTGTTGGGGCATTACACTTCTAAACTGATGAACAAACTAAGTAAAGTTTATAAAATTTGAGTGAAATGTTGTATACAAACATGTAATGGGTTCTATGCCTAATTTCCCTTTATGTTAGAAGTGATTATAGTTTTGATCATATACCAATCAAATTAAATCCAAAAGGAGACAAGCGTATCCATATCTACGGCCATGTTTACATGTGATCCACAATCCACATGATCAGATGATGTGAAATTTGAAGCAAACTTTGTTTCTAGAAAGCTTTGCCTAAAATGTTTACTGCTCATGGAACTCATGGGCTTCAATTGCTTCTTTTAATAAATAAAATATCATTTGTTGGGTGAAAGTAGCTTCCCATAAAACCCATAAAGTACTTAATTACCAAAATGGCCATTCTGACTTAAAAAAATTTGTCCAAATAGCTTTGAAAATTTTAAATTACTACTTAAGCAAAGATAGACACTTGTCCTTTAGGGTAGGAAGACAAAAAAATGGCGTAGGAGAAATTGGGGCACTAGAGAGAATGGCACAGGAGAAGATGGCTCGACGCAGGAGGTGAAGGGTTTGGCGCAGGAGCAGAATTTCATATTAAAGATGGTGCAGAAGATGAAAAGTCCAGACTGTATTGACAATATTTAAAATTCAAGGCGATTTTCATAATTCTATTCGTCTCTCTGGTTATTTTGATGATTTTCTCTATATTTAAAGTGGCAATGGTATTTGGACAATATCCGGGGTGGTCTTTTTTAGTATTGATTAGCGTATGTGTACCCTTGTTCGGCACGTATTAAGAGTTAAAGACTGTATAATAATTCAACTACAAAGTGAAAAAGTTCATGATATGTTGCGACATAGACAATAGAGTTTCCACTAACTACACTCTTGAAATTGCGTGGTGGTTTAACTAAAACAAATTAAATAAAGAAAAAAGAAAATGAAAAAATGTGGATGATGTGTAAGGTGGTGATTGACTCAAAATATTTAAAAAGAGGTTCCCTGCTCGTTAACCCCATGATGTCAGCGCCCTTAACGCCCACACTAGAGTTGTATCTGACACCTTCAGGTGCTGAGGTGGGTGTGCTTTCACACCCACTACACCAAGTCTAATATTTGAAATTTCAAAATAGAAATTCAAGTAGTTTGAATATAGAAGTATCTAATGACTTAAAATTTTTAAAAAATATAAAGGTTTACTTTTTTTAAAAATTGATAAAATGAAACAAAATGGACCACAATAGTAAACTCCTTTATTTGTACCATGTTAACTGCAAAACTAGTTTAAAGTAAAAATCAGTAAAGCCCACCATAATTTACTTAAAATAAAAGGTAAAAGCATTTATGCGGTTCTTACCGTTATTTACTTAAAATTGATTTTATATTGGACGTCCCTCTTTGTATAAAATATACAAATAACAAAAATAAACTAGTTTATAATTAATAAAAAAACTTTATTTGTTAGATTAAGTAACGTTTGATATATAAAAACAGAAAATCATATGAAGCAAGTTCAACACAATAATCCATTTTGACATTTTGTTATGTAATTACCATATCAAAGACTTTGCTTCTTCTACACCACCTATAACGTGGATTAAACGAAAAGGTGATCAATTGGTATAACGCTTTTAATGTGGATGAATTATATCCACTAGTTTTCATTATATTAACATTTCTAGCCTAATTAATCTAGACTCTATGTTGAATTCACATATCTACTTTTATTTACTTTTATGTATCATAAAAAAATGCACTGAAAATTGGAATTAAAAAGCCGGTCAATTTTTTTTAAGACAGTAAAGTAATTATGGTAAAATCTGGACACTTAAACAAAAAGAAAATCCCCATTTGAACGAAAAAAAGTAAACATTTGATTTGATTTATGTATTAAACTAGTGGATGCCTCGCCCGCGTTGCAGGGCGATGGCCGAATAATGAGTGAGTGTTAGGCAGCTCATTGACACGAAAAATAATTAAATCGAGTCAATCAATTAAAACAAAACACTTTTATAGTTTTGATGAAAAAACTAAAACAATAATTTTTAACTGAGAGAAAGTTGTATTTTTTGATTGGGGTAAAATCGTAATTTGCCAAAAGCTAAAGTGATGGCAGTACTGTAAATTTGAACCAGGGGCAAAATTTAAAATTTTCACAGGGGCAAATTCGTAATTTTGAACTTGGGGTAACACCGTAATATAAATTTGAACTAAGGGTACAATCGTAATTTTAAGCTGTAGGCAAAACCACAATTTTATTTTGAACAGAGGGTAAAATCGTAATTTTGAGTTGGGGGCAAAAACATAATTTTATTTTGAACTGAGGAAAAAACGTAATTTTGAACTGAGCGCGAAATCATAATTTTTTAAACAGGGAAAAATCACATTTTTTAACAGAGGGCAAAATTGTAATTTTTAGCTGGGGGCAAAAACAAAATTTTATTTTGAACTGGGGGGCGAAAAGGTAATTCTGAGCTGAGGGCAAAACCACAATTTTATTTTGAATCGAAGGAAAAATCGTAATTTTGAGCTGGGGACAAAAGTGTAATTTTATTTTGAGCTGGGGCAAAAACGTAATTTTAAAATGGATATAAAATAATAAACTGGTTGGTCCAATGGGGGAGTGCCAGGCATATTCGTATTTTTGAGTTGAGGGTAAAATCATAATTTTGAGATGGGGACAAAAACGTAATTTTATTTTGAGCTGGGGGCAAAAGGGTAGTTTTAAACAGGAGCAAAAACGTAATTTTAAAACGGATATAAAATAATAAACTTGTTGGTTCAATGGGGGAGTGCCAGGCAGCTACCTGACACTATTCCCCTATCTTGAAAATGTATGTATAGTAAATACATTTATAACGATACACAAATATAAAACTGATATACAAAGTAATATAACGGGTATGTTTGGCAAAAGTAGCTGGTGGCTGGAAGCTGGTAGCTGTAGCTTTTTAGATATATTTGGTGTTTGGCAGAGTAGCTGGAGCTTTTAATAAAATGTATAAAATAATCAAAATGGACATAACTAAAAATTTAAAAAGTTTGTGCATCAAAAAGTTAATTATCTTTAGAGGTTAAAATAGTCATTTTTTTCCCTAAAAGCTTGTAGCTCCTTCTAAACGCTACTAGTAGGAGCGTTCAACCAAAAACTTCAAGCTCCTAACCTAAAAGCTTCAAGCACCTTCAACAAAACAAGACTTTTTATTGAGTATGAGTTTTTTCTTAAAAGCTTAAAGCTAGAAGCTCCTAAAAGCTCCATGTCAAACATACCCAACATATTTGATATTTCTTGGGTGTAGCGTCAACTCGTTATAGTATATTCAGTGTGTATGAAATTTGTCCCTCCCCCAAGTGATTGAGGGTTCTAAGTCTAATGATAGATTTAAAAGTATAAAAACACTATCAACCCGACATTTTCTAAACCATAATTCAATGGCACACAAAGTGGGCCTTTTCTCAGCCTATAATCTTTTGGGCCTTCAAGATGAAATGGGTCACAGGGTACTGCTCGGTTTTTTACTGGGCTGGGGAACGGAGCTAAGGAGGCCCGGCCCAGTCACCTAGCCAAGAGAGTGTGGCAAGTGTGGGTGGATGAAATTCAGCCCATCGTTGGGTCGAGTTGGGTTCGAGGCCCGTTAGTCGAATGAATGCCTAGTTTTATCCAACAATGACCAGTGTTACATTTATAAGAAAACCCATGATTGTAGACTTACAATACTACAATGCTAATATCACACAAATCTGCAAACACCATTCACAGTTTTTCACACCACACCCTCAATAAATTAACCATAATAAACAAACATACATACATACCTGCAAAAATAAGATAAAGTAACAAGCTTTTTTACACTTCTATGTTGCCTTCTCGATTTCTTGAATTCGTTCCTTATCTTCTGAAATAAAACTCGAGCTATCATCTGCAACCGACACCTCATCGTTACAGTCAGCAGCCTGGTCCGTTGTGAACATCTCATCGTTTTCAATAGCAGCAAATTTTTCCTTCAACTCTCCCTTTAACAACTGAACCACCTCAAGCATTGACGGTCTTTTATCGGGCTGATTATGTGCACATATGAGCCCAACAAGAACAACCCGTTTCAACTCTTCTTCTACGTAATTCCCATTTAATTTTGGATCTGCGATTTCACTAAATTTTCTTTCGTAAATCAATGGTAGGGTCCACTCTGTGATGGATCGTTTGGTTGAATTTATCTTTTCAAGGGGTCTCTTGCCACTAGCGAGCTCGAGTAAAAGAATCCCGAAACTGTAAATATCACAACTCTCGGATGCTTTACCTAACATGGCGTATTCCGGGGCTAAGTACCCGAGTGTTCCCTTGACCCGTGTGGTTACGTGGGTTGCACCGTCGGGTATTAGCTTTGCAAACCCGAAATCAGCCACTTGGGCTTTGAAATCGGAGTCTAGTAACACATTGCTTGCTTTAATATCTCTATGTATTATGTGTGGTGTTGCATGATGGTGAAGATAACTGGATAAAGTAATAAAGTTTAGTCAATATTTGGCAACAGTTAAACGGGTGAAGAAAAATAGTTATCCAAAGCAAAAAATCAGACCAGAGTTAGTGACTTTTTATGCGAGTAAAATGCCATTTTCGTCCCGGCCGTGAGGTTTGGCCAGTTTTGCGACTTTCGTCCAAAGGTTTGTTTTTCGGCATTCGGATCCAAAAGGTTTGAAATCTTGCCATTTTCATCAGGCTTGTTAACTCCATCAATTTTTCTCCGTTAAGTTAAGGCAGGGGTATTTTCGTACATAAAGTGAAAAAGACCGAATTGCCCTTTAAGTGAATACTTGTACATTATGCTAAATGCTTGTACATAAAGTGAAAAAGACCAAAATGCGCTTTAAGTTAACAAAAAGACAGAAATACCCCTGACTTAACTGAGAAAAATGGATGGAGTTAACGAGCCGGATGAAAACGGCAAGATTTCAAACCTTTTGGATCCAGATGCGGAAAAACAAACCTTTGGACGAAATTCGCAAAACTGGCCAAACCTCAAGGACAAAAAAATGGTATTTTACTTCTTTTTATGCTAATAAACCCGAAGAAGAACGCAAAAATGGGTTCTAAAGAACTTACACAATTCCTTCTGCGGATCCAATTGCAATACACATTCTTCGGGGCCAATCAAGAAGGCTTTCGGAAGAGTTATGACCATGAAGGTGAGATTGTAAACTGAGATTAGGCATGTAATCATATACAATTAACCGTTCTTGACCTTCGGCGCAATAGCCACGTAAGCTGAGCAGGTTTTTGTGTCTAACGCGTGCAAGTATTTCAACCTCAACAGCAAATTCTATTTCGGCTTTATTGCTCCAAACCTTTAACCTTTTCACTGCAATCTGAGTACACACACCCATGTAATAATATTATGATCCATTTTATCAAGATTTGATCAAAGTGAGTTATCTTTCATCAATTACTTGACAGAAAAACAGTGAAAAATAGGAAATAAGTGACGTTTTAATTACTTGAGATCCGTCCCATAGTTGACCCCAATAAACACTCCCAAAACCACCTTCACCAAGCTTGTTGTCGTAGTTAAAGTTGTTCGTAGCAGCATGTAATTCCTTCAACGAGAATATCCTCCATGTCGATTCTTTCTTCTCTTTCTCTTTCCTAGTTAATTAGCAACAAGGTAGCCCAATTAGCACATAAAAATCCCTTTCATACATTGTGTATACTCAGCCCCAATCACAAGAACCATAAGCCAAAAAAATTTATAAAAATTGGGAATATTTACAAACTGATTATAAAGTTTCTTGCTTTATTTTGTTGGTAGTGAAAATTACAAGTTTATCATCTAAAACTCAATCAAGAGACAAATTCAAAGGCCTCAAAGATACGCAATAGAACATTAAAATAAACCCACTAAACCCTAATTAAACATGAGTTTAATGGTAACATAAAAATCTGATTTTTAGTTTTACAAACTGATTACAAAGTTTCTTGCTTTATTTTGTTGGTACTGAAATTTTCAAGTTTATCATTTAAAACTCAATCAAGAACCAAATTCAAAGGCCTCAGCAAATTAAACCCACTAAACCCTAATTAAAATGAGTTTAATGGTAACATAAAAATCTGAATTTTAATTTACAAACTGGTTACAAATTTTCTTGCTTTATTTTGTTGGTACTAAAAATTTCAACTTTTATCATCTAAAACTCAATCAAGAACCAAATGGCCTCAAAGATAAGCAACAGAGCATCAAAATCAACCCACTAAACCCTAATTTTTTTTTTTTTTTTTTTTTAAAGAATTTTTTTTTTTTTGTTTATTAGTATTGGAATATTATTCCAAATTAGCAAATTACAAACAAGTGGCAGGTAAACGGGCAACAAGCTGCGCCGCAACCCTAATCAAACATGAGTTTAATGGTAACATAAAAAACTGTTTTTTAATTTACAAACTGATTACAAATTTCTTGCTTTATTTTGTTGGAACTAAAAGTTTGAAATTTATCATCTAAAACTCAATCAAAAACCAAATTCAAAGGCCTCAAAGATAACCAATAGAACAACAAAATTAAACATGAGTTTAATGGTAACATAAAAATCTGATTTTTAATTTATAAAATGATTACAAATTTTCTTGTTTTATTTTGTTGGTACTAAAAATTTCAACTTTATCATCTAAACTCAATCAAGAACCAAATGGCCTCAAAGATAAGCAACAGAACATCAAAATCAACCCACTAAACCCTAATTAAACAATAAACATGAGTTTAATGCTAACATAAAAAATCTGTTTTTTTTTTTTTAATTTACAAACTAAATACAAACTTTCTTTGTAGTACAAATTACAAGTTTATCATCTAAAACTCAATCAAGAACCAAATTCAAAGGCCTAAAAAATAAGCAACAGAGCATCAAAATCAACCCACTAAACCCTAATTAAACATGAGTTTAGTTTAATGGTACGATAAAAATCAGATTTTTAAGTAGCCAACCCAATTGAACAGTGAAGAAAACTAAAACATACCGATCGGGGCCCCTTGTGCAGCATAAGAAAGAGCGAAAATCCATACCCACAAAAACCCTGAAAAAATCTTGTCTAATTCGAGCTCCAATCAACTAGTAAACTGTACTATTCAACGGCAAAAGAGCAGAAAAAGAAAAAAAAACAGTTTCAGCAGAAGTTGAAATTGAAAAGCGATTACTTCGAAAGAAAGCAACCGAGTTACGTGCTGCTGTCTGACGAATTGGTTTGTAAAGATTCGCTGTTGAAAACGTAAAGGAATCCTGTTGGGGAAGCCGACTTTTTTGGAGAGAGAAAGGAGATAATCAGCTAACTGTAATGGGGTCTACTCTGACTGAATCATTCCTCAAACGTTTTGATTTTCAAACTTAGTTTAATTTTTTTGAAATGTTTTCTAAGACCGGAGGGTATGGGTGGCCCGGCGTGGCCAGGTGCCGCACCCCCACACCGCCCCCCATAGGCGCGTCCCGTCATTCCGTCAACTCCGGCTCCCCAACGACGTGCCACCTTTTCAAATTATAGCCGTTATAACGGCTAGTTTCTTTAATAAAAAAAATACCATATTTTCTATAAAACACTCTCATTTTGTACCATTATTTCACAATTTTCTTCTCACTTTCAACCCAAAACACTCTCATTTTTATACCATTCTTTTATAAAAAAAATATCTTTTCACCCACAATGCAATCTAATTCTTGGTGGTCCTCGTCTTCGGAGGAGGAAGATGAGATGTTTTACGCAAACGCTGTGCTAAGGGCGGCGCAGATTATTATGGAGGAGGAAGAGGAAGACGTCTCGTCTGAAAGCGTTATTAGGCGTCTACGGATTAACAGAGACCGCCAAGGGTTATCATTAATAAATTTTATTATCCTTATTCCTTATTTCCTCATATTTATATTTTTTTACGACAGGAGCGCACAAGAAATTGGTGAACGATTATTTTTCTGATGCACCCCTTTACAATGCCGAGATTTCAGATGCAGGTTCCGAATGAGTCGCCGGTTATTCACACGCATTGCTGATGATTTGGCGGGGCAAGACCCATTTTTCACGCAACGACCCGATGCTCGTGGTTATGAAGGGTTCAGCACGTTACAAAAGTGTACTGCGGCTATTTGCCAACTGGCGTACGGGTGGCCAACGCTTTGGACGAGTACTTACAGATGTCGGCAAGAACTACGCGGGAATGTTTGTATCGGTTTTGCCATAATGTGGTGAAACTGTATAGCAAAAAATATTTGTGGAAACCAAATGGAATGATGTTCAATAGTTGTACCAAGCTCATGAAGCACGGCACGGGTTTCCGGGAATGCTCGGTAGCATTGATTGTATGCATTGGGCGTGGCAGAACTGCTCGAATGCGTGGCGAGGCCAATATACGCGAGGTGATCACGGCCATCCAACCTTAATACTTGAGGCCGTGGCCTCACAAGATTTGTGGATCTGGCATTCTTTCTTTGGTCTCCCTGGTTCACTTAACGACCTCAACGTGTTATACCAATCGGCGATCTTTAGCGATATCGTTAATGGAACCGGTCCGGACACCAATTTTTCAGTTTCTGGGGTTGAGTATAGACGCGAGTATTATCTTGCTGACAGAATATATCCGTCTTACTCTACAATTGTCAAGACTATTCCATATCCCGAAGACGAAAAAAGGAAAAAAATTCGCCAAGCGTCAAGAAGCTACTCTGATTGAGAAACACACTTGACGAAGAACCAGGGTTCTTCGTCACAACCAATCTTCGCCCCAACCACTCCGCGACGAAAAAGGTCCTTCGCCGAAGAGGATTCTTCGTCATCTTTATTCATGACGAAGGATAGTCCTTCGTCATGAGAGTTCTTAGCCGAAAGGGATCTCGGCCCAGTTCCGAACAGAACCCAAGTGGTTCGGCCTACTTGTGTCAACACAAAATGGCACACGACTCTCATACATCTTTCATGCAACACCCAGAAACAAAACCCTAGAACCCCATTCCCTCTCTATTCGACGGCAGGTACCGGTTCGAAGTCTCATTCCTCTCGAAGCGTACCTCTCGTACCTAGCATCGATCATCTCTCAGTGAGTATGATTACGATTTTGGTAATTTGTTTGATTGTACTCGACTGTGTGTAAGTGGTGAATATGTGTGCAACAATGATCTTAAACCATGTTGATCTAGGGTTGTTGATTAACCTGATTCATAACATGAGCAATAATATTTGTTGAAAACAAACAAGTTAGGGTTGATCTATTAGTGTTTTTTTACTGTTACTAATCAATAACTAGGGTATGTATCATGTCGATGAATCGATTCCTATTGGCTTGATGATGCTTGCAAAAACTGTGACGTAACAACTAGTGTTCATAAGGAAATCGCTTAACAATTGAACGGTGATACATGAAACTGCCATGGTTAGGGTTTGTGGGAAATCATCACTAACTGTTGAAGTGCAGCAACGAAGGATTCCCCACGAAGAGTCCAGGACGACGATGATTATGATCCTTCGTCGGCTGGCCTTCGACGAACCACAAGGATTCTTCGTCGGAATCACTTCTCGACGAAGTACAATTCTACGCCAATATGATTCTTCGTCACCTTCACTTCGACAAAGAATGGTTCTTCGCCAGAGGATTCTTCGCCAAGGAAGCATCCCACGAAGACTAGACTCTTCGTGGAGATGCTGCATGTGTGTAAACAAACAGAACAGTTTATGATGTTTATGATGATGGATAATTGTGCTTATAAGATCTATCTGTTGCATGCTAATAAGAATGAGAAATCTAGTTTGACTTGTGTGAGTAGCAAACCCACCTGTTATATGTTGTTAAGTGACATGCGCATGGGATGTGGACTTGTATGAGAATTGGATATGTGCTACATGTTGTACAGTGATCTTTGTGATAAATGTAATCTGTGATAAATACGTGCCTTAATTGACTATGAAACTGGCTTGATTGGTAACCACGATAGGGTTTGGTTGACTAACTGGAACGGGTAACTTAATATACCGAGCAAATCTAAGGTGAGTTCACTGCCTTTTTCAAGCATGCGTCCCGGGGAGGGACATCTGGTAAATATTCCAGGGAGGAAAGTCGGGTAAATGGGTTTAACTGGAATGTTAAACTTGGGATGTTGGTTAATGCACTCATATCTAGCATTTAAGTCCCATCATATACCGAATTAGTTGCCGGGGAGGCAACGGGGTTATTAGTTGATAGCGCTATTAGGTTTGGCACCCTCACACCCTACCGGGGAGGATGGGCATGAACTAATTACCTTAACCACTCGACCAATGTTTGATAGAGCATTGGGGAAGGGCAAACAATCTGGAGCCATCTTGCGGTACTCGATTTATTAACAACATTGTATTTCTGAAATGCTTTAAACTTATATCTGGTAATTAAACGCGTTAACAAACTTTGAACTCACCAGCGTTGTCTGATACACTTGTCTGCATACTTGCAGGTCGTTAGATTCATGGTTATGGAGCTTGTTATCTGGGAGTGCTGGAGTGGTCATGGGTCGAGTCTCTTGGATACATGTTCATTAGTTTCGCACATTTGTTTTGAAACATTTGAATAACGATTTACATTATGCTTCCGCTGAACGTATTGGTGTTAAGTTGTGATTTGAAATTACATTATGAAATAAATGGAAACTTTTTTTTAATATCTTGTTATAGTTCAATGTGATTGGTGGCTAGATCCTAGTATGTCACACGCCCCGCGGTGTTCCCGCATGTGGTATTTTGGGGGTGTGACACGTCTGATACAAGTTCTCTCTCTCTATCTCTCTATCTCTAACAATGGAGGCTCCTTCAAGGTTTTGGCAAGGCTTACCCTAATTACATCATAATGTTCTTTATATACCTAGGGGTTTCCCATGCCCCTCATGGGCTTCCCTTGGGCTTGCCTGGCCCACATGGCCTATGGCATGCCCAAATAACCTATAGGGGTCCAAGACCTAATATAAAACTAACCCAGTTAATCCTAGTTTGCAACCATAGCTTGTTGCGTTAATTTGATGCGTAAGTCTCACACTTTTAGGACCTAAC
This sequence comes from Helianthus tuberosus, assembly GCA_030545235.1. Taxonomy (NCBI): domain Eukaryota; kingdom Viridiplantae; phylum Streptophyta; class Magnoliopsida; order Asterales; family Asteraceae; genus Helianthus; species Helianthus tuberosus. Next base: position 205,132,913 of record CM060400.1, read on the forward strand.
AATCTCCCACTAGACTTATGCATCAAAATGTCTTCATAACATGAATTCAGCAATGTCTTCAACGGAGTCTATGGTTGTCGCTTTTCTTTGAGTGTTGGAAGTTCTTGACTTCTGAACTCTCAGCACTGGGTATCTTTCTTCAGCTCTTACGGTTAGCTTCATATCAGAATCACGATCAACATATTGCTTGAAAATCTTGTTAAAAAGAATGCGAGAGGAGGATTCTCAGCATCTCTTTTATTCTTCAATCTTTGTCCTTCAAGAAGGTTGACATGTACTTCTTCAAACGTACTATCATTGTCAGACGGCAATTCGTATCCGGTTCTTCTGACTCAGGTACATCTGGTTGTTGTGATGCTTCATACTTTGTCAGCAGCTAACAGCATCTCAATCTTCATCAACACCTGTTTCTTGATTTACATTAAGTTCTGCACATGCTCAGAAATTCATAAGCAAACGCTTCTATGTAACAAGGAGAGTACCCTATGAACACTAGGTGTATCCAAGTACTTGTACTCGAATTTCACAGTATAAATTCTTTCAACTTTTGATGACCAGTCAAATCTTCAAGAACGGTTAAAATTTTTAATAAAACAAATAAAACACTCTATTTTTGTTTTTTTTTTAATTTTAAGAAAAACACGACACTATTTTTGGATTTTTAATTTTTTAATATGAGAATATAAACAGAAATGCAAATAAACAAAGAAACTAACTTAAACACTATTTTTTTAATAAAAGAGAATATAAACAGGAACGATGAAAAATCTAATTACAATTTCAATGGGATCAAAATCGTTCTCAGGCTGACCAAGGAACACTTTTCAGCGCAAACTTATTTAGACTGTTCTATGTGATTGTCGTTATGTTTGTCCTCTTAAACCTAACGCACAACTTTCAATTTTTTAACCTCGTGATACGCTTAAGGTAATTTTATACTATAACACCCGTGTGTCCCATACCATGACATACCCCTGCGATCAAGGTAAGCATAATGATTCATCGTTGCAGGTGAGTATACTGAGATCATCCTTTTTGATTTTACAACGCCAGACTATCTGGTGAATAAGTCAGTACTTTCGTACAGCAGAGTGACCAAGAAGTCTGACGAGGGTTAGGCAAATACCTTTTACGGTACGAGTTTAGCTTTAATAGCGCACGAAATTATCTTTTGTGCGATTTTCCACCGTCTAAGGTTTTTTGCCCTTTTTGGCTCTTTTAAGATATTCTGACTGTGCCTAGGTCTGCGTATAATCTAGATGCAACAGAAGGACAGCCCTGATATCCCGGATGACTCATCAGCATAAAGACCCGAAACCTCAGACGCTGGCTATCAATCAACGCAAGATTTAAGACCATAAAATCATACGCTGATGGTATGTTACCCACATGATGTATAGTTCGTTATGTTTGCATCACTTAGTATCTTTTATCAGTTTGAGCGTTAAGGCTACCGACATATCACAGTAGATCCTAGTCTTTTCAGCTATAACACCTTACGTGTGTGGGTCAAACCCTTTAGCACGAACATTTATTTCATTTCCCATTTGATGCAATACAATCTTTTTGTATTTTTCTGTTTTCAAATGTTTTTGGATTTTTTATGTTTTTTAAATGTTTTTTGTATTTTTGCTTTTCTCCCCCTCAAACAACGCATATGTACATATATGTCCCTCTCTCCCTTAAATTTGTGCATCACACTTTATGCACAAATTTACCTAATAATGAAAACTTATGTACAAAGATATAAACGAAAAAAAAGGAAAATGTTTTTGTTGTTTTTTCTTAACCGTTCCGTCATTAGATTGAAGACTAATCAATATCAAAATTAAAGCACGGAATTTAAATTGTACCCTTTTTGTTGATCTTGTCTTACCTCTCTTATCTCATCCAAAGTAAACATATCATCTGTAATTTTTTTTGAACTTTTTACAACAGTGAGATGTTACCCGTTATATCTCTGGAACAGCCGCTGTCAACATTCCAGAGATTGTCAACAACTCCTCCTTTGTTGTCCCTGAAAAATAAGGAGATTAGTAATTAAGACAGTGGTACCAAGGCCATCGTGGTCCTGGGTTTACCTGAAGCATCAAAATAAGATACTTCTTTCAGACACAAGTCCCCTTTTGTTTCAAGGATTGGAGACGTTGCTGCTTTGGATTTGGGTGTCACACCCCAACCGATGGCGGAAACATCGGGGCGTGGCACTGAGAGAAACATATTGTACAGAAGTTTCCATAACAACTATATTTACTAGATATTTAAAGCAACACGTTCCATACTATGTCATAAATGATAATACAATTATTACAGAAAAGATCTAGTCAAATTGTTCTGTTCCGACAACTCAGATTTTTATTACAGACAATTGTTTATTGTTGACCTAGGTCTTTCCTAGCCTCGATTTCACAGCAAAGTAAGCAAATAAGCATCCTAAGCACCTGTCACATACGTTAAAGTAAAAGTCAATACACAGAGTGTAAAGGTGAGCATACAAGTTTAATAATAACATATAGAGTTCAAAAGCGTTACGCATAACCAACACGTACACAGAGTGAAATGAGGCATGTTAGTTATCAACATGAACCTATCGATACCAATGACTGCGGATTGACTGCCTTAACATGATACATACTCACCACTGTGAGCCATGTAGGTAACTGTCCTTAACAACCCCCGAGTGAACGGGTGCTGAGTCCAAACTAATAGTACTATCGTTGCTAAGGCAGGTAGACAGCATTCCATGTGTAAACATAACAAACAAGCATTCATTAAGTCACGTATACATGCGATAATAGTTAGCGTTTAAATTATTGCGTGGTGTGTTCGATGTGATTTAGTATAAGTAATGTATGTAACACCCAAAAGTGCATAAAGGAAAAAGGGATCGAGTATACTCACAGCGATTGGTGGATTGAAGGGAGCGCTAGAGAGTAGGGTTAGCCTGAACAGATTGATAGCATAACGATAAGCGACGCGTAAAACGATACAAAGTGCAGTGGGTAGGACAACAGTTCGATCGAATGGTAGTTCGATCAGACAGCTGGTCGTTCGAGTGACAGTCCGTTCGGACGACCGTTCGAGTGGATTGTTTCTTCCTTGGAGAAGGATGTGTTTGTGTATGATGGCTTGACTTTTAAAGTTTTCGTTGTAGTATTTTGAAAACATAGAAGTATCTCTACCTTTCAGGTCGATCGATCGAACGACCGTTCGATCGGGCGACAATCTGATAGGTTTGGGTACTTCAGCGAGAACAAGTTCACAGCAGGTTGTCACTCGATCGGACAGTTGTTCGATCGGGTGGCATCCTTTGTGCATTGAACATGTTGAAAATTGTTTAAGTGTGAAAGTTTAAATGTCTCATGATTCGAATGGGAACTCGATCGGATGGTAGTCCGATCGGACAACAATTCGTTCAACATTCAGACTTCAAATGTTGGCAAAAATGGTTAAGTGTGGGACCCAAGGTGCAAGTCGATCGGTTGACAACCCGTTCGGTCGACAGTCCGTTCGGACGGTGGTCCGATCGGACGGCATTCCATCCTGGTCGTTCCGTTCATCTTACACTTGGCTGTTTTGATAGTTTGTCATTTTATCGAGATGTTTTGATAACATGTTAAGCAACAGAAACCTCGTCAATACTTGGCACTCCTGATCGGATAGAATCACCCAAATCCAACCAGTTAACTGTTCGAGACGGTGTTCCATGTTTAACCCGAAATCGGTAGTCTCGTGGATAGAATCCAGATCTTGAACCAACACAACTACAAGAATGAGTAGTAAGTCAGCACAAGCTCCGATTCCATCGGTTTTGAAGGCATTGAGTGTAAAAGAGTTGAAAGAAAGTTGGAAAACCATCTTTCAATCTTTTTCATTGTGAATATGTCTAGATCTATGAAAGATCTTTGTTTGTTTATGTGGAAATCTGAAAGGTCCGAGTTCATTTCTAATAAAAAGAATGGCGACCAAAGACACTTAAAGTTTTAAATTTTCAGAAGCGCCTAATCTTTTCACAATTCAAGGTACGATACCAAATCATTAATGCACAAATGTAACAAAAATTGGGCATGACCCGTCCATAAGACGAGTGTATCCCTGTTTTAACCATCATCAACACGATAAAGTCTACAACCCATTCGACTAGACACGACTAAGAACCTTGACATCAAGTGTTAAAAGCGTAGCTACAGACAAGGTTATGCAAAAACAAACATTTTGACCCAAAACATTAATGCGAAATAGCGGAAGCGCTTGATGGTCATAATGTGTGCGTGTGCTCGCTCCAAATTACCAAGTCGCCTAACTCGAGGATTTACCTACATTCATCATAAACAAATAAGTTAGTATTTCGTCACTAACACAAGTAATTTAATACACCGATTCGTTTCTAACACGATTCTACATCATTCCGTTACATTACTAACCGTTAAACGGTTCATTACTTGCTTGCCTCATAATAAAGGTTGAATATACCTTCCATAACATACCCGCTAATAACGGATACTTGTATCGTTAACATATCTTTCATTCGTTTCGTTCATGACGAACACTCATATTCCTTACATTCTTACACTTAAACTCCAATCCGAGAAGACGGATCAAATAATCTTTCATTCGTTACATACATAACCTTCCATACCCGGGTCGACTAGAAGGAACCGGATATGATACTTTATCTTTCATAATTTATTCATTCCTCATAATCCATTTATGATGGATCTTACTATTACTTTCGAACGACCATAGATTTCAACTCTCACAACTTTAACACAACAACACAATGCAATTGAGATTATGGTTTACATATGACAACATCATAAAAATAGAAATATGGTGTACACTAACGTACCTCGATCTTGTGAGTTTTCCGACTTCCTAGTGCTGGAACCTTCTTCTTTCACGCCTACATTAAACGCATTCATTCATTTAGCCCAACACTTTCATTCCATCATTTACATAAATTCCTCATTTTCAAGTGACAAACATTATCACAAATTTTCAGAATTTCACAAATTTATTCTCTTAAGCATTTCATCAAACACTTAGTGTGCGTCACATTAATAAAGCATAAAGTACAAGTATTCAAAGAATGACTTTTACTAGTTCATCTTATATATCATCGATAATCAATCTAGTTCATACAATTCTTTTATTCTACATCAATTTATCTAGCATTCGAGGATTATAAGCAAGATCATATATCACAATTACACATATTTACTTCTACTTGATCATGCTTTAATGCTAATTTTTCATCAAGTGGGTTTATAGAATTTTCTTTCAATTAAACTAAAATCAAGCATGATTTCTACTCTAGGGAGTAACCCTAACATTCAATTTAGACAAATCATACCACAAATTCATGATTGGGTTGAAACCCTTTTTCTACAATTCACCAAATCAAGAAATTCGACTTACCACTTCACTAGGTATGCTTAGATGATCGAAAATTCAAGACATGCAGCCGATTAACATTGAATTCTCTTGCTAATTGATGAGTTTTGCAAGAACAAGGGTAAACCCTTGTTTCTCCTGTCCTTGGTCGATCCCAGAACACGCACAGAGTGTGTGTTTGGGGTTTAGGCATTACTAACCCTTAATTCATTACAATTTTTCATATTACCCCCTCAAGCTTGTTAAGTGTTTGATTTAAACACTTCCCACGATTTAACTTATAACTTTTCATAATTCACCATCTATATTAATTTTATTCATTTTTCGCTTATTCCCGTATTAAAATAATTTCGGGGTGTTACAAGTCTATCCCCCTTAAAAGAGGTTTTGTCCTCAAAACCTGAGCACATAACAAATTCGAGCATTTACATACCAAAGAGAAAAGGGTAGTGCTTCCTCATTTCATCTTCCACTTCCCATGTAAGTTCCGATCCCTTTCGGTGTTGCCATTGAACCAACACTTGTCTAACAACTTTGTTGCGAAGATTCTTCACCTTAACGTCTTTAATGGCTATGGGTCTTTCGACATAATTTAACCTCTCATCCAACTCAATGTCGTCAAGAGGCACTAATGCTGTTTCATCCGCAAGACACTTCCTCAACTGCGACACGTGGAAGGTATTGTGGATCCCGTCTAGTGAAGACGGTAATTCTAATCGATATGCAACCCTTCCAACTCGAGCCAAGATTTTAAATGGTCCAATATAAAGAGGGCCTAACTTACCCCGTTTGCGGAAACGAATTATACCCTTCCATGGAGATACTTTCAGCAGGACATAATCTCCGACTTGAAACTCGATAGGACGCCTTCTCTTGTCCGCATAGGCTTTTTGCCGATCCTGGGCTGCTTTCAGTTGAGCTCTAATCAAATCAATCTTTTCATTCGTCATTGCTATTAAATCACTTGGCACAAGTTCTCTCTGTCCAACTTCGCCCCAACACACAGGAGTTCTACATTTCCTCCCGTATAATAGCTCATAGGGAGCCATTTAAATACCACTATGATAACTATTATAATAAGAAAATTCCGCTAGTGGTAAATGGTCATCCCAATTCCAAGAAAAATCCAAGGCACAAGCTCTTATCATATCAACAAGCGTTTGGATGGTTCGTTCTGATTGACCATCAGTCTGAAGGTGATAGGCTGTGCTTATGTGTAGCTTCGTACCCATACTTTCATGAAACTTTTGCCAATAACGAGAGGTGAATCTCGTATCCCGATCTGAGACAATTGACACGGGCACCCCATGTCGGGAAATTATCTCATTCATGTAAACTTCTGCCATTCTTTCAGAAGAATAAGCTTCCCGAATAGGTAAAAAGTGGGCACTTTTTGTGAGTCGATCTACGATTACCCATATTGTATCATGGCCCTTTTTCGTTCTAGGAAGCTTGGTTACCAGATCCATATTTATCTCCTCCCATTTCCAAACCGTGATTTCCAGAGGTTGTAACTCCCCGTATGGTTTTTGATGTTCTGCTTTCACTTGGGAGCATGTTAAGCATTTCGAGACATACTTTACAATATTGCGTTTCATACCCGGCCACCAATAATTGGTTTTGAAGTCCCGGTACATTTTGGTTGCCCCGGGATGGATCGAGTATCGTGACTTATGAGCCTCGTCGAGTAGAGCGGTCTTTACTTTGCAAAATCGTGGTATCCAAATTCGACCAAATCTTGTTTTGACTCCGGCCGAATTTTCTTCTAATTTATCAACTATACCTTTCATTCTTTCTTTCTTTGGGTCTTCTGCTCCAAGTGACTTTATTTGAGAATCACGTATCATATCAAGTAATCGTGGCGTAACTATCATCTTCATGGATTTTACTCGAATGGGAGACGGATACTCTTTACGGCTTAACGCGTCAGCTACCACGTTCGCCTTTCCCGGGTGATAAAGGATATTGTAACAACTCTCATTAAAAGTATTAATTTTTATTTTATTTTATCCAATAGGAAACCCTAATTGAGACCCCCAAGAAATATTGCATGACCCCTAAAATTTTCAGAACAATCGAAATTAGGATCAGGGGCCTAAAACTCAAGGGGGGGGGGGGGGTATTCCCTAATTGATATTATCCTTACAGTTTGTTGTAAAACGCGAATTTCTTCGAACGGTTGACTCACCTGAGCTACAAATACACGGGGCTACCCTATGCTAGAGGGTTACCCGTCGCGCCACGCAACGGCGCCGGTTTTTCAGTATAAATAGTGGGGTTTGGCACTTGAAGTTTGGCGTTGGTTCGACGTTAAAATTCAATTCGTACACTGAGATATCGTCTGATTACTTCAAAAACACACACAACACGAAATTCTGCCACGATAACAGGGTAATAACTCGATGACTGCTACGATTTAATGTCCGATCGATAAAAACCAATCCGATAGATGTTTAAGTGCTGCCCGTATCTGGGCTATACTTTGTCATTCGTCGTGAAGGTTTTGATCTCGTGAGTTGTCGTAAAAGTTGAATTAAGTTACTGACCTAGTTTTCGTATGCCTTGTATTTAATTAGGTTAACAGGCTTATCAGTAGGCTAAACTCTGCCCCGTTTAAATCTGCAATGTGAGTCATTCTCTTTTTAACAAAGTTGATTTACAATACCTCAAATCATTTTCAAAAAGTTATAATTACAGGGATTAAGTCGTGGTTATCTTGAATCACTGGCAAGTGGGGTATTGTGCACATTACTAATTTCTCACGGCTAGGTTCATTAACCTAACAGTGATAATCATCACTACTTGGGTGAAAGGACCCAGTAGTGGTATGACCATCGTCACAAGGCTGTGACACGGCGCCAGATAAAGATAAGATAGAAGCCATTGTAATCGCTCTTATGCTGTAATTTATAACTATGTTTCGTTTTATATAACTTGAGTGACTCGCCAGTATTTCCTCGCTGATAAAATATTTTTAAAACATGTTTCAGGTGACCTACTGTGAATCAAGGAAAAGTGCAACGGAGCACTAATCAAGCTTGAAGTGGTGGCTCAGTCAAATAAATAAACATGTTTTGTAAAACAGGGAATTTTCTCGTGAAATTCCTCTATTGTAAATTACGGGGTTTGTCCCAATTTATGAAATAAAATAATAGGGCATTTTCAAGTTTTAAAAGATCCTGTTAAAATTTTCGCTGCCAACATATTAATTACCACGGGTTTTCTGTCCCGCGGCACCTGGACCGGGTAAAACCGGGATGGGGGCCGTGACAGATATCGCAATCGTAATCTTTGATAAGTTCTAACCATCTCCGCTGCCTCATATTTAAGTCTTTCTGCTCGAAGAAATACTTGAGGCTTTTGTGATCCGAGTAAATTGTACATTTTGCACCGTAGAGATAGTGCCTCCAGATCTTCAAGGCGAAAACTACTGCCGCCAATTCTAAGTCGTGAGTTGGGTAGTTTCCTTCATGCGGTTTAAGTTGTCTTGACGCATACGCAATAACTTTTCCCCTTTGCATTAAAACACACCCTAAACCTTGATGTGAAGCATCCGAATAGACAACCAGATCTTCCGTTCCATTTGGGAGTGTTAAGCCTGGAGAACTAGACAACTTTTCTTTTAACACGCGAAAGGCTTCTTCTTGATCTTTGCCCCACACAAACCTTTCCTTCTTCCTCGTCAGCTTCGTTAAGGGTAACGCTATTTTTGAAAAGTCTTGTATAAATCTCCGATAATAGCCGGCAAGGCCTAGGAAGCTCCTTACTTCAGTGGGAGTTTTTGGGGAAACCCACTTCATTACTGCCTCAATCTTCGATGGATCGACCAAGACACCTTTCGAGTTTATTACGTGGCCGAGAAACTGCACCTCTCTGAGCCAGAAATCGCATTTTGAGAATTTTGCGTAAAGTTTCTCCTTACGGAGAACTTCAAGTACTTCACGCAAGTGTCTCGCATGTTTAGTCTTGCTTCGCGAGCAGACTAGAATATCATCTATGAATACGATCACAGATTTATCTAACATGGGTCGGCATACCCGGTTCATAAGATCCATAAACGCAGCCGGTGCATTCGTCAATCCAAAGGACATGACTAAAAATTCATAATGCCCATATCGGGTTCTGAACGCGGTCTTTGGAACATCTTCTTCCCGTATTCTTACTTGATGATACCCCGAACGCAGGTCTATTTTAGAGAACCAACTCGCCCCTTGTAATTAATCAAAAAGATCATCAATTCTGGGTAAAGGGTAGCGGTTCTTCATGGTCAGCTTATTTAATTCTCTGTAATCGATGCACATGCGCATCGACCCGTCTTTCTTCTTAACAAATAAGACAGACGCTCCCCAAGGTGACACACTCGGGCGTATAAAGCCCTTATCTAGTAGATCTTGTAATTGTGTCATTAACTCCCGCATCTCGGTGGGAGCCAATCTATAGGGTGCCTTCGCAACCGGCTTCGCACCCGAACTCAATTCGATGTGAAACTCTATTTCTCGTTCGGGAGGGAGTCCCGGCAATTCCTCCGGAAATACATCCGGAAATTCGTTCATGACCTCAACATATTCAAGCTTCGGGAGGCTTTGTCGAGCGTCTACTACATAAGCTAGGTATGTTCTACTTCCGTTAAGTACGTATTTAACGGCTAGAACAAGGGTGCACAATTTTGTTTCCAAGTTTCTCTCCCCTTGAATACTCAATTGCCTTCCACTTGGAGATTGGACACGCATTACTTTATTTTCACAATTAATCTCTACACGGTGTCGTGCCATCCAATCCATTCCTACTATCATTTTAAATTCCCCCAAAACCATAGGTATGAGGTCTATATTGAATTCTTCATCTTCTATAGTGAACTTGCAATTTCTACAAATCTCGTGCAACACATAGTTCTTACTATCGGCTATTTCTACCTCTAAAGGCATCGGCATTCGTTCAATCTTAAATGAAGGATGTTGTGTGATTTCATTTGAAATAAATGACATAGTGGCTCCAGTATCAAACAAAACATAAACCGGTATGGAGTTTAATAGAAAGATACATGAAACCACATTCGGATGGGACTTGGTTTCTTCGGATGTGATTTGAAACATCCTCCCTTTCGCCTTAGAGCTTTCCTCGTTCTTTCCCTCCTTCTTTGATCCTTGTTGGAGTTTAGGACATTCCGACTTAACATGCCCTTTCTGGAAGCAGTTGAAACATGTCTTCGGGTTGTTAGGGCACTTATATGATGTATGCCCTTCTTCACCGCATTTATAACACCCCTTCTTACCCAAAAGGCATTCCCCAGTTTGAAGTTTTCCACATGTCTTGCAAGGAGTAATACCACCATTCGACTTATCTTTCCTTCCCTGATCATGGAACCTCACCTTTTTAGATGGACTTGCATTTGTCCCCTTTTCTATCGACCTCTTTTCACCACGTTCTTCTTGCCTCTTAATTTCAATTTCTCTATCCCGTGCCAGATCGATAAGCTCGTCAAGGGTCTCACATTTTGAGGGAGTGATGAACTCCCTAAATTCTGCCTTCAGTATGCCATAAAAGCGATTGATCTTCATTCTTTCGGTCTTCACAAAGTCTCTACAAAACTTCCTCTTATCTAAGAAAGTGTTTGATATTTCGTTTATCGTTTCGTTTTTCTGTCGGAGGCGTAAGAAAACCTCCTGAATCTTATCAACGGCCGACTGTGGACAGTGATATTTCATGAAGGGTTCTTTAAATTCTTGCCAAGTCATCATTTGGAGTCTATCCTCTCCTACTTCCTTGCTATATGCATCCCACCAATCCTTCGCCTGAATCTTATCAACGGCCTGCCGTTTGTTAATCCGCTGCTGCTTCCATTTTAAGTGTTTTAGCTCTTTTTCGGGTCCGTTTCCAGCCGTACGGTCCCTGGAATTCATCGTTTCGCCCTCCATAATTATTCCTTCACATACTTAACTTAACTTTATATCACAAGCACATTACACATACTTGTATTTATCAAGAACTTAAATTATTACCTCGTTGGCGATCTTGGAGCGGGCACACTTTCGAATGAGCCGTCGGTTTGAGTTCATGCATTACGTTATACGCTCGAATCTCTCAAACCTAGGCTCTGATACCAACTTGAAAGGTCCGAGTTCATGTCTAATAAAAAGAATGGCGACCAAAGACACTTAAAGTTTTAAATTTTCAGAAGCGCCTAATCTTTTCACAATTCAAGGTGCGATACCAAATCATTAATGCACAAATGTAACAAAAATTGGGCATGACCCGTCCATAAGACGAGTGTATCCCTGTTTTAACCATCATCAACACGATAAAGTCTACAACCCATTCGACTAGACACGACTAAGAACCATGACATCAAGTGTTAAAAGCGTAGCTACAGATAAGGTTATGCAAAAACAAACATTTTGACCCAAAACATTAATGCGAAATAGCGGAAGCGCTTGATGGTCATAATGTGTGCGTGTGCTCGCTCCAAATTACCAAGTCGCCTAACTCGAGGATTTACCTACATTCATCATAAACAAATAAGTTAGTATTTCGTCACTAACACAAGTAATTTAATACACCGATTCGTTTCTAACACGATTCTACATCATTCCGTTACATTACTAACCGTTAAACGGTTCATTACTTGCTTGCCTCATAATAAAGGTTGAATATACCTTCCATAACATACCCGCTAATAACGGATACTTGTATCGTTAACATATCTTTCATTCGTTTCGTTCATGACGAACAATCATATTCCTTACACTTAAACTACAATCCGAGAAGACGGATCAAATAATCTTTCATTCGTTACATACATAACCTTCCATACCCGGGTCGACTAGAAGGAACCGGATATGATACTTTATCTTTCATAATTTATTCATTCCTCATAATCCATTTATGATGGATCTTACTATTACTTTCGAACGACCATAGATTTCAACTCTCACAACTTTAACACAACAACACAATGCAATTGAGATTATGGTTTACATATGACAACATCATAAAAATAGAAATATGGTGTACACTAACGTACCTCGATCTTGTGAGTTTTCCGACTTCCTAGTGCTGGAACCTTCTTCTTTCACGCCTACATTAAACGCATTCATTCATTTAGCCCAACACTTTCATTCCATCATTTACATAAATTCCTCATTTTCAAGTGACAAACATTATCACAAATTTTCAGAATTTCACAAATTTATTCTCTTAAGCATTTCATCAAACACTTAGTGTGCGTCACATTAATAAAGCATAAAGTACAAGTATTCAAAGAATGACTTTTACTAGTTCATCTTATATATCATCGATAATCAATCTAGTTCATACAATTCTTTTATTCTACATCAATTTATCTAGCATTCGAGGATTATAAGCAAGATCATATATCACAATTACACATATTTACTTCTACTTGATCATGCTTTAATGCTAATTTTTCATCAAGTGGGTTTATAGAATTTTCTTTCAATTAAACTAAAATCAAGCATGATTTCTACTCTAGGGAGTAACCCTAACATTCAATTTAGACAAATCATACCACAAATTCATGATTGGGTTGAAACCCTTTTTCTACAATTCACCAAATCAAGAAATTCGACTTACCACTTCACTAGGTATGCTTAGATGATCGAAAATTCAAGACATGCAGCCGATTAACATTGAATTCTCTTGCTAATTGATGAGTTTTGCAAGAACAAGGGTAAACCCTTGTTTCTCCTGTCCTTGGTCGATCCCAGAACACGCACAGAGTGTGTGTTTGGGGTTTAGGCATTACTAACCCTTAATTCATTACAATTTTTCATATTACCCCCTCAAGCTTGTTAAGTGTTTGATTTAAACACTTCCCACGATTTAACTTATAACTTTTCATAATTCACCATCTATATTAATTTTATTCATTTTTCGCTTATTCCCGTATTAAAATAATTTCGGGGTGTTACAAGTCTATCCCCCTTAAAAGAGGTTTTGTCCTCAAAACCTGAGCACATAACAAATTCGAGCATTTACATACCAAAGAGAAAAGGGTAGTGCTTCCTCATTTCATCTTCCACTTCCCATGTAAGTTCCGATCCCTTTCGGTGTTGCCATTGAACCAACGCTTGTCTAACAACTTTGTTGCGAAGATTCTTCACCTTAACGTCTTTAATGGCTATGGGTCTTTCAACATAATTTAACCTCTCGTCCAACTCAATATCGTCAAGAGGCACTAATGCTGTTTCATCCGCAAGACACTTCCTCAACTGCGACACGTGGAAGGTATTGTGGATCCCGTCTAGTGAAGACGGTAATTCTAATCGATATGCAACCCTTCCAACTCGAGTCAAGATTTTAAATGGTCCAATATAACGAGGGCCTAACTTACCCCGTTTGAGGAAACGAATTATACCCTTCCATGGAGATACTTTCAGCAGGACATAAATCAATTAAGGAGTCTCTAACATAGGTGCACTTAAATCAATTAAGGAGTCTCTAGGTGTAATTGAATCTATTGAGTAGACCAAATTCTTAAATGTTTGAAAAGGATCAATGGCGGCCAAACTTTTACAAGTTGGGATTATTGGAGGGAATTTTCAAAGTTGGGATTATTATCGACCAACAGGTGAAACTTAGGATTATTAAAATCCAATAATCCTATTGTTATAGATAATATTAGTTAGTTTCAAAAGAATTCTTTATTAACTTGACTAGATACATAGTAGATTGTGTTAAATATTTTTAGGGATTATAAGTTAAACGTAGACTCATATAGATAAGATTAGTTAGGAACTAAAAATCTGAACTTAGTATGATATAAATTTATTAAAGATATAAACTCTTAACATCCTATTTTTTATAAAAACAGTTCTTGAAATTTAATAAAAATATAATTTTTTATCTGTTAAAAAACGAAATTTAACAACTTAAGTTAAAGGTCTAAAACGTACTTACGGGTCAAATACTATTTTTTTATTTTTATAAAAACGAAAATTTTAAACTTATAGTTTATTGGATGAGTACTATGTGGATATTTAAAAAAAATTATGAACTTTAAATAATAAAATTATACTTTATAATTTAACCAATAAAATAAACATACTTTACGATTATAACAACTTATCTTCTATTTTTTGTCTTTTGATTATTAATGTTTATAAAAAACAATATCTTTTTGTCTTTTGATTATTAATTTTTATAAAAAAATAAAACTTTACAAATGTGTAACACTTATGACATATATCCGCCACAAGAATGTTGTCATAAATATTATATGAATAAGAAAACTACTAGAAACGAGTGCCGCAATGCAAAGTGTCGCCCCCGCCGCATCACGCGGGCACCCTACTAGTTTATATATTAATAGTTAGTTTTCTATACATCTTTATTATACTAAATAAATGCTATTATATTATATAAAAAAACAAAAACCTCGTCAACTCGCGAGCCTAGTCAAACATAGTAGATGAAGTTCAGTTTTATTTATTAACTGAATTTTAATTTAATCTCAGCTCGTAAGGCTTCAGCCGTTTCATATGTTTGAGTAACACTTTTATTAAGCCCTTATAGGAAAGCATGAAACATTTTTAAATTCAAATATACACTCATGATTAAGGTGGCTACACATTTTACGGGAAAAGATTGTGAATCTCAAAAATGACATAAAATCACCATTAAAGTATTGATTAAAATTTAAAAAACATAGGACGGCGGCTATGTTGTCCTTACGTGCCTCTATATTCAATTATACATTTTAATTTTTTTTAAATTCCTCTTTATAATGTGTTTCAATTTAATAAAACTTTAGTTATAAACTCATTGATTTTTATCCTAACTTTATTGTTTTTGGTTTGAACAAGAAAATTTTAGAACGCTAACATTAATATGGAATTAGTTTTTTTAAACATCCTGAATATGATTTTTATTGCATGTCCAAATATCTTATTACATCTATTACAATAAATTACATAATTTTAAATATTAATTGTTTTCTCAAGGATGTGACTTATAAGCTATGGCTTATCAGAAAGTTCTTGCATGCATTGTTTTCAAAAGTACTAAATTGTATGTACCTCAAGTACATGCGGGACAACAACCACTCGCGCTTTACGCATGTTAATATCATGAACATTGTAGTTTAAACATACACACAACCAGTTAAAAAAAGGGTTTAGATATTAATATTGTGAGTCTTCAAACTCTATGATTGAAGCCTATTATTAGGAAAACAAAAAGGTTAAGATATCAATGTTATGAGTCTTTAACTTCTCTAATTATTACCAATATAGCCTAATTAATATCATTGAATTTCTTTAGAAATTAAATTCTTTAGATTAATGAGTATCATTACCTTTAGAAATCTAGCTCAAACGATGACGAAACTGAATATACAAAACTCGTTCATATATCACATTACTACCAAATTAATCAACCCAATGAAGAAAAACATGTACCATACTAAATATGCTAGACCTTGTGTAAAGCTAGGTACCATACTTACAAACCATATTCAACACAAACATGTATATAACATCACATATCAAGCCTTGGAAATCATCTTTTTTTCCAGTTAGGGTTTTAAACTCGTGTTTCTTTTTGAATCTCCGTGTTTTTGATCAATAACCTGAAGTTTCACCATCAAACATTATGAACCATCTAGTTACACATAATAGGAGTTCAAACAACCCTTGTGGCCAAAGGATTAGGTTTCATGGATCAAGAACATCTTTCTTTTTGTTAAAACAACTTTTAACACAAAAATACCTATAAATTCACTTGACAGGGGGGTTTTGATACCTTAGTTTTGTATGAAAAAGGCCTTGAACAAGTATAGCTGAAATGCAATAAGGTTTGAGGGTGAATAGGTTGCTTTATTAAGAAGAAAGGGAGGGGTGTGTGTGTAACAACTCTCACCAAAAGTCCTATTTCTTATTTCATATCGCCCAATAGGAAACCCTAATTGAGACCCCCAAGTAATATTGCATGGCTCCTAAAATTTTCAGAACAGTTGAAATCAGGATCAGGGCCCCTAAAACTCAGGGGGGTATTCCCCATTGACGATTATCCTCATAATTCGCTGTAAAAATCGAATTTTATCATTCTGTCGACTCACCAAGGCAAAAATCAAATTTTATCGTTCTGTCGACTCCCCAAGGCTAGTTGAAAATGTGGCTACCCTATGCTAAAAAGGGCGCCGTCGCGCCACGCGACAGGGACAATTTTCCAGTATAAGTAGAGGACTTTGGCACTTGAAGTTTAGCGTTGGTTCGAAGAAAAAACTCGTTTCCTACACTGAGTTATATTCCATTTCGTTCAAAAACACACACAAACACGAAATTCTGCCGCGATAACAGGGTAATAGCTCGATCACTGCTACGTTTCAAACTGCTCAATTCTTTTCTTTCCGTCAACTTTTATTATAGTAAATAGTAGCTCGAGGTTATACCTTCTAAAACCCGAAAATCTGCCCGTTATTAGGGTAATAACTCTAATCACTGGTACGATACTTTATCCGATCGATTGAAACCAATCCGATGAATGTTTAAGTGCTGCTCAAACTCGGGTTATACTTTGTCATTCGTCGTGAATTCGATGGATGTTTAAGTATTGCACTTTGTCATACGTCGTGAGGGTTTCAATCTCATGATTATCGTTAAAGTTGAATTGAGTTAATACACTAATACGAGTTCCATTAGAAATTAGAACTCATAATCAGGAAGCTGTTAAACTAGAATACTTAGCAATTAAGTAAACTTAATGATTAAGCAAACTTAATAGTTAAGAAAACTTAGTGTTTAAGTAAACCTAATGGTTACGTAAAATTTAACTTAGCAGTTAAGCAAGCTAAGTAAGTTAATTAATCAGCTAAATACGTTATTTAATTAATCGGCTAAGTAAATCACTTAATTAAACCGTTAAGGAAAATTAATTAGTTAAGTAAGATTAATTAATCAGTTAAGTAAAGATTAATTAATCAGTTAAACAAGATTAATTAAGCTAAGCAAGATTAATTAAGCTAAGCAAGATTAATTAAGTTAAGTAAGATTAATTAATCAGCTAAGTAAGATTTATTAAACACCTAAATAGATATACATGAAAATAGATATATATGGGGTAGGTTTTATCTAGGGAACGTTTTATCTAGCGAAGGTTTTATCTAGGGAAAGTTTTATCTAGGGAAGGTTTTATCTAGGGAATGTTCAACTAAGGAAGATAACACCTAGGGAAATTCTATATAGGGGTAAGACTTATCCCTTGGCTATAAATAGGAAGCTTAGGATTCATTTTTCTTTGCTCATTTCTTTTCTTCTTCTCTCTATACGTTGGTGTTCTAACCAATAATCACCGATGCGATGTTCTGTCCGATCGATTCAGGAACCAAGTAACGGATGCCAAAGTGTTGTACTTTGTGAGTTCGTTAAACGGATGCCAAAGTGCTGTACTTTATGAGTTCGTTAAATGGATGCCAAAGTGCTGTCTAAACAAGGCTATACTTTGTGAATTTCATTAAGGTTCGGATCTCGTGACCATCGTTAGGTTTGATGTGGTTTTACACTAATACGTATTCCACTTTGTTAAACTAAATGTTTAACTACCCGAAACTCTACACCATACTCTTACAAGCAAAATGGATGCTTAATCATCAGAAGATTCAGAACCATAAAGTAGATGCTTAGAATCAAGATGCTTGTTTAAACAAGACTATATGCTAACAAGGTGAGTCATTCTCTTTTTATCAAAGTGCTTTGCAAAACCTTAAATTGTTTTCCAGTTATAATTACAAGGATTAAGTCTTTGTAGTCTTCAATTACAGCCGGTATGTGGGGTTTTGTATACAATACTTGATAACCGTCACCATTGGACAACGATTTAGCCAATGGGTGATATGACCATAGTCACAGAAATGAGTCGAGTGACAAATACCGTTGGGTAATTGGTTGATATATAAAAAACATTGTAATCGCTCTTAATACTGTATATTATAAGAATGGGTAATTTTGTGCAAATGAATGATTCACCAGTATTTCCTGCTGACCAAATGTTTTTAAAACGTGTTTCAGGTAATTATAGTAGATCGGAATAAGAGTTGGATACGACACCAACAAGGCTTATAGAAGTGGCTCATTTTATCAATTAAATTAAATTAAGAAAAGTTGTTTTATGCAATCAGATTTATTCTAGATGAAAGCTACCTTTCAAAACATGGTTTTAGCCCATCTATTTAATAAATAAAATCCGGTGTTTTCTAAACTCTGATATTTTCCTAACTCACGGTCCCGATGAAATTTCCGCTGCACTACTTTTCTAAATAACCACCGGTACCACTTGGTTTCTCGCGTCTCTCGATTCTGTCTAGGGTGGGGTCGGGGGGTCGTGACAGAAGGTGGTATCAGAGCCACTGGTTTAAGCAATTGGGTGTTGTAACTTAAACGAAAGAGTTAGGAAATTGCTATTAAATGGTAGCACACGTGATGGTATTTAGACTTGAACCTAAGAAAAATGCTTTAGTATTAGCTTCGAGATAAGCTAATTACATGCGTAGATAAAATGTGATGGGTGTTAGTATGCCATGAGGATGATGACTAGAACGTTGCAAGTATGGTAAATAAGCAATAACACATGGCCACTGTTATTTCTTATTTATTTGTACTACTTGGTTCTGGAATATGATCAATCATGTGAATACTAATTACCTTGTTCTTTGATAAAAGCTCTAATAAAAGATTCATTTTTAATCATGAATTGAGAAGATTCTATTTATGGGAAATACAAATTACCTCTCCGGCGAAAACCGGGTAAGATGAGGTTACCTCTCCGGCGAGACCGGGTAAGATGGGGTATATAATATGTCAAACAAGTGACATAATTCCCTAAATAGTATCATGACCTGATGTCTGACTTTATTTTTGGAATCATGAATCTGTTAAATACATTGTCCTTATGAATGGTATGTATATTACAGTATACGATTATATAGATATGTATATCTAGAAGGAAATTCAAAAACCATAAGGATTGATCATTTAAAATACATCACGAGCCTGTGTGTCGATAATAATTCTAGAATTTTTATCAGGAATCTCTCGTATACATCTATAATTCCGACATCGAAAAAACTATTCCATTTGATCACCCGTCTCGTAACTCGTGCGACAAGATGAACGATGTGAACCCTTAAAGTTGGGACGCCATCGAAAGTATAAGAATTCCCTCTGCGTTACCTTAGATTATTAACGCATTAGGAAAAGTTGTGCTAGGTACAAAAAGTCTCAAAACCTACGCTAATGAGAATAATTTTACTTTCCTTAAGAACTCTTGCGAAGATAAGAGTAACCGCGACTAGATGCACCTACAAAGACTCTCTTCACCTATAAAGATTTCCAGTAATAAAGAAGCTATTACGAAATACATAGACTTCAAAGGACTAAAGTTGTCCAAACCATTAGTATGTATGTTAAGAAAAATGAAGTAAGATATGCTTCAAAATTTAGACATTTAGATAGTGAAACCCGATCTTCGAAACAAAGGATCAAGACATATGCCATGAAATGGAAAGAATGAAAAGAACTGACAGAAAGGAAATCCTGTCTGCTTCATAAAAAGATATAACATGGAAACGATGATTCCAGAGGTGGTTGCTGACTTAGGTTTAGGTTTGCAAGCCAACCGGTGAAGTAACCACAAGGAGGCAAGACAGACCAGCCGACAAACTTCGTCTCTTTGAGGAAAACTGCGAGTTATGCACGGAAGTAAGACATAGCGTATATGGTCTCGGGGTTCATTAACACTAGAGGCATGGAACTGAAAGAAGTTCCAAATGACGTTTCCCAGAGGATCTACTTAGACTATCACCCGATCGTGAGAAGAAACTTAGAATTCATCCGAGACTAGGAACAACACCGATTGTTATGTCACAAAGTTAAAACTAATGTAGTAGTTGATGCTTTAAGTCATAAGTCTCATTGGAAGACGAATCAAGTACGTGCTCTTAGATTAAATTGCGGATAGATTTAATAATTAAAGAGTACTCAAGAAACATCAATCAAGGTTGATGCTGAAAGATTATAAAGAAATAATGAAGGAATCAGAAAAAGGAATTAATGGAATTTGGAAATTCCATAAGAAAAGAATTTGGTTACTAATCAAGGAAACCTATGAGAAGGAATTCTCGAAAGAGCTCATAAAACTAAGTATTTGTTGCATCGTGTAAGTGATATGAGGTATCAAGAGTTTTATAAGAGTTACTGATAGATAGCAAGTTATGCCTCTAAGTATTTAATCTGTTAGCAAGTTAAAGCTGAACGTTAGAAACCTTTAGGTTTACCCCAACGATTAGAAATGCCAGTATGGAAATAGGATTGATAACAATTGAATGTTATTACCAAATTCCCCAAAAACAATAAGTTGTAACAACACAATCTGGGTGATTGTGGATCAACTAACCAAGTTAGCTCAATTACTACCAATGAAGAAAACCCTTTAGCATAAAACGCTTAGTTAAGTGGTGTGGGAGCAAAATAGTCTCATTACATAGAATTCCATCATCTATTGTACTAAATCGAGATAGTCATTTTACTTCTCATTTTTGGGAAAATTTTAACCCGACCTATTTTGAGCAGTATAAAGGAACACTACAAACATAGAAATACATGCTAAGTGCATGGGCGATAAATAGAACTATCATTTATCACTCATAAGATTCTCCAATAATCAGTCTACAAATACTAGTGTTAACCGTTTAAAACACTTTATGGATGATGGTATCATCCAGTATATTAAACATATATATGAGAAAAGCAACTATCAGGCCATGAGATCGGCAAACCATTGAAATTTAAATCAGAGAAAGGATATCACTAAAAGTCTCTCTGTATTAGAAAAGGATGGTTAAGTCCAAGGTACGTAGGACCATTCCCAGTAATTCAGCGCATAGGACCAATTGCCTATCGCTTACAACTACCAGAAGAACTAGCTGGAATACATGATGTGTTTCATGTATCCAACCTCAAGAAATGTTTAACTGACGAATCCCTGGTAGTACCTCTTCAAGATATAGAGGTAAATGAGAAGTTAAAATTTATAGAGAAACCACTGCAGATAGAAGACAGAAAGGTCAAGTTTCTCAAGCACAAAAGACTAGTACTGGTCAAAGTCAAGTGGGATTCAAAGAGAAGACTTGAATACACTTGGGAACTGGAATCAGAGATGAAGCGAAAATATCCCTACTTGTTCCAATAAATCTCGAGGACGAGATTTTTATAAGGTGGGGAGGATGTAACAACTCTCACCAAAAGTCCTATTTCTTATTTCATATCGCCCAATAGGAAACCCTAATTGAGACCCCCAAGTAATATTGCATGGCCCCTAAAATTTTCAGAACAGTTGGAATCAGGATCAGGGCCCCTAAAACTCAGGGGGGTATTCCCCATTGACGATTATCCTCATAATTCGCTGAAAAAAATCGAATTTTATCGTTCTGTTGACTCACCAAGGCTAGTTGAAAACGTGGCTACCCTATGCTAAAAAGGGCGCCGTCGCGCCACGCGACAGGGACAATTTTCCAGTATAAGTAGAGGACTTTGGCACTTGAAGTTTGGCGTTGGTTCGACGAAAAAACTCATTTCCTACACTGAGTTATACTCTATTTCGTTCAAAAACACACACAAACACGAAATTCTGCCGCGATAACAGGGTAATAGCTCGATCACTGCTACGTTTCAAACTGCTCAATTCTTTTCTTTTCGTCAGCTTTTATTATAGTAAATAGTAGCTCGGAGTTATACCTTCTAAAACCCGAAACTCTGCCCGTTATTAGGGTAATAACTCTAATCACTGGTACGATACTTTATCCGATCGATTGAAACCAATCCGATGAATGTTTAAGTGCTGCTCAAACTCGGGTTATAACTTGTCATTCGTCGTGAATTCGATGGATGTTTAAGTATTGCACTTTGTCATACGTCGTGAGGGTTTCAATCTCGTGATTATCATTAAAGTTGAATTAAGTTAATACACTAATACGAGTTCCATTAGAAATTAGAACTCATAATCAGGAAGCTGTTAACTAGAATACTTAGCAATTAAGTAATCTTAATGATTAAGCAAATTTAATAGTTAAGAAAACTTAGTGTTTAAGTAAACCTAATGGTTACGTAAAATTTAACTTAGCAGTTAAGTAAGCTAAGTAAGTTAATTAATCAGCTAAATACGTTATTTTATTAATCCGCTAAGTAAATCACTTAATTAAACCGTTAAGGAAAATTAATTAGTTAAGTAAGATTAATTAATCAGTTAAGTAAAGATTAATTAATCAGTTAAACAAGATTAATTAAGCTAAGCAAGATTAATTAACATAAGCAAGATTAATTAAGTTAAGTAAGATTAATTAATCAGCTAAGTAAGATTTATTAAACACCTAAATAGATATACATGAAAAATAGATATATATCGGGTAGGTTTTATCTAGGGAAAGTTTTATCTAGCGAAGGTTTTATCTAGGGAAGGTTTTATCTAGGGAAGGTTCAACTAAGGAAGATAACACCTAGGGAAATTCTATATAGGGGTAAGACTTATCCCTTGGCTATAAATAGGAAGCTTAGGATTCATTTTTCTTTGCTCATTTCTTTTCTTCTTCTCTCTATACGTTGGTGTTCTAACCAATAATCACCGATGCGATATTCTGTCCGATCGATTCAGGAACCAAGTAACGGATGCCAAAGTGCTGTACTTTGTGAGTTCGTTAAACGGATGCCAAAGTGCTGTACTTTGTGAGTTCGTTAAATAGATGCCAAAGTGCTGTCTACACAAGGCTATACTTTGTGAATTTCATTAAGGTTCGGATCTCGTGACCATCGTTAGGTTTGATGTGGTTTTACACTAATACGTATTCCACTCTGTTAAACTAAATGTTTAACTACCCGAAACTCTACACCATACTCTTACAATTAAAATTGATGCTTAATCATCAGAAGATTCAAAACCATAAAGTAGATGCTTAGAATCAAGATGCTTGTTTAAACAAGACTATATGCTAACAAGGTGAGTCATTCTCTTTTTATTAAAGTGCTTTGCAAAACCTTAAATTGTTTTCCAGTTATAATCACAGGGATTAAGTCTTTGTAGTCTTCAATTACAGCCGGTATGTGGGGTTTTGTATACAATACTTAATAACCGTCACCATTGGACAACGAGTTAGCCAATGGGTGATATGACCATAGTCACAGAAATGAGTCGAGTGACAAATACCGTTGGGTAATTGGTTGATATATAAAAAACATTGTAATCGCTCTTAATACTGTATATTATAAGAATGGGCCATTTTGTGCAAATGAATGATTCACCAGTATTTCCTGCTGACCAAATGTTTTTAAAACGCGTTTCAAGTAATTACAGTAGATCGGAATAAGAGTTGGATACGGCACCAACAAGGCTTATAGAAGTGGCTCATTTTATCAATTAAATTAAATTAAGAAAAGTTGTTTTATGCAATCAGATTTATTCTAGATGAAAGCTACCTTTCAAAACATGGTTTTATCCCATCTATTTAATAAATAAAATCCGGTGTTTTCTAAACTCTGATATTTTCCTAACTCACGGTCCTGATGAAATTTCCGCTGCATTACTTTTCTAAATAACCACCGGTACCACTTGGCTGCTCGCGTCTCTCGATTCCATCTAGGCTGGGGTCGGGGGTCGTGACCGTGTGTGTGGATGTCCAATCGGACATGGGAGGGGGACAAATGTCCCTCTTTGACTTTGACTTCACACGTTTTCAACCTTGTGGATGATATTAAGTAGATATTTAGGTTTGTGGATAAAAACCAAGTTTAAACGCTCCCCCGGTTCGGTAAACGTTCGCGAAACGAGTGGTTTTCGTGTTGGTCATACCTTTATGAAAACCCGTGCGCTTTCATGTTTTTGCTTAAAACATCTTAAATAAAAGTTTTATAAGTGTTTCTAGGCTTGACGGATGATGCAATGCGTGTTTAAATTGAAGGTGTTCCGTTAACTAGAAACTACTTCGATTAATGCGTACGCTACGTGTTAAGGTCTCAGTATCCCTATGTTACTGGCTAAAGATCATGTTCAAGCTAAATCATTCCCCCCGAAATCATTCACGTCACAAACGGCCTTATTTTGTTAGTTGCGTAACATTTACGTTTCGTTATCGGAAAAACGAATCGTCTAAGATGTTTTTTAAGTGCGGCAAGGATTGTAACTCTAAGTTACCTGTTAATGCATCAGATTAACTAATCCATGTCCTCGGAATCATAATAGACATGTTTGATTGCGTATCGAGCCTCGACAGTGCTTATCGATAAAAATTCTCATTTATAGATAAATGTTTTTGTTTACCGTGATTTTCACAAATGTCACAATTTCCCAAGGTTGTGTTTGATAAGCTATGTGGCTTATCAAAAAGTTACTAAGTTGTATGTACCTCTCAAATACATGTGGGACAACAATGCCCACTCGCACTTTACGTATGTGAATATCATGAACATTGTAGCTTAAACACACACACAACCAATTAAAAAAAGGGTTAGATTAAATATTGTGAGTCTTCAACTCTCCAATTGAAGCCTATTACCAGGAAAACAAAAAGGTTTAGATATCAAAATTGTGAGTCTTTAACTTCTTATCTTGAAGCCTATTACCAGTAGTGGATAGTTTAAATGAGAAGATATTGTTTGTAAGAAGAAAAAAGAAGAAATTTCAGCCAATAAGAATGTTTCATTTTACTTCATTTAATATTTGTAAGGGTGTATTGGTAAACTTATATAATCATTAATTTGTAGTTTTCATCTTTAATAACAAACTCCATTAAATTTTTAACTTATTTTCAAAAAATATACATATTTTTTTTTTTCAAAAAAATAAAAAAATAAAAATAATTTAGAGTGTAAGATAAATTACGAGGTGTGTTGGTTAAATTACGAGTTGTGTTGGATAAGTTACGAGCCGTGTAGGATAAATTTCGACATGTGTAATATAAAATTTGATAATATGTAGGATATATGTTGGGTAAAATTTTATGTGTGTATGAAAAAATGAAATTAACTAATTAGTTAGAAAGAGAATAATTAATGTAAGATATTGTAAACTATTTAATGTTTTACTGTTATACCATTTTCTTCTTAAATTGACTTTCTTCTCATTTGATCCTCCTCCATTACCGGTATAGCCTAATTAATATAATAATTGAGTTTCTACAGAGATCGAAGTCTTAGGATTAAAGAGTATCATTACTTGAATGATTGGACTCCTGTTGGGGTGTTATAGCTTTCGATTTTTTATATCGTTATTGATATGAATGAGAGAAAGAACATATAGTTTTGGAGAGTGATCGATGGTTTCCAAACAACAGAAAATTGAATATACAAAACTCGTTAATGTATCCCATTACCGCACAATTAATCAACCCAATGAAGAAAAAACGTTTCCATCATTTGATTTGATAAGAGAGTCAACTGAAGATATGCTAAGATGAGCTTTTCTATTGGACAAGCATGGTTACGTATCATCATAACATGGTCATGCTTCATGGGCGATCTGTGATTCTCAACAACTAAGGATTAGGCACGATCGTTCCCCAGCCATACACAACTGTGCCTTAGTTAGACACTGTACGTCGTGCCTCGGCTAGAAAATCACAATATATAATTTTGTTCATATAACATACTATATATTGTTAGTTATTTATTAATAAGTATATATAATAATACTTACTATGTACTATATTTATTACATTATATAAAAATTATATATATATATATATATAAGGTAAAGGTTTGTGTGGCTCGTGAGCCTGGTCAAACTCAATATTAGAAGTATGAGCTCGTTTACGAAGTAAACTTTAATTTAGCCTTAAAATCGACCTTATATAATATCAAACTCAGTTTAAGCTTTTACTGAGTTGATATCAAGTAACTCATTAGTAGGTTAACTCGTTAACCCCTAAGCATGCCTAGTATAAGGTTTCATGTATCTGATAGGCCTGTCACAAAAGCATAGAACTATATTCAATTCTAGTATACACTCATGTTCCGGGTGCGTACATATTTCTTACTAGAAAAAAAATTATGAATGTAATAAACGATTTAAACACAATATAGAAATATTTATTAAAATTAATTGTTCACATTAGTTTGGAATTATGTTTAAAAAAGGGTTAGGCTCAAGAGCCTTTCAGTGTATGAAGCTACGAAACAAACTTTAATTTAGCCTCGAACTTGATCTCACTTATGACCGTCTCAAATTGAGTTTTTAGTGAATTGAACTCAAGTAATTCACGAGCAACTTGACTCGTTAACACCCTAGACATGCCAGCTATAAGGTTTCATATGTTTCATACGTTTGTGTAAACACTTAAGCCCGCCACAAGAAGCATGATATAATATTTAATTATAGTATATACTCATGATCCGAGTGAATATGCGTGTTTTACGGAAAAAGAAGTTTATGAATTTAATGAATAATATAAAAAGAATACGATATAAATATTGATTGAAATTTATAAAACGAGGGTTACAACTATGTTGATTGAAATTTAATGAATAAAATAAAAAGAATATAATAGAAATATTGATTGAAATTTATAAAACCAGGGTTACAACTATATTGGCCTCACACAACTACATATTCAATTATATGTTTCAAGATTTTATTTATTTATTTATTTTTTGTAATTTAGGTGTCAAATTAATTAAACTTTAATTCATTATGAACTCATAGATTTTTTTACCTTTTCAAGATTGTTAACATTAATATGGAATTACATTTAAAAAAGGATGTGAATCTTACTGGTGTTATAAAAATAACTTATAAGCATTGGAAGTTTTATAAATTCTTATTAATGGTTTTTCATACTTTTCATCATGTGAGTGTAAATTTAATATAACTTATTGGTTTTACATAGAAACTTAATTCTTTTTTATTTTAAATTAAATTAGAAAGTTTTATGTATTAAATGTATACGCGTGTTTTACGGATTAAAGATTATGAATTGAATGAAAAATATAAAAATAATATAATAGAAATATTGATTGAAATTCATAAAACCAGGGTAACAACTATGTTGGTCTCACACAACTACATATTCAATTATACGTTTCAAGATTTATTTATTTACCTTTTTGTTATTTAAGTGTTAAATTAATTAAACTTTAATTAGTTATGAACTCATAGATTTTTTTTATTTTTTTTTACCTTTTGAAGATTGTTAACATTAATATGGAATTACATTTAAGAAAGGATGTGAATCTTACTGGTGTTATATAAATAACTTATGAGTATTGGAAGTTTTATAAATTCTTATTAATTGTTTTTCATACTTTTCTTAATGTGAGTGTAAATTTAATATAACTTGATGATTTTACATAGAAACTTAATTCTTTTTTATTTTCAATTAAGTTAGAAAGTTTTATGTATCAAACTCATACGTGTGTTTTACGGAAAAAAGATTATGAATTTAATGAATAATATAAATAGAATATGACAGAAATATCAATTGAAATTTATAAAAATAGGGTTACAGCTATGTTAGCCTCACACAACTACATATTCAATTATACGTTTCAAGATTTATTTATTTATTTTTTGTAATTTAAGTGTTAAGTTAATTAAACTTTAATTGGAAGTTTTATAAATTCTTATTAATAGTTTTTCATACTTTTCATCATGTGAGTGTAAATTTAATATAACTTTTTGGTTTTACATAGAAACTTAATTCTTTTTTATTTTAAATTAAGTTAGAAAGTTTTATGTATTAAATTTATACGCGTGTTTTACGGATTAAAGATTATGAATTTAATGAATAATATAAAAAGAATATAATAGAAATATTGATTGAAATTTATAAAACTAGGGTTACAACTATGTTGGTCTCACACAACTACATATTCAATTATACGTTTCAAGATTATTTATTTACATTTTTGTTATTTAAGTGTTAAATTAATTAAACTTTAATTAGTTATGAACCCATAGATTTTTTTTTTAATTTTTTTACCTTTTCTAGATTGTTAACATTAATATGGAATTACATTTAAGAAAGAATGTGAATCTTAATGGTGTTATATAAGTAACTTATGAGTATTAGAAGTTTTATAAATTCTTATTAATTGTTTTTCATATTTTTTTATAATGTGAGTGGAAATTTAATATAACTTGATGATTTTACATAGAAACTTAATTCTTTTTTGTTTTCAATTAAGTTAGAAAGTTTATTGTATTAAATTCATACTTGAGTTTTACGAAAAAAAGATTATGAATTTAATGAATAATATAAATAGAATATGACCGAAATATCAATTGAAATTTATAAAAATAGGGTTACAATTATGTTGGCCTCACACAACTACATATTCAATTATGCGTTTCAAGATTGATTTATTTTGTTATTTAAGTGTTAAGTTAATTAAACTTTAATTAGTTATGATTTTTTTTTACTTTTTCTAGATTGTTAACATTAATATGGAATTACATATAAAAAAGATGTGAATTTTACCAGTGTTATAAAAATAACTTATAAGTACCAGAAGTTTTATAAATTCTTATTAACTGTTTTTCACACTTTTTATAACGTGAGTGTAAATTTAATATAACTTATTGGTTTTACATATAAACTTAATTCTTTTTAATTTTAAATTAAGTTAAAAAGTTTTATGTATTAAATTTGTTATTAAAAATGATGTAGAAGTTATTATGTTCATGTACCAAGACGGCACTTGCACTTTACTCATACACACATGAATATTACGGACACGACTGCCGTATGATACACCTAGGGGTGTGAATGAGCTGAGATGAGCTAAGCTTGAGCTCGCTCGTATAATTATATATATATTGTTGATAAAGGACGATAAAAAGTAACTTTATTAGCTTTTTATTATTTTTCTATTTAATATATTAAAATATTTTATTATTATATTACTTTTAATAACATATATTTAATATTTTTTTACCTTTTAAAAACCATATATTTTCTTTGTTTAGAACAAATTTTAATTTTTCGATTAATTTGATACTTCTCTAATAATATATGTTTATAACTTTTTTTTAAAAACTTAAGTACGTAGTTGTGCTTGATTTTTCCCTGACATTCCGTTATAAGTTTTGTTAAAAACGAAGTTATATTCAAAATAAAGTATTTATTTGATATTATAAAATGGTACGATGACAAACTAAACCGTTCTAATGGTTTGGCTTTCTAAACAATATGCTTTATTTTCAAATCATGTTTGTTTTACATTATCATTTGTTCGGTTTAGCCGCAACGTGCGATGTAAAAAAACTAGTTATTATCATCTACTAGTTATTATATTTATGCAGGATGTAAATATTTTTAATAAACATACTTTATAATTACATATATAGCACAATATATTAATTTTTCATTATTTGTATATTAATAGCTAGTTTGCCATATATATTTATTACACTAAATAAATGTTATTATATTTATAAAAACAAAAGGCTCATCAGCTTGCTAGCCTAGTCAAACTCAGTAGATGAAGCTCGGTCTCGTTTATAAAATGAGTTTCAATTCAATCTCGAGTTAGACAACTTTTAGGTTCAATGTAAATCAATGTTGCAGCAAGCTCGACTTGTTAACACCCTAGACATGCCATGCCTATCGTAAGGCTTCATGTATTTCATATATTATTTGAGTAACAT
This sequence comes from Helianthus tuberosus, assembly GCA_030545235.1. Classification (NCBI taxonomy): domain Eukaryota; kingdom Viridiplantae; phylum Streptophyta; class Magnoliopsida; order Asterales; family Asteraceae; genus Helianthus; species Helianthus tuberosus. The sequence goes on from CM060400.1 coordinate 205,162,946, forward strand.
TTTATTTAACCTGTCATAGAAAGCATGAAACAATTTTTAATTCAAATACACACTCATGATTCAGGTGAGTATGCGTTTTTACGGAAAAAGATTGTAAATCTCAAAAATGATATAAAATCAGCATTAAATTTTTGATTAAAATTTAAAAAATGCAGGTCTCGGCCATGTTGGCCTTACGTGCTTCTATATTCAATTATACGTTTTTTTTTAAAAAAAAAAAAATCCTTTTTAATAATGTGTTTGAATTTAATAAAACTTTAGTTATGAACTCATTGATTTCTATATTAACTTTATTGATTTTAAACATGAAAATATTATAGTGCTAACATTAATATAAGATTTTATTTTTTAAAACATCATGAATATTATTTTTTATAGCATGTCTAAAGATCTTATTATATTTATTACAATAAAATTACACAATTTTATATGTTCATAGTTGTCCCAAGGTTGTCTGATAAGTAATCTTGCTTATCAAAAAGTTATTGCATGCATTGTATTCAAAACTACTAATGCATTCTTTTCAAAAGTATTAAGCTATTTTCAAAAGTACTAAGCTGTATGTATCTCTCAAATAACATGCGAGACAATAACGTCCACTCGCGCTTTACGCATGTGAATATCACAAACATGCCTTTACAAGCCTTCCGACTGAATGCGTGCATGTAACGCTCCAATGGAGCGCGTCTTGAGATTGACGCCTGAATACCCCAAATAACCTTTATAAATAGGGCTTCATAGCTCTGATTCTCAATCACAGTTGTGTAATACACCCCTTCTCTCTTTCTCTCTCTACACACACTATTTTCCACATCTCTCTTAGTACACCCTTGGTAAGTTTTCTATATTTTCATAGATATTCATCGTTAAAAAAATCTCCGGCTTCGGCGCCGATCAATTCTCTGGTAAACTTTATTTCACTTTGATATTTGATTTTCTCTCTCAATATCTATATGTGTGTGTAACGCCTCTAGTGTTTCATCGGTGTACGGAAAGCTATACTTGACGGTGGTCAACAAGGAAATTGTTGAAACACTTGAAAGTTAACTAGTTTTTTTTTTTTTTTTTTTTTTTTTTGGAACGACGGCTATTTTATTCAAAAGTTAACTAGCTGCAACTAAATTCATATAGAAGTTATTTTCTTAAACATTTCTCCATTTGTGCGTGTAATCCATGCGCACGGCCATTAGATTTTTTCTGTATCGTTCTATTTTTTTAATTTAAATTCGCCATTAACAAAAAAGTTTTTCTGGTGTAATTTTCAAATGATGGATTAGGGAAATTCTCATTAATTTTAAAAAATCGACTTATGTTTTTTTTATAACTTTTTTGATTTTGTATTTGTGTTTTTGCTTAAATTTGAAATTATACATCAGACACAGGTGATGTCGACTGAGTTGTGCAATGAACTTCTGTTACTAGTGCTTCAGTTTTTAGATGAGGAGAAGTATAGGGAAACGTTACACAGGTAATCTTTTGTCAATTCTTTAAGTTGCTAGTTATTGTCATTTTTAGCTTAATTTCATGTTGGAATTTGTTGCGAATTGTAACAATTTTGTTGGATTTATGAATCGGTTTAGGTTGGAATCTGAATCTGGAGCGTTTTGTAACGTGGACTATATCGCGGAGCTTGTTACCAATGGAGATTGGGATGTGTTGGAGAATTACTTAGCCGGTTTCATAAACGTTAATGGCAATCGCCATTCCGTCAAAATGTTATTTGAAATTCGTAAACAAAGATACATAGAGGCATTGAATGCGTAAGATTGGTTGATCGATAAATCTTTAGATTTTTGTTATTTATGTATTGCTGGTCGATTCAAATTTTATTGTAATTTTGTTTGTTGTATGACAGGCAAGATCGACCCATGGCTTTGGAGATCCTCAAAAAGGACCTTAAACCTTTTAAATCAATGAATGAAGATGTTTACAAACAAATGACAAGTCTTATCGCCCTTAATGATATCAGGTTAATATAAAGCTTAGAAATATTTACTTGTCAATCTGTAATTTGTGATTCGTTCTTATAATTTTATCATGGTTAAATTGTGGTTAATTAAATGAATGCATGTATAGCACCCTCAGGAAAATGCATGCATTTTAAAGTTTTTGTCATTTTCTCATTAAAGCATTTGTTTTAATAAAACTATTATTAGGTGGTTGGTGAATCAATTTGCTTTTAAATTGAAAAGTTATGGAATTAAGACATGATTAACAGTGGCGGATCTAGGATTCCGACCAAGGGGTAACCTTCGGATCTAGGATTCCGACCAAGGGGTAACCTTATATAAATAAGCCATAACGAAATCGAAAAAACGTCAAATTTTTCCAAAATTTACACTAATTTTTCCAAATTTTTTCCGACCAAGGGGTAACCCCGGTTACCCCTACCTCTATGGTAGATCCGCCCCTGATGATTAAAGTCGATTAAAATTTTATTGTTATAAGATTTGTCATGTGACATGTGAGGACGGGGGATATATCATGTGTCACACACATGTGTTTACAATAATGAAACATGTATTTTATTTATGGTTAGTGAAAATCGTCTTGTGAAAGTTTGTAAAATTCTAACAGTTAAACTTTAGCACAATTTTTTTTTAACAATTTCAAATATAATCTAAGGAAATATAGTTTAATCAATTAGTATAGGGTTCGATGAGGTACACAGAAAAAAATAAGGAATTCAGGAAATTACTAAATAATATAAATTTTTTAGAGCTTTTTCATCTGAACACATCTAGAAGCTTTTTAAATTAAAAAATAACTTTTTTGCTATTTTAGTTTTAAACATTATTTTATTATTAAAACGGCTTCTATATGGTTCAAATGAAAAAGCTCTGAAAAAACAGATAAAAATGATTTTTTTACATGTAAACATATTTTTTATGATTGATCGGTTCTCCATTTTTAATGATTTCTATTATTAAACCTCGCACTAATCAATTATGTACACACTTTTGAAATCAGGGAGAACCCACAGCTTAGCGAGTACACTGATGACAAAAATGCAAGGGGTATATTGGTTAATGATCTCAAGAAACTGATTCAATCGAACCCAGAATTGCGCGATAAGATCCAGTTTCCTTCTGTGAAAGCCTCGAGGCTGCGGGTTTTAGTCAACCAGAGGTAATTATTAATATCACTCACATGATGTTTCTACTGTCTACTTGATCATCATTCATCAGTATTAATCTTGTTTGATCAATGTGTTTACATGAACATTTTTTGCAGCCTAAACTGGCAGCACAATCTATGCAGGACCCCAAGGCCCAATCCAGAGATCACAACAATCTTGGAGGACCATGTTTGTGCACCTCCACCACAAGCCGCTCAGGCTCCAGCCCCGGTGGTTAACAATCAGTTAACGGCTTCCATGTTTAGAGCAGGCTTTTTGCATCAGGTAAGGCAACTTAACGAGTTAACTTACTTTCGAATTTGCTAATATTTAATGTACTTTTTACGGATGCAATGATTTGGTTTGGTTTTGTCAGCCATCATTAATGCCACCACCCGAAGCAGTTTTTCTTGGTGCATCTCGTGGTCAACAGTCGCTCAACCCACCCGCTTTGGTTCAACATCCTAACATGTCAGGGGTTCTCGTTCGCAGTAATCAAAATAATGCAGGTGACCTAAGTTGTTAATTTTATTCTACCCTTTTAAGTGTCCCATTACATCTAACAATACACTAATTAAATGTAAACATGCAGATACTGAGATTGTCTTAAGGAGATCAAGGCATTTTGGGATGTCAGAGGAGGTATATATATTAGATATCGAGTATGAGTATTCTTTTATACTAGTACTAACAAGTTATAGTTCAAATGTAATTTCATGTTATAAACTTGTGCAGATTAGAAATGTTCCCACATCATCCGTTGCGCGCACTACTCAGAGCCATCACATGTTTAACTTTCTTCCAACTGATGATGTGCCCAAAGAAGTTGTTTCGGTTATTAATCAGGGTTCAGAAGTGAAAACCATGGATTTTCATCCTCAGCACCGAACTCTACTAGCAGGTTAGACTTAGTTCTCTCCAACTTAATTAATAAAGAAATATATTCGAAATCAACTATTTTCTGTACGTAATACGATTTTATATACTTGCATATGGCATATATATTCAGTTGGCACAAACACTGGTGATGTTTCAATATGGGAGATTGGTAACCGGATGCGGATTGAACATAAAAATTTCTGTGTATGGAATATTACTGCATATTCCATGGCTATTCAGGTATGACCCTTTCATTTGGAACTGAATAATTAGGTTATAATAGTTGTATTAACACTTATGTCATTTTTATGGTGTTTAGGCTACTTTCAATGATGGATATCCTGTGGTGGTCAATGCTCTTAGGTGGAGTCCTGATGGCTTATTTTTGGGTAAGTATTAACATTCTTCTTCTTCTAAGGATGTTTACTGAAATTGGTCTTAATACTTCAATTTCTGTATCAGGTGTTGCATACTCGAAGCATATTGTACACGTATATTTGTATCGTGCTGGTCATGAACTAAAAAGGCACCTAGAGGTGTGTCCAGCAATAAACTTCATAACTTAGCTTAGTACTTTGCTTAGTGATATATTAATATTTTCTTTAATCACTAATTGCTAGTTACTTTTATTCAGATTGAGGCTCATGCCGGCAATGTTAGTGATCTTGCCTTTACCATTCGACACAAGAAATTAATCTTCATAACTTGTGGAGAAGACAAAACTGTTAAGGTTATTTACCACAACAAATTCACCATTGTCACAATATTAAATGGATAAAACCATGAAATGTGCCTTTAATTTCTTGGATTTGTACAGCTTTGGGATGCTACAACGGGTGCCAATTTTTTCATATTTGAAGGTCATGTTGCACCTGTGACTTCTATATGTCCGCATAGCAAAGATAACATACAGGCATGTGACAGTGTATGCTCTTCTTCAACATCAAACTTTCGAGTAATTTAATGGAAACTTCTTTTTTCTTTCTTTTTAATTTGAAGTGTTTGTTTTATAGTATATCTTTTCTACGGCTACCGATGGAAAAATCAAGGCATGGCTACATGCTGACCGAGTTACAAAAATTGATTACGAAACCCCAGGGTATGTCTGGACAAAAATGGCATACAGTAGCGATGGGTCACGGTATTGCTTATATTTAGTCATTTAACACCGATTTTAACTATTGGTGGATCTTTGTATTTATTCACATAAAACTCACAGGTTTTTCTCATGCGGTTCAAGAGAAGACAGGGTTTCGTTCCTTGTGGAATGGGCCGAAAGTCAAGGTACAGTCAAACGACAATATATCGGTCTTGGGAAACAACATGTAGGTGTTATGCAATTCGATACAGCCAACAGATTTTTGGCAGCTGGAGACGAGTCTCTAGTTAAGTTTTGGGACATGGATAACAAATTCGTTCTGCACACCACGGATGCAGCCGGTGGATTACCGGTAACATCTTCATGAATCCGTTTAACATTTTTATTTTTCTAATTCTTAAATTGTTATATATTCCAATATTCCATAACTCATTTTATTAAATACATTTTCAGGCCTCACCTTGTGTTCGCTTCAGTAAAGATGGCATACTATTGGCTGTAACAACTATTGATAACGGTGTAAAAATACTTGCGAATCCAGAAGGTCAACGGTTGGTGAAATCTTCTGAGAATCATCCAGAAGCACTTAGACTTGCTTCTGCAAGTGCTGCTAAGGTAATCTGATCTATGATTCTATTCACTTGTGTAAATATATAACATCTTCTAAAACTATTTAATGTCATTCTTACATTGATAACATGTTGTGCAGGCCTCTAACGTTAACGCTGCTTCTACCTCATCAGCAGGAACAATTGCAAACATCGGTTTGCCTGATAGAAGTGTACCGTTTCCAGTTATGTCTACTGTGCTAAGCATAAGACTGATTAATATCACTATATGCCTGTATTTTTATTTTGTAATTAATTAACTAACTAACTATTAATCAACTTCTTATGAATTATTCAGAATCAGGATAACCAGAATATGTCAGATGTCAGAGGTAAGATAACGGATGAGTTTGAATTCCCGATTATGTGGAGGCCAAAGGAAATAACTGAACCATCTCAACTTCGATCCTTGAGACTTCCTGATACTCTTTTACCAGTTAAGGTTAGTACACCTTAATGAACTTAACATGCTATATGGTTTTGTATTATTGTATATTTCACTTAATTCTTTTGTTTGTGGGTATTTTCAGGTTATCAGGCTTATGTATACACACTCGGGTAGTGGCGTACTTGCACTTGCTTATAATGCTATACACAAGCTCTGGAGGTGGCAGAAGAGTGATCAAAATCCTACCTCCAATGTACTAACATTAACATTCATGATATGATTATTAATTTATTATGATATCCCTAAGGCTTCAACTTATAAGTGTGTTTTTAATAGGCAACTGCTGATGTCCCGCCACAAATTTGGCAACCTCCAAGTGGCATTTTGATGACTAATGATATACAGGATGCGAATACGGGTGATACTATTCCTTGCTTCGCCCTGTCTAAGAACAAATCATATGTTCTATCAGCATCTGGAGGCAAAATCTCACTCTTCAACTTGCCAAATTTTAAGGTAAATAAACATATGGTTGTATTTTAACTTCTTTTTTTTTTTTTGCGTTTTGTATATTAATGCTTCCTTCTTTTGCTTTGCAGACCATGACGTCCTTCAAGGCCCCACCGCCGGCATCCACATGTCTGGCTTTTTATCCACCGGACAATAACATAGTTGCGATTGGAATGTCGGATTGTTCTATACTTATGTACAATGTTCAATCTAATTCGGTACAATGTCTCTCATGCACCTAAACCAAATAGTTTGTGCTGATTGTATAGCTAACAAATCATGTTTTGTTGTAAAATAATTTAACCTTCATAGGTGGTACAAATGCTAAAGGGTCACCAAAAGCCTGTCACTGGGCTCGCTTTCGCTATTGAGAGAAAAATGTTAGTCTCAGCAGGAACTGACGCCGAGGTATGTTACTTGCGCGCAATAATTCTCTTTCTTATTCGTTAAAAGGTTTGTCTAATTCCCTCGTATATGACTCTATGATTCAGTTGTGCGTGTGGAATACCGTCAGTTGGAAAAAAGTCGCAAGCAAGTTCCTAAAGCTTCCTTCTAAAAGAACCAACAACTCACAAGCAGAAACCCGAGTGCATTTCAACCCGGACAAAACACACTTCATGGCTGTTCACGAGACACAGATAGCCGTTTACGATCCAGCTAAACTGGATTCTTGTATGCAGGTACATTTAACTAGCTAGTAACCATTTCATAACTACTAGTGTTTAATACATTGTATTAACTTTTTTTTTGGGAATATTGTTGCCAGTGGGTCCCTCGGCAAGCAAGTGGTTCTATAGCAGATGCAGTTTATTCATGTGATGGTCAATCTATATTTGTGTGTGTTGAGGATGGAAGTGTGAGTATCCTTGAAGCAAACCCCCTCAAGCTCAAGTGTCGGATCAATTGTGCAGCCTATATGCCATCGAAACGCAGGTACATATATATATACACACATTCCTTATTCCTAGTAACAGAGTACATATATTTTTTGCAGGGTCAATAATACAAACGATAACTAACTGTGACAACAATAAACAAAACATTATTATCGGGTTACATGAGTTAAAACTAAACAGGTTATTGGCTTGTATACTCGGGTTAGTATTTTAAAAAAGCTTAATAGGTTCTAAAATGTTATTGGAGTTTTAAACTTTAAAGATTTTTTTATATAAAATAGTTTATATATGACATATACAAAAAAAACTTTAAAATTGAGGCCCGAAATAATGGGTTAAGTGCGGTAGTACCTCTTGCACCTTCCTCAAAGCCCCTACTGACATGATGAAATTACTTTTTTTACAGTGCAATAAGGGTGAGTCCTAAAGCAATTGCTGCACATCCTTCTGATCCAAATCAACTTGCAATTGGGCTTTCGGATGGTGGAGTTTATGTTCTCGAGCCACTTAAAGCAGACAAGCAGTGGGGCGGTGACCCATCGGCTGAATCCAGTGCAGGTCCTATCATCAACCTTGATCCGAACCATACTTAGGCGGCTTAACTGGAAGCATGCGTGTGGCTGTTTGTGATGCATGTTTAATGTTCAGTTTGGTCTGGTTTTATCACCTGAAGTTTCTAGTTTGCTTGATGTTTTTTTTTACAATAAGACTTTGTCATGCATTTCTGTTTTTCAAGTTTTCTATCAGTTGTAACTGGATTACCAATTTTAGGTATCTATGGTTTTAATGTTTTATGCATTTTATGGTTTGTTTAAATTGTGGGTGTGTATGGACTATTTGCATTAAAATCACATGGTTTTAAGAAAAATATTATTGACATCATTATACTTTGTTTTTTACATATTTTTTTTTTGCCAGCCAAAAAACTTCATTCCAACAAAACAAACAACTCCATTAGCCAGCAGCTAAGGGAGCAATACAGACCAAAAAAACCCCAGCGAACAGAAAAACAAATAAAAAGACCAGACTATCTGTTGGATTATTCGGGTTTGTTTACGGGTCACGGGTCGGTGCGTTATCGGGTCACGGTTAAAATGGTTAATTGTTTACGAATACGGGTCAGATTTGGCTCCAACTTGCAGCAGAAGAATCAATATTATACATGTGGATTTAGTGTTTTAATTAGTCAAGTTTGACCGAGAATTGTGGATGTGGACGTTAGCTACTCATTTACGTGTGCCTACTCTTTAGGATAGAATATTAGTAGTTTATTCCTTTTTGTTTTGCATGTGCACATCATTGTAAAGGCTATATTTAATGAATAAAAGAGCCAGCTTCATTTTGTAAATCGTCTGCACATTCAGTTACATATCATATACATACATACGTAAATTGTGTGTATATTTAGAGTGATTTATTTGGGGCTTGTAACCAACACTATCCAAAGTCTAAGTTTTCAAAACTACACCACCTCTCTATACTAAGACTGACCATTTTGTTCCTCTTCACCATCCACCAGAAAGAACCATTCCTTATTTCCTCCACAATCGTGTATACAGTTTTAAGTCTTCTATTAAAGAGCTTATCGTTTCGATTGAGCCAGATCCTCCATAGCGTCTTCAAGAAGATGGCATACACGACGCGTTTCCTCTTTGCCTCCAGCCCCAAGCTTGTGCAGTGGCCGAGAATCTGACTAACAGAGACGAACGATTCTGGCACCGGGATCTTCACCCAAACACAGATCATCCACCAAACAGTCTTCGCAAAGGTACAAGCAACCAACAGATGGTCCGCAGTTTCGTTTTCGATCCCGCACACTGGGCACATCCCGTTACTGAAGATGACATGTCGCTCTGCCAACGCCATTGCTGTGGGAATCCTGCCTTTCACCGCCCTCCAAGCAAAGCAATTAACTTTAGCGGCCGCAATCTTACTCCATAGAAAGTTGTCTTGTTGCCCATCCTGGTCCAAGCTTCTATCCAGATCTGCACGAACCAGGCTAACCGAAAATTCTGTCTTTCCATCTGCATTTTCCCACCTCCACGTGTCTGTGCCTTCCTTTATATTCTGTTGTCCCAACATACTTTCTAGTTGAGTCCATTGATCCCGTTCGATTGTCGACTGAGGCAATTTTTTCCATTTCAAATCCCAACAGTATCCCGCACCCACCCATTTGTACAAGTCCCGAATCAAGTCTTACTGCCCATTTGAGATGGAGAAGAGAGCTGGGAACCTATCTTTAAGGCGACCCCCCTGAATCCATTTGTCCACCCAGAATCGAGCCAGATTCCCATCCCCCACGACGCACACAAAAGCTTCATTCAAATCGATATTATACTTACTAAATTCTCTGTTTACTGCAGCGATGCTCTTCCAATGTCCACCCAAAGAATTTTTAACCGGAATAACCCCCCAGTTCCTCCTTCCTTTGTGCAACGATGTTACCGTTTTGGCCCACAATTGATGGCCGCACTCCCTATATCTCCACCACCATTTCGCGATCAATCCCAGATTCAGTTCCTTTATGCCTCCAACACCCAACCCACCTTTTTTCTTTGGCCGTAGTGTTGGTGCATGCGTCTGTCGACTTCGTCTTGTATCGAGTCTTGTTTGTATTTAGATAGATCAGGGCACGTTATACGAGAAAATGTCAAAAATAGGGTGAATAGCAGTTTCAAGCGAAATAACAAATGTGATTCCGCTTGAAATGATCATGTTCACTTCAAGCGAAATCACATGTCTTATTCCGCTTGAAGCTGATATCGCTTGAAACCTGATTCCGCTTGAAACCTGTTCAAGCGAAATCAGAACCCTATATATACCTTGTGCCTGATTTCGTTTGAGTGTGTTGTGAATCTTTCCTGTCAGAGCAACAAAGTGCTGCCGAAGTGTCGTCTCGCTGTAAAACGTTGAATAATCAATAATACGACAGTTTAAAGTGATAATCTAGCTGAATTGACCTCAATACGTTTGTTTCCGTCTTTCGTATTGAGTAAAACTCTTCTGATCGACTCGTTCGGGTCTGAAAACGATCCTACAAGTGGTATCAGAGCTCAGGAAGAAGAGTTCTTACCAATTCAGCTGCAAAATCTGATTTCTACTCCTTTTTCAAATTTTATAATGTTTTTGATAGAACAAAACTTTTCAAACATTTGACTTTTGAAATTGGTGAATATTCAAACAGATTTTATAAGAAAAGAGCAAACCTTGACAACCAGAAATGAGTTGTTAAGAAGTCTGATGGTAGTTCTAGCAATGATTCTGATTTATCAAAATCAGAGGAGCTATCTTCTGGCGATGAATCTGATTCCACAAAGTCAGAGGAGTCACAGGTTGAGATTAAAAGTGAAAAATCAGTGCCGACTGTGGATGATGTGAAATTTCCACCACTTCGGGCTGGAAATTTTAAGAAGAAAATTGGAAAAGTTGAGATTTCAAATCAGTTCTTTTCTGAAAAGAAAGAATTTGATATTGAGAAAGCCTTCAATTCCAAAGTTCATAACATTTTTGGAAAAATGGTTAACAGGAAGGTAAAAGGAGTCAAGGAGTTTTACGAGAAGAAAACAAAGAAGCAAGGTAAAGTATCATCCCTGGTTTGTGACTGGGATGGTACCTATTACGAACAGTAAAATCCTGGCCTTGCCGGAGCTCCCAAGTTGGTAATCGCGGAGCATGAATCGGCATCTTTCTTATATTGTTTGAAAAAATTGAAAATTGGTCACAAGTATGACTTGCCGGAACTTCCAGGTTGGTAAGTGAGGAGTAGGTATCGGCATCTTGAGAATTCAACCTACATATGGTAACTTACAAGTGGTATTGGTTGGTAAGCCATGTGGTTGAAAAAGAATTTTTCTTACAAGTGGTAAATCAAGGACATTAAGTTGTACTTGCATTTTCCTATAAGTGGTATTTTGAAAGACAATGTAATAAATCCCTAACCTACAAATGGTAAAATCAATCAACAAAATTTATTTTCCGGAAAAACCATTTGATTAAAACAAACTTAAGTGTTTTGAAATCAATGGGAAAATAGTTTGTTGTGAGGGGGAGTTCTGATTGTTTATGCCAAGTGGATGGCGAATTAAAGTGATTAGATATCGGTTGTCATTTTTCGTGTATAGTTTGTTTTCAAATTTCTTTAAATGTGTTTGCATTTTAGGGGGAGTAAATTTTTCAAAAAATCCAAAAACATTTGAAAATTTGAAAAAGCCAAAAACATAATAAAAATTGAAAATGAGGTTTTGTGTCAAAGAAGAGGAAATGATAGTACATCAGTGGACTATCACAACATGTTAAAGACATGGAAAGTTAAATTGTGATAAACGGTCTCACTGATGATATGCCTGTAGGTTTTTACACATTTAGTAGATTGTGACGAGATATAAACCTAAATTTTAAACTTGCTTATATCGTGGGGAAACATCTCTCGGATATATGGGTAATCCCCGAAATCTTGTTTGAAAGGCCCCTCTTTCTGAGATACTAGGTCTTTATGCTCAGTGATATCTGGGGTATTATCCCAGGACTTCTGATAATGCGGAAGCAATGGCCTAGTCCCCGGAGAATACTTTACTGCTTGCTTGAAATATAGCGCCGCCCTCAGCATAAAATGATGAGACAATAAAATTGCTAATCAATGCTGCTGTAAAAAAGATCCTCTAAAGGGGACCCACCAAAAGTCGAGCCGTCATCTCTCTGCTGAACGGAAGTTCTGACCTGAGCCCTCACGATTTTCGCAATTTAACCCCTTACAGATATCATATGTGGTATACTCACCTGTAAGACTGAATATTGGGATCTGGATACGGGAGTATATTCTGAGGTGGGACACGCGATTGAGTTTAAGTTCTTAAGACATTAATCCGTATCTCGAAACAGTTGAACTTTGTGTAAGAATTTAAGTGGACCAGTATACTGACAATCTAAGTGAATCGTTTAGAACTTAAAATGTTTAAAGCTTAACGGTGTTGGTGATTTGTCTCAGAAACTGATATGATCCTCTTACACAAACTCACAAAAATATTGTATGTAAATATTTCTTCTCTGCATTTCATTTCATTCAAAAATCCAAAAAGATTTTCAGTGTGTTTTAGCTTAAATTTTGAAAAATTCAAAAAGATTTTCGACAACTGGTGTTGGAGAGCTGATTTTCAAAATTCCAAGTGCTAAACATGATGAACAAATGGTTTGGGAGAGTGTTGTTTTGAAAAGATAAATGATATTTCTTGAAGTGGTTCATCATAGATTAACATTGTAAAATCATTCTTTGATTATATAATTCCTGCAAGTGGTTCATTAGATGGTGAGATTGTTTTTACATGTGGTCATCAGAAAATTTATTGTTGGGTAGAGTTTTGTGCAGGTAAGAGCCAGGAATCGATCTTGAACCTGAACCTGTAGAGATTGTGCAGGAAACAGGATAAGAGCTAGGTGATCTTGAGATAGTCGATAGAGAGCCAGGTTCCGTTACCTGAGAACTCTGTGATTTTAACAAGGTAGGCTGCGATCCCAGCATATCGAAAAGGGGAGTCTGAAGACACCTGTGGAAAGAGCTCAGAGCTAGGTTGCGATTCTGGAAGAAAGAGAAGAGATAAGATTTGAGGATACTTACAACGTCAGATACTTCAGAGAGCTCGAGAGGGCTGATAAAGACTGAAGATGCGAAGACTCGACACTTTAAGACTCGTCAACATTCGAGGGGGAGTCTGTTGGTGCATGTGTCTGTCGACTTCGTCTTGTATCGAGTCTTGTTTGTATTTAGATAGATCAGGGCACGTTATACGAGAAAATGTCAAAAATAGGGTGAATAACAGTTTCAAGCAAAATAACAAATGTGATTCCGCTTGAAATGATCATGTTCACTTCAAGCGAAATCACATGTCTTATTCCGTTTGAAGCTGATATCGCTTGAAACCTGATTCCGCTTGAAACCTGTTCAAGCGAAATCAGAACCCTATATATACCTTGTGCCTGATTTCGTTTGAGTGTGTTGTGAATCTTTCCGGTCAGAGCAACGAAGTGCTGCCGAAGTGTCGTCTCACTGTAAAACGTTGAATAATCAATAATACGACAGTTTAAAGTGATAATCTAGCTGAATTGATCTCAATACGTCTGTTTCCGCCTTTCGTATTGAGTAAAACTCTTCTGATCGACTCGTTCGGGTCTGAAAACGATCCTACACGTAGAACTCTATTCCACAAAAAGGTTTAGATATCAAAACTGTGAGTCTTTAACTTCTTATCTTGAAGCCTATTACCAGTAGTGGATAGTTTAAATGAGAAGATATTCTTTGTAAGAAGAAAAAAGAAGAAATTTTAGCCAATAAGAATGTTTCATTTTACTTCATTTAATACTTGTAAGGGTGTATTTTTAAACTTACATAATCATTAATTTGTAGTTTTCATCTTTAATAACAAACTCCATTAAATTTTTAACTTATTTTCAAAAAAATATACATATTTTTTTTTCAAAAAAAATAAAATAAAAAATAATTTAGAGTGTAAGATAAATTACGAGGTGTGTTGGTTAAATTACGAGTTGTGTTGGATAAATTACGAGCCGTGTAGGATAAATTTCGACATGTGTAATATAAAATTTGATAATATGTAGGATATATGTTGGGTAAAATTTTAAGTGTGTATGAAAAAAATGAAATTAACTAATTAGTTAGAGAGAGAATAATTAATGTAAGATATTGTAAACTATTTAATGTTTTACTATTATATCATTTTCTTCTTAAATTGACTTTCTTCTCATTTGATCCTCCTCCATTACCAGTATAACTTAATTAATATAATAATTGAGTTTCTACAGAGATCGAAGTCTTAGGATTAAAGAGTATCATTATCTGAATGATTGGACTCCTGTTGGGGTGTTATAGCTTTCGATTTTTATATCATTATTGATATGAATGAGAGAAAGAATATATAGTTTTGGATAGTGGTCGATGGTTTCCAAACAACAGAAAATTGAATATACAAAACTCGTTCATGTATCCCATTACCGCCCAATTAATCAACCCAATGAAGAAAAAACGTTTCCATCATTTGATTTGATAAGAGAGTCAACCGAAGATATGCTAAGATGAGCTTTTCTATTGGATAAGCATGGTTACGCATCATCATAACATGGTCATGCTTCATGGGCGATCTATGATTGTCAACAAGGGAAAGGTTTGTTAAGCATGGTTACGCATCATCATAACCAGAGGTGGTTGCTGACTTAGGTTTAGGTTTGCAAGCCAACCGGTGAAGTAACCACAAGGAGGCAAGACAGACCAGCCGACAAAGTTCGTCTCTGTGAGGAAAGCTGCGAGTTATGCACGGAAGTAAGACATATCGTATATGGTCTCGGAGTTCATTAACACTAGAGGCATGGAACTGAAAGGAGTTCCAAACGACGTTTCCCAGAGGATCTACTTAGACTATCACCCGATCGTGAGAAGAAACTTAGAATTCATCCGAGACTAGGAACAACACCGATTGTTATGTCACAAAGTTAAAACTAATGTAGTAGTTGATGCTTTAAGTCATAAGTCTCATAGGAAGCCGAATCAAGTACGTGCTCTTAGATTAAATTGCGGATAGATTTAATAATTAAAGAGTACTCAAGAAACAGCAATCAAGGATGATGCTGAAAGATTATAAAGAAATAATGAAGGAATCAGAAAAAGGAATTAATGGAATTTGGAAATTCCATAAGAAAAGAATTTGGTTACTAATCAAGGAAACCTATGAGAAGGAATTCTCGAAAGAGCTCATAAAACTAAGTATTTGTTGCATCGTGTAAGTGATATGAGGTATCAAGAGTTTTATAAGAGTTACTGATAGATAGCAAGTTATGCCTCTAAGCATTTAATCTGTTAGCAAGTTAAAGCTGAACGTTAGAAACCTTTAGGTTTACCCCAACGATTAGAAATGCCAGTATGGAAATAGGATTGATAAAAATTGAATGTTATTACCAAATTCCCCAAAAACAATAAGTTGTAACAACATAATCTGGGTGATTGTGGATCAACTAACCAAGTTAGCTCAAATACTACCAATGAAGAAAACCCTTTAGCATAAAACGCTTAGTTAAGTGGTGTGGGAGCAAAATAGTCTCATTACATAGAATTCCATCATCTATTGTACTAAATCGAGATAGTCATTTTACTTCTTATTTTTGGGAAAATTTTAACCCGACCTATTTTGAGCAGTATAAAGGAACACTACTGTCACACCCCGAATTTCCACGTGTCACCGGTGGGCCCGGTGGGGAGTATTGTGACGTGGTTGGCAACATAATAGTCAAACAACACAATATATAAATGCACAGCGGAAGCAAAAGATAAATATATTACAATCCGAATATAAAGTAATATCGAGTATTACAACGGAAAGTAAAGGATCCACAGGCGGATCTTAAAATATAAATATTGTTCAACAGACTTTAGACGCCTAGAACTTGCAAGATTCTTTATTATCGTCCTGAGCAGCTTCCAGCCTATTACGTACTTGTACCTGTCACTTAGACTTTTGAAAATACGTCAGTTTTCACTGGTAAATACACTCAACTGACTCATTTTGAAAAGAGTTTGAAAATTGATTTGAATGCACGTGGCACAAAATATCTTTTATAATTTGATTAAAATGCACGAGGCAAAATTAATCTTTTATACTTGGGACAATTTTATTAATAAAGATCTTGTATCCGATTTACATGTTTGTCCAACATTTAAGGCCGGCGATTGTACAATACAAGCCGGTCAAGATTAATCGACACACTATAAATATAACTCACAAGAAGACATCCTTACGAGTGAGTATATCTTTTACATACGCAACAGGAGGTGTTATGCCTACACCTTGTGCTTAAGTTATGGTCATTCACTTTTTAAATGAGCCAAGGATATCCAGGACACGGTCATTAACCCCTAATGTTATTTGTTATCAATCAATACAGATTAAAACGGGATTATGCAATTTAATCATCTCCGATTAAAAGGTTTATACACCTGACCAAGCGGTATTTTTATAATACCGTATCCCAAGCCCGTATAAGGGGAAATAAGTTAAGAGTATTTACCTGAGCTAGCTCCTGTCTTAAATAGCAAGAATTATAATAACTCAGCCGTATTCACTTAAGTAAGCGTAGGTACAATTTACCGGAAGGCTCTAGTCTGGAATGATGGTATAAATAACCAATTAGAATGCTAACGGGTCTTTAATTAAGCCTAAGCTTAGACCGGTTAGTCTTAAAGAAATATACGGTTCAAACGCATGATTAAGCGAAGACCGGAATAGAATCTGTTTTAGACCCGACAAGTTTGAAGACTTGTATAATATGGGTAATCTAAACACCTTCTGGATTTTGAGATAAAAATGATAAGGTTTGACCCGTTTCGGCTAACTTATGCAAACTAGTTACATAAACCGAACCGAACGCGCAAGAGGCGTAACGGGTAACCATAAGAGTCATATACAGGTTTCCTAAGTTAATATGCTCCAAATATGTTGTGACATCAGTAAGATATCATTTATTATGCCCGAAACGAATTTAAACACAAACTATACCCCGTAGGGGTAGTTTGGTCATTTAAAAGGTTATAAAAGAGTTTAAGTATTCACCTGAGTTACAGGTCTGATGAAATCAGCAAAAATACTTGTTTTACTAAGTTATAACAGTAGGGTAAAGTATATATGTGAAATTTATCAATTATAACCAAACTATGCACCATAGGGGCATTTTGGTAATTTCACATAAGCCGAAAAGCTCAAAACTGAAGTCTGAGTTTAACAACCTTTGCTTACTGTTAAAACATTATAATTTGCCTCAAATATCAGTAGGTATCAACCCTTGTATGTTTATTATAGTTATAGCACATACTATGCGTTAAAAACGCTTAAAAAGGCGATTAGAGGCCATTTCCGGGTTTGATACATAAATCTGATATTTTTATATTTCCAGAGGCTTAAAATAATTTATTTATCATATGTGATCAGTAGCAAAAGGTTTGGAGTCGATTAGATATGTAAAACTCATTTTATAGTCCGTAAGGGCAAAACCGACAATTACCGGATTAAGCCTACGACTATAAGTTATGCTCAGCCTAAAATTTATTAAAAATCTTTAAAAATCTCAAAATAATACATTACATCAGTGGGTAAAGAGATTGATATCAAAAAGTATGTTTAAGTAGGCTATACGCTAAATACGCCGTTTAATTAACATAAGGCTTTCATTTTACGCTAACGAGCATAACTCTTTATCTACACCTCAAACTGATGTCAAATTTTGCATACAAGTTTATATATCAGTAATTAAAGTTTCTACTCTTTTACATTTCCAAAAATCACGTTTAAAGGTGAAAAGGGCATAATGGTCAACATATGAGCGATTAACGGAATCATGCGTATTAATCGGTTAACTAATGAACCATGGTGTATAATCACAGAGGGTTATACTAGCATGTAACCTGGTCCAAATGAAGCTCTTAGGTATTTCTAAAACATACCAAAACAGGTCAGAACTGAAGTCAAAGCAAAAGTCAAAGCTTTGCGACTTTCGGTTCCGAACCGGGTCTAAACTTTAAATTACCGGGTTGAACATGTTTAGACATGTTCTTACACTAATTACCAAGTTATATTAATGATCAAACAGGTTGTATGTGTTCTACATTGCAAATTATGCATAAATTAGAAACTAAGTATCCTGTTGACTTTTTAATGACAAGTTTGACCCGACATTTGACCTAGTTAGAGTGGGAATCAGGGGGAACCCTTTTAAGGGTTTATTACCCACATAATTACCAACTTATAACTACTTTTGATTCGACTAATCACTGGACCATTAGTGATTAATCTTAAAGTCAACCGTTAATTACGACGGTTTGACTTTTAAGCTAAAACTAAGCTAAAACTTAATTAAGAAAGGTTAAGCATACTTACCAAGGTCCGATGCTTGATTAGTGATCACTTGAGCCTGCTTTGGAGCTCCAGAAATGATCAGAAAGCTGAAGGAAAGTGTGAAGAACTTGTTGCAACCTTGCCCCTTTATATAGTGCTCAAATCTTCATGGATTATTGACACACAAGGTCTACCATTGATGTTTGATCACTAACAAGTGTCCCTAAATGTCTAGGGGGTGTTTAGGGGTCAAGCAAGATGAGGAAAATCGAGTTAAAATCGTTTACAAGGGCCAAGGCAGACAAGAAATCAAAAGAAATCAATTTCTATTCAGATAGGGCCGTCGCGTAGCGCGACGGCATGGAGGTTAAGGCTCGCGCTACGCGAGGGTATGGTGTTCAGCCAATACAACTTTCCATTAATTGCAGTTTTGGTCCCTGGTCCTTCTAAAGGTCGCTTTCACGTCTTGTTTTGCACTATGAGCCCTCTAAATTGACATATAAGGGCCTTAAGACATTTACCCACTTTGTTTAGCCCTCGGTTAACTTTATTGTTACCCGAAATATCCTAAACTTCAACGTTGACGCTTTAACCCCTTGTATACGAATTTGATCATAACTTTCTCATACGATAACGAAACTTTACGAAATTTATATCGTGCATTCTAGTAAGCATAATTAACCGTTACAAAGCTTCGGGTTTGTCAAAAGGTCACTCAGAGGTATAACTTAAACATGTTGACACATTTAACCCCTGTAGTTTGTAATCTCTCACTTTCTTTCATATTTAGCTTCGTATGATCCATGATTTATTCGTTTGAAGGTTTGAGCATCATGTAGGGTTAATGTACAATATATTTATTCACTGTTGACATTTTGAACACGTATATTCACATACTTTCCATGTTTGTCAACTTCAGTCCTTCTATAATATTCTTTCACACGTTTAATCTTATGACACGTGTCAACACATTATAGGACGTGAATTTTCGAGGTGTTACAACTACAAACATAGAAATACATGCTAAGTGCATGGGCGATAAATAGAACTATCATTTATCACTCATAAGATTCTCCAATAATCAGTCTACAAATAGTAGTGTTAACCGTTTAAAACACTTTATGGATGATGGTATCATCCAGTATAGTAAACATATATATGAGAAAAGCAACTATCAGGCCATGAGATCGGCAAACCATTGAAATTTAAATTAGAGAAAGGATATCACTAAAAGTCTCTCTGTATTAGAAAAGGAAGGTTAAGTCCAAGGTACGTAGGACCATTCCCAGTAATTCAGCGCATAGGACCAATTGCCTATCGCTTACAACTACCAGAAGAACTAGCTGGAATACATGATGTGTTTCATGTATCTAACCTCAAGAAATGTTTAACTGACGAATCCCTGGTAGTACCTCTTCAAGATATAGAGGTAAATGAGAAGTTAAAATTTATAGAGAAACCACTGCAGATAGAAGACAGAAAGGTCAAGTTTCTCAAGCACAAAAGACTAGTACTGGTCAAAGTCAAGTGGGATTCAAAGAGAAGACTTGAATACACTTGGGAACTGGAATCAGAGATGAAGCGAAAATATCCCTACTTGTTCCAATAAATCTCGAGGACGAGATTTTTATAAGGTGGGGAGGATGTAACAACTCTCACCAAAAGTCCTATTTCTTATTTCATATCGCCCAATAGGAAACCCTAATTGAGACCCCCAAGTAATATTGCATGGCCCCTAAAATTTTCAGAACAGTTGGAATCAGGATCAGGGCCCCTAAAACTCAGGGGGGTATTCCCCATTGACGATTATCCTCATAATTCGCTGAAAAAATCGAATTTTATCGTTTTGTTGACTCACCAAGGCTAGTTGAAAACGTGGCTACCCTATGCTAAAAAGGGCGCCGTCGCGCCACGCGACAGCCTGTCGCGCCATGCGACAGGGACAATTTTCCAGTATAAGTAGAGGACTTTGGCACTTGAAGTTTGGCGTTGGTTCGACGAAAAAACTCATTTCCTACACTGAGTTATACTCCATTTCGTTCAAAAACACACACAAACACGAAATTATGCCGCGATAACAGGGTAATAGCTCGATCACTGCTACGTTTCAAACTGCTCAATTCTTTTCTTTCCGTCAGCTTTTATTATAGTAAATAGTAGCTCAGAGTTATACCTTCTAAAACCCGAAACTCTGCCCGTTATTAGGGTAATAACTCTAATCACTGGTACGATACTTTATCCGATCGATTGAAGCCAATCCGATGAATGTTTAAGTGCTGCTCAAACTCGGGTTATACTTTGTCATTCGTCGTGAATTCGATGGATGTTTAAGTATTGCACTTTGTCATACGTCGTGAGGGTTTCAATCTCGTGATTATCATTAAAGTTGAATTGAGTAATACACTAATACGAGTTCCATTAGAAATTAGAACTCATAATCAGGAAGCTGTAAAACTAGAATACTTAGCAATTAAGTAATCTTAATGATTAAGCAAACTTAATAGTTAAGAAAACTTAGTGTTTAAGTAAACCTAATGGTTACGTAAAATTTAACTTAGCAGTTAAGTAAGCTAAGTAAGTTAATTAATCAGCTAAATACGTTATTTAATTAATCCGCTAAGTAAATCACTTAATTAAACCGTTAAGGAAAATTAATTAGTTAAGTAAGATTAATTAATCAGTTAAGTAAAGATTAATTAATCAGTTAAACAAGATTAATTAAGCTAAGCAGGATTAATTAAGTTAAGTAAGATTAATTAATCAGCTAAGTAAGATTTATTAAACACCTAAATAGATATACATGAAAAATAGATATATATCGGGTAGGTTTTATCTAGGGAAGGTTTTATCTAGGGAAGGTTTTATCTAGGGAATGTTTTATCTAGGGAAGGTTCAACTAAGGAAGATAACTCCTAGGCAAAATTCTATATAGGGGTAAGACTTATCCCTTGGCTATAAATAGGAATCTTAGGATTCATTTTTCTTTGCTCATTTCTTTTCTTCTTCTCTCTATACGTTGGTGTTCTAACCAATAATCACCGATGCGATGTTCTATCCGATCGATTCAGAAACCAAGTAACGGATGCCAAAGTGCTGTACTTTGTGAGTTCGTTAAATAGATGCCAAAGTGCTGTACTTTGTGAGTTCGTTAAATGGATGCCAAAGTGCTATCTAAACAAGGCTATACTTTGTGAATTTCATTAAGGTTCGGATCTCGTGACCATCGTTAGGTTTGATGTGGTTTTACACTAATACGTATTCCACTCTGTTATTAACTACCCGAAACTTTACACCATACTCTTACAATCAAAATGGATGCTTAATCATCAGAAGATTCAGAACCATAAAGTAGAAGCTTAGAATCAAGATGCTTGTTTAAACAAGACTATATGCTAACAAGGTGAGTCATTCTCTTTTTATCAAAGTGCTTTGCAAAACCTTAAATTGTTTTCCAGTTATAATCACAGGGATTAAGTCTTTGTAGTTTCCAATTACAGCCGGTATGTGGGGTTTTGTATACAATACTTGATAACCGTCACCATTGGACAACGAGTTAGTCAATGGGTGATATGACCATAGTCACAGAAATGAGTCGAGTGACAAATACCGTTGGGTAATTGGTTGATATATAAAAAACATTGTAATCGCTCTTAATACTGTATATTATAACAATGGATCATTTTGTGCAAATGAATGATTCACCGGTATTTCTTGCTGACCAAATGTTTTTAAAACCCGTTTCAGGTAATTACAGTAGATCGGAATAAGAGTTGGATACGGCACCAACAAGGCTTATAGAAGTGGCTCATTTTATCAATTAAATTAAATTAAGAAAAGTTGTTTTATGCAATCAGATTTATTCTAGATGAAAGCTACCTTTCAAAAAATTGTTTTATCCCATGTATTTAATAAATAAAATCCGGTGTTTTCTAAACTCTGATATTTTCCTAACTCACGGTCCTGATGAAATTTCCGCTGCATTACTTTTCTAAACAACCACCGGTACCACTTGGCTGCTCGCGTCTCTCGATTCCATCTAGGGTGGGGTCGGGGGTCGTGACAGTGTGTGTGGATGTCCGATCGGACATGGGAGGGGGACGAATGTCCCTCTTTGACTTTGACTTCACACATTTTCAACCTTGTGGATTATATTAAGTAGATATTTAGGTTTGTGGATAAAAACCAAGTTTAAACGCTCCCCCGGTTCGGTAAACGTTCGCGAAACGAGTGGTTTTCGTGTTGGTCATACCTTTATGAAAACCCGTGCGCTTTCACGTTTTTGCTTAAAACATCTTAAATAAATGTTTTATAAGTGTTTCTAGGCTTGACAGATGATGCAATGCGTGTTTAAATTGAAGGTGTTCCGTTAACTAGAAACTACTTCGATTAACGTGTACGCTACGTGTTAAGGTCTCAGTATCCCTATGTTACTGGCTAAAGATCATGTTCAAGCTAAATCATTCCCCCGAAATCATTCACGTCACAAACGGCCTTATTTTGTTAGTTGCGTAACATTTACGTTTCGTTATCGGAAAAACGAATCGTCTAAGATGTTTTTTAAGTGCGACAAGGATTGTAACTCTAAGTTACCTGTTAATGCATCAGATTAAATAATCCACGTCCTCGGAATCATATAAGACATGTTTGATTGCGTATCGAGCCTCGACAGTGCTTATCGATAAAAATTCTCATTTATAGTTAATGTTTTTGTTTACCGTGATTTTCACAAATGTCACAATTTCCCAAGGTTCTGTTTGATAAGCTATGTGGCTTATCAAAAAGTTACTAAGTTGTATGTACCTCTCAAATACATGTGGGACAACAATGCCCACTCGCACTTTACGTATGTGAATATCATGAACATTGTAGCTTAAACACACACACAACCAATTAAAAAAAAGGGTTAGATTAAATATTGTGAGTCTTCAACTCTCCAATTGAAGCCTATTACCAGGAAAACAAAAAGGTTTAGATATCAAAATTGTGAGTCTTTAACTTCTTATCTTGAAGCCTATTACCAGTAGTGGATAGTTTAAATGAGAAGATATTCTTTGTAAGAAGAAAAAAGAAGAAATTTCAGCTAATAAGAATGTTTCATTTTACTTCATTTAATATTTATAAGGGTGTATTGGTAAACTTATATAATCATTAATTTGTAGTTTTCATCTTTAATAACAAACTCCATTAAATTTTTAACTTATTTTCAAAAAATATACATATTTTTTTTAAAAAAAATAAAAAAATAAAAAAATAAAAATAATTTAGAGTGTAAGATAAATTACGAGGTGTGTTGGTTAAATTACGAGTTGTGTTGGATAAATTACGAGCCGTGTAGGATAAATTTCGACATGTGTAATATAAAATTTGATAATATGTAAGATATATGTTGGGTAAAATTTTATGCGTGTATGAAAAAATGAAATTAACTAATTAGTTAGAAAGAGAATAATTATTGTAAGATGTTGTAAACTATTTAATGTTTTACTGTTATACCATTTTCTTCTCAAATTGACTTTCTTCTCATTTGATCCTCCTCCATTACCAGTATAGCCTAATTAATATAATAATTGAGTTTCTACAGAGATCGAAGTCTTAGGATTAAAGAGTATCATTACCTGAATGATTGGACTCCTGTTGGGGTGTTATAGCTTTCGATTTTTTATATCGTTATTGATATGAATGAGAGAAAGAACATATAGTTTTGGAGAGTGATCGATGGTTTCCAAACAACAGAAAATTGAATATACAAAACTCGTTAATGTATCCCATTATCGCCTAATTAATCAACCCAATGAAGAAAAAACGTTTCCATCATTTGATTTGATAAGAGAGTCAACTGAAGATATGGTAAGATGAGCTTTTCTATTGGATAAGCATGGTTACGTATCATCATAACATGGTCATGCTTCTTGGGCGATCTGTGATTCTCAACAACTAAGGATTAGGCACGATCGTTCCCCAGCATACACAACTGTGCCTTAGTTAGACACTGTCGTGCCTCGGCTAGAAAATCACAATATATAATTTTGTTCATATAACATACTATATATTGTTAGTTATTTATTAATAAGTATATATAATAATACTTACTATGTACTATATTTATTACATTATATAAAAATTATTACATATATATATAAGGGAATTGTTTGTTAGGCTCGTGAGCCTGGTCAAATTCAATATTAGAAGTATGAGCTCGTTTACGAAGTAAACTTTAATTTAGCCTTAAAATCGACCTTATCTAATATCAAACTCAGTTTAAGCTTTTAATGAGTTGATATCAAGTAACTTATTAGTAGGTTAACTCGTTAACCCCTAAGCATGCCTAGTATAAGTTTTCATGTATCTCATAGGCCTCTCACAAAAGCATAGAACAATATTCAATTCTAGTATACACTCATGTTCCGGGTGAGTACATATTTCTTACTAGAAAAAAAATTATGAATGTAATAAACGATTTAAACACAATATAGAAATATTTATTAAAATTAATTGTTCACATTAGTTTGGAACTATGTTTAAAAAATGGTTAGGCTCAAGAGCCTTTCAGTGTATGAAGCTACGAAACAAACTTTAATTTAGCCTCGAACTTGATCTCACTTATGACCGTCTCAAATTGAGTTTTTAGTGAATTGAACTCAAGTAATTCACGAGCAACTTGACTCGTTAACACCCTAGACATGCCAGCTATAAGGTTTCATATGTTTCATACGTTTGTGTAAACACTTAAGCCCGCCACAAGAAGCATGATATAATATTTAATTATAGTATATACTCATGATCCGAGTGAATATGCGTGTTTTACGGAAAAAGAAGTTTATGAATTTAATGAATAATATAAAAAGAATACGATATAAATATTGATTGAAATTTATAAAACGAGGGTTACAGCTATGTTGATTGAAATTTAATGAATAAAATAAAAAGAATATAATAGAATTATTGATTGAAATTTATAAAACCAGGGTTACAACTATATTAGCCTCACACAACTACATACTCAATTATATGTTTCAATATTTTATTTATATATTTATTTTTTGTAATTTAGGTGTCAAATTAATTAAACTTTAATTCATTATGAACTCATAGATTTGTTTTACCTTTTCAAGATTGTTAACATTAATATGGAATTACATTTAAAAAAGGATGCGAATCTTACTGGTGTTATAAAAATAACTTATAAGTATTGGAAGTTTTATAAATTCTTATTAATGGTTTTTCATACTTTTTATCATGTGAGTGTAAATTTAATATAACTTATTGATTTTACATAGAAACTTAATTCTTTTGTATTTTAAATTAAATTAGAAAGTTTTATGTATTAAATTTATACGCATGTTTTACGGATTAAAGATTATGAATTGAATGAATAATAAAAAAAGAATATAATAGAAATATTGATTGAAATTCATAAAACCAGGGTAACAACTATGTTGGTCTCACACAACTACATATTCAATTATACGTTTCAAGATTTATTTATTTACCTTTTTGTTATTTAAGTGTTAAATTAATTAAACTTTAATTAGTTATGAACTCATAGATTTTTTTTTATATTTTTTTTACCTTTTGAAGATTGTTAACATTAATATGGAATTACATTTAAGAAAGGATGTGAATCTTCCTGGTGTTATATAAATAACTTATGAGTATTGGAAGTTTTACAAATTCTTATTAATTGTTTTTCATACTTTTCTTAATGTGAGTGTAAATTTAATATAACTTGATGATTTTACATAGAAACTTAATTCTTTTTTATTTTCAATTAAGTTAGAAAGTTTTATGTATCAAACTCATACGTGTGTTTTACGAAAAAAAGATTATGAATTTAATGAATAATATAAATAGAATATGACAGAAATATCAATTGAAATTTATAAAAATAGGGTTACAGCTATGTTGGCCTCACACAACTACATATTCAATTATACGTTTCAAGATTTATTTATTTATTTTTTGTAATTTAAGTGTTAAGTTAATTAAACTTTAATTGGAAGTTTTATAAATTCTTATTAATAGTTTTTCATACTTTTCATCATGTGAGTGTAAATTTAATATAACTTTTTGGTTTTACATAGAAACTTAATTCTTTTTTATTTTAAATTAAGTTAGAAAGTTTTATGTATTAAATTTATACGCGTGTTTTACGGATTAAAGATTATGAATTTAATGAATAATATAAAAAGAATATAATAGAAATATTGATTGAAATTTACAAAACCAGGGTTACAACTATGTTGGTCTCACACAACTACATATTCAATTATACGTTTCAAGATTATTTATTTACCTTTTTGTTATTTAAGTGTTAAATTAATTAAACTTTAATTAGTTATGAACCCATAGATTTTTTTTTTAATTTTTTTACCTTTTCTAGATTGTTAACATTAATATGGAATTACATTTAAGAAAGGATTTGAATCTTAATGGTGTTATATAAATAACTTATGAGTATTAGAAGTTTTATAAATTCTTATTAATTGTTTTTCATATTTTTTATAATGTGAGTGGAAATTTAATATAACTTGATGATTTTACATAGAAACTTAATTCTTTTTTGTTTTCAATTAAGTTAGAAAGTTTTATGTATTAAATTCATACTTGAGTTTTACGAAAAAAAAGATTATGAATTTAATGAATAATATAAATTGAATATGACAGAAATATCAATTGAAATTTATAAAAATAGGGTTACAATTATGTTGGCCTCACACAACTACATATACAATTATGCGTTTCAAGATTTATTTATTTTGTTATTTAGGTGTTAAGTTAATTAAACTTTAATTAGTTATGAATTTTTTTTTACTTTTTCTAGATTGTTAACATTAATATGGAATTACATGTAAAAAAGATGTGAATTTTACCAGTGTTATAAAAATAACTTATAAGTATCAGAAGTTTTATAAATTCTTATTAACTGTTTTTCACACTTTTTATAACGTGAGTGTAAATTTAATATAACTTATTGGTTTTACATATAAACTTAATTCTTTTTTATTTTAAATTAAGTTAAAAAGTTTTATGTATTAAATTTGTTATTAAAAATGATGTAGAAGTTATTATGTTCATGTACCAAGACGCCACTTGCACTTTACTCATACACACATGAATATTACGGACACGACTACCGTATGATACACCTAGGGGTGTGAATGAGCTGAGATGAGCTAAGCTTGAGCTCGCTCGTATAATTATATATATATATTGTTGATAAAGGATGATAAAAAGTAACTTTATTAGCTTTTTATTATTTTTCTATTTAATATATTAAAATATTTTATTATTATATTACTTTTAATAACATATTTTTAATATTTTTTTACCTTTTTAAAACCATATATTTTCTTTGTTTAGAACAGATTTTAATTTTTCGATTAATTTGATACTTCTCTAATAATATATGTTTATAACTTTTTTCTAAAAACTTAAGTTTGTAGTTTTGCTTGATTTTTCCCTGACATTCCGTTATAAGTTTTGTTAAAAACGAAGTTATATTCAAAATAAAGTATTTATTTGATATTATAAAATGGTATGATGACAAACTAAACCGTTCTAATGGTTTGGCTTTCTAAACAATATGCTTTATTTTCAAATCATGTTTGTTTTACATTATCATTTGTTCGGTTTCGCCGCAACATGTGACGTAAAAAAACTAGTTATTATCATCTACTAGTTATTATATTTATGCAGAATGTAAATATTTTTAATAAACATACTTTATAATTACATATATAGCACAATATATTAATTTTTCATTATTTGTATATTAATAGCTAGTTTGCCATATATATTTATTACACTAAATAAATGTTATTATATTTATAAAAACAAAAGGCTCATCAGCTTGCTAGCCTAGTCAAACTCAGTAGATGAAGCTCGGTCTCGTTTATAAAATGAGTTTCAATTCAATCTCGAGTTAGAAAACTTTTAGGTTCAATGTAAATCAATGTTGCAGCAAGCTCGACTTGTTAACACCCTAGACATGCCATGCCTATCGTAAGGCTTCATGTATTTCATATATTATTTGAGTAACATTTTATTTAACCTGTCATAGAAAGCATGAAACAATTTTTAATTCAAATACACACTCATGATTCAGGTGAGTATGCGTTTTTACGGAAAAAGATTGTAAATCTCAAAAATGATATAAAATCAGCATTAAAGTTTTGATTAAAATTTAAAAAATGCAGGTCTCGGCCATGTTGGCCTTACGCGCTTCTATATTCAATTATACGTTTTAAAAAAAAAAATCCTTTTTAATAATGTGCTTGAATTTAATAAAACTTTAGTTATGAACTCATTGATTTCTATATTAACTTTATTGATTTTAAACATGAAAATATTATAGTGCTAACATTAATATAAGATTTTATTTTTTAAAACATCATGAATATTATTTTTTATAGCATGTCTAAAGATCTTATTACATTTATTACAATAAAATTACACAATTTTATATGTTCATAGTTGTCCCAAGGTTGTCTGATAAGTAATCTGGCTTATCAAAAAGTTATTGCATGCATTGTATTCAAAACTACTAATGCATTCTTTTCAAAATTACTAAGCTGTTTTCAAAAGTACTAAGCTGTATGTATCTCTCAAATAACATGCGAGACAATAACGTCCACTCGCGCTTTACGCATGTGAATATCACAAACATGCCTTTACAAGCCTTCCGACTGAATGCGTGCTTGTAACGCTCCAATGGAGCGCGTCTTGAGATTGACGCCTGAATACCCCAAATAACCGTTATAAATAGGGCTTCATAGCTCTGATTCTCAATCACAGTTGTGTAATAGACCCCTTCTCTCTTTCTCTCTCTACACACACTATTTTCCACATCTCTCTTAGTACACCCTTGGTAAGTTTTCTATATTTTCATAGATATTCATCGTTAAAAAAATCTCCGGCTTCGGCGCTGATCAATTCTCTGGTAAACTTTATTTCACTTTGATATTTGATTCTCTCTCAATATCTATATGTGTGTGTAACGCCTCTAGTGTTTCATCGGTGTACGGAAAGCTATACTTGACGGTGGTCAACAAGGAAATTGTTGAAACACTTGAAAGTTAACTAGCTTTTTTTTTTTTTTTTGAACGACGGCTATTTTATTCAAAAGTTAACTAGCTGCAACTAAATTCATATAGAAGTTATTTTCTTAAACATTTATCCATTTGTGCGTGTAATCCATGCGCACGGCCATTAGATTTTTTCTGTATCGTTCTATTTTTTTAATTTAAATTCGCCATTAACAAAAAAGTTTTTCTGGTGTAATTTTCAAATGATGGATTAGGGAAATTCTCATTAATTTTAAAAAATCGACTTACGTTTTTTTTATAACTTTTTTGATTTTGTATTTGTGTTTTTGCTTAAATTTGAAATTATACATCAGACACAGGTGATGTCGACTGAGTTGTGCAATGAACTTCTGTTACTAGTGCTTCAGTTTTTAGATGAGGAGAAGTATAGGGAAACGTTACACAGGTAATCTTTTGTCAATTCTTTAAGTTGCTAGTTATTGTCATTTTTAGCTTAATTTCATGTTGGAATTTGTTGCGAATTGTAACAATTTTGTTGGATTTATGAATCGGTTTAGGTTGGAATCTGAATCTGGAGCGTTTTGTAACGTGGACTATATCGCGGAGCTTGTTACCAATGGAGATTGGGATGTGTTGGAGAATTACTTAGCCGGTTTCATAAACGTTAATGGCAATCGCCATTCCGTCAAAATGTTATTTGAAATTCGTAAACAAAGATACATAGAGGCATTGAATGCGTAAGATTGGTTGATCGATAAATCTTTAGATTTTTATTATTTATGTATTGCTGGTCGATTCAAATTTTATTGTAATTTTGTTTGTTGTATGACAGGCAAGATCGACCCATGGCTTTGGAGATCCTCAAAAAGGACCTTAAACCTTTTAAATCAATGAATGAAGATGTTTACAAACAAATGACAAGTCTTATCGCCCTTAATGATATCAGGTTAATATAAAGCTTAGAAATATTTACTTGTCAATCTGTAATTTGTGACTCGTTCTTATAATTTTATCATGGTTAAATTGTGGTTAATTAAATGAATGCATGTATAGCACGCACCCTCAGGAAAATGCATGCATTTTAAAGTTTTTGTCATTTTCTCATTAAAGCATTTGTTTTAATAAAACTATTATTAGGTGGTTGGTGAATCAATTTGCTTTTAAATTGAAAAGTTATAGAATTAAGACATGATTAAAGTCGATTAAAATTTTATTGTTATAAGATTTGTCATGTGACATGTGAGGACGGGGGATATATCATGTGTCACACACATGTGTTTACAATAATGAAACATGTATTTTATTTATGGTTAGTGAAAATCGTCTTGTGAAAGTTTGTAAAATTCTAACAGTTAAACTTTAGCACAATTTTTTTTAACAATTTCAAATATTATCTAAGGAAATATAGTTTAATCAATTAGTGTTGGGTTCGATGAGGTACACAGAAAAAAATAAGGAATTCAGGAAATTACTAAATAATATAAATTTTTTGGAGCTTTTTCATCTGAACACATCTAGAAGCTTTTTAAATTAAAAAAATAACTTTTTTGCTATTTTAGTTTTAAACATTATTTTATTATTAAAACGGCTTCTATATGCGTTCAAATGAAAAAGCTCTGAAAAAACAGATAAAAATGATTTTTTTACATGTAAAAATATTTTTTATGATTGATCGGTTCTCCATTTTTAATGATTTCTATTATTAAACCTCGCACTAATCAATTATGTACACACTTTTGAAATCAGGGAGAACCCACAGCTTAGCGAGTACACCGATGACAAAAATGCAAGGGGTATATTGGTTAATGATCTCAAGAAACTGATTCAATCGAACCCAGAATTGCGCGATAAGATCCAGTTTCCTTCTGTGAAAGCCTCGAGGCTGCGGGTTTTAGTCAACCAGAGGTAATTATTAATATCACTCACATGATGTTTCTACTGTCTACTTGATCATCATTCATCAGTATTAATCTTGTTTGATCAATGTGTTTACATGAACATTTTTTGCAGCCTAAACTGGCAGCATAATCTATGCAGGACCCCAAGGCCCAATCCAGAGATCACAACAATCTTGGAGGACCATGTTTGTGCACCTCCACCTGTAGGTCCCTCGAAGGTTGAGGTCAAACCTATTCCTTGTTATATCTAACACACTAGCAAGTGCGGAATCCAAGCTAGCATGCAAACCGAGATAGAACACGACAATGATAAACACACAAGACTCAACGATTAACACCTCTTGTATTAATACGTATGAAAGGTCTGTTACAAGCACAAGGTTCACAAATCTATTCTGCAAACTCTCTCAGTGTGTGTGTGTTCTCTATTTTCTGCTCTGAATGAAGTGAACACAATGCATGGGTATTTATACCCAAACACAGATCGTCTGGTCGAAGGATCAGACAGACTGATCGAAAGATCATCTATCGATCTGAAACAGCTCGAAGGATCCACATATACCTCGAAGGATGATATCCTTCGAAGTCCATCTATATCTATCGAAGCATTATCCTTCGAGCTCATCGAAGGATATAAACCATCCTTCGATGACTCATCCTTCGACACACACATCTTTCAACCAATGTCTAACTGTTTGGCCAAGTCAAACCAGGAGGATGGTTGACTTGGTCAAACTTACAGGACTAACAAAGACATCGTTTGGTATACAAACAAAGTACAGACACAAGTGCACCAACAAACTCCCCCTTGGCTGTAGCTTTGTCTCGATCTTAATTCTTGTAGGTTCCTCGTGTCTTCAAGTCTTTGACGTCCTTTCAAATCTTCAATGTCGGAGGATCTTTAAAGTCTTCACGTCTTGAAAGCAGAAAGTGTACCAACAAACTCCCCGTTTCATGTAGGAAGTGTGTTGACAAACTCCCCCTTAACATAAGCTCCCCCTTGAGTTATGTTCGTGAAAGTCTTGATCTTTATGAATTGAGATCCTTGTGGTGTTGATGATGGTCAGCGGCAACTCGATCATCTTCATCACTTGAGTGCCTTCACATCGTGTCTTCATTCCGAAGCTTGTCATCGACCATGTTCTCCTCGCCTTTAGAATCTGCACATGCAAGAAATCTAAACGCATAATGAGAACAACTGCCTGGAATATCATAAGCAAACGACACACATGTGACCATGGTTCAAACAAACACCGTCCGACAGTTTGAAAGTTTAGTAAATTTGTCAATTTTAGTTTTTAACTTTCAAAACTTGCAAATTTCGACCGTTTATGAAGATTTAGTCGTTTCGGTTTTCAACCAGGTTTCAGGTAACGAAGACTCGAGATCCAACATCGTACGATCGAAAATAAAATAGAAATAAAATCTTTTTGGCTTTTATAAAGTTTATATTAAAACACACCTAAAATCTTTTTGGACTTTTTGAATATTTCAAATGTAAAGACTGAAAGCAGTAAATAAATATTTACAGACATTCTTTTTGCGAGTTTCGAGGGTAAGAGAATCATATCAGTGTACGGTCATGCCAAAACGCTCTTGTTGTTCAATTAGTTAACATTTAGATAAGCATCCTATAACAATTATCGGTATTGTTGTCCACATAAGCTCAACTTATCATATGTAATCATGGCGAGGGGATACGTTAAGGTATGATTTATACTTACCGACCGGTGTTCATCCACATCACGACACATTCCCGTATCAAGGTATGCACGAGGGTTCATCTTACCGGTGAGTATACCGATTATCATCTGTTTGACCGTATATGATGTGAG
Source organism: Helianthus tuberosus (assembly GCA_030545235.1). Taxonomy (NCBI): domain Eukaryota; kingdom Viridiplantae; phylum Streptophyta; class Magnoliopsida; order Asterales; family Asteraceae; genus Helianthus; species Helianthus tuberosus. The sequence continues at coordinate 205,196,108 of CM060400.1, forward strand.
ATTCTCACTTATTTTATTTGAAAACAAGCCCTATGTGATAGAATCACTTATTGATGAGGAACTTGATTTTCGATGCATGAGGGCACAAGAGCAAGTCCGTGAACAGGTCAGTACTTTCGTACAGCAGAGAGACGAACTTGACTCCCGGAAAGAATTTGTGATATATTATCACTTATTTGGGTGGACATGTGATTGTTGATCACTTATTGAGGTCGTATGCAGTATGTACACGTATGTATGGTATCATGGAAGATCTAGACTTGCGTCCCCGTAATTTTTCGGTAAAAGATACAACCATGATACCCAGATGATAAGCAGCATAAAGACCGAATATCTCAGAACCTCGGCAATCTCTCAAACGAAATTTCGGTACTAAGACCATATGCCAATGAATGGTTCCCACCTGGTCTTCAGTCGGATTAAGTTTATATCACCCTGCACACTTTAAAATGATTGTGAGCCTACCGATACATCTTATATAGAGCTGCTTATCGTTTTTCATTTTGCATTTAAGGTTTAAAGAGGTTTGGATAGACCACTGATGTACTATCATTTTCTCTTTTGCTCGCCAGGAAACTCATTTTTGATTTTCTATTGTTTTTGTGTTTTTGAAATTTTTCGATGTTTTTGGATTTTCCAAATTTTTGGATTTACTCCCCCTAAAAACAATAAACTAGGACAAATTTAAAACACAAAGGTATTTACAAAAATGATTTCCGATGTTGGTTTTACTCTTGCTTGACCTTAATGCCGTTTACCAATAATAAATAGTCAAATCTTGATTTGTCAAATGCTTTGGTAAAAAGGTCGGCACGTTGGTCATCGGTGTGGACGTAAGCAACATCGATTAGCCTTTTCTCAAAGCAATCACGTATGAAGTGATACTTAATTTCGATGTGCTTAGTCTTTGAATGCTGCACAGGATTTTTAGTGATCTGTAAGGCAGCAGAATTATCAACGTAAATAGGAGTAGTTAGGAATTCAAAACCGTAGTCGCGCATTTGTTGTTGGATCCATAGGACTTGGGAGCAACAACTTGAGGCAGCAATGTATTCAGCTTCGCATGTTGATGTAGCGACGCACGTCTGCTTCTTGCACTGCCATGTGACTAGGCGATTTCCCAAAAACTGACATCCAGCCGTTGTGGATTTCCCGTCGATTTTGCATCCGCCAAAATCAGAATCACTGAAAGCGATCAAGTGAAAGTTATTATCCCTAGGGTACCATAGACCGGTGTCAGGGTAACCCTTCAAATAACGAAAAATCCTTTTTACAGCTGCAAGATGTGAGGCCTTCGGGTTGACTTGATATCTGGCAAGCAGGCACGTTGGGTACATTATATCTGGTCTTGATGCTGTGAGGTACATAAGAGATCCGATCATCGCGCGATAGTACGAGGGGCTAACAGCTTCACCCTTCAAGTCTGGAGTAATTCCGTGATTTTGCGGCAATGGGGTACCGATGGGCGTTGAATCAGACATCTGGAACCGGCTCAAGATGTCACCAACATATTTAGTCTGATGGATGAATATCCCAGACTCGGTTTGTTGTACTTGTAGGCCCAAAAAGAAGGTCATTTCCCCCATAGCACTCATCTCGAATTTATCCTGCATAATGCGCTCGAAATTCCTACACAAAACATCATTAGTAGAACCAAATATAATATCATCAACGTATACCTGTACCAGTAGAAGATCTCCATCTTGTTCTTTGATGAAAAGAGTACAATCGATAAGACCTCTGCGAAATCCATTCTCCAGCAGATAATTAGATAAGGTTGCGTACCAAGCTCGCGGTGCTTGATGTAGACCATAGAGAGCTTTGTTGAGCAACCAAACCCGATCGGGATGGATAGGATCTTCAAAACCTGGAGTGTAACGCCCCAAAATCTGAATGTTAATATTTTTCGTGTGTTCCTATATGACACGTCATGAAATAAATAACTAGGCTATTTAACCTAGTTAAGGGTATGGTCAAAAGTATTAAATGATGAAGGTAGTGTCAGTTATGTTTTAAAGGTAAACCCGAGGGGCTAAAGTGGAACAAATGAAAGTTCATTTACTAAATAAAAAGAAATCAACACACACATAAACACACACATCGTGTGTGTTCGAGAAAGAACCAGGAGCTCCATGAGAGCTCCACAAACCCTAATCATGAAGATCATTAAATCAGAAGGCAAGATGAAGCTTAAATCCATAACCGAGCATGGATTAATGATCACCAACACGAGGGGATCATAAGGTATGTCTTAAATCTAAGATTGGTGATCATGGGTGAAGTGGGTTATGTTCTAATCCGTGAGTTAATATGAAATTGATCATGTACAAGGGTTAGAATCCTCGTTTAGAACATGGGTTATGTATGGTTTGCGTTAATTTGATGATTAAATGTGAAACCCGTTAGTTAGGGTGAAGATGATGACTAGAATCGCCTCCCATGTTCGAGTCTTGTTGAAAGATTGATGTATTAGGAGAAATGTGATGATGATATGTTTGATGTTTAGTTGGGAATGATACATGATGATTAGTAGTAGGTTTTGATGGGTTATGTATGAGTTTAGAAGATTTGTGCATGAAACAGTTGTACGTTATGCTTAAAAGGTAGTACTCACATCAAGTGTATGATGAAATGTATATAGTGTCGTCCGTATAGTCGATTATGATGTTACGGGTATATGTTGATAAGTCGATAGTTACATATGGTTAATAGTTGACTTTTGAAAGTCAACAAGTATAAGAAACATGATTTAACTCGTTGTGGTAAAAGCAGGATTATAGGAAGTCGTTTGGGCATGTTATGTTAATATGCGTTAATTGTGACTACATGATGATGTACATGTGTTGGAAAAGATATGAAGTTGATTATATGTTTTATTCTTGTTAGAAATGACTAAGGAAAGTTAAGTGTAAAATATGCGATTGATATGATTGTTAACATGTACAAATGAGTATGCTAATAAGAGTGTGATTTCGATGAAATGGAAGTATAGGAATTACGACGAGACGGACTCAAGCATGAGGTGTTAACGGGTCAAGAAGAGACGAGGAATCGGATACGAGCACGGACGCATAAGGTAAGTGATTCCGTAATCACTTCTTAGTTGTTTATGTAAAGTTATATGCAACTTAATTAAATATGATATTTGAGGGCAAATACGAATGAATTGTATGATGTCGATGAAGTATTAAACGGATCTTAGTTTTGATCCGAGCAAGGTATGTGTGATTAAGAATTGTAGCTAAGTAGTAGGATTGGTTACTTATGTAAGGAATTCTTTTGTTGTTAAGGATAGAGCGAAATAGACAAAAACGCCCTTGATAGGTATATCGGGCAAACGACCTTAAATGCCTATGGGAAACAAGCTAATCGATTAGAGTAATGTTTTGGTCATGTGTGATAGCGAAGAGTATGGTTTTATTTGTCATAGACCATTTAATGCGCAAATACCCATAACGGGTCAAAATAAGCTTTTGAGCGAAAATGGGTTAAGAAGATGCAAAGCATTCGAGAATTTAGTCTCTTATGATAGTCGTCAATGAAATTATTAAGTTCATATGAAATTGGGGTCAAATAAACAGATTATGTTGATAAATGCACGAACGGGTCAAATAATTAGAAAATGATAATAAGCCGAAAGCGCGTAAGATAGGAATTTCCTTAAATTGGATATGGGATTCCAAGTCTATATGATAGAATGTGAATTTACATGCATGTAGGAAGAAACGGGAGGTTAAACGGATAAACGGTTTAAAAGTTACGCAAGTTTTAGCGTTTTCGGACGACGAAACGAATCTGCAGCAAAACGGCAATTCTAGGGGTCGTCGCCGACGCCCCTATGGCCGTCGCCGACGCCCCGTGCATTTTCCAATTTTTGCCGACGCCTTAAGTCACTGTCTACGAGAGTTGACCCGACGCGAGGTGACGCACGGTCGTGCGACTGGGTAGCACGGTCGTGCGTTTCCGAGTAAACAGGTATACTGGCTTGTGCATTACCAGTGTCCCCGACGTCGTAGGATCCGCACGGTCGTGCGGTTGGGACGCATGGTCGTGCGTCAGCTGCCAGTTCAACCGAATGTGCAGAATTCATCTGTAATCAGTCTTGTAACCTACAAGGAGTCCCGGATTATATTCTAAGCTCATTTTAGAGTGTTTATGAGATGCGGTATAATGTCACGAGTGTGCGTGATGATGTGGATATGGGTGTATATATATATGCATGTATTAACGTAGTTGTGTTTATATGTGGGTAAGGGATGTATGTATGTATATATGTATAATGTCACGAGTGTGCATAATGATGTGGATATGGGTGTATGTAGATATGCATGTATTAACGTAGTTGTGTTTATAGATGGGTATGTATTTATGTACGTAATTGTCTATGTGTGAACATAGAAAACAATGTATAAGTTTGTATGAAGGAGGGTACGCGTGTGGTCAATGAAATTGAGTAATAATGTTATTAATAGCGTGTTATATGAATGAAGTGTATCGCAGGAATAGCAAGAAAGCCTCACCATGGATTTTATAAGTAGATGGAAAGCCGGGATGTAAAAGAGTTAACGGAACGGAAAGTGAACGTGATTAGATCTTGTATGTTATAATGCGTACTAACGTTATAAATTTTAATGTGGTGAGCGCAGGTTGTACGAGTCATGAGGATCTTCAAGGATTAGAGATCGAGGATCGAGTCACAAGATAAATTGTACGGGAATGTTTAAATATGTAATTTAGTGATGATAAGTTATGTTTTTATATTAATAAATGAATTTTAAGAATGTCAAGATGTATATTATGAAAGAAATTTTAAGGCTCGAATTTCCGCTGCGTCGTTTTAAGGTTAAACGTACTAGGGTGTGACAAGTTGGTATCAGAGCCCTGGTTTGAGGGAATCAAGTACGAGAAGGCAAGTACTTGAACTCAAACTTGTGTGCTCTTGAGATAAGAAACCCGTACAATCTAAGACTCGATCAAGATCCAAAGGTAAAAGCTAATGTAAGTATGTACTTATGTATACGTATAAAGAAACTGACGGTTTTGTATGTGCAAGGTAAGCATAAGTGTTTGAAGATGATGATCTGTGAATGCAGTCTAGGCTGAAAAATGAGGCAGGCAAAGAGGTAATAAGCCAAATTTGAATACAGGTACGTAAAGTCGATATGTGGGTATGTGTAACAGTAAAATTCATTAAGAGAAGGAAAATGTTGAATGAAGGATAATGATGGTATAGTAATGAAGTACTGAAAGAGATACACGCGCCGAAACCTAAGTCTACGGACATAAGGTGACAATTACATGAAGGCACGAAACTACTATGTGGATTGTGTACCTGGCTAGTACACGAGAAACGTATGACGTTCGTGAGATCATGATAATTGTTACAGGTATGTCCGGTAGAGTTGGGTAGTGGGCGGGCGTGCGGGTGAAATGGGAAGTAAGACTCTCGGGAAATTGAGGGTACTATGTAAGAATGAAAAACATGCCTGATAAGAATGAAGAATGTTGAATCCGTGATTAAGTGCGGATCAACAAGATATGAATGATATGTTTGAATCCGTGAGACGGATTCAGGGAATGAAAGGTATGAATGCAATGTTTGAATCCGTGCGACGGATTCAAGGATGAAAGGCATGAATGGAATGTTTGAATCCGTAAGACGGATTTAAGGAAATGAAATGTAGAAATGATATGTCTGAATCTGCGAAAGAGATTCAACACATGTAAGAAATGAAAGATGTGAATGATATGATTGAAAACCGTTAGATGGATTCAAATCATAGAAGGAAGGAAAGGTATAAATGGTATGTTTGGAACCGCTAGACGGATTCGAAACATAGAAGTAATGAAAGGTATGAACGTTACGTTTGAATCCGCATGACGGATTTAAAATAATAAAAAGGATGGAATTAGTCCACATCGGAACGTGTCGATAGTTTGACCGTGGTTGTGTCAAACGAGTCAATTGGGTAAATGTAAAGTAAATAAACAAAAGAATGATCGTAATAGGCATGCAAAACCTAAGTTGTGAAATGAAAGAAAGAAGTTTTGAACCAGTTTGGTGTTAAATGTGTTAGTAATAGACCCTTAGGAGTCATAATAAATGACGGGCTACGACCCGGACAATAAATTAAGTTTGAGCAAAAATGATAAGTTTTGCTAACAATACCGAAATGATGTAATGAATGTTTTTGCACGTAAGCATGAATGGAAAGAAGTACGGACATGTGCCTCAGTACTTACACAGTAATTAAGAAATGTCAGTTAAGCTTCGAAGAGTCAAATGAAGGTTCACGAAATAAGTAATTAGAATGAAAGAATTACATGTAAGAAATGGAATGTGTGATTTGTTACAGCCTGGACGTAGGAAATTGTAGACTTATTATAAGTGGGTAATTCCCTAGTATAATGAATGTTTAAATGAAATATGCTAACCGCCAATTTTGTTGATGGAAATGTTAGAATTATTGATGTGATGGAACCAATCGTATTGGTGAAAGAATATGCACGAGCGGAAGCTCATCATAAGGATGAATGAAACCTGGTCTGTTACGGCTAGTACTCGAGAAGAATATGTTCGATCGGGGTTACGGATCGTCGGTTTGCGAAATGAAAAGAGGTTAGTAAGATGTTTAACTTATGTTGGATAGATATAAACTAGTATGATACACATGTATACATGTAAATTAAGTAATGCGTGAAGTGAAAGCAATAGTGATGTGAAATGGACAAAATGATCTAAAGGTAATGTAAAGGTATGCAAGGTACAAGTAACTGTAGAAAACGTAGAAGGATGTTCACGTTAGAGTTAAGTACGTAAGTGTGTATGATTACAGTTTGAAGAAGTGGGTATATTGACCCGTTATTAACCGGTCAAGGAAATAAGAATGATGTGTGAAGTTATAGTATGGAAGGCATGAACTTATTAGAAAGAAGCCAACTATATGAATAGTTTATAAATCGAGAATGTATAGTTACCCATTACTATGATGTATTAGTTAAAGTTAAACATATCTGAGTATATACAAATTTCGATGCAAGATCGTATAGTCGATGAAAACATTATGAATGTTGAAATAAACAAATGGGAATGTTAGTAATGGGATGTTGGAATGGTTTCAAGTAAATAAAAATATATATAATGCACATGATATAAGAGTATCAGAATGATGAATGGATCATTAGCTATAAAGGCTGTTAGGAATTAGCGTTATTAGTGAAAGCGACACTAATAAGAACTCCGTAGCGGGTTCTTTAAGAATAAAGATAGTCGTTATGATGGGCTAGCGGTAGTGTTGAAGGGACGTAGAGAAGAATTAATTAGTGTTAAATAGAGGTGAGAAAGGTTTCGGGGACGAAACCTTAATTAAGGGTGGTAGACTTGTAACGCCCCAAAATCTGAATGTTAATATTTTTCGTGTGTTCCTATATGACACGTCATGAAATAAATAACTAGGCTATTTAACCTAGTTAAGGGTATGGTCAAAAGTATTAAATGATGAAGGTAGTGTCAGTTATGTTTTAAAGGTAAACCCGAGGGGCTAAAGTGGAACAAATGAAAGTTCATTTACTAAATAAAAAGAAATCAACACACACATAAACACACACATCGTGTGTGTTCGAGAAAGAACCAGGAGCTCCATGAGAGCTCCACAAACCCTAATCATGAAGATCATTAAATCAGAAGGCAAGATGAAGCTTAAATCCATAACCGAGCATGGATTAATGATCACCAACACGAGGGGATCATAAGGTATGTCTTAAATCTAAGATTGGTGATCATGGGTGAAGTGGGTTATGTTCTAATCCGTGAGTTAATATGAAATTGATCATGTACAAGGGTTAGAATCCTCGTTTAGAACATGGGTTATGTATGGTTTGCGTTAATTTGATGATTAAATGTGAAACCCGTTAGTTAGGGTGAAGATGATGACTAGAATCGCCTCCCATGTTCGAGTCTTGTTGAAAGATTGATGTATTAGGAGAAATGTGATGATGATATGTTTGATGTTTAGTTGGGAATGATACATGATGATTAGTAGTAGGTTTTGATGGGTTATGTATGAGTTTAGAAGATTTGTGCATGAAACAGTTGTACGTTATGCTTAAAAGGTAGTACTCACATCAAGTGTATGATGAAATGTATATAGTGTCGTCCGTATAGTCGATTATGATGTTACGGGTATATGTTGATAAGTCGATAGTTACATATGGTTAATAGTTGACTTTTGAAAGTCAACAAGTATAAGAAACATGATTTAACTCGTTGTGGTAAAAGCAGGATTATAGGAAGTCGTTTGGGCATGTTATGTTAATATGCGTTAATTGTGACTACATGATGATGTACATGTGTTGGAAAAGATATGAAGTTGATTATATGTTTTATTCTTGTTAGAAATGACTAAGGAAAGTTAAGTGTAAAATATGCGATTGATATGATTGTTAACATGTACAAATGAGTATGCTAATAAGAGCGTGATTTCGATGAAATGGAAGTATAGGAATTACGACGAGACGGACTCAAGCATGAGGTGTTAACGGGTCAAGAAGAGACGAGGAATCGGATACGAGCACGGACGCATAAGGTAAGTGATTCCGTAATCACTTCTTAGTTGTTTATGTAAAGTTATATGCAACTTAATTAAATATGATATTTGAGGGCAAATACGAATGAATTGTATGATGTCGATGAAGTATTAAACGGATCTTAGTTTTGATCCGAGCAAGGTATGTGTGATTAAGAATTGTAGCTAAGTAGTAGGATTGGTTACTTATGTAAGGAATTCTTTTGTTGTTAAGGATAGAGCGAAATAGACAAAAACGCCCTTGATAGGTATATCGGGCAAACGACCTTAAATGCCTATGGGAAACAAGCTAATCGATTAGAGTAATGTTTTGGTCATGTGTGATAGCGAAGAGTATGGTTTTATTTGTCATAGACCATTTAATGCGCAAATACCCATAACGGGTCAAAATAAGCTTTTGAGCGAAAATGGGTTAAGAAGATGCAAAGCATTCGAGAATTTAGTCTCTTATGATAGTCGTCAATGAAATTATTAAGTTCATATGAAATTGGGGTCAAATAAACAGATTATGTTGATAAATGCACGAACGGGTCAAATAATTAGAAAATGATAATAAGCCGAAAGCGCGTAAGATAGGAATTTCCTTAAATTGGATATGGGATTCCAAGTCTATATGATAGAATGTGAATTTACATGCATGTAGGAAGAAACGGGAGGTTAAACGGATAAACGGTTTAAAAGTTACGCAAGTTTTAGCGTTTTCGGACGACGAAACGAATCTGCAGCAAAACGGCAATTCTAGGGGTCGTCGCCGACGCCCCGTGCATTTTCCAATTTTTGCCGACGCCTTAAGTCACTGTCTACGAGAGTTGACCCGACGCGAGGTGACGCACGGTCGTGCGACTGGGTAGCACGGTCGTGCGTTTCCGAGTAAACAGGTATACTGGCTTGTGCATTACCAGTGTCCCCGACGTCGTAGGATCCGCACGGTCGTGCGGTTGGGACGCATGGTCGTGCGTCAGCTGCCAGTTCAACCGAATGTGCAGAATTCATCTGTAATCAGTCTTGTAACCTACAAGGAGTCCCGGATTATATTCTAAGCTCATTTTAGAGTGTTTATGAGATGCGGTATAATGTCACGAGTGTGCGTGATGATGTGGATATGGGTGTATATATATATGCATGTATTAACGTAGTTGCGTTTATATGTGGGTAAGGGATGTATGTATGTATATATGTATAATGTCACGAGTGTGCATGATGATGTGGATATGGGTGTATGTAGATATGCATGTATTAACGTAGTTGTGTTTATAGATGGGTATGTATTTATGTACGTAATTGTCTATGTGTGAACATAGAAAACAATGTATAAGTTTGTATGAAGGAGGGTACGCGTGTGGTCAATGAAATTGAGTAATAATGTTATTAATAGCGTGTTATATGAATGAAGTGTATCGCAGGAATAGCAAGAAAGCCTCACCATGGATTTTATAAGTAGATGGAAAGCCGGGATGTAAAAGAGTTAACGGAACGGAAAGTGAACGTGATTAGATCTTGTATGTTATAATGCGTACTAACGTTATAAATTTTAATGTGGTGAGCGCAGGTTGTACGAGTCATGAGGATCTTCAAGGATTAGAGATCGAGGATCGAGTCACAAGATAAATTGTACGGGAATGTTTAAATATGTAATTTAGTGATGATAAGTTATGTTTTTATATTAATAAATGAATTTTAAGAATGTCAAGATGTATATTATGAAAGAAATTTTAAGGCTCGAATTTCCGCTGCGTCGTTTTAAGGTTAAACGTACTAGGGTGTGACATGGAGGCTGTTCGACGTACACCTCTTCTTCCACCACACCATGTAAGAATGCACTTTTCACGTCCATCTGGTATACCTTGAAACCTTTGAATGAGGCATAAGCCAGAAAGATCCGAATTGCTTCTAGACGTGCAACAGGTGCATAGACTTCGTTGTAGTCGATCCCTTCAATCTGACGAAAACCTTGAACGACTAGCCTTGCTTTGTTTCGAATAACGACTCCACGGTCATCCTTTTTGCATTTAAACACCCAACGGGTACCAATCTTCTTGTAACCAGCAGGTTTCTCTACGAGTTTCCAGACACCAAGCTTCTGGAATTGTTGCAGTTCTTCCTGCATTGCTTCAACCCATGAGTTATCTTTCAAAGCTTCTTTCCAAGTTCTTGGCTCTTCCTGTGAGACATAACACGCGAAAGACCAATCATTTTGTTGACCAGATTCTCTAATCGCCGTATACAAGCCTGCATTGTTGTTATTTCGCAACATGTTTCTTGTTTGAACGCCACTTTGTACATTTCCGATGATGTTTTGTTGAGGATGGGTATTGTGAATCCTTGTTTCTGGATTATCTTGAACTGGAATGTTTGTACCCAGATTGTTGAGATTGAGATCAACAACCAATTCAATGCCCGGAATTGGCGAAAAGGATGATGCAGTAGCTTCAGCTGTTCTAGGGGCGTCCACTGGAGGAGTACCCTCTGAAGTACCATGAACTGCTGTTGTTGGAGCTTCTTGATCTGCATCTAGAAATTCATCATCCTCTGAAGATTCGTTCAATTCGGTAGCATCGTGAAAATCCTCATTGTCGAGAGCATTATTGTTCACTGAAGATGGTTCTTGATTGACAATAATTGGACGAACCAACGGTGAATCTGTTGCATTGTCACTCTCGAAAAACATCCTTGCCGCAGCATTTTCTTCAACGGCTTCAACATTGATCGAATTGAAAAAGTCATCGTACTCAAACATCCAAGGCTGACCAATATTTCTGACTGGTAAAGTGTGCCTTTGTACTCTGACTTCAGACCATTCCTCGACCCTTTTAGTCTCTAGATTCCAGACTCTTAAGTTCGGGGTGGAATACCCAAGAAAGTATCCTTCAATGGCTCTTGCCCCAAACTTTCCATTAGGATCGATTAGTGTGCATGGAGCTCCAAACGGTTCAAGATATGACAAGTCTGGTTTCCGTTTGTTAATAAGCTCAAAGCAGGTCTTGTTGTGCCTTTTGACTGTAAGGACTCGGTTCAACGTATAACATGCAGAGGCCACAGCTTCAGTCCAGAATGGAATCGGCAATTGTGACTCTACCAACATAGTCCTAGCAGTCTCGATCAATGTGCGGTTCTTACGTTCAGCGACGCCATTCTGTTGAGGAGTATAAGCTGCACTAAATTCATGAAGAATACCTTTTGAAGTGCAAAACTCCGCCATGGCATGATTTTTGAATTCAGTACCATTGTCGCTACGTATCCGCCTAACCTTCAACTTATATAGATTCTCAATCTGAATGATCAAGTTTTTGATAATACCGAAGGTTTCGCTCTTGTGTGCCATGAACGCCACCCAAGAAAATCTTGAATAATCATCAGTAATCACGAGGCAATATTGATCATTCCTAATGCTTTTGTGCTTGACAGGACCGAACAAATCCATGTGCAAACGTTCAAGAGGAACAGCCACCGTGTTGATTTTCTTTGTAGGGTGTCGCTTCTTCGTTTGTTTTCCTTTCTGGCACGAGACACAGATGTCTTGAAGATGAAAGTTTTTAAGAGGAACACCATTCACCAATTCACTTGACACCAAATGATTCATTTTGCGTAAGTGAATGTGACCCATTCGCCTGTGCCAAGAGATTGAGTCTTTTTCTGTGGCTTTGGAAACGAAACAAGTTGCTTGTGCAGACGTTGTGATAGCTTGGCTCATATCAAGAACATACAAATCATTTATCCTTGGAGCCGACAAGAGAATCCATTCTTTTGGAATTTTGAAGCCGGGTTTCAGCACATAACATCCATTTGCATCAAAGTGTACTGAGAACTGCTTATCACAAATTTGAGAAACACTAAGAAGATTGTGATCAAGTTGTTGTACAAAGTTGATCTTATCAAAACTAACAACCCCGTTGGAAATCATTCCTTCACCCGTAATATATCCGCCCTTATCTCCAGCAAAAGCAACATAACCTCCTCTAATAGATTTGACGTCGTAGAGAAGCTTCATGTCGCCTGTCATGTGCTTGGATGCCCCACTATCAACAATCCAATGACTACTGATAGTTCCTCCTGGAACACCCTGCACATGAACTCACATAATTAGTTGGAGATGGGGACCCAAGCCATTGTGGTCTTGGGTCTTCCATTTTCATCAACAACAATAACTTCTATTCTTTGATGATTTGAAAATTGTGATGGTCCCCCTGATTCAATAACCGTTTTTGGTTTCCAGGTCTGTTTTGTTATACCAGTGTTATTCTTTAAAAACTTAACTTCATGGTTGTCTGAAGTTTTTAAATTATTTGGTTTGACAGAAACAGATGTTTTGTTAACCACATCGGTTTTAATCGCCTTTTCAATTTTCTTGACCTGTTGGCGTTTCTGTTTCTTTTCCCTTTCTTTTATAACACGGGGATCTTGTTTTACAGAAACAGATCGCTTTTGGTGATTGCGTTCACGGGGATCATCTTCTTTGGCTTTTAATTTATGAAGATACGGACAATTTCGAATGATATGTCCAACTGTGCCACATTCAAAACATGATCTTCGTTCAACAAACCCCGAAGTATCATGTGATCGTCTTGCCGATGATGAACTTTGTGATCCCGAGGTACTAGGTTTTGAACTATTTGGTTCATTTCTTTTCATCACAGTTGCTTTCTTGACAAAATCTAAGTTAGATTGGTTCTCAAACGTTGCAATTTTGTCCGTTCCCTTAGATTTCACAAAGTTTACATTTTTGTTCTTCTTTTGGATCTGTTTCTTCTGACCCTGAGTCGGTGATTTTCCTTTAGGTTTGGCATGATTTTGCTGTTTTTGTACTGTTGGTAATTTTTGATTGCCATATTGTTTTCGAACTTCGGCCTTTGGAATAGGAGGACATTGTGTTACTCTAACACGTGATCCTGTCTTTCCCAAAAACTTACTTGTCGAATTCTCAAAGACTTTACTGATTAAAGATTGATTAACATTCTTTATAGGAAAATCTCTGTCAGAATAAATTTTCTCATCACCAACAAGAGTATACAGCAAATCCACACTCTCCGACTCTTGTGCAGACAAGGACTCGATTGCAACAGTCTTAGCAGGTTTTGCAGGAGGATCACACAGAATATGATTCTCAAGAGGTATGTCCTCTTCTTTTATCACCGCCTCAGACTTTGCTGAATCAGTATCATCAGATTCATCATCAGAAGAATCAGCATCCTCAATCACAACTGGAGGATCCTGATTCTGTTCAGCAGTTACAAATGTATTTGCTGACACATCTGAATCGGATGATGCTTCTTTCTTGTATCCGAGTCCTGTTGCAAATTCATTAACATCTAGCGGAACAGATGGTTCAAAGAAAGTTCTATCCTCCTCGTCAGGCATGGCATCATAATTGTGTCTCACAGGTGGTGGACATTTCTTGTATCCAATGCATGTGACATCCCGTTTCTCTTTCTGTACGTCAATGATGTGATCCAACACATAGCTAGAGCTCAAATAACTGTCTAGCTTAAGTTGGATCGCCTCACTTTCAGTTTTCACACAAGCCATTTCCTTTTGCATTACCTCAAGACGAGTTATATACAAATTAATGTCAGTTTGTTTTCTGGAAACCATTTTAGTTAACTCGGTTTTATCTTTCTTTAATTTTTCAATTACCGATTTAAACTCCTTTTCATGGTTTTCATAAAACATGTTGGCTTCTGTGCACTTGGAAAGATCAACGGTCAACTTCTGGTTGTGAATGAATGTCACATCATATTTCTCTTGCAAAGCCTCGTGTTTGCTTTGCAATTCACACCACTTATCATTCAATGAAACATGTTTGTCTTGCAAGTCAAACAAGCTAGCTTGTAAAGCATCATGTTTGCCTTGCAACTCAGACATGCTTGTCTCTAAATCAGCACATTTAACACTCAAACTATCACAATTATCACAACTATCTACAGTGGGTTCATCGACACATACCTGACTTGATGAACTGTCGACATTAGCCATAAAGGCTGAATGGAGAGAAGACGAAGAATAAGCAGCTTGATCCACCAAAATAGATCTCCTGTGATTTCCTGCTGCATTGTCTCCCAATAGCTCATCAACCTCTGCATCGACTGACACACTTGATGTATCATCCAAATGATCATTGCCTGAACTCGAGGACTCTTCATCTGAACTTCCACTGTAACCGGAGCTGTCTTCATCCTCAGAAGATTCATCACCATTGGTGGAAGATTCTCCACCACTGGTGTGTTTAAGATCCTTGACAACCTCAGCAAAACACGCTGTTCCATCCGGAGCATCATTTCCCAACTGAAGCGACCAATCACAACCTTCATCTACTTGAACCACAAGTGCCTGGTTGGCATTTGATGGTCCTGCTTGGCTTTGGTTGTTGACAGGTATCAACGTACGAACATTGTTCCTGTTCTGGTTCTACTGGTTGCCTTGGTTTCTGAAAGGATTCTGGTTTCCATGCTGAGCTGGTCTTGTGCATTCCCTTTTGAAATGACCCCGTTCACCACAGTTAAAGCACTTTACAGCTTGCTTGTCGAACCCATACTTGGTGTCTTTCTTGCTTTCCAAGCTGGTTCTTCCAGTTCTTTCCATGAAATCTTTTGCTCTCCTTACAGCACTGGCGAAAGCCCATTTGATGTCCATCAAATCCATCTCTTCCTTATCAATCTGCTGATAGTCTTCTTGTGTCAGATTAATGTTTCCAATCTGACCTTCCACTAATCCACAGTATGCGCTCACCAAAGTGTTTAGCAGCTCCATGTGTTCCTTTGCTACTTCCACACTGACTTTAGAAAAGCTTGAGGTGTCGAGCCGTACTGTATTTGGCGTTGATTGCTAACTAGCAGATGATGTGCTTCCATAACATGCTTGCTGTTGTGGTACTGGTTGAGGGACTGGATTAAGCGGATTTCCATACATGTCTGTTGTTGGAGGAGGAGTGCCATACAAGCTAGTGCTAGACACAAATGCTGTTTGAATTGGAGCGTGTGAAGAAGGTTTTGTAGAAGTGCTAGAAGCTCCATAATACATTTCAGGATTTTGTGGCACTGGAACTCTTTTTGCCTTGAGAGTTTCTTCCTGATTCTTGTTTTCCAGGAGTTGAGCAAAGTCATTGAAGTTTGTTGTAGCTAAAGTGCCATTGTACTTCATGATTTCTAAGAAAGTGTTCCATTGAGGTGGCAGTGCATCTGCAAACTTCTTCACTATCTCTGCTGAAGTTGTTACAACCCCAATATTTGCCAATTCAGTCAGCAAATGATTAAATCGACTTGTCAAATCTCCTAAAGATTCATTCTGCATACAAGTAAAACCATCAAACTCTTTCTTTAGCAGATCTTTTCTCAATTGACGTGTCGCTTCATTTCCTACGCCCCTTATCTTCAATGCGTCCCACAACTGCTTCGTTGTCTTGAAACTGACAAATTGATGATAAATATCGTTGCTTAACGCCTGAGTAAGAATGGCATACGCTTTCTTTTCTAAGTCATAGACCTTCTTCTGATCTTCCGTAAGATCGGCAAACGTAACAGCAGATGAAGCGGCAACCTCTATTGTTTGATCAAAATCTGTGATGAAGCGCAACCACAATTCTGTATTTTGACCAAGGACGTATGTATGAAATCTATCAAACCATCCCGGATATTCACTTAAGTGCATCAACTTTGGAGGCTTATTCAAACTTCCCGTTTCACTTTCGCTTAGCAAAATGCTTTGAATACTTGGAGCTTGATTTGATACGAATGCCCATTGACCGGTAGATGTAGCATTAGCTTGCGAACCCGAATCCGGAGCCGGAGTACCAAAATACATCTCTGTATTTATCGGAACACCCCACATTGAATTCATTTTTGATCAAGAAAAATTGTTACACCAGCCGAAGGATCCCTGATCGAAAGATGAGAAAAACACAAACTTGTTAAACTTAAACAAACTGGGATCGAAGGATCAACACTTGTTCGAAGGATCAACAGTGTTCGAAAGATCACTGTTGAGTTTCGAACAATGATTTCGAAAGACTCTCCAATCGAAGGATCCTTGTCTTTCGAAAAAGAACTGTAGACCGAAAGATGTATGCTTCGAAAAGATTCCTTGGATCGAAGGATAAGTCACAGACTTCGAAGGATGTTCGAAGGATGATTATCTATCGAACCTCCTTTGATCGAAAGACGATCTTTCGACTTCGAAGGATATCTTTCGAACTGACTGACACAGTTGACAAAAGTGACAGGTTGGTGAAAAAGGTGATGGGTTGGTAAATCTTTCGGCAGAAAGTATGGTTCAGACCATCATTGTTTACCAAAACAGATTTTGAAACAATAAAATATTACCCAAAAGGACAGATCTTAACCAGAAAACCGGTACCAGAGTAAGCCGGAATTTTGGCCGGAAATTACCAACCTTCTCAAAAACAAGTTTTTAAGTTACCCAACCCGTTCTTTAACACACCCGGTAAGTTTAGAACACGTTTTAACGTCTGGAAAAGCGAGAAAAACAGTAAAAACGGGTGCTAAACCAGTGAGTTTTTGTCCAAAAACACTCCAAAGTCTTGTATAAACTCGGTTTTTAACAAGGAAAAGAGCCACGGCTCTGATACCACTTGTAGGTCCCTCGAAGGTTGAGGTCAAACCTATTCCTTGTTATATCTAACACACTAGCAAGTGCGGAATCCAAGCTAGCATGCAAACCGAGATAGAACACGACAATGATAAACACACAAGACTCAACGATTAACACCTCTTGTATTAATACGTATGAAAGGTCTGTTACAAGCACAAGGTTCACAAATCTATTCTGCAAACTCTCTCAGTGTGTGTGTGTTCTCTATTTTCTGCTCTGAATGAAGTGAACACAATGCATGGGTATTTATACCCAAACACAGATCGTCTGGTCGAAGGATCAGACAGACTGATCGAAAGATCATCTATCGATCTGAAACAGCTCGAAGGATCCAAATATACCTCGAAGGATGATATCCTTCGAAGTCCATCTATATCTATCGAAGCATTATCCTTCGAGCTCATCGAAGGATATAAACCATCCTTCGATGACTCATCCTTCGACACACACATCTTTCAACCAATGTCTAACTGTTTGGCCAAGTCAAACCAGGAGGATGGTTGACTTGGTCAAACTTACAGGACTAACAAAGACATCGTTTGGTATACAGACAAAGTACAGACACAAGTGCACCAACACCACCACAAGCCGCTCAGGCTCCAGCCCCGGTGGTTAACAATCAGTTAACGGCTTCCATGTTTAGAGCAGGCTTTTTGCATCAGGTAAGGCAACTTAACGAGTTAACTTACTTTCGAATTTGCTAATATTTAATGTACGTTTTACGGATGCAATGATTTGGTTTGGTTTTGTCAGCCATCATTAATGCCACCACCCGAAGCAGTTTTTCTTGGTGCATCTCGTGGTCAACAGTCGCTCAACCCACCCGCTTTGGTTCAACATCCTAACATGTCAGGGGTTCTCGTTCGCAGTAATCAAAATAATGCAGGTAACCTAAGTTGTTAATTTTATTCTACCCTTTTAAGTGTCCCATTACATCTAACAATACACTAATTAAATGTAAACATGCAGATACTGAGATTGTCTTAAGGAGATCAAGGCATTTTGGGATGTCAGAGGAGGTATATATATTAGATATTGAGTATGAGTATTCTTTTTTACTAGTACTAACAACAAGTTATAGTTCAAATGTAATTTCATGTTATAAACTTGTGCAGATTAGAAATGTTCCCACATCATCGGTTGCGCGCACTACTCAGAGCCATCACATGTTTAACTTTCTTCCAACTGATGATGTGCCCAAAGAAGTTGTTTCGGTTATTAATCAGGGTTCAGAAGTGAAAACCATGGATTTTCATCCTCAGCACCGAACTCTACTAGCAGGTTAGACTTAGTTCTGTCCATCTTAATTAATAAAGAAATATATTCGAAATCAACTATTTTCTGTACACAATACGATTTTATATACTTGCATGTGGCTTATATATTCAGTTAGCACAAACACTGGTGATGTTTCAATATGGGAGATTGGTAACCGGATGCGGATTGAACATAAAAATTTCTGTGTATGGAATATTACTGCATATTCCATGACTATTCAGGTATTTGGAACTGAATAATTAGGATATAATAGTTGTAAGCGTTTTATTAACACTTATGTCATTTTTATGGTGTTCAGGCTACTTTCAATGATGGATATCCTGTGGTGGTCAATGCTCTTAGGTGGAGTCCTGATGGCTTATTTTTGGGTAAGTATTAACATTCTTCTTCTTCTAAGGATGTTTACTGAAATTGGTCTTAATACTTCAATTTCTGTATCAGGTGTTGCATACTCGAAGCATATTGTACACGTATATTTGTATCGTGCTGGTCATGAACTAAAAAGGCACCTAGAGGTGTGTCCAGCAATAAACTTCATAACTTAGCTTAGTACTTCGCTTAGTACTTCGCTTAGTACTTCGCTTAGTGATATATTAATATTTTCTTTTGTCACTAATTACTAGTTACTTTTATTCAGATTGAGGCTCATGCCGGCAATGTTAGTGATCTCGCCTTTACCATTCGACACAAGAAATTAATCTTCATAACTTGTGGAGAAGACAAAACTGTTAAGGTTATTTACCACAACAAATTCACCGTTGTCACAATATGGTTTTGTATTATTATATATTTCACTTAATTCTATTGAGCTTAACATGCTATATGGTTTTGTATTATTGTATATTTCACTTAATTCTTTTGTTTGTGGGTATTATCAGGTTATAAGGCTTATGTATACACACTCGGGTAGTGGCGTACTTGCACTTGCTTATAATGCTATACACAAGCTGTGGAGATGGCACAAGAATGAACAAAATCCAACCCCAAATGTACTAAAATTAACATTCATTGATATAATTATTAATTTATTATGATATCCCTAAGGCTTCAACTTATAAGTGTGTTTGTTTTTAATAGGCAACTGCTGATATTGCGCCACAAATTTGGCAACCTCCAAGTGGCATTTTGATGACTAATGATATAAAGGATGCGAACACGGATGATACTATTCCTAGCTTCGCGCTGTCTAAGAACAATTCATATGTTCTATCAGCATCGGGAGGGAAAATCTCACTCTTCAACTTGCCAAGTTTTAAGGTAAATAAACTTATGGATGTATTTTCACTTTTTTTTTTTTTTTGCGTTTCGTATATTAATGCTTCCTTCTTTCGCTTTGCAGACCATGACGTCCTTCAAGGCCCCACCGCCGGCATCCACATGTCTGGCTTTTTATCCACCGGACAATAACATAGTTGCGATTGGAATGTCGGATTGTTCTATACTTATGTACAATGTTCAGTCTAATTTGGTACAATGTCTCTCATGCACCTAAACCAAATAGTTTGTGCTGATTGTATAGCTAACAAATCATGTTTTGTTGTAAAATAATTTAACCTTCATAGGTGGTACAAATGCTAAAGGGTCACCAAAAGCCTGTCACTAGGCTCGCTTTCGCTATTGAGAGAAAAATGTTAGTCTCAGCAGGAACTGACGCCGAGGTACGTTACTTGCGCGCAATAATTCTCTTTCTTATTCGTTAAAAGGTTTGTCTAATTCCCTCGTATATGACTCTATGATTCAGTTGTGCGTGTGGAATACCGTCAGTTGGAAAAAAGTCGCAAGCAAGTTCCTAAAGCCTCCTTCTAAAAGAACCAACAACTCACAAGCAGAAACCCGAGTGCATTTCAACCCGGACAAAACACACTTCATGGCTGTTCACGAGACACAGATAGCCGTTTACGATCCAGCTAAACTGGATTCTTGTATGCAGGTACATTTAACTAGCTAGTAACCATTTCATAACTGTTGGTTCAGGCCCCAAAACACACACACTCAAACTCACTCTCGTATGTATGTAATATTAATGTGTAGAATGAAAAACAAACGAAAGCAAAGCTTCTGTATTCAAAACGAAAATGGGGTACAAACAACTACTAGAACTACTCCCTATTTATAACTAAAATAAGCACATGCAAAATAACCACTAGCTGAATTTTAGAGGTATATTCCAACTATCCCAAGCTCACACGATCTCATCCAACAAACCCGGTCCAACTTGACTTCTTCATACCCATGATCCAGTTTCTGCTCATGACCCGTCAACTGACCCGTATTTGTACCCGACACATCAAGATTAACCCAACATTCACCCCCTTAATCTTGATGTCGATCTTGCTTGTTCTTGCTTGCATTCGTTCTTACCGTTCATGCTAAACCAGAATCGATTTTCTTGCTCCACTTGCTAACTTGCTTTTATTCAAACCGCTCTTCTTGCTCTCGAACCTTGATTTCTTGCTATCTTTCTAGGCTCGTTTCTTGCTTCTTGCTATAACCGGTTTTTCTTGCTAAACTTGCTACTTTGACTCGAGCCCGTTCTCTCTTGCTTGCTTCGAGTCTTCCTGCTGGCTTGCTAATTCGAACCTTCAATCTTGCTCCTTGCTTGGTTCGTTTTCTTGCTTTGACTTGCTAATCTTGCTTGAAACTTGCTACTTGAACCAAAAAAAACTTAGTAAAAACTCGGTCTTGCTGCTTGCTACGAGTCACACGACCCGGAATCTTGCTACACGAACCAGTTTTCTTTCTTTCTTTCCAAGCTGATTTGGATCAGCAAACTTTCTTTCTTTCTTTCTTTCGGTCCCGTCTGTTGTGAACCCATCGGTCTCGGTCTCTAGTTCACACTTTCGGTCTGAACTTTCTTCCGGTAAAAATCCGGTTTCGGTCTTTCTCTCCGGCAGGGAGAACTGTCGGTCTCGGTCATGCCGTTCGGTCTGTCACGGCTTCAGTTCTTCCTCTCCGGTAACAGTCTTCTCTTTCTTGTCACCAGTACGGTCATTTTCCGGTGAGTCGGTCTTTTTCGGTCTCACGCCAGAAAATAATTTCCAGCAACGGTCTTCTTCTTTTCCCACCGGAACTTACTTTCCGGTAGTGGTCTATCTCGCCGGTTCCTCTTCTCCGGCGTCGGCCTTGTTCTTTGGTCTTTGCTGCTGTAGCAGCCGGTCTTCAACTTACTTTCTCAATTGATTCACGCAGAACCTCTCCTCCTCTTCTTTCTACTGATCATAAAATCATGACCAGCCCATTCTTCTTCCTTCTTTCCGATGACTGCAGTTTAGAGGGCTGCACCCCCCCTCCGAACACGACTCTCAAACCAGCTCTCGTTTAACCTTCGCTCTGATACCAAATGTTGGTTCAGGCCCCAAAACACACACACTCAAACTCACTCTCGTATGTATGTAATATTAATGTGTAGAATGAAAAACAAACGAAAGCAAAGCTTCTGTATTCAAAACGAAAATGGGGTACAAACAACTACTAGAACTACTCCCTATTTATAACTAAAATAAGCACATGCAAAATAACCACTAGCTGAATTTTAGAGGTATATTCCAACTATCCCAAGCTCACACGATCTCATCCAACAAACCCGGTCCAACTTGACTTCTTCATACCCATGATCCAGTTTCTGCTCATGACCCGTCAACTGACCCGTATTTGTACCCGACACATCAAGATTAACCCAACATTCACCCCCTTAATCTTGATGTCGATCTTGCTTGTTCTTGCTTGCATTCGTTCTTACCGTTCATGCTAAACCAGAATCGATTTTCTTGCTCCACTTGCTAACTTGCTTTTATTCAAACCGCTCTTCTTGCTCTCGAACCTTGATTTCTTGCTATCTTTCTAGGCTCGTTTCTTGCTTCTTGCTATAACCGGTTTTTCTTGCTAAACTTGCTACTTTGACTCGAGCCCGTTCTCTCTTGCTTGCTTCGAGTCTTCCTGCTGGCTTGCTAATTCGAACCTTCAATCTTGCTCCTTGCTTGGTTCGTTTTCTTGCTTTGACTTGCTAATCTTGCTTGAAACTTGCTACTTGAACCAAAAAAAACTTAGTAAAAACTCGGTCTTGCTGCTTGCTACGAGTCACACGACCCGGAATCTTGCTACACGAACCAGTTTTCTTTCTTTCTTTCCAAGCTGATTTGGATCAGCAAACTTTCTTTCTTTCTTTCTTTCGGTCCCGTCTGTTGTGAACCCATCGGTCTCGGTCTCTAGTTCACACTTTCGGTCTGAACTTTCTTCCGGTAAAAATCCGGTTTCGGTCTTTCTCTCCGGCAGGGAGAACTGTCGGTCTCGGTCATGCCGTTCGGTCTGTCACGGCTTCAGTTCTTCCTCTCCGGTAACAGTCTTCTCTTTCTTGTCACCAGTACGGTCATTTTCCGGTGAGTCGGTCTTTTTCGGTCTCACGCCAGAAAATAATTTCCAGCAACGGTCTTCTTCTTTTCCCACCGGAACTTACTTTCCGGTAGTGGTCTATCTCGCCGGTTCCTCTTCTCCGGCGTCGGCCTTGTTCTTTGGTCTTTGTTGCTGTAGCAGCCGGTCTTCAACTTACTTTCTCAATTGATTCACGCAGAACCTCTCCTCCTCTTCTTTCTACTGATCATAAAATCATGACCAGCCCATTCTTCTTCCTTCTTTCCGATGACTGCAGTTTAGAGGGCTGCACCCCCCCCTCCGAACACGACTCTCAAACCAGCTCTCGTTTAACCTTCGCTCTGATACCAAATGTTGGTTCAGGCCCCAAAACACACACACTCAAACTCACTCTCGTATGTATGTAATATTAATGTGTAGAATGAAAAACAAACGAAAGCAAAGCTTCTGTATTCAAAACGAAAATGGGGTACAAACAACTACTAGAACTACTCCCTATTTATAACTAAAATAAGCACATGCAAAATAACCACTAGCTGAATTTTAGAGGTATATTCCAACTATCCCAAGCTCACACGATCTCATCCAACAAACCCGGTCCAACTTGACTTCTTCATACCCATGATCCAGTTTCTGCTCATGACCCGTCAACTGACCCGTATTTGTACCCGACACATCAAGATTAACCCAACATTCACCCCCTTAATCTTGATGTCGATCTTGCTTGTTCTTGCTTGCATTCGTTCTTACCGTTCATGCTAAACCAGAATCGATTTTCTTGCTCCACTTGCTAACTTGCTTTTATTCAAACCGCTCTTCTTGCTCTCGAACCTTGATTTCTTGCTATCTTTCTAGGCTCGTTTCTTGCTTCTTGCTATAACCGGTTTTTCTTGCTAAACTTGCTACTTTGACTCGAGCCCGTTCTCTCTTGCTTGCTTCGAGTCTTCCTGCTGGCTTGCTAATTCGAACCTTCAATCTTGCTCCTTGCTTGGTTCGTTTTCTTGCTTTGACTTGCTAATCTTGCTTGAAACTTGCTACTTGAACCAAAAAAAACTCAGTAAAAACTCGGTCTTGCTGCTTGCTACGAGTCACACGACCCGGAATCTTGCTACACGAACCAGTTTTCTTTCTTTCTTTCCAAGCTGATTTGGATCAGCAAACTTTCTTTCTTTCTTTCTTTCGGTCCCGTCTGTTGTGAACCCATCGGTCTCGGTCTCTAGTTCACACTTTCGGTCTGAACTTTCTTCCGGTAAAAATCCGGTTTCGGTCTTTCTCTCCGGCAGGGAGAACTGTCGGTCTCGGTCATGCCGTTCGGTCTGTCACGGCTTCAGTTCTTCCTCTCCGGTAACAGTCTTCTCTTTCTTGTCACCAGTACGGTCATTTTCCGGTGAGTCGGTCTTTTTCGGTCTCACGCCAGAAAATAATTTCCAGCAACGGTCTTCTTCTTTTCCCACCGGAACTTACTTTCCGGTAGTGGTCTATCTCGCCGGTTCCTCTTCTCCGGCGTCGGCCTTGTTCTTTGGTCTTTGCTGCTGTAGCAGCCGGTCTTCAACTTACTTTCTCAATTGATTCACGCAGAACCTCTCCTCCTCTTCTTTCTACTGATCATAAAATCATGACCAGCCCATTCTTCTTCCTTCTTTCCGATGACTGCAGTTTAGAGGGCTGCACCCCCCCCCCTCCGAACACGACTCT
Source organism: Helianthus tuberosus (assembly GCA_030545235.1). Lineage (NCBI taxonomy): Eukaryota > Viridiplantae > Streptophyta > Magnoliopsida > Asterales > Asteraceae > Helianthus > Helianthus tuberosus. Next base: position 205,220,635 of record CM060400.1, read on the forward strand.
CAAACCAGCTCTCGTTTAACCTTCGCTCTGATACCAAATGTTGGTTCAGGCCCCAAAACACACACACTCAAACTCACTCTCGTATGTATGTAATATTAATGTGTAGAATGAAAAACAAACGAAAGCAAAGCTTCTGTATTCAAAACGAAAATGGGGTACAAACAACTACTAGAACTACTCCCTATTTATAACTAAAATAAGCACATGCAAAATAACCACTAGCTGAATTTTAGAGGTATATTCCAACTATCCCAAGCTCACACGATCTCATCCAACAAACCCGGTCCAACTTGACTTCTTCATACCCATGATCCAGTTTCTGCTCATGACCCGTCAACTGACCCGTATTTGTACCCGACACATCAAGATTAACCCAACAATAACTTCTAGTGTTTAATACATTGTATTAACTTTTTTTTTTGGGAATATTGTTGCCAGTGGGTCCCTCGGCAAGCAAGTGGTTCTATAGCAGATGCAGTTTATTCATGTGATGGTCAATCTATATTTGTGTGTGTTGAGGATGGAAGTGTGAGTATCCTTGAAGCAAACCCCCTCAAGCTCAAGTGTCGGATCAATTGTGCAGCCTATATGCCATCGAAACGCAGGTACATACATATATATATATATATATATATATATATATATATATATATATATATATATATATAGGGGATCGCTAGTATGAGAACCACCTCCAGTTATGAGAACCATGAGAACCACTTTCTAGCCCTTTGATCAACTAGATGGATGGATGAGATTTAAAGTTGTTAATATTAATATTAAAAGCTTTTTGTCTTATTATGTTTTTATTATTTTATTGATAAAGGGTATCTAGGTAAAATTACTTTTTTTGTCTTTTTATAAATATTATTTTTAAATGTCTTTTTTTTCCTATTCATTTATTACTTTTTATTAAAAAACAGATTTTTATATTAAAACAATATTTAAAATTCAGATTTTAATGATAAATTTTTTTTAATGACTAAAAAACAGATTTTTATACTACGTTTTCTACGCCCCGTTTTTAACGAGCGTTTTTTTACGGAACGTTTTACGCCCTGTTTTTTTACGCCCCGTTTTTTTACGAGCGTTTTTTTACGAGCGTTTTTTTACGTTTAACGTTTTACGTAGAACTTTTTACTTTTTACGTTTTACGTTTTACGTTAACACTTTTTACGATTTACGTTTTACAAAAACTTTTTACTTTTTACGTTTTACGTTTTACGTTAACACTTTTTACGTTTTACGTAACACTTTTTACGTTTTACGTTTTAGTTAAAACTTTTTACGGTTTACGTAAAACTTTTTACGTTTTACGTAAAACTTTTTACGTTTTACGACTAACGTAAAAATTTTTACGTTAATGTTTTTTTTACGTTTTACGCGCCGGTTTTTTTACGTTAATGTTTTTTTTACGTTTTACGCGCCGGTTTTTTACGTTAAAATTTTTACGTTTACGTTTTACCTAAAACTTTTTACGTTTTACGAAAAACCTTTTACGTTTTACGTTAACGGTTTTTACGTTAACGGTTTTTTACGTTAACGTTTTTACGTTAACGTTTTTTTCGTTTTAGTAAAAAAAAATTTACGTTTTACGTAGAACTTTTTACTTTTTACGTAAAATGTAAAACGTTTTACGTTTTACGTAAAACTTTTTACGTTTTACGTAAAACTTTTTACGTTTTACGTAAAACTTTTTACGCTTCACGTTTTTACGTTTTACGTTAAAAAAGTTTACGGGTTATTTTTTTTTTACAAATTTTTTTTTTACGCAAAAACGAACGCACCCAGAAGTCGCAAACTCGGGAGGTGTCTCAGATATATTGTTATCATCATCGACGCCTCAAAAAAAATATAAAAACCCAACAAACATAAAAAACAAAGGGTATCTCGAAAAAAAAAGGGGTTTGGCTCAGATTATCCGATAATCAAGAGGCTGCAAAAGTGGGGTTGCAGGATCAAAAACCCTACCCTCCGCCGTCCTTGCCGCGCCATCGTCATCAAAATCTACGTTTTTTTTTTTTTGCATCATCGCCACCCCGTCGATCGTATCAAAACCCACATATTTAAATATCACAAATCAAAACCCACAGATCAACATGAACAATATTCAAACCCAGATTCAACATGAACAACATTCAAACTCAGATTCAACATGAACATCATTCAAAAAACAGAATATCATTCAAACGCAGATTCAACAGGATCAAAAAAGGTCACAATAACATCATTCAAACCCAGATTCAACATGAACAACATTCAAGCCCAGATTCAACGGAATTAAACCCAGAAAGTCAAACCCCCAAGAACACCCATCAGATTCAAGAACACCCATCAGATTCAAGAACACCCATCAAATTCAAAAAACCCAGAAAAAATCAAGAACACCCATCAGATTCAAGAACACCCAAAATCAAACCCAGATTCAAGAACACCCAAAAATCAAACCCAGAAAAATCAAGAACACATACCAAAAAAACCATGGGCATCACCGGCTTCACCGGCTCAGCCACCGCCGCCGGCCCTCTCCAGCCACCCACTTTCCGGCATCGACGGGCACCACCGGCAGCGACGGGCACCACCAGCATCGACGGGCACCACCGGCATCAGCACTGTTACAAACACCACCGCCGAACACCATTTGTCCACCAATGAAAAACCTGCTAACCCCCCATCTCCCTTCACCGAAACCCCAAAATTGCACAAACGACCACCGTTCACCACTCTCCCCCACCCCTATTGAATCTTCAACACCCTTTTCACTTTGGAGATCCAGATCGGTAGTGAGAGAGAGAGAGATGAGAGGATTTAAAAATGAGAGAGAGATGAGAGGATTTAAAAAGGAGAGAGGAGAGAGGAGAGAGTTAATTATAAAGTCAGAGAATTAAATGAAGAGAGAGATAAGACTTGACATATGGGGTAAATGACAAAAATACCCCTTTCTCTGATTGGTTGATAGTGGTTCTCATGGTTCTCATAACTGGAGGTGGTTCTCATTTTAGCGGCTCCCTATATATATATATAAACATTCCTAGTAACAGATTATATATATTTACATGATGAAATTACTTTTTTTACAGTGCAATAAGGGTGAGTCCTAAAGCAATTGCTGCACATCCTTCTGATCCAAATCAACTTGCAATTGGGCTTTCGGATGGTGGAGTTTATGTTCTCGAGCCACTTAAAGCAGACAAGCAGTGGGGCGGTGACCCATCGGCTGAATCCAGTGCAGGTCCTATCATCAACCTTGATCCGAACCATACTTAGGCGGCTTAACTGGAAGCATGCGTGTGGCTGTTTGTGATGCATGTTTAATGTTCAGTTTGGTCTGGTTTTATCACCTGAAGTTTCTAGTTTGCTTGATTTTTTTTTTTTACAATAAGACTTTGTCATGCATTTCTGTTTTTCAAGTTTTCTATCAGTTGTAACTGGATTACCTATTTTAGGTATCTATGGTTTTAATGTTTTATGCATTTTATGGTTTCGTTTAAATTGTGGGTGTTTGTGGACTATTTGCATTAAAATCACTTGGTTTTAAGAAAAATATTATTGACATCATTATATATTTTGTTTTGTTACATATAATTAACATAAATATAACGTATGAACTAAATATTAATAACTTTATTGGACAAGAATGTTGAATACATTTCAAAGGGTGGTATGGAAACATTTAAGACGTTTAGACATGGGGCACCTGTGATGTGTTATCATGATTCTTTAATGTCAAACTTTCCCAAATCTTTCCAGCCTAACAATTGAGCTCGTAATGCCAACCATTAAGTTATACTTTTCATTTATATTTGGGTATGTCCCATAAAACACTGATCATATATATAATAATTGTAAGTTGTTATGTTCGTTGTGTTTTGTCGGCCTGGTTCGGGTCGGCGGTTTGTTAATGAAGTATACGTTTCAAAAAAAAAAAAAAAATATATATATATATATATATAGGGGCTGGTTAACGTATAAATGCGCTTATCGTACATTACGTACGCTACAATCTCAGCCGTCAGATCATCTTCCCGCTTTGAAAAATCGCATGTGAAATTCAATTACCACATGCGAAATTGTTACCAAAAATATCACATGCGAAATTGAATTACCACATACGAAATTGTTACAAAAAAACAACCTGCTATTTCATCAAAATTATAACATGCGAAATTGAATTAACACATGCGAAATTGTTACCAAAATTATCACATGCGAAATTGAATTAACACATGCGAAATTGTTACAAAAAAACAACCTTCTATTTCATCAAAATTATCACATGCGAAATTGAATTACCACATGCGAAATTGTTACAAAAAAACACCTGCTATTTCATCAAAATTATCACATACGAAATTATTACAAAAAAAACAACATGCGATTTTCATTGCGGGGAGATGATCTGACGGCTGAGATTGTAGCGTACGTAATGTACGATAAGGGAATTTGTACAGTACCCTTTACCTATATATATATAGGGTTGGGCTAGACAAAAAACCCTATCTTTCTTAGAAAACTCTGGAAACTCAAAGCTCCCGACATTTTTTTTTTGAAAAAAATAACACATGTAATATACATGTTTTTAAGACTTTTGGGCCAAAAAAATCAAAAAAGCGCCGAGTACTTTTTTAAAAAAAAAATAAACAAGTTCCAAAAACTTCGTTGACTAACATGTGTTAGACAAAAAATGCTGAAAGTTGCTGAAATTTGTTTTTTTTTTTTTAAAAAAAAACCCTTCGGCGCTTTTTTGATTTTTTTGGCCCAAAACTCTTAAAAACATGTATATTACATGTGTTATTTTTTTCAAAAAAAAAAAAATGTCGGGAGCTTTGAGTTTCCCGGGTTTTCTACCTAAGGAGGTTTTTCTACCTAGCCTTATCCTATATATATATATATATATAATAATAATTCTTTCTTTTGTTTTTTTTTTAAATAATTTAAGGCAGAATTATTTTACTACACGTATCGTAATTATATGAAGTGTTCTTAAGACATTAATCATATACAACTTTTTTTTTTTTTTATAGTTTATCTTAGATGTTACATTTTTAGAGATCATAGTGACTTAATTTTTTTTGAACATTTATTAAAACAGGCTAGCGGGGAACTAGCGAAAACCCCAGTACAAAACCAACGAAAAACCACTTTTACAAGCCATTACATTTTAAAAACCGCAAACAGATTTACCATTCCAACCATGTAGCTGGAACATTAATTACAACTTTTTTAATATGCACTTTATAATTTGTAAAGTATAAAAACTTATATCAGCTTGTATTAACGTTGGGCGTGCTCATATAAATCGAAAAATTGAAAAAAAAAAACATTGATATTTAAGTCGCAATAAATTTTAATTTTTTTTTCATTTTTTTTTATTTATATGAGCACGCCCAATGTTAATGCAAATGGATATAAGTTTTTATGTTTTACAACTTGCATAATGCATACTAAAAAATTGTAATTAATGGTACTTTATTTAATGGTAAATTTAACAATAAAACTCAATTTAGTTGTAATTAAATTATACAATTAAAATTCTGAATACATATATAACGGGTTGAGTTATAATACAAAAGATTTAAAAATAAGAAGGGTAAGAAGGCACCAGAGAGTGACAAGTGTCCTATGAGTAATTAAATGGAAAGGGTAATTTTGTCTACAAGAGGAAAGAGAATATGCACATGCAAGTCACATGCTATTTCCCCCCTAACTTTTAAACGCCCGTAACTTTTTTATACATCATTTGTTTTAAAAAAAATTATACCATAAAATCGAGCGTTTTTTTATCTTTAATATGAGTATCATATTGTTATATTTTTTTAAAAAATTTCAAAAACCCAGTTGCATATTACACAATGTCCGTGATGTAAAACACAATGTAAATTAGATTAAAAGCTCAATCAATGACAACAGATAAAGACACAATGGACAGCATACTAAAACACAATGAACATAACGTATAACACAATGACGATAACATATAACACAATAAGAATCAGACTAAATAAAAACACAATTGATGACAACAGATAAAAGACACAATTAATGACATCAAATAAAAGACACAATGGAGAGCAGATAAAGACACAATGAAAAAACAAACTAAAAACACAATACTTAACAAACTAAAACACAATGAACAAGATAATAAAAAAATTGAACAAATTATTAAACCACAATGGACAACATATTAAAACACAATGAATAACATATTACACAATGGACATGATGTAAAACACAATGTAAATTAGATTAAAAACACAATCAATGACAACAGATAAAGACACAATGGACAGCATACTAAAACACAATGAACATAACGTATAACACAATAAGAATCAGACTAAATAAAAACACAATTGATGACAACAGATAAAAGACACAATTAATGACAGCAAATAAAAGACACAATGGAGAGCAGATGAAGTCACAATGAAAAACAAACTAAAAACACAATACATAACAAACTAAAACACAATGAACAAGATAATAAAAAATTGAACAAATTATTAAACCACAATGGACAACATATTAAAACACAATGAATAACATATTACACAATGGACATGATGTAAAACACAATGTAAATTAGAATAAAAACACAATCAATGACAACAGATAAAGACACAATGGACAACATACTAAAACACAATGACCATAACGTAGAACACAATGGCGATAACATATAACACAATAAGAATCAGACTAAATAAAAACACAATTGATGACAACAGATAAAAGACACAATTAATGACAGCAGATAAAAGACACAATGGAGAGCAGATGAAGACACAATGAAAAACAAACTAAAAACACAATACATAACAAACTAAAACACAATGAACAAGATAATAAAAAAATTGAACAAATTATTAAAACACAATGGACAATATATTAAAACACAATGAATAACATATTAAACACAATGACCTGAACTAATAACACAATTTATAGAAAACCCAGATATAACAAAATCTTCATTGTGTCATATATTGTGTTATAGGTTTTTATAAAAACGCAATGGATAGAACTAAAATTAACATTGTGTTATAGGTTTTGATAATAACACAATGTATAGAAACTCTACTGACCAAAACCCAGTTAAAAGACACAATGACCTGAACCTTAAACACAATGCCAAAAAACCCAGTAAAAATGAAAAATTTTATTTTATTTTTATATGGTACTCATATTAAAGATAAAAAAACGCTCGTTATTATGGTGAAATTTTTTTTGAAAAAAAATGTCGTATGAAAAAGTTATGGACGTTTTAAATCGATGGGGGAATTGGCATGTGCCTTGCATGTGGAGAGAGAAAATCCATAAATATAGGATTCCTTTTATGCCCTTCTATTATCTTCTTTTCCCTGCAACCAATCTCAACCTTTCAAATCTAAGATCAATGGACTAAAATCCTTCTTACACTTCTTATTTATTTTATCCTTTGTATTTGATCTTAACCCTATATATAATAATATATGATCTTTTGTAAATGGTTTATAACACCTTTTTTTAATCAAGTGTGAAATTGGTAAAGGAGGCTTGTAATATACACCTTTTGATATTGTTTACAAGTTAATATCAAACTTGAAAGGACCCTTCTACCTCACCTAACTCCATTCGTGTCATATACTCATATCATATGTTATACATTTTATTATGTAAAATATAGTATTCAATGTTTTAAAAACCGTTTTTTACGTCATACTGGGTTGTGCTCTAGAATGGTTCAACCGGTTGAACTGGGTTGTATCGGGCGGTTGAACCGGGTTACTAGTTAACCCTATAAATTCCATAAAATACAAATTCATCTCAAAAACCAATCCAATCTCAACTAGGATTTATGTAACTGATAATAGTTTTATCTAAAAGCAACTATTTTTATTGTAAACTATTAAGCATTTTAAGAATATTTTTATTAGTTATAAACAATATTGCATTGTATGAGTTGAGTGACAATTTCAACAACGACGAAATATTGGAATAGAAGACACTAGCTTAATTACCGGAAATATGGAAGATCAATATTACCTTAATATTGTATTTTATTAAATTAAGAAATCAAATCTTAAGATAATGCAAACCGGTTCAATGATTTGAACCGGTAGAATCGGATTTACCGCCGGTACATTAGACATACCGTATTCGGGTTTTACCAGCCTTTATCGTACCGGACTCGTGTCTGTTATCCGGTTTAACTGGTTTAAACCGGCCGGTTCATACCGGTATTTAAAACATTGATAGTATTTTTTATGCTTACAAAATACAGTTTTTAATACATAACTATAACCTCTTAACATAACAGCTTTAGTAACGTATTTTAATCAACATCATCATACATTTGCCCTTTTCACACATAACATGAGTTAATGTAACAAATTTTATTTTCACATACGTTTATTTTCGATTAGTGAGAAGTAGGGATCAGTAACAAAAATACTGAATTTCTGAAAAATAAGTATCGAATCATGTATCTAATATATCGGTACTGGTATTCATTCCAAAATGTTCAAATATATTAGTAGGTACCAAATACCCTTCACCAAAGTATTAAGACCATGCGTAGTGGGCATGAAGCATGATTCTGGCGTTTTCCCCCCTCAATCACGCCCGAAAACGCTAAATCCCCACCCCCTGGGCGTGATCTGACGTTTTTTTGAAAAAAACCTCCCTGGCGTGTTTTGAATCACGCTTTGAAGGAGAAAACTTGGCCAATAGCATTTAATCTTCCTTGTTTTAGTTCAATAGCTTTTTTTGTTGTTTTTTATTTTTATTTTTATTTAATTCTTTACACCCTTTAACATAATGCACACATCACCTATTTTAGAAAAAAACGCCCAATAATACCCCTTGCTGACTGTACCGTTACATGACGGAAAATGCCCAATGATGGTGACATTATTCACCTCGCCTAACTGTTTACAATTATTAAAGAAATAAAAAACCAAAAAAGGCACATACAACAGAATGCATTCATCAGGTCAGATCTAACACGTATTCGGTCTAGCAATCGTTTCACTCTTCCATTCTTTCACGTCTCCACCACCGCACCATCGGACTCTCCGCCACTCGCCACCTATAAATACCCCATCCGGCTAACATCACCTCTCTCTCACAATCACAATGAACGGCGATAAGATCCACCAACGTTCCATACCACAAATAACCACCCTCCTCAAAACATCAAACAACGTTTCCATTAACAATTTCAATCTCAAAAAGACCAACAATTCTACGACCAAATGGGGCTCGTTAGCGGACGCGTCGTTTTTACAATGGACAACATCGGATGTGTTCGGTTTGTTTAAGTACCACCCCGTCCCGTGTTTCTTTGCTGTTTCGTTACTGTTTTTTATGGGTGTGGAGTATACGCTGCGAATGATACCGCCGTCGTCACCCCCGTTTGATATTGGGTTCGTTGCCACTGCGTATTTGCATCGTGTCCTCGTCGCTAGTCCGACGCTAAACACTGTTCTCGCAGGGCTTAATACGGTAACAATTGTCATGTTGTAATTCTGATTGAAATCGTTAAGAGATATCTGATTTATTCACATGCAAGAGATATCTGTTGGTGATCCGTTGGTAAATGGTAAATGTGATTACCGACGAAATCCATCAGTAACCGCTATTGGATTTTTCTTAGTGGGTAATCTTATTTGCGAGAAACTACTAGGGCTATTTATGAGCCGAGCCGAGCCACAGCAAGGTTGGGCTCGGCTCGATTATAAACTGAGCTGGCTCGGCTCGGCTTAGAATTGAAACCGAGCTGAAAATCTAAGCTTGGGTTCGGCTTGGTTTTAAACCGAGCTAGCTTGGCTGGATTTTAAAACGAAAAATTAATACACAGCTTTCAAAATTCAATAGTCTAAAATATTATTCAATACTTCAAAATAAGATATCCAAAATAAGTTCAACTTAATACATTAGAAGCCAAAATCAAGATCTAACAACACAAAAAAGTTTTAAAATTTAATGAAATACAATATTAGTTGATTAGGGGTCATCAACCTTCAAATATGTCACGGATATCAAATTACACTCCTAAATACATGTAGCTAATAATCAGTTCTTTGTAATTATAAGTAAAATAATTCGAGCTAAGCCGAGCCGAACTACCAAGCGAGCCAAACCGAGCCCTGGCTCGTTATGAGCCGAGCTAGGGTCACCTTCTAACCGAGCCGAGCCGGCTCGGCTCAATTTCAAACCAAGCCATTTCAAGTGATCTTTTTCCAAGCTAAATCTGAGCCAGCTTCAAGCAAGCTCCGAGCCGTGAGGTTTTTGACAGCACATGAAACTACTTGTAGATTTTTAAGATCAACTATTTAAAATACATTTTTGGCGACGGAATACCGACCAACTATTTAAAATACATTTTTTATGTTTTCACCTTCTTGGTATGCCGTCGGTAATTACCAACGAATTTTTAATGTTTGAAAAATAGCCGTCGTTGATACTCCTTTTTTTTATTTAGTAGTTTTGGTTGTTTGAATATGTTAGTTTGAATTTGAAGGTGTTTGTGGGGATGCAAACAACCTATATAATAGGGACGTGGGTGATTGAAGGGCGGCCGAGAGCCACCGTCGCGGCGCTGTTCATGTTTACTTGCAGAGGGATTTTGGGTTATTCCACACAGCTTCCTTTGCCGGAGGTACGTCGTCGTCTATCGGTTAACCTCCATTGAAATTTCAATGTTTCATTTAGCCTGCACGGTTCATAAAATTGTTTTTACTAATAAGTGTAACTAGTGTAGGTAACATGTATCTATCACAAAACAAAAAAAAAAGTTTCACAATACGTTGTTTCATGTAACTAAACTAAAGTCAAGTAATATCAACATATATTTTACATCGATTCAAAACCATGAATATAAAGACCAATAGTGTTAGTGCTCAGTTGATATCGGTTCAGTTTCTTAAGGTATCGCTTTGGTAGATATAGTTTATGATACAAAAAAATGCTTTATAACTCAATTTTCAAAAATTTATACGGGAATGAAAAATATATTCAGTATTGGTACCGAAAATACTAGACTAAAAAGTAAAACACACAAATTGAACACTGTAACGTTTATGGCAATGCAGTGCTGCCTTGTAGTGCAAAAATACCGTAAATATTGAAACCGACTTGTATCAAAACAAAAAAATCATAAAAATATACACCTTTGGTGATACCGGTGTTTTGATTGGTATTGGTTCGATTTGTCATAGTAAGAGGATGGTACAGGTACTCGGTTTTGATGGTACGGTAATTGGTTTTGACGGTACGGTACTCGGTTTTGACGGTACGGTAATCGATTTGTCATGTCCAATACAATTTATAAAATTAAAATTAAAAACTTTATTTTGACGGTAACTCTGATTCCAAAATCCTAAATCGTGCATCAAAGAGGACCGATGGAAAGGTGGCCAACATTTCCTAGTCATAGTTGACAAATGGGGAAAATTTCTTAAATGTCGTTCTTTTATTGGTGTCAATAATGATAAACAGACAAGTGATAATCTTTTGATACACAATCAACACTCACACAAAGTGATTTTAGAGAACAAATCTCTTGAATGAAAAACACTCAATTTCTAATAATTAAAACTGCGATTACAAAGGGAAATAAATAACTGAACAGAGCATGAAATTAGGGCCACTACGCCACTACTACCCAACGTTCTAATCCTACTGAATCGGTAAACTTGACTGAGTAACTTTGGCCAACTTCTACTAACTATTAATAAAATAAAATAAAACAATTAAATGAAGCATGACCACTGCACGTGCAGAAAGTGAAGTTGTATCCTTTTATTTTAACACTCCCTCTCAATCTTCACTTGAAACACACCCAATCTTGCTGCAAAACTCCAGAAGCTTGAACTTTGAAAGACACTTCGTGAACATATCAGCCACTTGATTATCAGTGTCGACCCACTTCATCTCAATCTCACCTTTTAAAACTTTTTCTCTGATGAAATGATAATGAACTTCGATATGTTTTGTCCGAGCATGAAATACTGGATTTTCAGCCAACTTTATGGCTGATTGATTGTCGCACAACAACTTTATACGATATGGTATGGCTTGATTCAAGTCCCTAAACAGCTGAGTTAACCACATACACTCTTGAGCAGCCATGGCAGCTGCTCTATACTCGGCCTCCATGGTCGAAAGAGACACCGTGGGCTGCCGTTTGCTACACCACGAGACAGGACTTGACCCATACATAAACACATATCCAGTAGTTGACCGTCTTTCATTCAGATCACCTGCATAATCTGCGTCACACATACCTGTCAATTCTGGATTCGGCTCCTTCTTGAACATTACTCCCTTATTCACAGTGCCTTTCACGTACCGAAGTACACGCTGAATTGCTAGGTAATGTGGCTTCCGGGGGTCTTGCATAAAACGACTAAGGACTCCAACAGCAAATTATATATCCGGTCTGGTAAGAGTGAGATATATCAAGCTGCCTACCATCTTTCTATAGACTGTTGGATCTTTAATCTCTGTTCCAACACTTGAATACAGCTTCATTCCACTATCAACAGGTGTTGGAGCTGCTTTACATGATACCATGCCAAATTTCTGAATCATGTCACTTGCATATTTTGCTTGATGCAAGATTATTCCATCTTCCTTATATGACATCTCCAAACCGAGAAACCTGTTCAGCTTGCCCAGATCCTTCATACGGAAGTGAACACATAAATTTTCTTTAAGCCGTGTAATCTCATCATCCAAGTCTCCAGTGATGATTAAGTCATCAACATAAGCCAAAACCACCACAACTTTTTCACCTACCTTTTTGACAAACAAACTGGCATCCGCATGGGTTAGCACAAAACCATTTAGTTCTAAAAACTCAGCAATCTTACCAAACCATGCTCTAGGAGATTGTTTCAACCCGTAAATCGCCTTCTTTAACTTGCACACATAATCTGAGTGTTCTTTGCTTACAAACCCACTTGGTTGGTCCATGAAAATCACATGATCAAGCTCTCCATAGAGGAAAGCATTATGGACATCCATCTGAGTCAAAGTCCACCCTTTACTAACAGCAATAGCCAACAAAACACGAACAGTTGTTAGCTTGGCCACAGGGCTGAACGTGTCTTCAAAATTGACACCATACTCTTGTGAGAAACCACGAGCTACAAGTCTCGCTTTGAAGCGTTCTACAGACCCATCAGCTTTCTGTTTCAACTTGTAAACCCATTTGCAACTCACCGGTTTCACATCCTCTGGTTTCGGGACCAACTCCCAAGTCTCGTTTCGATACAAAGCTGCCATCTCTTCTTGCATTGCTTGACACCATTCTTGTTTCAAACATGCTTCTTCAAAGGAACTAGGTTCTGCCAAAACATCTTCAACAATAGCTACATTAGCATATTTAGAATTAGCTTTACGTACTCTTTGTGACCGCCTAAGAACTGGTTCAGATTGGTTGTTCACTTCGTTAACTTGAGACTCACAGTTCTGACCCAAGGCACTTTCTTCAACTTGTACTTGGTCTTCCTCAGTAAAGTCTAAAACAATCATGGTATCTTTTAGATCTTCCTTAAGTTGTGTACTGTCTGACAAAACCTGACTCTCAGGTGACCACCATGATGATTGTTCATCAAAAATAACATTCCTTGATACGTAAACTTTTCCATTGCTAGGATTGCAACAACGCCAACCTTTTCTTTGTGAGTCATACCCTATAAACACACACCTGATGGCCTTTTTCTCCATTTTGTCACGGAGATGAATAAGGACAAATACATAACATATGCATCCAAAAACACGAAAATAACTCACATTAGGTTTGATTTGCATCAGCTTCTCGTATGGTGAGACATAACCAAGGCTTTGTGATGGCACTCGATTAATCACATAGCAAGCAGCTCGCATAGCTTCAGCCCAAAACCGACTTGGAAGATTTTTGTTGTGAATTAAGCTTCTTGTCACTTCACCCAGATGTCTGTTCTTCCGTTCCGAAATACCATTCTGCTGAGGAGTATTTGGGCAAGTCAATTGTCGTCGAATCAACTTCTGCCTTAAATAATTGTTGAATTCGCTGGATAAATATTCTCCTCCGTTATCAGAACGTAAGCACTTGACTTTGCACCCGGTCATTAACTCGGCATCAGTCTCAAACTCTTTGAACTTTGAGAAAACTTCTGCCTTTTCCTTCATGAAGTAAATCCAAACAAACCGAGAAAAATCATCGATGAAAGCAACCATATATCGCATACCTTGCATTGAAGACTGCTTGACTGGACCAAATACGTCTGAATGAACTAATTCAAGAGGTCCATTCGTGCGATGATTTGAACTTTTATACGGCAGTTGCTTCGCTTTTCCGTACTGGCACCCCGAACACACAACATCAGTTTTTACTTCCAACTTAGGGAGCCCACATACAAGTTCCTTTTTAACCATTAGGCCCAATTTGTCAAATCCAACATGGCCCAAACGTTGGTGCCACAAATCAACCGTCTGCTTTCCCTTTGTTTTCTCTACATACGGTGATTCGGCATTAAGAACATACACCCTCTCCGTCTTGCATCCTTGAAGCACAGGTATGGATGACGTCTCGAACTCTCTAAACACCTTGACATCCTTTGGACCAAATAGAACATAGTAACCATCATCAGTCATTTGCGGAACCGATATTAGGTTTTTCTTCATCCCTGGCACATGGTAGGCATCTCTTAGTGTTAATTCTTTCTTGTTGCTACTCGACTGAAACATGACGTCACCGATGTGAGCAATCGAGTGTTTAGAATTATCTGCAATTACAACTACCCTGCTACCACCATACTTAGTCGGATTTTGCAATCGTTCCTTGTCTCCAGTCAAATGGTTTGAGGCACCCGAGTCCATGATCCATTCGTCCAACCGATTCCTTTTGTCTTCTGTAGTGGCAATGAAAGCAGCAACATCTTCGGTGTGAGCTACAAGGGCTTCAACATCCCAGCCATCTTCATGCTCAACAGTAGCTTGATTTCCTTCTTCATTGACCTTCTCTGGACAATTCTTTGCCATATGGCCCTTGCGTCCACAGCTATAACATTTGAAGGGGAAACGCTTACCATTACGATTAGTTTTGCGATCATTAGATGCCTCACCTTGATCGGTATCAGACGACCTTCTTTCCTTGTTGTCAGAACGCTTGTTCTTGTCACCATACTTGTTCGACCTTCTTTGCTTGTAACCAGACCTTGACTTCCCTTTTCCTCTTTCAACATACAGGGCCTCATCTTCAGCTTTTGTTGTTGAACTAATCGTCAAGCCTCCAAACTGTTTGGCTAATGATTCTTGGCTTGCCAAGAGATTCTCGAATTCACCTAACGACGGCTGCGTTGGCCAACCCTGTACAGCAGCAACGAAGCTCCTATATTCGGGTTTCAATCCATGTATGATGATACGCTTCATTCTAGCATCACCAATAACGGACTCCTGATCGAGATCGCCAATTTCTCGGCATAAACCTTTGACTTTGTGGAAGTATTGTGAGATCGTTAGATCACCTTGAGTTATACTAAATAACTCATTCTCTAACAATTGCAGCCTAGCATCATTTTTCTTGGACAAAACTTCAGCTAGGGTATCCCATGCCGCCTTAGGGTTCACCGCATCCTTGATATGATCAAGGAGTTCTTCCTCTACTGTTGTCTTGAGGATAAACATAGCTTTACCGGCTTTGACTTTCCACTTCCGTAGAGCTCCATCTTGTGTCTCTCTCGGGGGTTGCACCGTGTCGTTTCCTTGCACCACTTCCCACAGATCTTGCCCCTGTAAATATGAAGAAAGATACGTAGCCCAGGTCTTGTAATTCTGGTTATTCAATTTCTTCACTCCACCGATCAATTGCAGGTCTGACATCTCGAACCTCACTCTGATACCACTTGATAAACAGACAAGTGATAATCTTTTGATACACAATCAACACTCACACAAAGTGATTTTAGAGAACAAATCTCTTGAATGAAAAACACTCAATTTCTAATAATTAAAACCGCGATTACAAAGGGAAATAAATAACTAAACAGAGCCTGAAATTAGGGCCACTACGCCACTACTACCCAACGTTCTAATCCTACTGAATCGGTAAACTTGACTGAGTAACTTTGACCAACTTCTACTAACTATTAATAAAATAAAATAAAACAATTAAATGAAGCATGACCACTGCACGTGCAGAAAGTGAAGTTGTATCCTTTTATTTTAACAAATAATTCAAATGATAGCTCTTTTAAAAAATAAATAAATTTATAAATAAAATTAAAATTAAAAACTTTATTTTGTATTTCATATAATAAATTAATAATACCATAAATTCACAACTCTTCATTAAAATGCCAAAATAACAAATTACAAACAAGTGGCAGGAAAGGGCAATAAGCGGCGCCGCAACCCCCTTTTGAATTGCAAAACCAATTCTACTAAAGACAAAACGACCCTTAACTTTTATATAGTTTTAGTTATTGAGATTATTTCAAATCACAAATTTCGTTTTTGACTAATGTTCTTATTTAATTTGCTGGATGATCAAATATTTTTTATATCTTTTACTCTAAGATAGCTTGGCAACTTTTGATTGAGGGTGGCAATGTAGAAAACAATCCAAAACACGAAATGAATATCATTAGGTTTTGGGTTGCTAAGTCTATAATATACGCGTCACGTTTGGGCGATTGATATGTTTAATTAATCATAACATCTTGGATTAAACATGTTGACTCGTCAACCCATATAGACAAATTTGTTAATCCGTTTAAACTAACTATTACAACCCACCAATGCGTTTAAAACGATCACAACTTGATTATAACGCACTTATAACTTATCAAACTGTTTGACTTATTTGAATAAAAGAGAAAAAAAAAAGACTATTTTCAAGTTACACTACCTTAAGTTTAGGGTTGTTATTTGACATGAACTTTTTTAACTTAATATTTTTTTTCAAAGTTTTAGCAACTTAAAAGTAGGGATTTTAGAAAACACTTAACTCGGCGGGAAAATACTAAGGTAGTGTTCGTTTCACAGAATAGAATGGAATCTTGAGTGAATTGGAATGTTGATTTCACTCCTTATTTTGTTGGTTTCAACAAGAAAATGAATTGAAATCGAACAACATAAGGAAGGGAATTTACATTATAATTCCATGCGCATTTCATTCCATTTTGCAAAACAAACACACCTAAATTACAAATCAATTTTCAATTTCTGCACGAATTCCCATTCGAATTCCATTACAATCCATGAAACGAACACTTCCTAAGATTAAACACAATGGTGGTGTTTTAGGCGTTTTTTAGATGAAGGAAATGAAGTGTTGAGATGGAGGAAAAAGGGTTGGGTAGTTCAACTATAAACATTCTAAAACTTAAAATTCTTTTTACCTTGACTAAGAAAATTGCTAAAAGTGCTAAAACTTGAGATAATAGCACTTATATTGCTTGAACCTACGAAAGTAGATCGGTTATACATGTAAGCGTATAATCATTTCTCTTTCTCACTCCTATTTTTTAAAACATTGTACATCAATAAGTATTTATGTGATTATTTACTTAAAATTGATTCTGTATTAAACGTTCTTTAAAAAATTTGTATCTGGACAGGGATTCTTGGGTTCGGGAGCAGACTTTCCGGTAGGGAATGTGTCCTTCTTCTTGTTTTTTTCTGGTCATGTAGCAGGATCAGTAATTGCATCGCTTGATATGAAGAGAATGCATAGGTGGGAGTTGGCCTTTCTATTCGACACCTTGAACCTTTTACAAGTGGTGCGGTTACTAAGCACAAGGGGACACTACACCATTGACTTAGCCATCGGAGTAGGTGCTGGCATGTTGTTTGATTCCCTCGCCGGAAAATACATGAAGAAGGCTATGGCTGAAGGAGGTGATGTCTTGTATACAAACCTACCTCACTTATCTTAACCCTTAACCACTTCAATATCAACTTAACTGTTAGTTTTTGGATATGCTGTTAGAAAAAAGTTGTTCAACTTGTTCTTTTTAAGGTACAACTTATTTTCAGTTAGTTGTATTTTCCTTGTTAAAATTTGGTAAAGTTGCATCATTCATTTTTTTTACATCCGTCCACCATATAACTTGAATCCTTAACATTCTACTGGATTTTGAGATTTAGAAATTTGACATAGTTAAATCATTAGAAATCATAAATTATCATTACACTAACTATATTACACATTAACCTCTTTATTTTTTTAAAAGCTAGTTGGAGAATTCATTAAGATGCTAAACAACAAATTACAAACAAATAACATGTAAACAGACAACAACTTTTTTTTATATATATACAAAAGGAAGATGGGGTAATAGTGTCAGGCAGCTGCCTGACACTTCCTCATAGGTCCAGGTATGGCACTCCCCTATTGGTCCAGGTATATATTACGATTTTAACCCAGTTCAAAATTACAAATTTGCCCTTTGTTCAAAGTTACGATTTTGCCTCTGGTTAAAAATTACAGTATTGCCATCACTTTATGTTTTGGCAAATTAAGATTTTACCTTAGCCAAAACTTACAATTTTGCCCCTAGTTAAAAATTACAGAATTGTCATTGTTTTAGCTTCTTTTAAATCCCCATTAGCCCGTGTATGATACGATTTTACCCTCAGTTAAACATTACGAATTTGCCCCTGGTTAAAAATTACAGTATTGCTATCGCTTTAGCTTTTGACAAATTACTATTTTAGTATTTTACCCCAGCCAAAAATTACAATTTTGCCCCTAGCACAAAATTACATTATTGCCATCGTTTTAGTTTTTTATTTTAGCAAAACTATAGAAGTGTTTTGTTATAATTGGTTGACTCGATTTAATTTTTTTCGTGTCAAGCAGCTGCCTAACACTCGCTCATTAGTCCTGACAAATTACAGTTTTGTCTCGAGCTCAAAATTACAGTCTCGCCATAATTTTAGTTTTTTTCTAGCAAAACTATGATAGTGTTTTTTTAATTATTTGAGAAATATTTCAGCCTACTACCCCGTAACATCCCGTAACATGACGGGGCATCAACTAGTTACAAACAAATGCCAAAACAACAATAGGTATAAGCTTTAGATTTTTCCGTTAATGCATAACGTGATGCAAATGAAACTACTTTCAATTGGTCTACAATTGATAAGGACATTCAAAATAATCTAAACGACACTTCATTTTACGTTCCTAAAAAAATGGTGGGCTGATTCGGCTCACTAGTTTATTGGGCTATATATATATCAGGTTAGACCGTTAAGAACTTTTATTAACATGAAAATACAAAAATCATGTTTTGGAGGAGGGTAATGGTTTTTTTAGTAAACTTCAAAAATTCCATTGGAATGTTTAAAATTTCATCGCTAACATAAAAATTCTTGATTAGGTTGATGAAACTAGAAGGAATAAATTCCGATTCAAATTTCAACTTTTTTTTTCTTGACTAGTCAAACATGATTTTAGACGGAATGTTTCCAACTCCAATAAATTCCGCAAACCAAACTGGACTACTGACTTTAGTATGATTTAGAGTAGGGGTGTGAATTTCTAACACTGCCTGAAAAACCTGACATGAAATTTGCGGGTTTAGGTTTAGTCTAAACGGGTTCGGGTCAATTTCATTTTGATCCCGCGAACCCATTTAGGTAAATGGGTCGGGTTTGGGTCAACTCGGTCAGGTTGGTGGGTTGACCCCTTTAACCCATTTATATTATATTATACTTTTTACAATATATTTTTATAATAAATTAAATCGGATGTGTATTTTATGTCATAATTATAACTTATAAAGAGATATTGACATAGTGGAGAGTTCAAATGAGAAGAAATTTTTTGTAAGAAGAAAAAAAAAGAAATTTCAACCAATAAGAATGCTTTATTTTACTTCATTTAATATAAGTATTTAATGTTACTATAAGGGTATATTGGTAAATCTACATAGGTCATTAATTTGTAGTCTTCCTCTTTAATAGCTAACTACATTAAATAATTTGTAAGTTATCTTCAAAATATATATTTTTCAAAAAAATAAAATAAAATAATTTAAAGTGTAGGATAAACTACGAGTTGTGTAGGATAAATTACGAGTTGTGTAGGATAAATTTCAACGTGTAGGATGAATTTCGAAATATGTAGGATAACTTTTGCTTTGTGTAGGCAAAAAAAGTTAGTGTGGAGGATAGTACTCTTTATGACTAATTAATTAGTAAAAAATGATAATAAATGAAATAAGTGAAAAAACTATTTAATGTTTTACAAAATTACCCTTTGTTCTTTTTCTTCTCAATTAAATTTTCTTCTCAAATGAACCTTGCCCTATTGACATAATATATCTTTTTTAATTTAGATGAAATGAGAAAGTATAATGTACAAAAAGCCTTAACGTACGTTAATGTACGCGACAAGAATACAACGTGCGTGATTAACATATAACGTGCGTGATTTGTATAACAAAGGCTCCCATGCGTGATTTATTAGGGTTCCATGCGTGATTTTGTGACTCCCATGCGTGATTATCACAAAAAACTGTTCCATGCGTGATTACATCCCTGATCGGATGGTTACGGGCGTCGCGTTTGTTAATGTACGATAAGGCTTTTTGTATGTTAACCTTTCTCTAGATGAAATTGTATATATTGGTGTAGTTTTTAGAAAATTTTAAATTTAGTATATTATTTTGTGGAAAAAAAATTAAAATAAAAAAAAATCGGGTTTAATTGTTCGTGTTCGGGTCAACCCACGAATATCCGGGTCGTGTTCGGGTTTATATGTATGACATGATTTCGGGTTCGCGTCGTGTTCAGGTTCGTATAGAATTTTTGAGTTCGGGTCGGATTGAACTCACCAACCCATAAACACGATCCGTTTAGCAGCTCTAAATGAGAGGTTAAAAGTCCATTCCTTTCGATAGAGAATCATGTCCATTAAATTCAAAGAAAGTAGCGTAGGAGGTGAATTAAGTGAGCCAGACGTAAAAATTCTCACCTAGTCACACAAACACAAAATTAAGCATATTTTTTTTTGTTCAAATCACTATTTTAGCCACTTTAGTAGAAGTAGAAGTAGAAAAGAAGCATAAAACAAACTGGGGTACACTGCTAGAGGTTTAGTCATTTCTATCATTTTAGTCCAAAACTCAAACCTTTTGAATCTGTATCTTTGTAGTTTCAATTTTGTTACCATTTTCATCCAAAATCAAAATATGGTCAGATTTTTCAGTTAACATTCAGTTTTTTTTTTCTTTTTTTTTTATCTCTTTTAATGAAGGACAAAATGACCTTTTAACGTTTTATTATAACAAATTAAAAAAATCTGGCCATTTTTCTCTTCTTTAAAAGGGTGGAAAAAGACTAAAAAACTTGATGTTAACTGAAAATCTGACCAGATTTTTCTTTTGGATGAAAATGACAACAAAATTGAAAATTGAAACCATAGGGATCCAGATTCAAAAGTTTGAGTTTTGGACTAAAGTGGCAAAAGTGACCAAACCTCATGGACTATTTTGGCTGTTCACTTAACAAACTGGCTTCGGGAATTCGGGTTGGGCTAAAAGAAACAGAGCTGGCTGGTTTCTTTCTTGTCTTGTTAGGCCGAGAAAACCCACAAAAATAAAACTTGGGGAGGTGGGCTCCTATCTCATGGAGTCCTGGCTGTTAGGGGTGTTTGTTTTTTTATGGAAAGCTCTTCGTGACCTCTTATGTTTGTCCCACGCAGACCACGCGTAGACGTTTGAGTCTACAGTGTGTTTGTTTTCTCGAAGTGATTTCATTAAAAAACGTCTGACAATCATCTTCTTGGGGCAGATGTGAACCCTCCTCTTCTAACCTCTTCTCCTCCTCTCCTCCTTTGCCCTATTTTTAAAACACAGATCCTCCCACATAAACCCTAGCACCTTCTCCTCCACCCCTTCCTCCTCCCAACCGCCACCTCCACATCTCCGCCACCCACAGTGTCGTCGTCACCTCCCCCACCTCCACAGCTACCGTCGACATCTCCCCCACCTCCATAGCCACCGCCGAGCCTAGTTGGAATCATAACAGAATTTTTATTTTTCATATTTTTCTACCTTTTTATGTTCTCTCACCCTTTCATTTCATACACAGAGGCCTGTGGCTAATAGAGCTTGGTATATAATACAACATATTGAAGGGTTTTATAAAGCTGCATCTTTCACCAATTTGCTTATATTTCTGTACACCGGGAGGTATGCTATAAGCTCTCCAAGCTATTCTAATTTGGATAAGAGTAAAATACCATTTGTTTAATGTTAGTTCATAAGTTAATTATTGATGTTAAATTCTGATTATAATTGTTGTTTAAATTCTGATTTTTTGTTGTTTTTTTTTTGTTTAATGTTAGTTCATAAGCTAATTATTGGTGTTTATATTCTGATTTTGCTTATGATTATGTTGATTTCAACATCTTGCAGAATTTAAAAACAAATAGTCTTCTTCTTGCAGACTGCAGAGGTTTGATCCACCTTTTCAGCTACAGATTTGGTCGGCAGACTGCAGACGTTTTACCTCTGAAAAAAACAAACAGCACCTTACTTTTGCTTGAGAGAGAAAACTATTTATTACCAAACTTCCATACAATTCAGTTCCTAGACTAAGGTTAGGTTCATGAGAACGTCATTAAAATCTTAAAATCCGAGAATATTACAAGCAACCAATTAATTTCTTTTTCATTTCTTTTAATTATAAGGTTAGGATGGTAAAAAACAAATAAAAAATATATGTAGATTGACGAACTACATATATATATATGTTAATGAGCTACATATATGTAGCTCGTCGATTTACATATATATTTGTTTCTTTTAATTTCACGAAGATTAATAGCGTATTAAAAGAATGAAAAACAACCTTGTTTGAAAGTAATATTCATGAACTTTTCTAGTATCTTATAAATATTCTAATGATATCTTCCCTAATAAAATAAAGAACCTGAATACAATAAAAAATGGAATTCAAAAATACAGGATGGGTATCCAGGTATATAGTCAACTTTTAAAATCTTGGTGGGTTTATGATGGGAATGGTAACAGGATGGGTATTTAGGTATATTGTCAACTTTTAAAATCTTGGTGGGTTTATGATGGGTATTGTAAGATGTAATGTAATGCCCGCTCAATTACCTAAACCATTAACTATGTAATATTTTACAACGTTGTTGAATAGTGATTGTTTCTGACTGACTGAACACTTGGCACTCCTGGATTACACCACAAAAACTTTACTTTTCCTTTTTTTGGTTTTCCTAATTTTGATGTCTGTTTAAAGCATTCAATTCAATGGTTGACTTTAAAAGTAGGGAGTGCGTAACTTAATTTCCATCCTCCTAAGGGTGAAGGGAATGTTAAAAAGATGAAAGTGACAAACTTTAAAATGGACCAATCAGAGAGTGCCACGTCAGAGAGGGTAAAAAGTTTAAACTTTGCTGAAAAGTGTTGGCAATGGTTTAGACACTTGAAAGTGGCAAACTTTTTTTTTTGTTTTTTTTTTTAAATTATATGTTAAATAAAAACAAATAAAACATTAAATTAATAAAAAAAAACAATTACATTAAAATGAAAATTAAAAAAAAAAAACTTAAAATTCATAAAAATTACACAACACTAAAACAACGCAACCACTAAAAAAATTAAAAATTACACTACTCTTCGTCAGAATCAACCAACAGGTGGGGCAAATCTTGACCTGCGAGATGAACCGTGAGATCGTGTTTAAGTCTCCAATGTGTATCTTCATCCATTAGCTCGCCCAACACCCTATCATCAAACGCGGGCTCGACCGGAGGATCCCGAATGTGTACCGATGCAATCGCGTTTCTGTCGTCTTTTAAAATCATGTTGTGTAAAATAATACACGTGTACACAACATTCCTAATTTTTTTAACCGTCCTTGCTCGCATCGGCCGATTCAAGACACCCCATTTTGACTTCAAAACCCCAAAAGCCCTTTCGACGTCTTTTCTTGCCGCCTCGTGTAGCCTTTTGAACATCTTTTCGTCTACTTCTTGAGGGTATGGGATCGATTTCACAAACACGGACCATTTTGGGTAAATTCCATCCACGAGCAAATAACCACGTTTGTAATAATGGTTGTTGACGTAAAATGGACATTTTGGCGCGGTTCCATTTCGTTCCGTTAAGAATAACGGCGATTGTCCTAGCACATTGATATCGTTCTGCGAACCCGGTGGACCGCAAAAAGCATGCCAAATCCATAAATCTTGAGACGCCACTGCTTCGAGCATAACAGTCGGGTATCGGTGATCTCCTCTCATATACTGCCCTCGAAGCTCGGTGGGACACATTCGCCAGACGAAATGGGTGCAATCAAGGCTACCGAACATACCTGGAAGGTGATGTTGTTCTTCATGTGCGTCGTATAACAGTGTCATGTCGTGGCTTGTCGGCCTACGTAAGAACTCCGAACCATATATTCTGCAAACCGTTTCGCAAAAATATTCTAGGCACTCGCGGGAAGTTCTTGCGGCCATATGCAAGTACTCGTCTCCTTCGTCAGGAGGGTTACCGGTTGCGAGCTGTTTAATAGCTGATGTAACCTTTTGCAGCGGCGTAAAGCTCCTCCGACCTCGCGCATCGTAGGACTCTTGAAAGTATTCGTCATTCGCTTCCACGGCGGTCACAATATTTAAAAACAACCGTTTCGACATACGGAACCTTTGCCGAAAAATTGCGTCGTTGTATTTCGGGTCTTCGACAAAATAATCCGCCATGAGGGTCTCGTGCCCAACCTCCCGCTGACGGTCAACATGCAAAGCATGTTTGTCGATCGGTGAGTTGTAGCCGATTTCACAAGAAGGCCGCGCGGCAAAGAAGGACGGCGCCGGTGTTGCCGCTCGGCAAACCGGTTTGCCGACCCCTTCACCGCCCCACTCCCTTCACCCTAAGTTTGAACCTTGGGTGGTGGAAGTTTTTTTTCCAGATTATTTTTACTTCTTTTTGTTATTCTTTTTTTCATTTCCCTTTTATTTTTTCTAGCCTTTTTAATTTGTTTTGAGGTTTTGTTTTAGCATCAAAGTACATTTATTTTTCTAATACCCCTCATTTTTTATCAACTCTTTGAAATATACAATCGCGAGTCATGATCAACGTATTGAAGTATACACTCGTGAGTTACTACTATTAGTGTGGTAAAAATTTACGAACCCCACCGTGTAGCGCGGGTTTCGATGTGCATATAATTACCTACGTCTCGGTATAATTTTTTGGGTTATTGGATTTTATCACCCCCAACTGTTGGCTATTGGCCGCTGCCATCCTCAACTATCACTTTGACGCCCATCACCCCAAACTTAACACTTAGTGTGTTCTGTCACCACGTCGTTAATTAATCACTAACTTTTGATCTTGTTACTATACTTTTGCGGTGTCCTAAGATCCCTAAAACCTTCCTAAGATCCCTATGACACCCCCAAAAGTATAGTACCAAGATCAAAAGTTAGTGATAAATTAACGACGTCGTGACGGACCACACTAAGTGTTAAGTTGGGGGTGATGGGTGTCAAAGTGATAGTTGGGGTTGACAGCAGCAAATAACCAATAGTTAGGAGGTGATAAACTACACGAACTAAATGTGTTTTTACCTAAAACGCAATGGACTAAAAACACTTCAAAAATGTGTTTATCGTAAAACGCAATGACTCAATTCAAAAACCCAGATCGTAAAAATGCAATTAAAAAAATTCTTACATAGATCGAAGCCGATTTCTTCAACGATTGACGAAATTTGAATGTTAGAAACACTCATCAGCGATCAAACCGAACGAATCGAGTGATTCGCTTCAAAATCACAGGAAAAATGAGATATTGTATGAAATTAAACTGGGTTTCTTCAAAAAAGCTGAATAACACGTTGATCGGGTGTTTAAATCATTGATTGTTGACGAAAATCGCACTATAATGTAGTGATTATTGAGATAGAAAGTGAAGAAATGGTTGAAGATGGTGGGTTTTGAAGTTACTGGGGAGAAGAAGGAAGAAGAAAGGATACGATTGACTAAAATATCCTTCCTCTTTATTTTAAATTTTGTCACATGTCATAATCATATTGCTTCTTATACTTTCTAGCCAAAATAAACTTTCTATTTGATACTCACCCTAGTTATCAACTACTGTAATTTAGTTTAGTTTGATAGGGAAAAGATCAAATAGGAAGATTAATTTTGCTAGGAAGTATTGGAAGCAATAAGAGGATGACATGTGGCAACATTTAAAATAAAGAAAAAGGGTATTTTAGTCAATCCAACCATTTCTTCTCCCTTTTTCAAAACCCAGTAACTTCAAAACCCACCATTTTCAAAACCCACCATCTTCAACCATTTCTTCACTTTCTATCTCAATAATCACTACATTATAGTGCGATTTTCATCACCAATCAATGATTCAAACCCCCGATCAACGTGTTCTTCAGTTTTTTTGAAGAAAACCCAGTTTAATTTCATACAAAATCTCGTTTTTTTCGGTGATTTTGAAGATAATCACTCGATTTGTTCGATTCAATCGCTGATAAGTGTTTCTATCATTTCAAATTTCGTCAATTGATGAAGAAACTGGCTTCGATCCATGTAAGAAATTCTTTAATTTCATTTTCACGATCTGGGTTTTTATTTAGTCATTGCGTTTTACGATCTTGGCGGGGGTCCGGGGGCGGCAGCCCCCGGTAGCGGGGTCCCAGGGGTGGCAGCCCCTGGCGGGGTCCAAGGGGCAGAGCCCCTGGCTGGGGTTGAGCTGTACTAAAAACGCATCAGAAAAATTAATTTTTCAGAAATTGGCTCATTTCGAAGACAGTAATTCGTAGACAATTCAGACAGTTCACAGACAATTCACAAACAGTTTTATGTGTCCATTGCGTTTTAGAAATAAGAGAGTTTTATGTGTTTTCTGGCTATTGCGTTTTAGAAAAAAACACATTTTTAAGTATCTTTAGTCATTGCGTTTTAGGCAAAACACATTTTTGAAGTGTTTTTAGTCATTGCGTTTTAGGTAAAACACATTTTTAGGTGTTTTCAGTCCATTGCGTTTTACAGAGAACACTTTCTTTTGTTTTTTTAGGTCATTGCGTTTTAGAAATGAGACATTTTTAAGTGTTTTCTGGCCATTGCGTTTTACAAATAAAACATTTCTTTGTGTTTTCTGGCCATTGCGTTTTACAAATAAGACATTTCTTTGTGTTTTTTGTGCATTGCGTTTTAGGTAAAACACTTTTTTTTTGTGTTTTCAATCTATTGCGTTTTAGAAATAAGACATTTCTTTGTGTTTTCTGGCCATTGCATTTTACAAATAAGTCATTTCTTTGTGTTTTTGGTGCATTGCGTTTTAGAAAAATGTCATTTTTTAGGTTTTTTTTTTCATTGCGTTTTACGTAACTGGTTGTTTTTCTGTTGCGTTTTACACAACTGGGTTTAATTTTTTTTTTTTTAAATATAGCAATAGTATACTCGTTTTAAAGATAAAAAAACGCTCGTTTTTTTGGTGCAATTTTTATAAAAAAATAATGTCGTATGAAAGAGTTATTAACGTTTAAAAAATGGGGGGGTAATTGGAGGAGAGAGAAACTATTGGCTTGGATTGACTAGAATGCCCTTGAACAAACTCACGCGCCTCTTTTCTTCTTTTTAATTTCCCTGATTTAATCTTAGCCCTTGATTAACTAAATGGATGGTCAAGATCACTTCCTAGCCTTCCTAGCCAAATTAACTTCCTATTGTATCTCCACCCTTGTTTGATATTCAAATAGTTTAGATAAGGATGATTATTAACTCTCCTATTTCTCCTTTATCAAGTCGAACCAAATTTCAAACACATCGTTCCCTCTTTATGTGGTTAAAGCAAACTCAACCTACTAAGCAAAAATTGAAGATCCATTTTAAGCCTACAACAACAAAGGAAAAAAATTATCCCTTGCTGATTTCTTGCATTTTGTGTATTTTTCAAATTTTTATTCAAAATTTTAAAAATCATGATAATTTAAAAATTCGAAGTATCTGTTAATGATAATTTGTAAATTCAAATTATCTAAAGTTGTTATAAAATTTTAGATAAATCAGTTTTTAAAATTCATGATAACTCAAAAAAATCATAATCTATTGATACATCTTTATCTTATTAATACTAGACTTAACCATTCTAAACAATCAGAGCTCTTTCTAAACAATCAGAGCAATAACCCAGGTATTACGCTTAATTTAATATAGAGGTTTTCCAATCCTTTTAATTTGTTTTGTGAACTTATTTCTGATTTTTATCGTTTACACTATTATAGATTTACTTTTGCTCATATTTACTTCATAGAATCATGGAAGGCAGAAATCTAATCTATTTGAATGATATTGATGGCAAAACAACAGCTTTTACGATAAAGGTAAAAGTACTTAGGCTTTGGAGAAAACCAAATCCCAAAAAGGTTGGTGAGATATGGGCTATTGAGATGGTGCTCATAGAGGAAAAGGTACATCTTTAATAACTTTAATTAGTTAATACGTATTTACTTAAGCATTTTTCAAGTTTTTGTAACATACATTATTTTTCCTTATTATGTCAGGGGACCAAAGTGCAAGCCACTGTGTGGAGTAATAACTTTAAAAGACATGAAAAAAATTTAGAAGAAAATGAATGTTATACAGTTTTTAAACCTCGAGTTGATGAAAGTAATCCAAAGTTTAAACATTTTTATAGCAAATATGTGCTGACCTTCAATTTCGAAACAACTATTAGAAAGTGTAACAACTTCATAGGCCCAACATATGATTTAAGGCTATTAAAGGTGGTGGAGTTTCTTCAAAATTTCAAATCGGTTCGTTTCCTAAACTAAGCAAACTAATAATATACCCGTTATATTCAAGTTTTATTATTATAACTTTAATTTTCCTTCATTATAGACTTTATTGGTTATGTCGAAAAATGGTTTCCAAGGGAGGATACAACAACACGACATGGGAAAACGTACTACAAGATGGACTTAATTTTGAGAGATTTGGAGTTTGTTTTCCTTTTAAATATCGTTTTTCTATTAACATTTTCATAATTTATTACTTCTTATCCGTTAAATTAGTTAAAAATTCAGGGGCATTGCCTTAACGTTGACATTGTGGGAGGAATATTGCGATCAGATGCAAATGCAAGAGTACATCTCAAAAAATAAGGAAGAAGTACATGTTGTACTTATCGTTGAGTTTGGTAGCATCAATGACTACAAAGGTTGATCGATTTTTTGTAGATTTAACTTTATATATTTAGTAAGACAACAAATGTGGTGTACAAGAAGATTTTTAGTGAAATTTAAATTATATTTTGTACTTTTAAACTATCATATATATTGTTAACTATATTTTTGAAATATAGAATAAAATTTCTATCTTCTTTTTGAAATATAGAATAAAATTTCTATATATTGGTCATTTTAAAGGTTATAAAAGGAATTAATTAAGTTTCTGTGAACCGGGTCTGAATACATCAGTAAAATGGCTTAGTTTACCAGGTCATATCACTTGGTGTTAAGTCCTTCATGACAAAATGGTTTTAAACCCTTACTATGCGTTTAATACGCGTATAACGCCGTTTTAAGCGACGTACGGGTTAAAATAGGATTCTGAGTTTTCTGATCAGTTAAACAGGTTCAAAACACTTTATTTATTATTTAAAATCAGTAGCAATTCGATTGGCATCAAAAGGATTTGTAAAACTCATTTTATGGCTTAAAAGGGCATATTCGGTATTTACCGAATTAAGGCACTAATCCTAGCTTATGATCAGTTTAAAAATAATTAAAAATCTTAAAAAATCCCAAAATATTATATTACATCAGTGGGTAAAAGGTTTGGTGTCAAAAATTGGGTTTAGATAGGCTTTACGCTAATGACGCCGTTTAAATACAAAGAAGCGTTCTAATTACGTCATTAAGCATAACTTCTAATCTAGACCTCCAACTGATGTAAAAATTTAGGGACACGTTTAATAATCAGTAACTAAGATTTTTGTACTTTCACATTTCCAAAATTCTCGTTGTATGGTCATAAGGGCATTATGGTCCATATTTAAGCACTTAACGGAAACGTCAGACAATTAAGGATTTATGTGGTATAAACGCAGAGGGTTATACACACATGCAACTAGGTCCTAATGGAACTTTAAGGCATGTCTAAACCTATCAAAACCGGGTCAGAATCGAGGTCAAAGCAGAAAGTCAAACTATGCGACTTTCGGCTCCGAATCGGTTCAAACAGAAATGCTCAGTTGATGATAGGAAAGAATGAACACAAAGTTGACAACTTGTAGGACTTTATATAAGTTTCAAAACTCATTTGATTGATGACATGCAAGGCTACTAGTGATATAAGATGCATCCAAGTACCCCCTAGAGTCTCAAAACCATCATAGGCAGCCCATAGAATCGAAAACTTGAGTTTTAAGTCGGTTACAACATCAACAGGCAGCTGCCTGTTTGTTTTGTCGCTGGTAGCTGTCACGCGGCGCGTGTAAAGGTCTTCATGACCTTACGCGGCCCGCCTCAGTCTCCGGATCAGGTTTCCCAACTTTCTTTAATTGCACTTTTGGCCCTTGGTCCCCCGAAAGGTCATTTTCACATGGTTTCTTGCATTTTAAACCTTTATATTTGACATATGGGGGCTTTAAGGCTTATACCATCTTTGTCAAGTCCTCGGGTAACTTTGTGATCACCCGAAAAACCCTAATTTTCAATGTTGACGATTCTAACCCTCACACTCGAATTTTATCATAACTTTCTCATACGGTAACGAAACTTGGTGAAATTTTTATGGTGCATTCTAGTGAGCATAATTAATCGTTACAAGGCTTCGGGTTTGCTAAAAGGTCACTCAGAGGTATATCTTAACATGTTGACACATTTAACCCCTGTAGTTTGTAATCTCTCACTTTCTTTCACAATTCGCTACGTATGATCCATGATTTATTCGTTTAGGGTTATAAACACCATGTAAGGTTATTGTGAAGTATATTTATTTATTGTTGACATTTTGAACCCTCAAATTCACATAGTTTCTATGTTTGTCAACTTTAGTCCTTAAAGAACATTCTTTCACACGTTCAAACCTATGGCACGTGTCAACACATCATAGGACGTAAATTTTCGAGGTGTTACATCCTCACCCCCTTAAAAGAAATCTCGACCTCGAGATTTACTGAAATAGATAAGGGTACTTTTCTTTCATCGTGGACTCAACCTCCCACGTATACTCAGGACCTCTACGGGCATCCCATTTGACCTTTACAGTCGGTACATGCTTCCTTCGAAGCTTCTTAACCTGTCGATCCTCGATCGACAATGGGTTTTTCCACAAATTTTAAGCTCTCATCTATATGCACATCTGTATGTGGTATGACCAGTGATTCGTCAGCGAAACACTTCTTCAGATTGCTGATGTGGAACACATTGTGAATACTACTGAGCTCTTCAGGTAAGTTTAACTTATAGGCAACTGACCCGATACGTTCGATAACCTCGAAAGGTCCTATGTATCTCGGGCTTAGCTTGCCTTTCTTACCAAACCGCATCACTCCCTTCCAGGGTGATACTTTAAGTAAGACTTTATCACCTACTTCAAAGTGAAAAGATTTACGCTTGGGATCAGCGTAGCTCTTTTGCCTATCTCGAGCAGCTTTGAGATAGTCACGAATTTGGACAATCTTGTCCGTCGTTTCAAAGACTATCTCTGGTCCTGATAATTGGACATCTCCAACTTCTGCCCAACAAATGGGCGATCTACACTTTCTACCGTATAAGGCCTCAAAAGGTGCAGCCTTAATGCTGGTGTGGTAGCTATTGTTGTAGGAGAACTCAATTAGTGGTAGGTGGTTATCCCAACTACCACCCAAATCAATCACACATGCACGAAGCATCTCTTCCAACGTTTGAATAGTACGCTCACTCTGACCGTCTGTCTGAGGATGGTAAGCCGTACTAAAATTCAAACGCGTGCCCAAAGATTGTTGGAAGCTTTTCCAAAAATGTGACGTGTATCTAGTATCTCTGTCAGAGATAATAGACACAGGTATGCCATGTAAAGCTACAATCTTATCTACGTACAATTGGGCTAACATGTCAGAGCTATAAGTCTCCTTGATGGGTAAGAAATGTGCTGACTTAGTCAGTCTATCAACGATCACCCATATAGTATCATTTCCTTTCTTTGTTCTTGGCAACTTGGTGATGAAATCCATCGTCACCATCTCCCACTTCCATGTGGGAAGTTCAGGCTGTTGTAGTAAACCTGACGGTTTTTGATGTTCTGCTTTTACTTGCGCACACGTCAAGCATTTAGCTACATAGGCGGCTACAGACTTTTTCAAGCCTATCCACCAATAATTTGCCCTTAGGTCCTGGTACATCTTATCTGCTCCAGGATGAACGGAGTATTTGGAACTATGGGCTTCCTGGAGGATAACATCTCGAAGTCCTCCATAAATTGGAACCCATATTCGTCCATTCAATCTTAATATTCCGTCCTTGCTAAGTGTTAACTGCTCCTCAGTTACCCCTAGCTTTTCATTAGGATAGTTAGCTTCCAACACAGCTTCCTTCTGTGCAACTAACAACTTTTCAATCAAATTGTTCTTTATTTCCATACGCTTGGCATTGATTCGGATGGGTTTCACCTTCTCCTTCCGACTCAAGGCATCGGCGACTACATTCGCCTTGCCGGGATGGTATCTTATTTCACAATCGTAATCATTCAGAGTTTCCATCCAACGGCGTTGCCTCATGTTCAAGTCCTTCTGATTGAACAGATGTTGAAGGCTCTTGTGATCAGAATAGATCACACATTTGATTCCATATAAGTAGTGCCTCCACAGTTTTAGTGCGAATACAACAGCACCCAATTCCAAGTCATGGGTGGTGTAATTCTTTTCATGCACCTTTAACTGACGTGAAGCATAGGCAATGACTTTGCCTTTCTGCATAAGCACACATCCCATCCCGGTGTGTGATGCATCACAATAAACTACAAACTCCTCTATTCCATCAGGCAATGTCAGTACTGGAGCATTGCTCAACTTTTGTTTCAGAATATCAAAGGATTCCTGCTGCTTAGGACCCCAGTCAAACTTAATCTTCTTACGCGTCAGCGAAGTCAGGGGTGCAGCAATCCTTGAGAAGTTTTCAATGAATCGCCTATAGTATCATGCCAAACCTAGGAAGCTACGTATTTCTGTAGGCGTCTTTGGCTCATGCCAATTCATAACAGCTTCAACTTTAGCGGGATCTACTTGGATACCACGCTCACTAACAACATGTCCAAGAAATTGGACTTCCCGAAGCCAAAATTCACACTTCGAGAACTTGGCATAGAGCTTTTCTTTATGAAGTAGTTCCAGAATGCAGTGAAGATGCTTCTCATGGTCAGCTTGGTTCTTCGAGTAGATGAGAATGTCGTCGATGAAGACGATGACGAATTTATCTAAGTGCGGCTTGCAAACGCTATTCATGAGATCCATGAACGTGGCCGATGCATTAGTGAGCCCAAAAGGCATCACCAGGAACTCGTAATGACCATAACGAGTCCTAAATGCGGTTTTGTGCACGTCTTCATCTCTAACCTTCAATTGATGGTAGCCTGACCTCAGGTCAATCTTCGAGAAGAAACTTGCCCCTTGAAGTTGATCGAATAGATCGTCGATTCTGGGCAAAGGATACCTATTCTTGATAGTGACCTTATTAAGCTCACGGTAGTCGATGCACAGACGCATCGATCCATCCTTCTTCTTGACAAATAAAATTGGTGCTCCCCAAGGAGACGAACTAGGTTTGATGAAACCTTTGGCTAGCAAATCATCTAACTGCGTTCTCAATTCCTTCATCTCTGTTGGTGCCAACCTATAAGGTGCCCTTGCTACTGGTGCTGATCCAGGAATAATGTCAATTCTGAATTCTACTTGCCTATCTGGTGGCAAACCAGGTAGTTCTTTTGGAAAAACTTCGGGGTATTCAGAAATGACGGGGATATCCCCAATCTTGGGCTTCGGCTCATCCATAATCACTTGTGCCATGTAGATGACACAACCCTTCTTCAAACACTTAGAGTCCTTGAGCATAGACATTTTCTCAGGCAGCCCATACTGGGTGTCTCCCTAGATAGTAAGTGATTCACCAGACGGAGTCTTGATCATCACTTGCTTCTTATTACAGACAATTTGGGCCTGGTTATGAGACAACCAGTCCATACCCAAAACTATGTCAAAACCGGCTAGTTTCAAAGGAAGTAGGGACAAAGGAAAAGAGTGGTTCTTAATGGATATGAAACATCCATCTAATAAGGTTGAGGTGGTTTCTAAAGTGCCATCTGCTAGTTCCACCTCATACTTCACACTTAAGGTTTTAACAGGTAATTTCAACAATTCACAAAACTTATTATCTACGAACGACTTATCAGCGCCTGAATCAAATAACACTCTCTCATAAACATCATTTACGAGAAAGGTACCTGTTATCACATTGTCGTCCTTGACGGCTTCCTTAGCATCCATCCTGAAGACCCTAGCATTGGTCTTCTTAGCCTCTTCAGGCTTCTTGGCGTATTTTGGGCAATTGGTCTTGATGTGCCCCTTTTCATTGCAACCGTAGCAGGTCGCGTCCTTCATCTTTTTGCAATCCAAGGTCTTGTGTTCCTTGGACTTGCACAACCCACATGCAAAAGTTTTTGATTGTGAATTCGAATTCGATTCATACCTGCACTTCCCAAAGTGTTGTCTCTTGCAGATTTTACATCTGGGTTTTTCACCCGACTGCTGACCATCCTTCCTAAATCCTGACCCCTTCTTGTGGTCATTGTTTCCCTTATGCTTCTTGTCTGAACGTCGTGAGTTGTCATCCTCACGCTTCCTCTTTTCGGTATCAGCGTTCCTCTGCGATTTCTGCCTGACCGCATCCAAGGTAAGAGACAATGATATGTCCGCTGCAGACCGAAAAGTAGCTGGTCTGGAGGCCTTCACACTTGCCTTGATCTCCGGGGCCAAACCCCCAATGAATAGAGCTATACGTTTGGGTTCCGGAGTTACCAAATATGGAACCAACCTTGACAAGGTGTTGAAACTGGTAAGGTAAGCCTGACAGTCTAGGTTTCTCATGACCAGCGACAAGAAGTCAGCTTCAATTTTCTCAACCTCATGCTGAGGGCAGTAGTTTTCCTTGATCAGTGCCATGAACTGTTCCCGGGTCATATTGTACAACGGGACTTTCCCCGTAGCTTGGATCAAAGATCTCCACCAAGCTAATGCTTCTCCCTTAAAAGACTGAGACACGAATTTCACAATATCCCTATTATTGCAACCACTGATATCCACAACCGTATCCATCTCGTCCAACCAAGTCATGCAATCTACTGCTCCTTTTTCCCCAGTGAAATCCCTGGGTTTGCACGAAACGGAGTACTTATAGGAGCAACCCTTATTACGGGGTTCTTGATTCTGTACGACTCTTTGGGATGGAGCACTCCTCTGGTTTGATGAGTGGTGAGAATTACTGTTGTGGCCAGTGTGGGTCCTGGAGGGTGTTCTAGAGTGTGGTGCAGATTGGGTCCTTGCATGGGTACCACTTGATTCATGGAGCTGTCTATCCATAGCTCGATTAACGGCATTATCTATCATTGCCTGTAATTCTGCACCCGCTACATTTACTCGGGCATTATCAAGCTATCCCCGAGGGTGACTATTAATCTCGTTTGAGTCAGCCATGTTGCTTGAATTGTTACATATTGACAATAATTTATTGGTGAGTTTATTATAGAATTGACTTTTATGGCAATTTTATTAACCGTGGTAAACATAGACCATATATGGTTAATTTATTACTCACATTTATTTAGGATTTCTAATATAATTTATCCTAATTATAAAACAATAACAGTTTTATTAGCACATAAGGCCTAGTCACAGGGACAATTTAAATCATAAGCTATGATTTCAGAGAATCAAGGCTTTTAAAGTTTGAACATAGTTCATTACCTTTATCAGACAGGGTCACAGACTATTACTGTCTTTTGTCTCATATGAAAATGAGAAGGGCCCGTAGGCATTCTATTACCAATGGATGGTAAAAAGAACTGATCATATTTTTTGATGATTTAACCCATGATTCAGAGATCATTTAGTTGGGTTAGGAATCTTTGAAAAGATCCTTATTTAATAATAACACGTGTGATTTTAACGAATCATGTCTGCCAGGAGTGTTAACATGTTTTCAGATGTTAACTTAGATTTGAATCTTTTTAACGGGTTTTACCATCTTGGCCAGGTCTTAAAATGACATGCAGGCTAGGTTATACCTTTAAGATCCTTAATTGAAAATTTAAATTAGGCAGATAGAGTTTTAAAAAGGAATGATTCCGATTTATTTATTTCATATATATAATTTAATTATGCATAACATAGCAAAGATGAAATTTACAAACTTACATTCCATTAAAACTTAAAAGTAGTACACTTTGCCCTAAATGGGACTTTTCACATAAACACTTGCCCATGCAGGAGCTATACTGATAATACAAGTCCTCGCAGGGACTGTTTACAAAAACAAATATCCACGCAGGGACTAAGTACAAGGATAGATGTCCACGCAGGGACTACATACATACTTTAAAGAAATGTCCACACAGGGACTACATACTCACATAAATAAGTAAATGTCCACGCAGGGACTTAATTTAAACAAGGAAATACAATAATACATATTGGGATTTAACGATCCCGTTTCTTCTTTCCTTTTAGCAAACTTGCTAAGCCACTCATGAATCCCTGATTCTTCCTACGTTCCCTCTGTAAATCTCGCTCAACTTTTCCCAGTCTTTCACGGAGATCCTCCTGCTCTGGTGGAGAAAACCGTGGTGGCTGGTGCTGTAGTGGTGGCTGAGCAGGTGCTTGATACCCACGAGCTGGGTATCCCATTCCCCAAGGGGTTCCATATGGTCCCTCAGGATTATGGGCAAGGTAATTTGATGCCACATGGTAAGGATCCTCAACATAGTTATAGTTAGTGTATGCTGACGGTCCGTATGGGTTGTAAGCTGCTGGAGCAGTATAAGCAGGGATAGGGTTACCAAAACCCGATGGTGACGGTGCAATAGGTGCCGAATTCACCTCTGATACTGGAACTGAAGGTCCATCCTCCTGTGGCTCTTCATATAGTGGCGGGTAGTGGCTGCCACTAGAGTGTTGAGGGGTGCTGAAATGAAAATCCCCTCCTCGTGCTGACATCCGTGCGCCAGTCCTCCTACGTCTTGGTGGTGCTGGAGGTGCTAGATTAACTGGCGGCGGTGGAGGCGGTGGCGTGACTGCCACGAAACGTGGATCCCCAGAGGGATCTTGCTGCTGCTGGTGAGGCGATGAATGGTAGGATGGTGTAAAGTACCACTCACACCGGTCGAACCGTGCCTGATGACTATCCGGACCTTGATATGGTGTCCCGTGAAAAGACGAACCATCTGAGATCTCAACAGGATGGTTTGGGGTTCCGGTTGCAGGCTCGACGGGATCTGTGTCCTCGTCCATGTCCATCGCTTGATCACCTGAAAAATGATCCTCCGGTCCTA
Organism: Helianthus tuberosus; assembly: GCA_030545235.1. Classification (NCBI taxonomy): domain Eukaryota; kingdom Viridiplantae; phylum Streptophyta; class Magnoliopsida; order Asterales; family Asteraceae; genus Helianthus; species Helianthus tuberosus. Next base: position 205,258,199 of record CM060400.1, read on the forward strand.
GTGGGTGAAAGCCCCCTTGTTCTGGTAGATAGTCCGCCGGGTTAAACTGGCCCCAAAAGACAGGAGTAGGGTCGTCGAAGGAACGCTGCGATAAGGATCGTTGTAGGGGTATGTATGAAGGTTGCGGGTTGTTGGGCTTATTCTCGGACTGAGGCCCATAGGAGTGATGATATGGAGGCGTTTAGCTATACGACATGGGAAAACGTACTACAAGATGGACTTAATTTTGAGAGATTTGGAGTTTGTTTTCCTTTTAAATATCGTTTTTCTATTAACATTTTCATAATTTATTACTTCTTATCCGTTAAATTAGTTAAAAATTCAGGGGTATTGCCTTAACGTTGACATTGTGGGAGGAATATTGCGATCAGATGCAAATGCAAGAGTACATCTCAAAAAATAAGGAAGAAGTACATGTTGTACTTATCGTTGAGTTTGGTAGCATCAATGACTACAAAGGTTGATCGATTTTTTGTAGATTTAACTTTATATATTTAGTAAGACAACAAATGTGGTGTACAAGAAGATTTTTAGTGAAATTTAAATTATATTTTGTACTTTTAAACTATCCTATATATTGTTAACTATATTTTTGAAATATAGAATAAAATTTCTATCTTCTTTTTATTAATTCCAAACAAAATTAAAGTACTGTCACACCCCGGATTTCCACGTGTTACCGGTGGGCCTGGTAGGGGAGTATCGTGACGTGGTTGGTAACATAATAGTCAAACAACACAATATTTAAATGCACAGCGGAAGCAAAGTATAGATTCATTTCAACCATACAATATTGTAATATTAAGTATCACAAATAGTCGAATATAAATCCACAGGTAATTCAAAATAAAAGGAAACAGTGTTCAACAGTCTATGACATCCAAGCTTGCGAGACTTATTGAGGATGCTAGGAGAAAAGCCAGCCTATTACGCGTAGTACCTGCACTTAACCTTTTTGAGAAAATACGTCAATTTACACTGGTAAATACAATCAACCGACTCATTTTGAAAAGAGTTTAAGAAAATGCATTTAAGGCACAAGCCACAAATAATATTTTATAACTTGGGATAATTATTTGAATATAATTCTTGTAAAGGATTTACATGTTTCTTATGCGTTCAGTAGCCCGGATCGAGCCGGGTTAAAGATCAATAGACACACCACATTATGTATATGAGACACTGATAGGTGTACGCCTACACATGTGTGCTAAGGTCGTGGCCATTTCGTAAAATGATGCCAGGGATATCCGGGACATGGTCATTAACCCCCCAAAGGCTTTAAGCAAACAAAACAATTTAAACGAGACATATCAATACTTTAACCATCATACAATTAAAGATTCAATGCCCGACCAAGCGGTATTTTATATACCGTACCCTAAGCCCGTATAGGGAAAATAAGTTAAAAGTATTTACCTGAGCAAGTATAAATCAAAATCAGCTAGTGCAAGTATCTTTTACCGGTTCTCCTAATCTGGAATGAAGGTTTATAATAACCTATTAGAATCCTAACGGGTCTTTAGTTAAGCTTAAGCTTAGACCGGTTAGTTTTAAAGATACGGTTCGTACGCACGATTAAGCGAAGACCGGATAGAATGTGATTTAGACCCGACAAGTTTGAAGACTTGCTTAATATGGGTATATTATACACATTCTGGATTTTGAGACAAAACCGATAAGGTTTGACCCGTTTCGGCTAATTTATGTAAACTAGTTACATAAACTGAACCGAACGCGCACAAAGCGTAACGGGTAACCATAAGAGTCCTAAACAGGTTTCCTAAGTTAACATGCCTTAAACATGTTGTGATATCAGTAGGATACCTTCCATTATGCCCATAACGAGTTTAATCTCATATTAAGCCCCGTAGGGGTATTTTGGTCATTTTAAAGGTTATAAAAGGAATTAATTAAGTTTCTGTGAACCGGGTCTGCATACATCAGTAAAATGGCTTAGTTTATTAGGTCATATCAGTTGGTGTTAAGTCCTTCATGACAAAATGGTTTTAAACCCTTACTATGCGTTTAATACGCGTATAACGCCGTTTTAAGCGACGTACGGGTTAAAATAGGATTCTGAGTTTTTTGATCAGTTAAACTGTTTCAAAACACTTTATTTATTATTTAAAATCAGTAGCAATTGGATTGGCATCAAAAGGATTTGTAAAACTCATTTTATGGCTTAAAAGGGCATATTCGGTATTTACTGAATTAAGGCACTAATCCTAGCTTATGATCAGTTTAAAAATAATTAAAAATCTTAAAAAATCCCAAAATATTATATTACATCAGTGGGTAAAAGGTTTGGTGTCAAAAATTGGGTTTAGATAGGCTTTACGCTAATGACGCCGTTTAAATACAAAGAAGCGTTCTAATTACGTCATTAAGCATAACTCCTAATCTAGACCTCCAACTGATGTAAAAATTTAGGGACACGTTTAATAATCAGTAACTAAGATTTTTGTACTTTCACATTTCCAAAATTCTCGTTGTATGGTCATAAGGGCATTATGGTCCATATTTAAGCACTTAACGGAAACGTCAGACAATTAAGGATTTATGTGGTATAAACGCAGAGGGTTATACACACATGCAACTAGGTCCTAATGGAACTTTAAGGCATGTCTAAACCTATCAAAACCGGGTCAGAATCGAGGTCAAAGCAGAAAGTCAAACTATGCGACTTTCGGCTCCGAATCGGTTCAAAACAGAAAGTTGTCGAATCAAACAAGTTTAGACAAGTCCGTACACTTATTACCAAGTTATATGAATGATAAAACATGTTACACGCCTTCTATATCATTAATTACGCGTTTAATCAAAGTTTAGCATTTCTGTTGACTTTTTCGGACAACGTTTGACTCGACAAACGACCTAGTTAGGATTGGAATCAGTGAGTACCCTTATAAGGGTTTAATACCCATATAATTACCTACTTAACGGTACTTTTAAATCGAGATAATACTGAGCCAAATATAAATAATCTTGAAGTCAAACCGTAGTTACGACGGTTTGACTTTTAGCTAAATAACTAAGCTAAACTCAAAACAAGAAGGTTAAACATACTTACACTTGTCTAATAGATGATTTGGAAGGCTTGAGAATTGTCCTTATGCTCCAGAAATGCTCAGTTGATGATAGGAAAGAATGAACACAAAGTTGACAACTTGTAGGACTTTATATAAGTTTCAAAACTCATTTGATTGATGACATGCAAGGCTACTAGTGATATAAGATGCATCCAAGTGCCCCCTAGAGTCTCAAAACCATCATAGGCAGCCCATAGAATCGAAAACTTGAGTTTTAAGTCGGTTACAACATCAACAGGCAGCTGCCTGTTTGTTTTGTCGCTGGTAGCTGTCACGCGGCCCGCGTAAAGGTCTTCATGACCTTACGCGGCCCGCCTCAGTCTCCGGATCAGGTTTCCCAACTTTCTTTAGTTGCACTTTTGGCCCTTGGTCCCCCGAAAGGTCATTTTCACATGGTTTCTTGCATTTTAAACCTTTATATTTGACATATGGGGGCTTTAAGGCTTATACCATCTTTGTCAAGTCCTCGGGTAACTTTGTGATCACCCGAAAAACCCTAATTTTCAATGTTGACGATTCTAACCCTCACACTCGAATTTTATCATAACTTTCTCATACAGTAACGAAACTTGGTGAAATTTTTATGGTGCATTCTAGTGAGCATAATTAATCGTTACAAGGCTTCGGGTTTGCTAAAAGGTCACTCAGAGGTATATCTTAACATGTTGACACATTTAACCCCTGTAGTTTGTAATCTCTCACTTTCTTTCACAATTCGCTACGTATGATCCATGATTTATTCGTTTAGGGTTATAAACACCATGTAAGGTTATTGTGAAGTATATTTATTTATTGTTGACATTTTGAACCCTCAAATTCACATAGTTTCTATGTTTGTCAACTTTAGTCCTTAAAGAACATTTTTTTCACACGTTCAAACCTATGACACGTGTCAACACATCATAGGACGTAAATTTTCGAGGTGTTACAAGTACCCTCATATGTTAAACCGTGTGTACACGTGGGTTTTAAGCTAGTATATATATACAATATTAGTTTAAATTCCCGTGTGTTATACGGGTGACCTTGTAATAAAATATATTATTTAACACTGTTGACATAATTTTTTTAATAAAGAAATGTTCAATTACTAACGTAAATATTAAATTACACTAAATTGAAAGAAATTACTTCATCTTTGATTTTTACTCTTGATAAAGCGACGTAGAATGACCATGAGTGAAAACAAGTTGTTTCAAGTACAAACCAACCCTAAATAGTGATTATCCTTGGTTTTTGTTGATTGTCCTCGTGAAACACATAGCTAATCGAAATTGCCTCATTTGAAATGCGAAAGGAATCCTTTTATCCAAATGTATCAAATTAATTTTAGGTATAAGTAATTACATTCTAACCAACATACTAACTTCATAGACGATTTCGAAACAAATTGTTTGTGCAATTAATTTTGCGTAAATGATTTTCCTTTGTATCTTGTGAAGCCATGTGGATAATAACCAATTTTTTTTATTAAACACAGACTAAAAAAGTATTCAAATAAGCAAAATACCAAACTCTTAAGGAGCACCGTATTTATTAAAAAAACAGTATACTTGGTTAGCCACAAATGAACAATCAATCACAGAAATGTCAATATAAATTTTAGTCAAACCTAATTGCTTAATGGTATATTAATTATAAAGTTGTAGTACACAGTCTATCAGAAAGTTGTAGTATACAGTCTATCGAAAAGGCATGTATGAACAAACATCATTTTATTTTTTAGGAAGCCATATATAGCATTCAGCCCGCCAAGCGGTTTCGAATGAATTGTCAGTTCCAACATTCCAGATTGTGCTGAAGCAATAGATATGGATTGATCAATTAAAACAACCAATAATACAATTTAAGTGTAAACCCAGGCGGAGCAGATGTACAGTATGCTTCAAATGATGGCTAGACGCTTTCCTACAATGACTGGAACCACTCATTTTCGATCAAGGAACAACTTATGGTCGTCATCGCATCTCAATACCCACGACGATCACTGTTTTGGTTCCATTATCAGTAAAACTACATTGACCATTCCACCAAAACTCCATTTTGTTACTAAAACAAAAATCATCCGAAACTGCCAATATTCGTATCATGTACTTTAATTAGTTTTCATTCATTTATATAACTTTTTTCCAATATAGAACTTAGTGTATTTCGGGCTTAGGAGCGTTTGTAAAATAATATAAAACACATTTTTCACTCGAGTTACAGGAGCATGGCGGTCGAGATCACCTTCTTCAAGAGTCGGGTTTATTAAAATTTATAGGATCCGTAGAACATCTATTGAAATTTGCGGCCTCTATTTTTCTACCATCTAGTAATGTACTAATGTTATTTGCTTATGTAACAATTATAACCAGGGGCGGTTTTTAGAAGGTGGTTCCCTGGGCCGCGGCCCTGCCACTTTTTTCGCCCAGAAGTGCTAATTTTCCGCGGTTCGTTCGAATTTTTTTATACCACCTATGTTTGGCCCTGCCATGTTAATTTGGGTGAACTGTTAACTGTTTTTTTTATTTTTATAGCCCAACCCATTTGAAAGTAACAATAGCCCAAAGCCCCAAACTCCATAAGCCCAAAAAAAATACCCCCTCCCACGCTCAAAGAACAGCCGATTAGGAATTAGGGTTGCAAATCCAACCTTCGTTTGATTCTTTGCAGCAGCGAGCCAGCGACTAGCGACCGGGGCCAGGGAACTCGAACTCGAACGAACATCAGCTGCAGCGATTTGAAGTTGAAGACAGAAGACGCCTACAGCTGCAGCCTTCTCGAACAGTCGAACTCGAACATTAGAGGTTTCGACTTTCAGGTTTGTAAATTATAAATTTATAATATTGCTTCAATTTGATAGAATTAGATAGAAATAGAATCTGAATTGTTTCATTGATTCAATTTGATTTGTGTTTTTGCTTCATTGCTTCAATTTGATTTGGGTTTTTGCTTCATTGCTTGAATTTGATTTTGGGTTTTTGCTTCATTGATTCAGTTTGTTAGCTGTGGTGTTGTAAATTACCATGGGAAATCCAAAGACAATAGATTCTTTTTTCAAAAGAAAGAGTAATGCAAATGAAGAGGAATCGAGTAAGCGTCAGAAAGAGACAGGTCCTGATACAGGTCCTAGCCAAGTAGAGGAAGCGGGTAATCAACAAGAACCGGTTTTTTCTGAATCTCCACTACCACAAACTAGCAACGATGTGGAACCTAGCAAACTAGAAAGAGATCCGGCCAAACGGAAACAACTTTTGGATTATCCTGTCAATTTGAGGGAACAAGTAAGACTAGCTTATCTCAATTTAGGAGCTTACCAAATACGTCTTACAAATTATCCAAGTAAAGGTTTGGCGAAGCATAAGCGTAAGTTTCAATTCGCTTGGTTTGGTGTTTTCCCTGGTTGGTTAGAATATTCTCCAACAGAACATAAGTGTTACTGTTTTTATTGTTTTTTATTTAACGATAAGTCAAGTTTGAACAACGGGCAAGATGCATTTACCGTTAAAGGGTTTGATTGCTGGAATAGAGTTAATGGGAAACATTGTGCATTTCGTAAACATGTTGCTAGTAACCATCATAAAAATGCTGTGGCATTTATAGAGAACTTGTTGAACCAAAAACAACACATTGAAGAAAAGATCTTGAAGTTTAATGATGATGAAATAATGAATAACCGTTTAAGGTTGAAAGCTTCAATTGATGTGGTTCGTTGGTTGACATACCAAGCTTGTGCATTGAGAGGACATAATGAAAGTTCAAGTTCTAAAAATCAAGGTAATTTTCTTGAACTATTGCAACTTTTGGCCACTTATAATGATGATCTTGCAAATGTTATATTAGAGAATGCCCCATATAATGCAAAGTATGTGTGTGGAGATATTCAGAAACAAATTCTTAGTATACTTGCAAATAAAATCCGAAGGTATATTCGTAGCGAAGTGGGGGATGGATACTTTTGTGTCATGGTTGATGAGTCTCGGGATGAGTCAAAAAAGGAGCAAATGGCTATAGTTTTAAGATTTGTTGATGCAGAAGTAATCATACGAGAAAGGTTCTTAGATTTGGTTCATGTTAGAGATACTATGTCTTTAACCCTTAAAACACATTTGTGGAGAAACCTATTGCATCATCAATTTGATGTTAGTAAAATCCGTGGGCAAGGTTATGATGGTGCTAGTAACATGAGAGGAGAATGGAACGGATTACAAGCACTTGTTCTAAAAGATTGTCCTTATGCATATTATGTGCATTGCTTTGCTCACAAATTGCAACTTACCTTGGTTGCAGCTTCAAGAGAAATTATTCCAGTTAGCCAATTCTTTTCACACTTAGCTTCAATAATTAATGTGGTTTGTGCTTCTAGTAAGCGTCATGACGACTTACAAAGGGCAAAGGCAAAGGAGATTGAAAACTTATTGGAGCTTGGTGAAATTAAATCAGGAAAAGGATTGAATCAAGTTGGGACACTAAGAAGAGCCGGTGATACACGTTGGGGTTCTCACTTTAATTCTATTTGCAGTTTGATAAACATGTATGATGCAGCTCGTGTTGTTCTCAAGAGCATAATTATAGATGCACATGCGACTGGTCCTCACCGTGCAGATGCTGATGCAGCTTATACTCAAATGCAAGCGTTTGAATTTGTGTTTATTCTTCATTTGTTAAAGGAAGTTATGGGAAAAACTGATGTACTTTCTAAAGCTCTACAAAAGAAGTCCCAAGATATCCTTAATGCTATGGAGTTGGTTTCAGCAACAAAGGAGAGTTTAAATAGTTTCAGAAACAATGGATGGGATTCTTTCATCACAGAGGTTAATTTTATTTTTTAACTTCTATATTATTATATTTAACTAATTATATTATTTAACATCTTTTAAGTAAATTATTGCACAGGTTGCTTTTTTCTGTGACAAGCATCAAGTAGAGATGCCGGATATGAGTGCTCCATATACTTCTACTAGATATCGGCCTCGTAGAAAAGATGGACATGTCACTTTTGAACATTTTTACCGGGTGGATTTGTTTACTTCCACATTGGACAAGCAACTACAGGAATTGAATAGTAGATTCAATGAGCACGTGATAGAGTTGTTCAGTCTGAGTGCTTCTTTGGTTCCAAAAGATCACCCTAATGGGATTAATGTTGAACAGATCAGTCGACTTGTTGAGAAGTATTATCCGGAAGATTTTACCGAGCAAGAAAGAATTGATTTAAGATGTCAATTAGATATTTTTAATATTGACATGAAAGAGAATCCCAGGCTAAGTGGTGCATCAACTGTTGCTAGCCTTTGCAAAATTCTTGTGGACACTCGGAAACGTGAAACATATTATCTGGTTGATAGGGTGATTCGTCTAATCTTGACGCTTCCAGTTTCTACCGCAACAACAGAGAGGGGTTTTTCAGCAATGAAGATATTCAAGAATCGCCTACGCAATAAAATGTCCGATGAATTTCTTGCAAATAACTTGCTGATTTACATTGAAAGAGATATTGCTGACACGTTTGATTCGTCCTCCGTAATTGATGAGTTTAAAGAGTTTAAAGGTCGTCGAGCTGAATTGTAATTTCTATTTCAGGTACTCATGTTTTCTTTTGCATCTTTATAAACATTGTAGGTCTTTTGTTATAAAAAACCGTTGTTATGTTTGAAAACATTTTAGGTCTTTTGTTATAAAAAACCGTTGTTATGTTTGAAAATGACAATTTGAATTATTAAACGAGAATCTGACCCGACCCGACCCGCTGACCCGAGGCGACCCGACCCGCTGACCCGAGGCGACCCGAACCGCTGACCCGAGAATCTGACCCGACCCGACCCGACCCGCTGACCCGAGGCGAATTGCCTATCGGAACGACCTGTAAAATCGCGCCAAAATTAATTTTTTTGTGGCCGTGGCTTTCGGCCCCAGGACATTCAACTGGCAAGATCCGCCACTGATTATAACATTTATTTTATGATAATTGAGATATTTAAAAAAAGAATATGTATTCATGATTAAATTTTCTTTGTTACCTTGGAAGCAATCTCACTATAATACTAAAGTAATAATTACTGCAACAATCAATAAAAGTCTATATGCAAAAATCACGATCCGAAAATAATGTGCTTGTTTATTAAATATAGAGTAGAATATTAACAAATACCATCTTTTCATGAGGGGAATAATTAATAAATATATTCAACTCCAATTATAAGTCTTTCCATCAATATCATATTTCGCAGATATCTTTTAAATAGTATAGTTATCTAAAGACATAGCAAATAAGAGAGGTCATTAAGTAAATAACGAAGTTTATTAAGATGAAAAATGAAATTAAAACAAAATAGTTTTCCCTCCTAAACTAAAATGAGGTGGAGTAAGAGATTACCACATGAATAATAGACTTAAGTTTATGCCTATGGCTTAAGATTGTTTTGTTTTAATATAGTTAATAGATATCATGATTTACATTTAAGAAGCCTGAAGGCAACGACACAACCTAGCTTTAGTTCACATCCAATTTCTTGACGATTACGAAATGATGTTCAACTGAGGGACCAGGGACTCATGTCCCAGTTGGAAATGTACGCGATTGTAACAAAATGATCTCACAATGTGATAGATTAAGGCTTTAAGCATGCTAATTGAACACAACAACCGAAAGAAAAACAAATTGATGGGTGCAGCACCTTCAGTATTAGTTCCATCCACGCAAGCAAATAAAACTTTATAAAAGATGCATGCTTCATAAATCATAATTAATTCATTTTCGATATATCATTGGCTATGCCTGTCAATCTTTGTTGCAACGACGATGGATCAACCGACGCTTGATTATTTGCCTGCAAAAACTGATGATGAGTCAAGTGCGGTCCAAATTTGATGTTCTTCCAAAATATAGAAAGGACTGTTTATAACCCATCATCCATATATGTAAACCTCAAACTCTATTATATGAATAATTTGCATCTTGATAAGAGAAAAAAATTCTCCAGTTGTGGGATTCAAACTCCTAATCCACACAAGTAAACTGAGAACACATATAGGGAGGCGATTTGTGTGCTAATAATTGTATTTCTCAAACCAAAATAAGTAAGTTAAAGGAGCAAATGGTAAATCGTAAAACAAATTAACTTTGTGGTTTACAAAGTGATTTTTATGGCGTACTTAAAAAAATGTGTTAAAATCCAACTAAGTTTTACACAATAAATAAACTAATGTCCATGTTCATAATTAAGCATGAGAAGTTTGAGACAGGTTTGTCATGCTTATAGTTCATCATCGTCATCATACTCATACTCACTATATCCTACTAATAGCAAAACTAATTAAGGAGGTAGGGTCTAAGGAAGGTAAGATGTAGACAGTCTTACATTTACCCTGTAGGAATAGAGAGACTGCTTCCAATGAGACCCCCAACTCAATAGTAATTTTGCATCAAGCCTTTGACATAAGGCACAAAACACTCAACAATCGGACAAAGGCCGATTAGTGCATGTACCCCTTTGTCTTTCGGCTATCAATGTCATCACATGATACATGATTAGCCGTTCACCGCTTTTAATGTTATTTTCACGAAATTAGTAAAATAATGTTAAAATTAGTGCAATTTCATTTTTGTCTCCGGAGGACCCACATATATATACATTATATGCGCACACCAGAAGGGGCCTGTAGTTGAAAGTGTTAAAACTTGGTAACTTGTGCAAGTTTATAAAGATAGAAGAATAACAAGTACTTTCATGTCTTAAAAAGTATCAATGTTTGAATTAACTAGCTAATATATCTCCCGGTTTACTCGTGATATCTTACACTTTTAAGTGTATAACTATAGTTAAATTAACTAACTTTATGTGCTATAAGAACATTACCTCAGTTTGAATAGTGTGAAGTATGCGATTGTTTGCTCTAGTCGAAGTGCAGCTTATGATGTTAAGCCCTTCACCAACAAGTGTTTTTAACACTCTAGAAAGGAGGAACCCATCTTGTATTGAACAACTATTGATCAAAATCTCGATTCCCTCGTTGTAAATATTGACGATGACTGTATTTGGGAACAAATTATTTAAGCTTTCATTGGTATTCATTGACATTGTACCCATAAAGTCCATGAGCTGATCTCTTTTGACACCTAAATCTTTGATGTTTTCCTGCATGTGGTTGATATAGTTCACTGTCTGATCTATCTGATCCGGTATAGAGCGCTTTCCCTAGACACCAAATCCCACAATTAATCATCATCTTACGGTTTTTTTATTTCTTTTAATTATATCTAACATTTCAACTTCCAAATCATCATTAACTTCCCACAAAATATATAAAAATAAACAAGGAGATTATCAACAAACCTTGATAAACATATTGACACAAGTTTGCAAAACCTAAAGCAGGGCACTAAAAAGCTCACCTTGATGTATTCAGGAGGAAGTAGACTTCGAAGTGAGGCGTAAAGGTTAGCCATTTGTTTCCTGCGCTGCTTTTCGATCTCTCGATGATTCAACTTCTTGTTTGTTTGATCATCTCCTACCCCAGAAACAGTAGAAGAACTAGGGTTTGTTAACGAAGATCGATCTTTACCATCTTGATGCTTTCTCCTCGCCAGCTTGTTGGCTTGATGAGTTATATTTGTTGGAAATCCAGATCAAGTTTGTCTTGATCATACGAACTAGCAAGTGCAGCGGATACATGGTTTTGATTTGCAGACATGGTTAATGCAGAAAATACGGTGTGGATCGAAAGAAAGGATAAAAGGGTGGACAATTTGATTAACAGAAATTGTCTTGGTGCCAACAATATTTGCCGGCAAATTACATAAATACCACAGGATATGGCGGTTGTGTTTTGGCGGGTAACTGCTGTAGCAGTTATTTGAAATCCGTTTCCCGCTAAACACCCGCTTATTTCATACAATATACTTATCATATCTAACATGTTCACTTATCGATAATTTACATAACTAAAATAAGCATAATTAAGTTTATAATTCTAACATAACCCCTCTAAACTTGGTTATGCTTATGAGCTTGTTTGATCACGCTTCGGTTTGCTTCCTCAACGGCCCATCTCGCTTGATTGAAATCGAATTTCTTTCGTTTCTTCATTTGATTCCAGTTGTCGTCCCTCACACCTGCATAAAACGCTACTTGTTTTGGTTCCATTTCTTTGTGCACTTCATCTGCAGCATCGTATCGGCCGCCTCCCAGGCTGTTTGTCTTCTTGAGATCCCCTCTTGAGACTTCATCCTCTTCACTTACCATCCTTTTATCATGCACTCTCTGTTGAACCTTCTTGAATTTGTAGTAGTATTCTAGGGTGTCTAAGTACATAGCATAAACTATACGAATGAAATCACCATCTTTGTATTCAAACCCCATATCTTTAGCGATGATTGGCCATAAGTTTTCTGTTGTCACTTCACGATATCCTCCATCCTTATCGACTAATGTATAAAGATCCAGTAGATCTATCTTTTGATTTTCTTTGGTGCAAGGAGGGAATGGTCTATGAGTGATTCCCAAGTATTCAGTTAAAAACCATTTAACCATTTCTTCGAACTTCATACTCAGTTCATATTTGTACTTGAATACGTATTCGTGATCGTCTAACATACTTATCACAGCCTTACAATCATTAAATTCATGAAACTCCAATGATTTTAAGATCATTAGATTCCAATCAATCTCGGTTTCATCCGAGACATTGAGGGTTTCGAAATATGAATTCAAATAATCGTTTTTGAATTCATCATCTATCCCACACATGTTTTGCAACCTTTCTTTCTCCTTTATCCCCAACTCTTCCTCTTTTGTTAACCCCGTCACTTCATTTTTTGTGTTCATCACCGGAGATGAGAACATGGGGAATATCTTGCATGTATCACCGGTTCTCCGGACTGTAAAACCTTGTAACGTTAATTGTTCTAAACTTAGAACATTTCGGTTGATGTCCGGTGAATAGAAAACACTAGGAACGCTTAGTGTTTCATTCCCCATTTTTACTTCGGCTACACCCACTCCTCGGATGAATAAGAAGTTATTCATTCCGGATCGTGTTTCTACCCCCATGATATGTTTCACTCTCTTAAAAACATCTATGTTATTCACAAAATGATGACAAAATGTCGGATTGACATACCAGATATCCTTCCATTGCCCTCCATCGGTCCCCGTAACAATCATTTCTTCTCGGCAATGTACTTCCTCTTTCTGAGTTCTTATTCCGTTGTTGATTGCTTGCCGAATGAGTTGTGATTCCTCATCATTTTCTTTGGATTTACAAGTGTAAATCTGATGACCGGGCAAGTGGCAATAATAACACAATCGTTCACGTCGTGTTCGTCGTTTTCTTTCGTTCTTCTCATCGATGCAGTGTTGGCAGGGCATTGATGTACCAGTCGGTTTTATCTCTGCATCAAATCTTTCAGTGGCTCTGATACCACTTTGTTGGAAATCCAGATCAAGTTTGTCTTGATCATACGAACTAGCAAGTGCAGCGGATACATGGTTTTGATTTGCAGACATGGTTAATGCAGAAAATACGGTGTGGATCGAAAGAAAGGATAAAAGGGTGGACAATTTGATTAACAGAAATTGTCTTGGTGCCAACAATATTTGCCGGCAAATTACATAAATACCACAGGATATGGCGGTTGTGTTTTGGCGGGTAACTGCTGTAGCAGTTATTTGAAATCCGTTTCCCGCTAAACACCCGCTTATTTCATACAATATACTTATCATATCTAACATGTTCACTTATCGATAATTTACATAACTAAAATAAGCATAATTAAGTTTATAATTCTAACAATATTCCCATCCATGGGAACATGATCATGAAGATCCACCAAAGGATCTTGTTGATTGATCTCATCGAACACCAGATCGTCGATTTGCTGAAAAGATGACATGATAAGATTATGTTAATCCAGATTAATCATATCAAACTCATTTGTTAAGTAGTTAGTGTGGATGTTAATCTGCTTATTTAGGTAGAGCGTTGATATGATATGAGATCTTCTACTGTAGGGACCGATGATCAGATCGATGATATGATGAAGATTCCTAGGATCTTTGATATCATATATTTAGTATTTTCGTGCAAATAATTTGGAAACCCTAACCAGACAAGCGTCTTTTTCCTTTTGTTTTTCTAAGGTTATTTTGTTTTTAAAGGTTATTATTTGAATGGTTTTTTAGTGTGTGTTTAATTATTGAGTAAGTTACTCTATTCGGTACTAGTATTAAGCCCTTGCGTTGCAGCGGTTGGCATAAAACTGTGTTAAGTAGTAGCAATACTATACCATTGTCAGCGACCACCAACACCGGAAAAGCTCGTAAAAACAAAATAAATAAAAACAGGAAAAAAATAACGCCGAGCGAAAAGCAGACGTAAAATCTTTGAATCACGCACGCTCGTTGCTGAGAAATTAAACCGAAACGTAAAACATAGAAAAAAATAACTAAGTCCGTCCACGACCCGCGTGTTGGATGAAATTGTCAAACGCAGAAAAATAGATGTGACGTGACGGGCCAGTCAGACGGGAAAAAAATATACGAAAAAATGTTGAACCCCACACGCACGTTGCGGTGCGTTAACTCACAAAATTTAGAACGAAACGAAAAACTTTGGAAAGATGAAAAGTATGGTGGACTAAAATTTAAAATAAAAAGAGTTGGGATTAAATTGCAAAAGATGAAAACTTTGGGTTAAAAGTAAAAAAACAAAGGGTCTAAATTACAAAATTAAAGCTATTTATTAATTTTAGATAAAGATAAGGATAAAAATAAGTAATATTATATATTGGTTATTAATTAATATTAATATTAAAATAAATTTATTAAATAAATATAAATAAAATTTATAAGGTTGAAGGAGAGAATGCCATGTGGCATTATTTGAAGTTTTTTTATTATAAGTTAGATGAATGAATAATGTCACCCTTATCTATTCTATGCATTCACAACCAAGCCTTCAAGAGTATAATGGAAATTTTTTAATAAACCAAGGATATATTAAACTTGGAACTATCATTATAAGATGGGTAAGAAGAATTCTAGTCCATTGATCTTAGATTTGGAGGGTTAAAATTAGTTTTAGGAAAAAAAAGATAATGAAATGACATAAATAAAAAGGGTAAGAAGAATTCTAGTCCATTAATCTTAGATTTGAAAGGTTGAGATTAGTTTTAGGGAAAAAAAGATAATGAAATGACATAAAAGAAATCTTACATTTATGAAATTTTTCTTTACACATGCAAGTCACATGCCAATTCCCTCGTCAATTTAAAACATTCATAACTTTTTCATACGGCTTTTAAAAAAATCACCACAATAACGAGCGTTTTTTATCTTTAATATGAGTAATATATTGTCATATAAAAATAAAATAAAAATTCACTTTACTGGTTTTTTTTTTTTTTTTTTTTTTTTGCATTGTGTTAAAGGTTATGGTCATTGTGTCTTTTAACTGAGTTTTGGTTATTACGTTTTACTAGGGTTTCTATACATTATGTTGTTATCAAAACCTATAACACAGTGTTAATTTGGGTTCTACTCATTACGTTTTATAAGAACCTATAACACAATATATGACATGATGAATATGGTGTTACATCTGGGTTTTATATACATTGTGTTATTGGTTCTGGTCATTGTGTTTAATCTGTTATCCATTGTGTTTTAATATGTTGTCCATTGGGTTTTAATCTCTTGTTTATTGTATTTTAGTTTGTTATGTATTGTATTTTTAGTTTGTCGTCAATTGTGTTTTAATCTGCCCTCCATTGTATCTTTTATCTGTTGTCATCAATTGTGTATTTATTTAGTTTGATACTTATTGTGTTATACGTTATGGCCATTGTGTTATACATTATGGTGTGTTTTAGTCTGTTGTCCATTGTGTTTTTATCTGTTGTCATTGATTATGTTTTTGATCTATTTTCCATTGTGTTTTACGTCATGTCTATTGTGTAATACATAACTGGGTTTCAAATTTTTCATTGGAAAATATAATAATATTGTACTCATATTAAAGATAAAAAGACGATCGATTTTATGGTATGATTTTTAAAAAAAATAAATGATGTATAAAATAGTTATGGATGTTTATAAAATGAGGGGGGAGACAGCATGTGACTTGCATGTTGTGGACAAAATTACATTTCCCACTTGATTTGTAAGGACCGTTTTTCTTCTTTATAAATTAACTTACAGAGATAATTAAAAGACTTCAAATTAACAACGTTAATACATACTTTTGACAAAAATTGGGCATGACCCGTCCATAAAACGGATATACCCCTGTTTTAAACAAAAGTAAGACAAATACCATTCTACAATTCGTTCGACAAGACACTACTAAAAACCTAGACATCAAGTATCAAAATGTATGTCTACTAGCAAGTTGTACAAAATAGAAATTTTGACCCAAAACATTAGTGCAACTAGCGGAAGCGCTTGATATGACATATCATGAACATGTGCTCGCTCCAATTCTCCAAGTCGCCTAAATTGAGGATTTACCTACATTCAACAACCAAGCTTTAAAAAGTTAGTCATTATACTTATTACACTTACAATAGCATCGTTTTAGTTCCATTCGTTTATGTACTTTCATTCTTCTTACGCATACGACTACCCAATTAAATGGGAATGACATATACTCTCGTAATGAGATTCAAACATACGCTTACGACCCGGTAACTTCGGGTTGGTTGCTTTCAACATAAATCCATCATTCTAACCATTAAACGGATTGAACTTCATACATTCGTTAATGCATTCATGACCACCCGTTCTAAACGGATGGTACTTTATTCTTACTCGACTTGTTCAATTCGAACCGGTCGACTTGCATAGCTCATCATAACCTTCGTTAGCATAATCAAATCCACAAGGAATTTGCTATCCACTTACAAATCACCATATTCATTATAACTAGGATTATTCATCATAATTATTAAGAATATTGAAATAAGGTGTTGTATGTAACGGAACATACCTCGGTCTTGCGTGCCTTCCGTTTTCCTAGTGCTCGTACCTTCTTCCTTCACGCCTACATTACAACATTCATTCATTTAGTCTATTTACTTCATTATACCATTTTCCATGTTACACATGCATTCATCTCCTAAGCATTTCATCAAACACTTGGTAGGCATCATCATTAAGGTATAAGGTACAAGTCTTTAAAGCACAATTTTACTAGTTCATCATCATCCAACATTCACATCTATTCCAATTTACATAACTATTTCATCCTACATCAATTTATCTAGCATTCAAGTATTACAAATAAGATCACATATCAAGATAACATACAATCATAATCATTATGATCTTCCTAATCATAACACAATTTCACAAAGTGGGTTTTCACTACAACCTCTCATGCAATCTAAAATCAAACATGATTCTTGTTCTAGAAAGCAAATTCTAACTCAGATTTCCCACATTAGATACAAGAAATCGAGATTGGGTTTAGCCCCTCATTCTACAAATCATATTTTCAGAAAATTAAACTTACCACTTCACTATATATGTATAGAAAATCGAAAATCTTGAGACATGCAACAGATTTGGCTTGAATTCCTTGATCAATTGAGTGAATTAGCAAGAGCAAGGGTTTTCACCCTGCTCTCTCCTGTTCGATCGATCCCAGATACGCACACAAGGGTGTGTTTTTTGGGTTTCTACATTATAATTCCCTAACTAATGAAACTTTACACATTACCCTTCCAAGTTTAATAAGTATCTAATTCAAGCCTTTTTCCAACATTTAACTTATATCTTATCATAACCCATTAATTAAGTTAGTCTTTTGTTCACTTTCATTTAATTTTAATATTAACTGATTTATGGGGCGTTACAAGTCTACCCCCCTTAAAAGAGGTTCCGTCCCCGAAACCTGGGCACATAATAAATTTAAATGTACTCATACCAAAAAGAAAAGGATAGTGCTTCCTCATTTCGTCTTCAGCCTCCCATGTGAGTTCTGATCCCTTTCGGTGTTGCCATTGAACCAACACTTGTCTAACAGCTTTGTTGCGGAGATTCTTCACCTTGACGTCTTTAATGGCTATTGGTCTTTCGACATAATTCAACCCCTCTTTCAACTCGATGTCATCGAGAGGTACTAATGCTATTTCATCCGCAAGACACTTCCTCAATTGTGACACGTGGAAGGTATTGTGAATCCCGTCTAGAGTAGACGGTAATTCTAATCGATATGCAACCCTTCCAACTCGAGCCAATATTTTGAACGGTCCAATATATCGAGGACCTAATTTGCCCCGTTTGCGAAAACGGATTATACCCTTCCATGGGGACACTTTCAGCAGCACGTAATCTCGGCTTGAAATTCAATGGGATGCCTCTTCTTGTTTGCATAAGCTTTTTGCCGATCCTGGGCTGCTTTCAGTCGAGCTCTTACCAATTTTATCTTTTCATTTGTTACTGCTATTAAATCACTTGGCGCAAGCTCTCTTTGCCCCACTTCACCCCAGCATACGAGAGTTCTACATTTTCTTCCGTACAGTAATTCATAAAGAGCCATTTGAATGCCACTATGGTAACTATTATTATAAGAGAATTCCACTAGGGGTAGATGGTCATCCCAATTTCCCCCAAAGTCTAAGGCACACGCTCTCAACATATCGACAAGTGTTTGAATGGTTCTTTCTGACTGACCGTCAGTCTGAGGGTGGTAGGCGGTGCTTATGTGTAGTTTCGTACCCACACTCTCGTGAAACTTTTGCCAATAACGAGAGGTGAATCTAGTATCCCGATCCGAGACGATTGACACGGGCACTCCGTGTAGAGATATGATCTCATTCATATATATTTCTGCCATTTTCTCATAAGAGTAAGCCTCTTTGATGGGTAGAAAATGAGCGCTTTTCGTAAGTCGATCTACAATTACCCATATTGTATCGTGCCCCTTTTTCGTTCTAGGAAGCTTGGTTACCAAATCCATTGTTAGTTCCTCCCATTTCCATACCGGAATCTCTAAAGGTTGCAACTCCCCGTATGGTTTTTGATGCTCTGCTTTCACTTGGGAACATGTTAAGCATTTCACGACATACTTAACAATATCACGTTTCATGTCCGGCCACCAATAATTGGTCTTCAAGTCCCGATACATCTTTTTAGCCCCGGGGTGAACCGAATACCGTGACTTATGAGCTTCTTCAAGTAACGCAGTCTTGACTTCACAGAAACGAGGTATCCAAATTCGGCCGAATCTCTTCTTGAGTCCGGTCGAATTTTCTTCTAGCTTATCGACCACACCTTTTAATCTTTCTTTCTTTAAATCTTCCGCTCCAAGAGCCTTTATTTGGGAATCTCTTATCATATCAAACAAACGTGGTGTAACAATCATCTTCATGGATTTTACTTGGATGGGAGGTGGATACTCTTTTCGGCTTAACGCATCGGCCACCACATTCGCCTTTCCCAGGTGGTAAAGGATATCGCAATCGTAGTCTTTGATAAGTTCTAACCATCTTCGTTGCCTCATGTTTAAGTCTTTCTGCTCGAACAAATATTTGAGGTTTTTGTGATCCGAGTAGATTGTACATTTTGCACCGTAGAGATAATGCCTCCATATCTTTAAGGCGAAAACTACTGCCGCCAACTCTAAGTCGTGAGTCGGGTAGTTTCCTTCATGCGGTTTAAGTTGTCTTGATGCATACGCGATAACATTTCCCTTTGCATTAAAACACATCCTAAACCCTGATGTGAAGCATCTGAATAAACAACCAAATCTTCCGTTCCATCTGGGAGTGTTAATACCGGAGAACTAGACAACTTTTCTTTTAACACGTGAAAGGCATCTTCTTGATCTTAGCCCCACACAAACCTCTCCTTCTTCCTCGTCAGCTTCGTTAAGGGTAACGCTATTTTTGAAAAGTCTTGTATAAACCTCCTGTAATAGCCAGCAAGGCCTAGAAAGCTCCTTACTTCAGTTGGAGTTTTTGGGGAAACCCACTTCATTACTGCCTCAATCTTCGACGGATCAACCAAGACACCTTTCGAGTTTATCACGTGGCCGAGAAACTGCACCTCTCTGAGCCAAAAGGCGCATTTTGAGAATTTTGCGTAAAGTTTCTCCTTACGGAGAACTTCAAGTACTTCACGCAAGTGTCTCGCATGTTCAGTCTTGCTTCGCGAGTAGACTAGAATATCATCTATGAACACGATCATAGATTTATCTAACATGGGTCGGCATACCCGGTTCATAAGATCCATAAATGCTGCTGGAGCGTTCGTTAACCCAAAGGACATAACTAGGAACTCGTAATGTCCATATCGGGTTCTAAATGCAGTCTTTGCAATATCTTCTTCTCGTACCTTGACTTGATGATACCCCGAACGTAAGTCTATCTTTGAGAACCAACTCGCCCCTTGTAATTGATCAAAAAGATCGTCAATTCGAGGTAAAGGGTAGCGGTTCTTCAAGGTCAACTTATTTAATTCTCTGTAGTCGATGCACATGCGCATCGACCCGTCTTTCTTCTTAACAAATAAGACAGGCGCTCCCCAAGGTGACACACTCGGACGTATAAAGCCCTTATCTAGCAAAACTTGTAATTGTGTCATTAACTCCCGCATCTCGGTGGGAGCCAGTCTATAGGGAGCCTTCGCAACCGGCTTTGCACCCGGATTCAATTCGATGCGAAACTCTATTTCTCTTTTGGGAGGAAGTCCCGGCAATTCCTCCGGAAATTCATTCACGATCTCCATGTCTTCAAGCTTCGGGAAACCTTGTTGAGCATCTACCACGTAAGCTAGGTATGCCTTAGTAAATATTTTACCATCTTCTAATTCGTCATGTTTATCAACTAGGCAAACCTTAGTAAAATCATTCAAATGAAGAAAAACGGAAAAGGTTCAAGGCGGTGCAAGGGTCGGCAGGAAAGGATGTCGAACGAGCATTCAGCATGTTAAAGTTAAAGAGTCATTGGGCTATAATCCAACAATCTGGCATGGAAAGTGGAGCACCCTCACCCCCTTAAAAAGATTGCAAGTAGTTTTTAAGCGATTACAACATGACGAACGATGTGTAGAGATTCATTTCTGAGTTGCATAGCTTAATTATATTGTAGAACAAAGTGTGGAGTCCAAGCATAGGAGGATTCACATCAAAGCACACATAAGGATAAACTAAAAGTTCTACTGGTGATGCATACTTGAAAATTAAGAAAAAAAAATGGCGATTAAAGTTATCTAAATAACATACTTTAAGCCACTTACCTTCAAAAGGCAACCTTTAATTTAGTGCTCCTCTTTACGTGAGACATCTCGGGTCACAGATATTTGTCAAATATGAACCCATTCAGGCATTCATATTTTAGAATGGGTGGGAAGCATCAAGCACTGATGGCAAAAGCTTTAAGTTTCAGATTCATAGAATGTACAACGCTTGATCCATCAAGTACAAATAAATAAGGTTACAAAGAAAGCAATCAGCTTATAGTACTCCTCTAATATCCTCCAAATCTGATAGTTTTTTTGCTTACAAGTTTTGTTTATTACTATAAAAGATTTGGGGTATCATATATAAAAGTGGAATATTTGTTATTTAAGTTAGTTTGATTATTAATATATTCATGACAGTTTATAGGTTGATTAACGTAGCAAATTTATCATTTAAACATCTAAAAATGATAAACGTATGCTTCTGTTGATATGTTTAGTATTTTTTATTTGTAATCCACATGAAAGATCGCAGGGGATGTTTTTTTTACTATTAGGGTTGGCTGGGTTTTGTGGCCAATGAGTTGTTGGGTACCAAAAGTAAACTCTTGGATTTTTTTTTTTTTTTTTTTTTTTTTTGAACGGTTAACGGTTCACTCCCCTTAAGAAATTCGCCCGCACTGCGGGTTCGAATCCCAGGCCCCCCCTAAGGTCCAGCCGCACTGAAATTACCCAATATTGGTACCAGAGTGGACTCGAACCTGCACCCCTCCAGAAGAAACCCCCAAGGGGGAAAACTCCTGACCTCCTCCCAACCACTTGGATACTATTTGTTTTTTGATCAATTATGAAGTTGAATTTGGTGCCACCATTGGGTCACAATTGTTCACACGTTGGTTTTTACGATTTTGGATGGTCAGGGTTCGGTTAAAAAGCCAAATTTGTCGAGTAAAGGTTAGGAGTGAAAGCCTTTTGGGCCTATTTTGGCTTGAGGTGGAATGCCTGTTTTGGTTTTTTTCCCCTAATTTATGTAAACACTAGTCATGTATTGTAATAATTGGTTCTAAGTATAATGAAATAACCTAATTGCAGCCCGTAGACGTAGGTCCCTCACTGGGACCAAACCACGTTAAAATTGGGGTGTCTTTTATCGTTTATATTTTGTCTGCGTGTTTATTTCACGTGTGCATGTTTGTGTTGTTTCACTTCCGAGAGCTGCTTTATTCCTAACGCAAAAAATAGTTATAGTTTTTTAGAGATATATTTGTCAAATCTCTTTTATTTACGCCATTTCACATTAATAAAAAAAGTATCTGATTTGATAATATATTTAAAAGCTTAATTTGTATACGCAAATAAAAAAATCTCTCTCTATTCCTTAGCTTTCTCTTCCGGTTACCACCACCACCAACACCACAAGCCAAACCCCACACCACCTGCCGCTAGCAGCGCAGCGACTGGCGACCACGTTTGCGCGGTGCTTGGCGCCGTAACCGGAGAGCAGGCAGCGGTGGTGCATTGCAATCAGTGGACTTAAGGTTTTGAAACTCTTGGCGTATGCGATGGTGGATTTGATGGTGCAATCTAGTAGTGGCGATGGTAGTGAACCGTGGGGCCTGCTGGTGGTAGTTGTAGATGATGAAGAGCGGTGGTTGCTAGTGGGTGTTAGTAGTGAAAAACAGTGGTGTTTTGTAACACACACACATATATAGGAGCTAGTTAACGTACAATTTGCCTTAACGTATGATGCGTACGAGATGTAGTTACGACATGCGGATTTTGGTTCATAACATATGGATTGTTCATAGGTCGTAGTTTACAAACATACAGAATTGTTTTTTAGCAACATGCGGAGCCTTTTTTTACAACATGCGGGTTTTGTGTTTTTTTCCAACATGCGAGGTTTCGTAATGGGGTGTTATAATGTGTGGAATTCACATCGCGTACTCTCATACGTTAAGGTCAATTATACAGTACACTTTCTCTCTCTCTCTCTCTCTCTATATATATATATATATATATATATCTATACTATATTATAATGTATGAGGGAGGGGTATTTTAAGATACCCAAAAAATAAGAACTTTTCACCCCTTTATTTATAGAAAGACCCCTAAAACGAGGGTAGTTTAGTCTTTTAAACATTATTTATTTTTTAGCCCCTAAACTTATTACACTTATATCCCTGAGTTTTAACATAATTATGGATAATTAGTTACACTTTTCCTCCTCCACAACAAACTTATAATTCTTTTACGTATTCTTGTTATTTCTTAGAAACTATAATTTTTTTAAAAAATCCAAATGTATTGTGGCAACCTACTCATTTTTTTCGACGTTTCGATAGTTGCCTTGATCAGTATTGACGTGCGGATTAAAAGGTACAAGTAGATGATGCCTTAGTATACAAATGATTAAAGTTGGCTTTGGTTATCCACACATCCCCCTCAATTTATCCACACATCCCCTAACCCTATACACCCCTCATTGCCCTATACGCCTGAAAATGGACCCACCTGATAAGCCTCTCATTGTCCTATACGTTTACTTTTTGGTTACTGATGACTGTCGTCAGAGTCAATCAAAAACCTAATTAAACTACGTAGATAGCGTAAGTAGGGTATCGTATCCACGGGGAATTTGTGGTTAGCGTTAAAGAAATTAATTAAAACTAAATTATCTAAATTGGGGTTTGTTTGTAGATTTAAAAGAAAACACAATTTGTCACGAAAAGTGTTATCAAGATGAGAAGAAGTAACCTCCACCTGGAATCCCGAATACCCGTTTTAATATAAAAATCCGTTTTCTGATTCAAAACACCACATAGACATGACCTCGGAATTAATGAATTTGATTAGTTAATAGTGATAGTTTTTAAGATTCACTATGCAACCTAATAACCCGTTTGTTTGTATAAACTACCCACCAATTTACTAACCCTCTAACAACGCAAGGAAGTTGCCAATACGCTTAATAAACGACAAGTAATTCAAATACAAGAAACGTTTACCAATAATCCAACACAAGTGGTCAAGCTGTACCAGTTATACGAATCCGCAAACAAGATTTAATGCAAAACAATGTAAAAGTTCATCCGAGTAGAAGTTATAAGAAGTTTAGCCACGCATCGTAGTCACCACAGCTTCAAGATTTGTTAGAAATTGATCAGACATGAAGGAGTTGCTTGGAAGATTGAAGAAGGTGAGAAAAATCGCCCAAAATTGCTCTGAACTCGTTCGTGGCGGCTGCTTCCAATTGTCAAAAGTGATTCCCCTCTTTTAAACTTTGTTGTGCGACTTTATATAACTCCCCCCAATTCGTGATAATGGAATCCTCCAAATTAAGGTATTGTTGCTGCTATAATTCGATGATGTGCTGCCAATAATTGATGGGCCTTTGTTGTCACTTGCCAGACCATTTTCTTCTCTTTAGTCCACTTACACGTTTCTTTTGAGCAAGCCCACTAACAACCCAACTCTTGATATGTATCTTGTCCATTTGTATTCCATGATGAACCTGCATAGGTCAATTTAAAAATGCATTATCATATCTCAATTAAATTAAGTTTGTAACCTCATTGTGACTAGAGTAAATTTTTTCACGATAACAATGTCACAAAGTTGCTTTTATTTTAAGCTCATCATTTAAATCCATATATCTCATATTTAATGAAATTACATCGTTAAGCACATTTATCTCTATAACCTATAAAGTGTAAACTTAACTTAGGTTAACAAGTTTAATAATAATTTCGATGCATTTAGATTATAAATGGCCTGGTCTATTCGCACACGGCCTTAGTCTTTTTGCACACTCGAAGCGCCCCGCTTTGGCCAAAGCGCCCCGCTATGGCCAAAGCGGGGCGCTTTGAGTGTGCAAAAAGACAAAAAGCATTGGCTGGAATTTGTGTTGATTTTTTTTTGAAATAGGTGAGATGTGGGTTAGTTTGGTAGTGTTTTTTGGAGGAAAAAATTGTATTTGAGTTTTATAATGGGTGGCCTTTATAATACGTTGTTTTATAATTACGTTTTTTACGTCATTATTTTTATAGAACGTATATAATATAAGTGCGTCTTTATAAACTGTTAACCTAGTTTATTTTGTTAAATTAAACGAACACGTTAAATAAATTGTACAGAAAACCATAAGAATTAAACGTAAACAATCCAAAACCAACGTGATGTAAATAGAAGATTAACTGCAATATATATATATATCAGTTTGTACATACAAAACAAAAAGGTACAACTGACTGCATAATACATAACAAAAAACTATACAAACAAACTAAGATACTAATCCTCGTGCGGTGGGGACCGTGGGAGGGGAAGTGGAGGCAACCCAGCGAGCTCTTGTAGAGAAACGAGCGCCTCGATGATCCAGTCCTGGCGTGCGGCCTGGCGTCTGAGGCGCCGTTCGAAGTCCCGAGCCACCTCACGCGCTACCGGAGGCAGGTCAGCGTAAACGTGCTGCGGGTACTGTGGCGGCTCAGGAGCTGGCTGAACTGGTGGTACCGGGATCTCCTCGATATGCTCCTCCTGAGCCGGATCCTCTAATACAGGCTGAGCCTGAGGCTGAGCCTGAGCTGGCTGAGGCTGGCCCGGGAACTCATCGAGTCCCAGAGCCTGTAGCTGAGCCTGCCGAGCGGCCGCCTGCTCAGCAGGAGGGGCCAACACTCCAGGCCTCAACTCAATAACAACCGGGATGACCTCCGGCACCGGCTCCGGCTGCCAAATCAGCCCGTCCATGCCCCTAAACCTCAGACCAACATCAAAGCGACGGGTGATCTGCATGCTAGAAACTGACGCGCGGCCCAACCTGGTAGACGGGACCGGATCGGACAGCAGCGGATCTCCCTCGGGCACGATCCCGAGCGAGCGTGCGATGGCGGTGATGAATGAGCCAGTGTGCACCCACCCGCGGAGCTGCCGGTGGTATGCTGTGGCAAAGTAATCTGCCAGGCAGGCTGCTAGATTGCAGGGCTGGCCCCGCAGTAGGCAGTATAGAAAGAAAAGGTCACTGAGGTTGACCTTCTCCCTGCTGGCACCCCGCGGCACGATAGTTGCCGCGATAACATGCTGCAAGTATCGGAACAAGGGGTCTCTAATGGAGGTGGCCTTTTGCCAGTATCTCCCAAAGGGTCTAATGGAAATGGACCTCCAGAAACTGATAAGCGTCTGCCTGTCCAACATCGTAACCGCCTGCGTATATAAATCAGTATCAAGCTCGGCCTCTGTGTACAAACCTGTATAAACAAATAATATTAAATAAACAAATAACATTAAATAAACAAATAACATTAAATCAACAAATGATATTAAATATAAAATAATAAATAATATTATTTAAACAAACCTGTATGGACAACAAACTGCCGCACACTCATCCGAAACTCCTGACCGACAAGACGGAATGTAACCTCGTAGACTGGAAAATCCGGGTCCTCCACGTAATCCGCCGGATGCGGCGCGTATGTAAACGTGGAAAGAAACTCCCACGTAAGCTCAGGGTACGAGTCCTCCATCGCTAACTCAAATAGGCGCGCTATGGCCTCGGCGCGGCGCTTTGGTTCTTCGCGATGAATAACAGCCCCCCCCCAATCGATCCAAACGCCCAAATCAAACAAATATCAAACATTTACAGTTAACCAAAACGATTAAGGGTGTTCGATTTACCTTTTTAGCGGTCGAAAGATTGAAAACGAAGATATCCGGATCGAAGTGTGTGTAATCGCACCTTGTGTGTGTGTTTTGTGTGTTGTGTTGAAGTGGGGGAGAAGCTGCCCCGCTTCAGGTATAGCGAGGGACCAAAGCGCCCCGCTTTGGCCATAGCGGGGCGCTTCAAGGGTAAAGCGCTAAGCTTTGCTCATAGCGGGGCGTTTAAGGCCTTTTTTTATTTTTTTTTAAATTGTTTTTAATTCACAAACGCGTCGATAATAGTCTAAATTTTACGTTTTTTCCATTATACTTCATTTTTTATTATATATGGACTATACTGCAAGTTCCGGATCAAATCGGTTACGTGTGATGTCTTATTCCGTTATATCGTATCATTTTGGTTTGAAACCACAAGTACTCCTGTGAGAGGTGTTATGTGTATCAGCCGCCTACCGTACATGAACATGACGTATTTTTTCATTAATTGTAGTATTATGATGTATATTGTCATTAATTGTAGTATTATGATGTAACGCATATATTGAACAAACACAAACGTGGTTATTATTAAACACATTTAACCTACATCGTGAACATATGGGGTTACATTAAGGTCAGGGGCACGATACGTAAGCATTTCGTACGCGTTGATCTGATCCCTGTATAATGTGTGCCAGGCTGCTGCGCGCTCTGTTCTGTTCGCTGTCCAGAGTGGGTTTGGGGGAGGCATTGGATAACAACCTCCAAGATCTACATGTATGAAATGCCCATGGTCGACGAACACAACCGCAACCACCAGGTGAGGTTGCTCAGCTTCGTTTGGCCCGCCCAGCAGAGGGAAAATTGTACAGCTCCCACGCATGTCGAAGGTGTGAACAATCACACCGTATAGTTGGGCAATAAGAAACCCCGTGTCAGACATCGTCATGTAATTATCGATATCTGCTCGTCAGAATATTGACCGAAAATATAGTTGTTTAACCACGACATCGTTTTTTCAAGAGATGTAACTAATACAGCAAAACCGCGCGTTATTTTGAGAAGAAACACAACGGATCTGAAATGAAGGTGATGTGTATAAAATGCAACATATAAATTACATCAAATGAGGCATAAAACTAACCCTTTTTTAGTACTAATATTGGAAAAAGAGTGTTTTTGTCTTCCTTTTGTATTTTCAGGATTAAATGAGCTCAAAAACGCAAAAGCAAAAAGACAGCTAAATCCAACATAAATACAAGAAAAGGAACATTAGTGGATTGCCCGAACCCTCAACGGCACCTTCCAAAGCAAAATAGAGAAAACAGAAGGCTGAACACGCCCCGTGCTCAGCCAGCACGGGGTCGTGCCCAAGAAGGAGCAGAAAAGACAAACCTATAGAAGCTTCTATTGCCCACCACGGGCCGTGCTCAGCGGACACGGGGGGCGTGCCGAAAGTACTGCAGGCGCATTAATTGTAATTACGAATTACAATTAATGAAGAGAGAGAGTGTCAGACGGGCACGGGGCCGTGCCCAGCGAACACGGGGCCGTGCCCAGGCCTCTGTTCAGCCTATAAATAGGAGTGCTTGGTTTCATTGCAACTCATCCCTTGGCACACCACCTCTCTCACACTTCATCCACCACCCACCACCATCACAACACCATCATCCACCACCATCATCCATTGTCCATCATAGAGTGTGTGAGTCGTCTCGGGATCCAAGATTGATCGTAAGAGTTCTTGACAATCAAGGCCATGTTTGCCTAAGTCTCTTACATCACTTGGTGAAGACAAAGTGTCTAGTATAATACTTTTTATTTCTAATCTTTTGCACTTTTTATTTGGTTTTGTATTAATGACTTTAATAACTAGTTACTTATGTTGAAGGTGATCTTTCCTTATCGTTTGTCCGTGGTGTCTTGGCATTATTTTACTGTCTATATAAAATAAAGGATTTTCACCATTCATATCTCCACGGTCTATATGGAGGTATGTTGGCTACCTGGTCGGGGGTTAAGGGAACGGTTTGGTAAAGGTCTTGCCATTGTTCAGCGTTTAGAGGTCCTGCAATGGACCTGGGTCAAATTTAGTAGGACCTCCTTCAATGCTTCACGGCATTGGATGGCGGGGGTCCAAACTCTTTGATCCCCTCATAAGTTAATTACTATTAATACTATAACCCGGCTATTTAGGACTGTATCCCTGCTGACTCAGACTACTTAGTCGAGGGTAACGTCACCGCCAAAAGCGGGGCCTACCACAATACTGCATTAATAACTTAATTCATTATCTTCCAATAATCCACCCCTTTAGGATTGTATCCCTGCTGACTCAAACTACTGGGGTGAGGGTAACGTCACCTTCAAAAGAGGGGCCTACTACAATAACTAAGATAATCTCTTAATTATGTGCAAAAGTGCGGAAATAATCAAAGGTTATACTAGATACGAGTCGGAACCAAGTGATTCATCTTGTCTATCTGTTTTTATTTTATTTATTTTCAGCATTTTAGTTAGTTTTTATTTTTCTTAGTTTAAAACATTTTTCTAAACTTTTATTTTTGGTTAGACGTTGAGGATAAACCGGTACTAAAAGCTCTTGTGTCCTTGGACGACCTCGGTATCTTACCAACGCTATACTACACTCAACGATGGGTGCACTTGCCCATATGTGTGTTTAGTGTTTGTGAAATATCGTGTTTTATAAATTTAAAACTTGGCTAAAATAAGTGTTAAAAAGGGCTTAAAATATACACCTAAAATATACGACACTTTATCGCACATCAAGTTTTTGGCGCCGTTGCCGGGGACACAAGGATTTTAAGAAAGCTTAAAATCGACGGCCTAATCAGTTTTTTTAAAAAAACCTTTTTAAACGCGCGCACATTTTTCTGCATTTAGTTTAGTTTTGCATTTACAGTATCCTGTACACGGGGCCGTGTTCACTGAACACGGGGCCGTGCTGCAGATTTTTCATAAACGCCCAGTAACAGTAGCTTGAACACGGGCCGTGCTCACTGAACACGCCCCGTGCTCAACTTGATCAGTTAATTTAATTAAAACGCCCAGATACAGATTCTGAACACGGGGCCGTGTCCACTCAACACGGGGCCGTGTCCAGCCTCTGTTTCCGTTTTTATTTTTGTTTTCTGATCTCGAGACTCGGTTGTGGTCTGCTGAGTGATTCTTATGGATCAATACTCAGGAGGTTACAACTACACCTATGATGAGGATGATTATAGGGGTAATTATTGCACAAATTGTCGTAATACACGTTCAATTCAAGATAATCACTCGTACCAACCATCCAATTCATACACTTACTATGAGGAACCCAGGTACGAGCCATCAACTTCATACACATCCTATGAAGATCAAAGGTATGAACCTCCTCCCTCATACTCATATTTTGATGAACCAAGGTATGAGCCTTCTTACGCATACTTTGAGGAACCAAGGTATGAGCCACCACCTTCATATGCTTATTATGAGGAACCTTGGCATGAACAACCCACCTCATATGAGTATTATGAAGAACAAAATTACGAACCTTATCCATCATATGCTTACAATGAAGAACAATGGTGCGAACCATCAACTTCATATGGGTATTATGAGGAACAAAGGGTCGAACAACCGGATTCAAGCTTAGAAAATAATGATTCTTTTTCTATAACCGAAGTGACCGATAGGATATTAGAGCACATTAGAGTTATCGATCGATGTATAAAAGAAGCTCGCGCAAGGGAAGAGGAGTCCCGCGTGAGAGAAGAATTAAAAAAGGAAGAGATAACTAAAAATGAAAAAATGGAAGAACAAATAAGTGAAAAACCGACACATGAGTTAAACAACGAAAAAGGTGAGTCCGACAACGTTAAAATCCAAGAAGAGTCTAATTTTGAAGAAATTCATCTCTTGTCACCTTCTTTCGAAAATCATTGTTTAGTACCCACTCATGCTAAGTTTCTAAAAGAGTTAAACACTAACACTAAAATTGAAGAAACGGTAAGTGTTAAGTTAACTAATGATCAAACTTCACTAATAAAAGAAGACCCATTTGAAATTAACATCACACCGGTTCCATGTTTCTTTCAAAATTCATTTATTAGTAATGTCACAATCGATAAAGATCTTTGTGTTAACATAATGCCTAACTACCTTTTCGAAAAATTAAGTATTAGTGATTTTTCTCCACTTCAAATACCCATTTTTCTATCCAATCGGAAAATAATAAAATCAATCGGTATAGTTGAAGATGTCTTGGTTCAAACAAATCAAATGGTAGTTCCAACCGACTTTGTCATCCTCGATGACGCTCCTCTAGTGTTGGGGCGACCATTTGTAAAGACATACGAAGCTTTGAAAAACCGGAAGTTCATTAATCTACCTCTTCAATTAGGGGCATTTAAAAGAAGTGTCGATCTCGAACGATCAATGAAATATCCATTCGGCAATAATGACCCCCTAATTGAAGATGAAGATGAGCCACCCGATACAAGTGAAGAAACGGACCACTTTGTTGAAGAAGAGGTCGCCATAGAACAAACTTTTAAAGTTCTTGATCGAAACGAGCAACCAAATAAGGAGTCTCCTAAAGACCCACCACTTGAGCTCAAAGAACTTCCAAAAGGTTTGCAATATGCTTTTCTAGACAAAGATGGTAAATTGCCTGTAATTATTTCGTCTAAATTAGATAACCTAGAAAAAGAAAAACTAGTTAGTCTTTTGAAAAAACACAAAAATGCAATAGCTTGGAAACTTGTTGACATAAAAGGAATTAGTCCTTCTATGTGCACACACAAAATTTTGATGAACGATGACTACAAATATGTCATACAACCACAACGTCGAGTGAATCCAAATGTTCAAGAAGTGGTTAAAAATGAAGTCATCAAATTACTTGACGCAGGACTTATCTATCCTATTTCCGATAGTCCTTGGGTAAGTCCCGTCCAAGTAGTTCCAAAGAAAGGAGGTATGACGGTAATTACTAACGAAAAAAATGAATTAATACCGACAAGAACCGTCACAGGATGGAGAGTATGTATAGATTATAGACGATTAAATGAAGCAACAAGAAAGGATCATTTTCCTTTACCCTTCATTGATCAGATGTTAGAAAGATTATCCGGTCATAAATTTTACTGTTTCTTGGATGGTTTTTCAGGTTACTTTCAAATCCCGATAGCACCCGAGGACCAAGAAAAGACAACATTCACATGCCCCTATGGAACTTTTGCATATCGACGCATGCCGTTTGGTCTATGTAATGCCCCCGCAACATTCCAACGTTGCATGGTAGCCATTTTCCATGACATGATAGAAAAGACAATGGAAGTCTTCATGGACGACTTTTCTATCTTTGGGGATTCATACGACCAATGCCTCGATAACCTTGAACGAATGCTATCCCGATGTGAGGAAACTAACCTCGCCCTTAATTGGGAAAAATGCCATTTCATGGTAACAGAGGGAATAGTACTCGGTCACAAGATCTCAAGCGAAGGAATGGAGGTGGATCGAGCCAAAATAGATACCATTTCTAGGTTACCTCCTCCATCCTCCGTAAGAGCGATTAGAAGTTTCCTAGGGCATGCCGGATTTTATAGGAGGTTTATCAAAGACTTTTCAAAAATCTCAAGACCTCTAACAAAGTTACTTGAAAAAGATGCTCCTTTCATCTTTGACAAGGATTGCAATCAAGCATTTCTAACCCTGAAGGAAATGCTAGTCAATGCACCTATCATGATAGCACCTGATTGGAAATTTCCTTTTGAAATCATGTGCGATGCTAGTGACTTTGCAGTTGGAGCTGTCTTGGGACAGAGAAAAGAAAAGCATTTCCACCCAATATATTATGCTAGTAAAACACTTAACGATGCACAAGAAAATTACACAACAACTGAAAAAGAGTTACTAGCTGTGGTATTTGCTTTTGATAAATTTCGCTCTTATCTTGTTCTTTCTAAAACTATAGTCTACACAGACCATGCAGCCATTCGATATCTCTTTAAGAAGCAAGACACAAAACCACGTTTGATTAGGTGGATTCTACTCCTCCAAGAATTCGACATTGAAATCAAAGACAAAAGAGGAGCAGAAAATACCGCAGCAGATCATCTTTCGCGCTTAGAAGACCCAGCTTTGGAGGCGACCAGGGGCGAGCAAATCAACGAAAAATTCCCAACTGAATCCCTGGAAATGGTGGAATTTAAGGAAGAACCATGGTACGCCGACTTTGCCAACTACTTAGCTAGTGGAATAGTCGCAAAAGGATGGCCACATCATCAAAGAAAAAAATTCTTTGCCAATGTGAAACACTATTTTTGGGAAGATCCATATCTTTTCAAAATGTGTGCCGACCAACTCGTCAGACGATGCGTACATGGTAGTGAGGCCCGAAGAATTCTTCGCCATTGTCACGAAGGTCCATACGGAGGACATCATGGTGCTGCCAGTACCGCACGAAAGGTATTTGATTCAGGATTTTATTGGCCAACCATTTACAAAGATGCCCAAAATCTTGTAAAGACATGTGATGCTTGCCAAAGAACAGGTAATATTTCTTCCAAAAACGAAATGCCACAAAATGGCATTCTTGTTTGTGAAATTTTTGATGTGTGGGGACTCGACTTTATGGGACCTTTTCCACCATCAAAAGGAAACAAATACATACTTGTGGCAGTAGATTACCTGTCTAAATGGGCCGAGGCCGAAGCACTTCCAACAAATGATGGAAGAGTAGTGGTAAGATTTCTGAAAAAATTATTCTCTCGTTTTGGCACACCCAAAGCTTTAATAAGTGATAGAGGTACCCATTTTTGTAATCATCAACTTGAAAAAATTTTAACAAGATATGGGGTCTATCACCGGGTTTCGACAGCTTATCACCCTCAAACAAACGGACAAGCCGAAGTGACCAATAGAGGGTTAAAACGAATACTTGAAAAAACCGTAGGGTTAAATAGAAAGGAATGGGCTGATAAATTAGATGATGCTTTATGGGCTTTTCGAACTGCTTATAAAACAACGATAGGTACAACCCCATATAAGCTAGTCTATGGAAAAAGTTGCCACTTGCCAGTAGAAATTGCACACAAAGCCTACTGGGCAATCAAAAATGTAAACTTAGATCTAGAATTTGCTGGTAAAAATCGATTTTGTCAAATAAATGAATTAGACGAACTTAGGAATTATGCATACTCCAACTCTGAAATTTATAAGGAAAGAATGAAAGATTGGCATGACAAACATATTAAACCTAATGAATTTCGGGTAGGAGATTTAGTTCTTTTGTTTAATTCACAACTTCAATTGTTTCCTGGTAAATTAAAGTCTAGGTGGTCAGGACCTTTTTCCGTCACCCATATTTTTCCACACGGTGCAGTAGAAATTAAACCTCGAAATGGGTCACCATTTAAAGTCAATGGCCAACGGCTGAAACTCTATCAAGGATTTATTGAGGATGAGGAAGAAGAGATCTCGCTTCAAACCGTGGAAGAATAAAAACATCATGCCTGGTAAGTTATGAACGATTGAGGCGGCAAAATAAAGCGGTAAGTTTTCTAAACCATAGCTTATAGGAGAAAGGGGCACTCACACGCGCACTAAAAAAAAAAAAAAGAGGCTCGACACGAGGCCGTGTCCGCTGGACACGGGGCCGTGTTCGCGCTGCAGACGGGATAAAACCCCTTTTTCAAAACAGTTTCTTCATTCCACACGCCCCGTTTCCCCACAAAAGCTCTGGTTCCAGGCGATTTTCCGCGAGATTCCAACGTCTCTTACCAATCTAACAACGTCAAGGTATGATTCTGTCACTCGTAGTAGTTAGATTAGTCACTTGCATGTAGTTAATACACCACAAATTTGGGGAAAAATCTAGGGTTCTTGATGTTCATTCGGATCGAGCCTAAAATTTTTGCCTAAATCTGTTTGCATTTAGTTAGATTAGTGTTAAGGGAAGTAAAAACACTTGTATTGTTCATAGATTCACCAGATTTCTTGCAAAGACCCCAAACCCTTGTTCTTGAACCGAAAAAGATAAAATTAATAGGGTAAACGGGTTATTTTGGGAAAAACGGAACTTAGGGTTTCATTTTCGGGGGAAACCGCACCTATTGGTTCAAAAATTTTCAAGTTTTCGAAACCGGGTCGAAAAATGGGATTTTTGAGTAACAGACCCCTGAACACGGGGCCGTGTCCGCTGGGCACGGGGTCGTGTCCAGCCCGCTGTTTGCAGTTTTGTCCAAAAATATTTCTGTTTCATGCTAACTTTTGGTGTGTTCTTGCAGATGGCCAGGAAGTTTACTAGAACCAACGCCAATGAGCTAGATGCAAGAGCTCGATACGAGCTTCTCCAAACAAGGCCGGAGGAATACCCGAGGCAGGCATGCACAGAACTACTAACCTTGGTGAATCAAATTGACCGTTTCAACAACATTGTCACGGGACCACTCAGAGTCGCACTAATAACCCGACTCCGTTCTGTTCATGAATGCACCTTGGAATTCTACAGCACCTTTGCATTCAAGTCAAGGTGCGAGCCGTTCGATGAAGAAGGGGTGTCATTCAGGTGTGGCGGAACGAGGTATTCGATTTCCATGGCACAATTCGGGTCGATTATCGGGTTGTATGCGGAGGAGGATGCGGGAGACGAAGGAAATACAGGGGGGTTGAGAGAGATCGAAGACAACGAGCGCCAAGCCATGTGGGCTCAGATTGGGGAAGGGTTCTACAATCCGAGCAGCACTAAGAGTACCAAGCTGAGGGATCCGCTTTACAGATACATTCATAGGCTCCTCGGCTACTCTCTTAGCCAAAGGCATGACAGTGGTGGCGTCGTTGGGTTAAGAGATTTGCTTGTCCTCCATTGCATTCACAACCGTAGGCCGCTCGATGTTCCGTACCTTATGCTCCGAAACATGCATCACAACCGCCTTGCTAGTGCACCAACTCCTCTTTTCTTCGGGGGGTGGGTGCACCGTCTCTTCAGGCACTTCGCCCACATTCCGAGGGCATTTGAGAGAAGCCCATGGTCGGGTACGGTGGATATTCACATATGCCGCTCGATGAACCTGGTTTATGAGGCAGAAGATGGGACGGTAACCTTTCAAAGGATGCAAGGTCATGTATGGAACCCGCAGGAAGCACTTGTCCTCCCAGCACCGCAACATCATCAGTACCAATACCCACCCCACGGTGATCCGGGCCAATCATCCTCCTCGGGAGGCAGTTTTCCTAATTTTCAAAGTTTGCATGATTTGTTGCAGGAAAACCTCATGTGTACTCGGAACACCTATAACATGGCGAGCAACACCTACCACCGGGTCGGAGCTATCGAGAGAAACCTATCCGAGATACAAGAAGACGTCGGATACATACGAGACCACATTGCACGCCATGGAGGGGGTGACGATGATGATGATGATGATGATGATGATGCCATGGAATAGGCGGGAGGAGCATAGGAGGAAGCGGTTGATTGGTGGCTCCCCAGGTTAACCCTTTGCAATCTTGAACAATTGATGGCCTGCGTGCCAAGTGTTAGACAATTTACTTTTCCTAACTATTTTCTGCATTTTATTTTTCTTACTTTATGCGTGGAACAATTAACTTTGGTAACGTAGGATGTTGGTATTGCTTGGTGTGGTATTAAGTGTTCAAACAGGTACAAACCAAGGCTTAAGGTGTTAAGCCTCAGCACCTATAAGGCTAGGATGGAAAAATCGGAGGACGAAACCTGTTTTTCAGGCTTCTAGACTGTCCACACGGGGACGTGTCCAGCCAACACGCCCCCGTGCTCACCTCCCTGACCTGCTGTTTGGCTTCTGTTCGGCAGAATTTTGTCAAGACACGTGGCCGTGTCCAGTGGACACGGGGCCGTGTCCACCTTCTGTAAGTTCTTGTTACTGGCACCTGAACACGGGGTCGTGCCCACTCAACACGGGGCCGTGTTCAGTGCCCAGTAACACAAATTTTTGGTTTTTAAACACTACTTTACACATCTAATCAACCTAAAAATTTATTTTTGGGACACATTGAGGACAATGTGTAATTTAAGTGTGGGGGGGATGCTAAAATCTTGAATTTTGCAAGTCCTAAATACAAGCCTTACACAAAACTCTATTGGAACCGCTAATCACCCCAAATTTTTTTCAAAAATTTCATTTTTTTACTTGTCTAGGTTTAACTCGGGAAATTCAAGCTCTCAAAAAGGTTATATTTTTACAAATCTACAACCGATAGCGTAGTGATAAAAAGAACCAACATAAGAAAATTATGAAAAGGCATGACAAACTTATTTAAAATTTGATTATATATACTTGATCACATAAAAACTCATTCCCACAAAAGTGAGTTTTGAGCCTTTATTGAGCACTCAATTTCATACCATTTGACTAAATGCTCATTTTTCATTTCTTGTGTGAATAGCCGCTTGGTTCTTACGACTCTAGAACTTGCCATGACAATACATTCCCGGTCCTTATCAACTTAAACCCGAGTAAGTACATGATGGAGGCATTAGGACTAACCCTTTTTCATTTCTACACCATTATTTTTCTTTTTTTTTTCACCACCTACCCAAAAAAAAAAAAAAAAAAATTCCACCTAGTTAGCCCCTTTGAGCCTAAACCTTTTCGTTTCATCACCCAAAACAAAAAAAAAAAACCCTTTCTCCCATCAAAACCTTTTTCATTTTTAACCCTTTATTTTAGTAACAAGTTCGGTTCTTCGAAAAAAAAAAAATGAAGCAAAAAGAAAATAAACAAACAAAGTAATCAAAAATAACTTTGTTTGAATAAAAGCTTCATCAAAAATAAAAAGTTGCGAAAATACGAAAACCGACACTTGTTACGCTTTTTAGCCCTTTTTTTTCTACTAACCACTAACCCAACCACCTACCTTTAACCCTAGCCAACCCTTAACCCACAAAGTCCTCTTGATATCTACAAAGGTATAAAAGTTAAAAAGGAGGAGGATTGATTTCTTGGCAAGCCTATGGTAGGAATAAGTTCCATGCCGCTCTCGAGTGATTCACTAAAAATACACCTTCGGCCGAGTGTGAGTGATTTCCCCGCGAGGTATGTGAACTTGTATATAAATAGAATTTTAAAAAAAAGCATGTTATGCCCAAATAAGTAATTTCTTTTATGAACAGTTCTAAATAAATCATTACGAATAGGAGTGTAAATAAATAAAAATAAAACCCTAAAAAGATCTTGGAAATCCCGACACTCTATGACAAGCCCAAAACCTTCTCTTCTACCTATTCCATTTGGGAGTGTAAGCCAAATATTAAAGAGTTTTGCTTGAGGACAAGCAAAAGTTCAAGTGTGGGGGTATTTGATGTGTGTAAAATGCAACATATAAATTACATCAAATGAGGCATAAAACTAACCCTTTTTTAGTACTAATATTGGAAAAAGAGTGTTTTTGTCTTCCTTTTGTATTTTCAGGATTAAATGAGCTCAAAAACGCAAAAGAAGCAAAAAGACAGCTAAATCCAACATAAATACAAGAAAAGGAACATTAGTGGATTGCCCGAACCCTCAACGGCACCTTCCAAAGCAAAATAGAGAAAACAGAAGGCTGAACACGCCCCGTGCTCAGCCAGCACGGGGTCGTGCCCAAGAAGGAGCAGAAAAGACAAACCTATAGAAGCTTCTATTGCCCACCACGGGCCGTGCTCAGCGGACACGGGGGGCGTGCCGAAAGTACTGCAGGCGCATTAATTGTAATTGCGAATTACAATTAATGAAGAGAGAGAGTGTCAGACGGGCACGGGGCCGTGCCCAGCGAACACGGGGCCGTGCCCAGGCCTCTGTTCAGCCTATAAATAGGAGTGCTTGGTTTCATTGCAACTCATCCCTTGGCACACCACCTCTCTCACACTTCATCCACCACCCACCACCATCACAACACCATCATCCACCACCATCATCCATTGTCCATCATAGAGTGTGTGAGTCGTCTCGGGATCCAAGATTGATCGTAAGAGTTCTTGACAATCAAGGCCATGTTTGCCTAAGTCTCTTACATCACTTGGTGAAGACAAAGTGTCTAGTATAATACTTTTTATTTCTAATCTTTTGCACTTTTTATTTGGTTTTGTATTAATGACTTTAATAACTAGTTACTTATGTTGAAGGTGATCTTTCCTTATCGTTTGTCCGTGGTGTCTTGGCATTATTTTACTGTCTATATAAAATAAAGGATTTTCACCATTCATATCTCCACGGTCTATATGGAGGTATGTTGGCTACCTGGTCGGGGGTTAAGGGAACGGTTTGGTAAAGGTCTTGCCATTGTTCAGCGTTTAGAGGTCCTGCAATGGACCTGGGTCAAATTTAGTAGGACCTCCTTCAATGCTTCACGGCATTGGATGGCGGGGGTCCAAACTCTTTGATCCCCTCATAAGTTAATTACTATTAATACTATAACCCGGCTATTTAGGACTGTATCCCTGCTGACTCAGACTACTTAGTCGAGGGTAACGTCACCGCCAAAAGCGGGGCCTACCACAATACTGCATTAATAACTTAATTCATTATCTTCCAATAATCCACCCCTTTAGGATTGTATCCCTGCTGACTCAAACTACTGGGGTGAGGGTAACGTCACCTTCAAAAGAGGGGCCTACTACAATAACTAAGATAATCTCTTAATTATGTGCAAAAGTGCGGAAATAATCAAAGGTTATACTAGATACGAGTCGGAACCAAGTGATTCATCTTGTCTATCTGTTTTTATTTTATTTATTTTCAGCATTTTAGTTAGTTTTTATTTTTCTTAGTTTAAAACATTTTTCTAAACTTTTATTTTTGGTTAGACGTTGAGGATAAACCGGTACTAAAAGCTCTTGTGTCCTTGGACGACCTCGGTATCTTACCAACGCTATACTACACTCAACGATGGGTGCACTTGCCCATATGTGTGTTTAGTGTTTGTGAAATATCGTGTTTTATAAATTTAAAACTTGGCTAAAATAAGTGTTAAAAAGGGCTTAAAATATACGACACTTTATCGCACATCAGAAGGCAAAATGTATATCGAAGACAATGTGTGTGATCGAAATGTGTGTCTCACAGGTTGCTTTTAAAAGGGGAAAAGGGTGAAATTTGGGGTCGAAGCGCCGCGCTATGGCCAAAGCGCGGCGCTTAGGGTTAACGACAAAACATCATGATTAGCTTTATGTCTGTCAAACAGTATCGAATGTTTCAAACGTCAATCGAAGCACGTATTGTCGATCGAAGCGCCGCGCTATGGCCAAAATAATTTTGGGCGTGTGCAGCTAGCATGACCCTTATAAATAATATCAACTAAATTGTACCCAAAATACACCGATCAGTTACTTTTTCACAAATCCTATTAATTGTCAATGATTGGGTGTCAGCCAATGATTGCCCAATCATTGGCTCTTTTGTGTGGAATAAATTTGAAGGGTATGGAGGGTTTTCAAGTGGGTGAAATATTATTTAAAAAAACTTTATATATATTTTTTTAAATTGTTGTTAAAATAAAAAAAATATAAACATCTATATTTATTATTATTTATTGTTATAAAAGGAATGTATATAAATGTCATTTTTTTATTTAATATATTTAGAAAAATGGCAACATTTTTATTTATTAATTATTATTATAAAACGTCAACATTTTTTTAATTAGTATTATAAAACTTCTACATTTTTATCAAGTGTTAGTATAAAACGTCAACATTTTTTTTAATTAGTATTATAAAACGTCAACATTTTTTTTAATTAATGTTATAAAATTCTACATTTTTTTATCAAGTGTTAGTATAAAACGTCAACATTTTTTTTAGTTAGTATTATAAAACTTCTACATTTTTTATCAAGTGTTATTATAAAACGTCAAATTCTCTATAATCCATAACGCAAATGTAAGTGAACATTGTTTGATAAAATAACACAAAAACAACACTTTCATACAAAATGTAATACAATACATAGCCGAAACCCTAAACCCTACACACTAAATTGCTAACTATTACATATTATTACTTAGATTCACACGAACCCGTTGTGTATCTGAATCAGGTTCTCAAACAAACCGTGAAATCGAACAGTTTCTTCGTACAACTGTGGCTAATGGAAATGCATGAAAAATATGATGAAGAAGTTGATTCTCGATTTGATGAACCTGTTCTTATGACAAACCCTTCATCAATTGAGATTTTAAATACAAGGCAATGTCGTGAGTTGGGAATAGAATCGGTTAGTTCATCACGCGCCTGAACCGGCTTTTAAACCGGACGGAATCTACGAAGAAACTGTTCGATTTCACGGTTTGTTTGAGAACCTGATTCAGATACACAACGGTCTCTTTGCTTCGTCCACTAGAACTATTTGTGTATGCATTCTTTTGGTTGTTAACTACCAAAAGAATGCATACACAAATAGTTCTAGTGGACGAAGCAAAGAGACCGTTGTGTATCTGAATCAGGTTCTCAAACAAACCACCTCCTCCTCACCTCGATCAACGCCGGGTAACCAAACGCTTTCGGAGACGTATGACTCATTCGAACGTTCTCCAAAAAAATATCCAAAGTCCCAATTTGACATCGTGATTCGAATCTAATTTAACCAGACCGTTTATTTGAAATTTTTTATCATTTTCATTACTTTTTTTGGGATTTTTGAACATTTGTATTACATGAATCCCGTAAGCTTGGGGTAAAGGGAAAAAATTCGAAACAATACGCAGCGTATAGGGCCATGAGCGCGTATATGCGGATCACCTTTTCAGCCTTTTCAGTCTGAACTCAGCTGTCTTGTCAGCAATATACCTTAAATTCAGAGATTATAGTACCAATGAGCAGCGTATAAAGCAATGAGAGGCGTATAGGGTTTAATGTTCCAACTACCACCTTTCTAATACACCGCTCATAGGGCAATGAGGGGCGTATAGCTTTACTTTTTCTGACATAATTAATGCACTCAACCCCTATACAACCCTCATTGCCTTATACGGGGCGCTTGGGGGGGGGGGGGTTGTCACTACTTTTAGGGGATGTACCAATACCCTCACCCTTAAAGTTTGGGGTACTTTTAGTTATCACCACAAATAAAACATAGATTAAAATTTTCCTTTTGATGTTGAATAATTAATTAAAAATTTCCTTTACATTTTAGTCAAATATCAACAAAACTTCCTACTTTAAAGGAGTAAGGAAATTCTATAGTTAACTAAACGGGAAGAGTTTTTAAATTTAAACTTTATCCTATATATATATATATATATATATAATATATACTATATTTATAGGATAAAGTAAATTTATAAAGAAAATCATGGGTGCACATATAGTGTCTTCGATGGATTGTGATCATTTGAATCAATAAAACAGGTAAACTACTACAAATTGTTTAGCAGACGGTGGCAATATCAAGCCATTTATTTATCAATGGGACAACAAGTTGACTTTAGTTTTCTTTTATATTACACTAGAGAAAAGGGTCAGATGTTCTTATTATTGTTTCTGTAGATCGCGCGAGCATAGCGGATATGGATGATGTAAGTTCTCATTGGAATAGAGCTCATAATTTTATTGGCTTGATGCTAGAGGTGTTAGTTTGGTCGGGTTAGATGGGTTTCGAAAATGTAACCAAACACCGACCCAAATAAGCTTGGTTTATTCGGTGTTCGGGTTTAAAGAATTGGGTCAGTTGGGTATTTGGGTTATTTAATGGTCTGCTAAAAAATCTTGGGAATTTAGCCTAATAATGTTGTGTATTGATATCTAACTTTCTTTCAACTATATACTTACCTTGATTTTATGTTTGTTTTAGGTACATCTGCTTTCACAATTTTCTAATGCATAAACAAGTTGATTCATTTTTCCTTTTGATAGCTTGTATGCAGTGATAACTATCCCTGCTAAAAAAAGTTTGACATGTGGGGTTTACGGAGAATTTTGGTCTACTTACTTACGAACTAATCGATTCAGGTCATGTTTGTTCTCTTAAGAGTTGTATGAAGAAAACAACTAAAAATGGAACATGTTAAACAGGTTGGATTTTGTCCAACTGTACATTGTTTTCCATATGTTAAAGAGAATCCGTATTAGTGCATGAAAGCTTTTTGATTTTGTTGACAGGCTTGTGAAGAAGGAATTAGCTGCAAAATAAAGTCTCTAATTCTTTATTTGGAGACCCATCCCTTAACACCGTAAAAACCTTGAGGTATTGGCCATTGGGTATTCAAACAATAAGAAATATGAGACCAAGAAACAAAGACATGTTGCACTCTTTGGTGGTCCAAAATTTCCACTTTTGGTGTCATGTGTTCTTTGATCAAGTATTGGGTATTGTACATATTTATATACTATCAATTTG
The DNA here is from genome assembly GCA_030545235.1 of Helianthus tuberosus. NCBI lineage: Eukaryota > Viridiplantae > Streptophyta > Magnoliopsida > Asterales > Asteraceae > Helianthus > Helianthus tuberosus. The sequence goes on from CM060400.1 coordinate 205,301,453, forward strand.
CAATAGACTTTTGCTATTGTTGTTTGTACCTTATGCAATATTGTTTTAATGTGCATGGTATGTTTGTACATTTGGCTTTGGAAGTTATTTTCATTTTGTGGATATTTAAGGCTTGTTAATTTTTAATTTTTAACATTATGGTGCATTAGAAGTTGTACTCTAAGCATATATTCTTAGACATTGGTTTTTTTACAAAACAACTAGGTGGTGTGGGTTATTGTTTTGGGCCAACTCTCTTTAATTGTGTGGGTACCCATTATCCCCGCTTTTTGGTACCAGTATCGGAACAGTACCGGTATTTACAGGTAAAATACCGGTACTGGTACCGAACCGGTATATTTGGTACCGGTACCCACTTTACCCGTTTTTCGGTATCGATACTTTGGGTACCGGTACCGGTTCAATGCCGAACATGTACCGTGCTCATCCCTAATCAAAATCAAGTATTTGTATTTCCCTCGACAAGACATTTGGAAACACAATGTGACCGTTTGGATATCTAGCTTGATACAAAGGTGTGTAGTTAATCCTTAGGTTTTATCACAGTTACAACATTTTGATCTTTTTCTCATTTGAACTTTATGTTTTAACTTTTTGAATAGGTTTTATGTTGATTTGTTTTTGAATATGTGTTTATATGATTTTGTTTTTGTTGTTTCTTTCACTGTTTATATGAATTTGTTTCCCCCTGGTTGAATTGTTGATTTGTTTGAATATGTGTTTATATGATTTTGTTTTTGTTGTTTCTTTCACATATTTGAAAGTTCTGTAAACAACTGTTGTAACATGTGTTACAACTTTTTACTCAGACGTGCATTTTCTTTTTATAATCCCCTCCTTAACGTAAAAATACATCAAATGTAACACGTGTTACCTACTTACACGTCTCTATTACAAATGGATGAAAACAGTTTTTTTAAAACATCCACGTTGTAACACTTGTTTATTTGAAAGTTCTTAAAACAACCGTGTAACACGTGTTACATCTTTTTACTCTGCTGTGCATTTTCCTTTTTATAATCCCATCCTCAACGTAAAGATACATCCAATGTAACACGTGTTACAAAAGGAAATTACCTACTTACACGTCTCTATTACGTTGATTTAAACAGTTATTTAAAAACATCCACTTTGCAACACTTGTTTATTTGAAAGTTCTTCAAACAACCGTTGTAACACGTGTTACAACTTTTTTAATGTTGTGCATTTTCCTTTTTATAATCCCATCTTCAGCTTGAAGATACATCCAACGGAACACGTGTTAGATTTTTCAAAACATCCATTTGTACCACTGGCTATCGTCCGGCTTGTCACTTATTTGATGTCACACCCGGGCCACGTAGAACATCAAATCGTGGCGGAAATGTCGGGGAGTGTTGAAACAGAATTATTATTTCACAACCATGGCATACAAAGTTATATTTTATTTATCAAACAAGAGTGTTACATTGTCTCAAAACAAGAAATAAAGAGTTCAGAAACATAATTAAACTAGTTCTATCTTTATTTTAAGTCTCTAAGGCAAAGGTCCACCCTAGTGTCACGATCATCATCCTAAGCGACAGCTCCTGAAAACACATGTGAAAATAGGTACGTCGGCATAAAAATGCCTGTGAGATACATAGGTTTTGTGAAAATATGATTCATGACTTGGGTTTTAGAAGAAAGGTTTAATAAAAAATAGTCATGAATCTTATTTAGCGTTTTCTTTTATAAATCGTATGAAAACTCGATAAGAAATCCGATTATATAAAAGAAAGGTGTATGGTTAATGAAATAACCAAGTAAAATGAGTTGTATAAAATAAACCGTTTTTGTAAAACAATGTCTTGAAAAATATGTTATTTGTGTAAAATGTAATATGTCTATACTGAAATGATTTAAATAACGCTACGATATGTAATATTATACAAGCACTTATATATAGGAAGTACCAGCGGCGTATCCACCATGCTTGTATCATATTACACAAATCACTTACCCAAACCAACCACCATTGTAAATTGTTCTTGTATAAATCAATTGTCAAGTGTTATTGTGTAAACCATATCAAAATGTCTATGTCTAATGTAAATCACTAAATGTGTATATCAATGTCAAAATGTTTATGTTTAATGTAAATCATAAATTGTGTATCCATAAATATCATGTATGGCAAGTGAAATACATCAACTAAACCATAGGTAAAATGCACAAAAACAGGGTATCGAATTAAACATAGTTTAAATCAAAGTTATGTTTTGTGGAACAAATGCATGCTATACTGATACAAACATCTATGCGGTATTGTTATAATGCATACATTCAAGCCTTGTGACTGTGGTGATAGACCTTTAAACAAATTAAAGATTCATCTTTGTTATGTTTATCGAATTCGGTCATTCCTTCCATCCAAACATACCTAGGATGTCAGGAACGGGAGTTGTCAATTCCTATGGTACCACTACCTACTAACGAATGGCGTGATCAATGTTAATGAATGTATATTGTCCCATTTGAACAAACCAAATGTCATACCAAAATGTAAGCATGTGATGAATAACAAATGTACTAAGTATGCAACCAATGAACATACATAGCGTGTGATGTGATGTAAAATAATGCACTAAGTATGCACTAAATGGACATACATAGCAAAAACATAATGAAATCATGTACTATAAATGTACTAACGAACATAACAAGCATATGATATGAAAACATGAAAGCACGAAAGTAACGAGTAGGCACATGTGTTTCACCCCGAAATGTTTGGAAAACAGTAAAAGAGGGGTCTATGTACTCACTTGAGATTGCTTAGTAGTCCTTGAGTAACAACCAAACAATGCTAGAGATCACGGATATCAAACGGCACCTAATATAGGTAACTATGTTAATATACCGGACCTATATCGGAGGATCGGGTAGAATGAGGGTTCGTAAACCAAATGAGTATGGAAACTCATGTAAGATGGTTTAACAAAGCCTACATACTAAAATGAAACCTAACCTAAGTGCTTACGACCCATTACGCCCCGTTTAGGTAGCTTATGCTACTTTAACGCGTCGTTCGCGTGAAACACGTTCGGAATGCCTAACTAGTCCTATGATAAGTAAAAGATGCCTTAACATGTCTAATATTGTTACCAAATCAGTTTAGATACTAAAAGTTATGTTACATATGCTTAAAATGAATTTTGGCGTTCAAAGGGCATTTTGGTAATTTACCTAAGGCATATATACTACCTATCATACAACTACTCAAACGATGTGACCATAAGGTATAACCTCAGAAGGTTATTCCCTATACAACTATGGTCACCTAATGTGTTTGGTTGGATCCTAATGATCGACCAAACGGGTCAGGTTCGGAAGTATAAGCGAGTGTTTAGATCGCTTACCTTACGACCCTATATAAGCACTAAACTAAAAGTGACGAGCTAAGCATGTTAAAACATGCTTACCTAAGTTTAGAAAACAGGTTTGGTATCAAAACAAACGGTTTTGACACCTAAGAGTAGTTTGGTTACAAAATACGCAAGAATGCGCATTTTGGCCGAAACTACGACTCGTCACTGAGCCTAGATAACGTGGTAATCAGTAGGTATAGTCACTAGGGACTATAACCATCGTGATTACGCTCACGTTATGAAGTTCAAACGAACTTCGCATTGACCATAAACTGGTCAACGCAGAAAGTCAAACAAAGTTTGACTTTTAACGCTAAAAGAATAAAAAGAACGAATGAATACTTACAAAGGGTCCCCGAAAGCTTTGATTTCTCAAGTATTCTCAGGTATGAAGTGGTCTCACTTCAACTTAGAGAACTCTCAAGAATTCAAGTGGGTTTTGCAAGTGAAAGGGTTGGGTATTTATAGGAATGTTGGAACCCTTAATATCGTTTATCGAATAACGTGCTTAAATCTCATCCCTACATTTGTTGCAACACTAAGGTAACTCAAATTGGCCCCCCATTAGCAGGAAATGACAAGTGTGGGTGAGTTTTGAGTGGTTAACAGCTGTAAACAGCTGTTAAAATTGATTAATCTGATCTGGGAGGCTGACACGGGCCGTGTAAGGGGACACACAAAACTCACGCGGGCCGCCTGGCCCTTCTGGTCAGAAACAAGTTTTCAAAAATGACAGTTTTGGTCCCTGTTATGCATTAAAGCCATTTCCGACACGTTTAAGGCCCGTTAAGCAGACGTTAAGGCCCTAAAATGATGCCTAAACATTGTGGACATGAAACATGCTCAAAAATATGTCGGATATTGGTTCGTTTGGTCGTACGATCGTGATGTTCGCTTAATTACGACGGAATGCGCATAAGCGCGAAAAACGATCCAAATTGCGTGACGAAAGGATTTTTCTCATTCCAAACACTAAAATAATATATTTTAGTGCTTACATAAATTTTTGGATGTCCGGATGTATTCAGAATGTAAGTTATGCGCGAAAATGCAAACTTATGCACTTTTTGACGCTTTTAGTCCCTGAATGACCCAAAAGTTTATTTTAGCACACCGAACCCCTCAAAGCCTATTTCTAAGCCATGTAAAGGATATTTATGGTATGTTTAACTTATGGTCATGTTCCGAATGTCTGTTCTAGTACGAAACGTCATACTTTCGCAGTTTGTCGAATTAAGTCCCTGTAGGCGATTAAACTTGTTTTTGCAATACCAAAGCCTTCAAAACTTATTTCTAAGTTATGTAAAGGTTATTTAAGGTATGTTAAGTATATGTTGATGTTCTGGAGTATTTGTCGCGTTAAACTGAGTACGTTTATGCACCAGTTTGCGTATAATTCTCTAGAAAGCGATATAGAGTTTGAAATTGAACAAAAGTCAAAACATGAAAAATGTCAAACATAAAAAAACAAACATTGGGGTCAAATAACTTTGTTTTATTGATAACTATACTTGTTTACAATGATTTCAGACACATATGTCACATTTGAAAGTTCTGTAAACAACCGTTGTAACACGTGTTACAACTTTTTACTCAGACGTTCATTTTCTTTTTATAATCCCCTCCTCAACGTAAAGATACATCAAATGTAACACGTGTTACAGCAGGTTTTTACCTACTTACACGTCTCTATTACAAATGGATCAAAACAGTTTTTTTAAAGCATCCACTTTGTAACACTTGTTTATTTGAAAGTTCTTAAAACAACCGTTGTAACACGTGTTACATCTTTTTACTCAGTTGTGCATTTTCCTTTTTATAATCCCTTCCTCAACGTAAAGATACATCCAATGTAAAACGTGTTACAAAAGGAAATTACCTACTTACACGTCTCTATTACGTTGATTTAAACAGGTATTCAAAAACATCCACTTTGCAACACTTGTTTATTTGAAAGTTCTTAAAACAACCGTTGTAACACGTGTTACAACTTTTTTAAAGTTGTGCATTTCCTTTTTATAATCCCATCTTCAGCTTGAAGATACATCCAATGCAACACGTGTTAGGTTTTTTACGTGTTACAAAAAGTTTTTACCTACTTACACGTCTCTATTATGTTGATTATAAAAAATTTTAAAAGCATACTTATTTAAAAAATTACTAGACCAGTGGTTTTAAAGGTTTACATGGTTACGGTTTACGTTTACAACGTAAAGGTTTACGTTTACCTGATGGCTACCTAGAGGTTTTACAAAAAGTTCATGTTACAATTGCTTATTGTTTTGAAGTAACAGAAAAGGTTGTAACATAAGAGCTACATGCGTAACCATATATTAGGTAAGTATGATACATATGTAATATATCTACTACTTGTTTGTCTGGTAAGTAGCATCGAACGCTAGCACATCGCCAAAAGCCTTGTAGTTTAGCTTGGATATCTCATCAGCCCAAAACATAGCCTTCAACTTCCCATCAGATACAACAAAGTCGTAATAGAAGTTTGGAAGATTTTCCCTTCGATCACGAGGAAGATGAAACACCTCAATCACAAATTTTGAAAAACTTATAAATATATATAATCTATTTGTCCCTTTATTCAAAAACTTATGTTACATTTCTGCCAGCTACATTCAAAAATGTTTGTCCTGTATGTTGTAACATGTGTTACACTTCGGGGCAATATATGTTGCATACGTGGTGTTACACATTTGTACTTAATGTAATAGTAAGTTTAAATGTTAAAATGTTTTTTTTTTAAGATTGGATGTTAAATGTTAAAATTTATAAACTTCATAATTTATTCGGAATATCTCGTTTATTTTACAAATAAAAAGTCGTGTTTTTTGGTGGGGTAATTAGCTACATATGTAGTAACAACGTTACACAAGTTACTTGTAGTTACCCCAACCCTTTTTTGGACACAAAGGGGGGTTGCACATATGTAACACATGTATAGCCACGTTACACATGTTACATAGGAGATTAATAAGTTTTAACTATAGAAGATTAATATTGATGTACTTGTTTTGTTCATAGGTGAAAAGATGTTTTGTGTTCAAGATGAAGATGGTCATCAAGAAGCGAAGCCCGCCGAAGGATTACAACGTATCATCAGGTTTTCGTGGTGACGATGGTGTGTTTTTTGGTTGGCTGCTATGTGTTGTGAAGATGGATGTTGTTATGAAGACCATTTTTAGAAGCATTACAACTATTGATATAAAATTCATTTTTATTTTCATTGTTAGCATGCTCATTTTTGGATGAATACGGATGTTGATGTGACGGCAATTTTTTTTGGGATGCAACAACTATATGTAACATGTGTAACCTTAACGTTGTAACACATGTAAAATGGCTATACATGTGTTACATATGTTACACAATAGTGTAACATATATTATAAACATGTTTTACATATGTCAGCCCCTTTGGTGTCAATTTAAACTTAGTAAAATTACATATGTAACAACATTACATCATCCAAAATGTCATATCAATGAACAAACAAGTAATATATGTAACTATAAGTATATGAGACTCGTGTAACGAATTAAAGGGACAAACGATACACTTCATGTTACATATGTATGTAGACTTGTTATTAACAATGTTATTAGTAGATAAAAAAACTGCATTAACGTATATTTTTTACACTGAACCCAACTTATTGGTCATAAGTCTTATACATGGCAAGAAGTTCTTCCAGTGTGACGTATGATTTAACAATAATAGGATGATATTGCTCGTTGACATTCGGTGTCCACAATTTAGTGCCATTAGAAGACTCGTAAAGATGGTAACGTGGAGTATGTTCAAGATCATCTGTGGACATAGGGACGGATGTTAGTATAAGTTTACGTGCGTTATGAACATTGTAATATGTTTAGCACCCTAGGGTAACAAAGAAAGATCACACATGACACTTGTTGCCATGTTACACATGTTAATTGTGTGTGCACATGTAACATCTTATCTACAAAGTGAGTAACATCCTTAAAAGTTGTGTTCCTACTCTGCTTTACATTTTGTAAGTATTTATAGGTAAACATGTTTTAAAGATACAACCTGTAACATGTGTTACACCGAAATGTTACACAAGTGTTTCCAGTTTACACATGTTACATCTTGTGTAACTCTGCTTTATATTTTGTAAGTGTTTCCAGTTTCCAGTTTAAACATGTTTTAAAGATACAACCTGTAACATGTAAGTACTTATAGGTAAACATGTTTTAAAGATACAACCGTATCACCTTACAAGATATATATTTTGCTGACAAACGCCATGTCACACATGTTACACACTATAGAGTGAAAGAACAGCATTGAACGCTGCTACACATTTCCCATTCTGTCGTAACATGTGTAACCTTTTTGGGGTATCGATGTTGTAGGTTTATACTTAAATATATACAAATGATCCAAAAATGATCATACATGTGTTACCCTCTAGTGTAACATAAGTTACAAACATGTCTTACATATGTGCAGCACCGATTTTTGGTAACAAAGAGGTTGAACATATGTAACACATGTTTGTAACATGTGTTACACTGGAGGGTAACTTCTGTACAACGTCAAAGGTACCCACCACCTGCCCTTCATCGACTTCTTGTTCCCATTCTTCATCGGTTTCTCCATCTACCTGCTTTCGCTTTATGGCCATCTTTTGTCGTATCCGATATTGAGGTTCTCTTTCTTCCTTCCAAGATCCCTTCTCGTTTGGCTGCAACTGCTATGGTCAAGTCATAATAACACAAGTTACAGTCCGGTATTTTTAATCTACTAATTAAAAAAAATAGTAGTAACATAACTAACACTAGTTACCTTCTACCCAATTATGCCCTGAACTTGAAGACTCCCCAAATTTTGAGTTTTTATCTGCATCATTTCACACATAAAAAAAACTAAGCAAAACCACCCAAAAAAAGGTTACATATGTAAACAGTTACCATACACTTCAAACAACTACTATCCGGTAGAACCAACTCCCTCGCTGCAAGCACTAAACAAACATGTAACATATATTAGCACAACCTTTCGTATTTGTTTGTCGTCGTATAGCTTTTGTTTTTGTTTTCTAAACTAGACAGTTGTGCTCCCCACAACAATTGTTTTAGATGTGTTACCCTCTAGTGTAACACACGTTACAAACATGTGTTACATATGTGTAGCTCCTTTTTGTGTCCAAGAAAGGGCTGGTTTTTACATAAGTAACACGTGTAACATTATTACAACATATGTAGCTAATTATGCCAGCAAAAAGAACAACTTTTTACTTATAAAATAAACAAGATCATCAACTATTAAATTATAGGCTTTCTAAAGGTAATGAAAATGTGATATCCGAGTGAAGTTTATACAAGACAACTAACAACCCATTTAAAATAACATTTCAACATTTAAAAAAGATATAGATTTGTAAGCTAATAACAACTGATAATATCAAAAAAAATAAAAATGATTTTAATACAAAAACCTGTAAACTACATAAACATTTACCCATTACTAGACCACTTTGTGCACACAAAAACATATTAACAACGGCCTTAACAAAAAAAAACTCAGGTGTGAAATGATATTTCAAAACAAAAAACTCAACAGATTGTTGTTTCTCTCTTTAAAATCATGGTAAATTAGGTTCAAACCTGCTTCTTCCTCACACACTTGTGCGTGTGTTCTTGGTGTTCGAGATGAACACGATGAAGATTGTTGTTTCTCTCTCTAAAATCATGGTAAATTAGGTTCAAACCTGCTTCTCTCTCACACACTTGTGCGTGTGTTCTTGGTGTTCGAGATGAACACGATGAAGATTGTTGTTTCTCTCTCTAAAATATTGGTATATTAGGTTCAAATCCGCTTCTCTCTCACAAACTTGTGCGTGTGTTCTTGGTGTTCCAGATGAACATGACGAAGATGGTTGTTTCTCTCTCTAAAAACCTTCATCCCCATTCACTCACCGATCAGAATTTCTCTTTTCTACCAGATGAACACAATGAACATGATGAATATTTTGAACTCTGAAAGAAGAACAGAGAGAATGAGATATGGTTGTTTCTCTCTCTAAAAACCTTCATCCCCATTCTTGATATTTTGAATTCTCAAAGAAGAAGAGAGAGAGAGAGAATGAGATATGGATGATGATGGTTTGATGGTGATGGTGACAATTATACAGAAGAGAGAGAATGAGATATGGTATTTTTGACACAAATACCCTCCTGGCTCACTCATCAACATAAGTTATGTATTAAATTTAAATCAATAAATCATCAAATTTCCCTAACCCTTAGATGATCAAGATCAATGGTCACAATGTCGTTTGTCATGTCTGACTCACCATCCAAGTGCTGATGCACATATGCCTGAGACAAAGAGAGAATGAGAAGGAGATGCCATTAGAGAACCCAAATGAATAGTGCCATATTTGAGAACCCAAATGAATAGTGCCAGCTGCCTGGCACTATTCCATAGTGCCACGTTCATTGAACACGCATCATTTGTCATGTCTAACTCACCATCCAAGTGCTGATTGCACATATGCCTAAGACAAAGAGAGAATGAGAAGGAGATGCCTCCCGGCGGGGTGGGTTTTGTTGTGGAAGTCGCGACTGCCGGTGGTGGCGAAACAGTTATCTAGGGTTTCGCAAAGGAGTTTAAGCGATGATTTGTGGGTCTGATTGCTGATGTTAGGGTTCCACAAGACGTAGTGTGTAATTAATGTTTAATTGGCTTACTAAATTGGGATTCCAACTCAACTATAGTGTGTAATTACTGGACTGTAGTCACGTGAAGTGAAGATGGGTCACGTGTCATCGGTTTCCGGCTTCCCGGAGTTGGGTTTCGCGGCTAGCTTCCAGCAAACATCATTAGCAAACTCTTAGCTTTGCAGAACTTGAGCTTCATATCTAATGGTATTTGTTGCATTTTTAACTATAATTGTTATTATGGTTGCTTAGAAGATAGATTCTTTAATGTAGGGGATAGTTGTGCGTGTTATATTTAATTTGATAGAACACTGACCCTCTTGGTTTGTTGTTTGCAACCAAGAATAAAAGATTATTATTTTCTACACTTATGATCCAATTTTATTAATACTAAAAAACTGAAGTCAAATCTTGCTATCATGACTAAAAATATGATAAAGAGTAAACTGTAATTTTACCCCCTGGGGTTTAAGCCAATTGGCACTCTGACCCCCTCCCTGGAAATAATTGCAATTTTACCCCCCAACGTTGTTGTTATGTCGCATAATTACCCCATACCGTCAACTTTTGTTAACAGTCAACATAACTAAGTAATGGTCAAAGGGTATAAAGGTCAATTCCAACAAACCTTTGTAGCTTATTCATTACACCACCCTATAAGTAATCGATCAAAGCATAATCCCCCCCCCACCTTCCCACACCGGTCCTCCACTCCTGCCATCTTCTTCTCTGGCCTTGCTAGTCTCTAGCGATCTTCAGCAATCGTCCACCGATCATCACACCACCAACGACAATGCCGCTACTTTGTTGGCTGATCCGATACGTGATCCGCCACACGGCAGGTACAATCGCCCATTGTTAGTTAATCAGGGTCGGATTTGTGTCAGTGTTCGTTAATATCATGTTATAAACAGGGTTAGGGTCGGATTTGTGTCTGATTGAGTCTGATTGAGTCTCATGTTAAACAGGGTATTAACAATTAGTCTACTTGAGTCTGATTTCCATGTTAATTTTGTGATGTTTGGTGTTTTTTTTTACAGTTGACCTGACGATGAGCCTATCAAGCTCATCAGTGGTGGTCCACCTAGGGGTCTCCATGTTTGGTAGGCCAGTCCTCAACTTCCATTTTCCAACGGAGAGTTGAGCGGATGTTTACTTTAGTAGTTATTTAGGTTTTGTGAAATATGTAGGTTAACTTAAGGTTAATGTTTTGATCTTAACTGTTTGTATTTAACTTGTTATGAAAATCACTTGTTAAGCCAACAGGTTAATGTTTCAGGTTAATGTTTGATCATAATTGTTTGATCTTAACTGTTTGATCTTGCAACTTAGAAATGACCTTTATACCCTTTCAACAGGTTAATGTTTCAGCAGGTTTGTGTAACATTCCCAAATTTTTATTTATATAAATTATATAAAAACTTATGTTATTAAAAGGATGCATCATGGGTAAGTAGAACGATGGGAAAAATAATGTATTTTGGGCAAGCATAGGAACCATTTAATAATTAAATTATAAAAATACATTATATTTGAACCTACTTTGTTTTTAATAAAACTTGGTTCAAAATGTAGATAAAATTATTCTTGTTCTAATGGCATATTCAACATTTTATAAAACGTCATATTTTATAAGTTATACGCGCCAAATGAGTGAAGCAGTTAAATTAATTATAACAATAATAATATAATAATTGAAAACTAAACAAATCTTGATCCTTAGGAAGTATGTATGTGTAGAAAAAGGAAATTCAACATTTATTGAAACAACACTACGTGTCCAGTAGATTTCATGATCCCCAAGGTCACTTTAAGATATAAATAGAATTCACATTTCTGTTGTGCATGCGTGCCTCTTGTTCCCTCAATTACTCTATCTGTATACTCCTATTTTCTTTAATATTTTTCCCTTTAAAGTTCTACAAAGCCCTGCCTTATTTTAAGTATTGTAGCCCCTGATCACTGATACCCTGTCCGACTGACGTAGGGCCCTGTAACGTATGTCAAGGCTCTGCCTAAATTCGTTGGGGTTCTGTCTCGTGACGTAGGGATAAAGTAGAATTAGGTCACTATACTTAATATGAGTGCACTATATATTTTATCAAATAACCCAGGAGTGATACCCAAAATATAACCACCCTCCTAAAACACCCTTGACACCCTACACTTTCCAAAATGCATCCCATACGTGAAAACCGAGCCCGAAATATAATATAGTATTAAAAATAAATAAAAAAACAAGAAATAGTAAGTTGAGGCGGGCCGCGTAGACCCACCCCAACCCTTACGCGGGCGGTATGAAGGTTGATACCTGATTCCTTTGATTTTCTTAAGTTCAAGCGGGCCGCGAGTGTCCCAAATGGTAGGGCTGTTCATGAGCCGAGCCGAGCCGAGCCAGGCCAAGCTCGGGCTCGGCTCGATTATAAACCGAGCTGGCTCGGCTCGGCTCGGATTTGAAACCGAGCTGAAAATATAAGCTCGGGCTCGGCTTGGTTTTAAACCGAGCTAGCTCGGCTCGGCTTGGCTTGGTTTGGCTCGATTTTATATAAAAAAAACTAATATATACCTCTTAAAATTTAATAGCCTAAAATATTATTCAATAATTTAAAAGAATATATTAAAAATAAGTTCAACCTAATACAATTCAAACCAAAATCAAGTTTAACAACGCAAAATAAGTTTTAATTTCAATAAAATACAATATTAGTTCATTAGTATGGTAATCAATCTTCAAATATGTCATAAATATCAAATTACAAACCTATATACATATAAATAATAATCAGTTTTTTTGTAATATATTGTAATGTATATAAAATTAAAACTTATTATAAGTAAAATAATTCGAGCTAAACCGAGCCGAGCTACAAAGCGAGCCGAGCCGATCCGAGCTAGACTCACTTTCTAACCGAGCCGAGCCGGCTCGGCTCACTTTTAAACCGAGCCAAATCGAGCGAGCTTTTTCCAAGCTAAATCCGAGCGAGCTTCGAGCGAGCTCCGAGCCGCGAGCTTTTTGAACAGCCCTACCAAATGGTGGTGCAGCCCGGTGATGACACGTGTCATCATCGTGGCGGGGCTACACAGTGACCAGGATAAGCTATACGTTGACCTGGAGTCAACGCGGGCCGCGTACGCCCTGCCTGTATGTTACGCGGGCCGCGACAAACCTAGAATCAGCAACTATAAATAGATGGCCTCGGGTCTCAGTCGAAACTCGTTCACAATTCATTCTCAAATCACAATTTCTGATAGTAGAGATAATACGCGGGTATTATACCCCCTAATTAGCGAAGTTCTGCTCCGTTGTAAGTATTATAACCCCAGTTTCGTATTAGATACGCTGCCCGGTTGATTTAGGGTTCCGTAACAACTATCGAGGTTCTGCCCGACGTAGTTGTTGGAATACCGTCTCGAGGAGGGTATCATTAATATTTTCAAAGGGTTATGATACTAACCTATATACATTTGTGTAAATTATAGATTATTCCCAGGAAACCATTACGCAAAGTCTAAGATAGCAATGTGAGTAATCCTTCTTTTTGTGTAAACCTTTTTGTGAGTTTATCCTCTTTTTGTTAACTGTTTTACAAAACCTTAAATGTTTTACAATGTGATTAAGTGGTGATTGAGTCTTTGTAGTTCTTCAATTACTGCCGGTATGTTGGGGTTTTGTATACAAAATTTACTACACTGTGAGTAGTAAGTCGGGATGACAATACGTTACCATTGGACAATGAGTTAGCCAATGGGTAATATGACCCACAAGTCAGGATTTTTTTTTTTAGTACTAATGGAGTAATTGTGTAGAAATAAACAATGTGATCGCTCTCAATACTGTTCACTGTGACTTTTCATTTTAACTTGATTAAACTGGGATTCACTCACCAGTATTTCTTGCTGATAAAATGTTTTAAACACGTGTTTCAGGTAACTTAATGTGAAGCACATAAAAGCCAGCTGGAGAGCACTGAAGGCTTAGAAAAGTGGCTATAAAAGTTACCTAAATAAAGAAAATGTTTTATTTCAAATAAAATAAAGTTTATCTCTATAAACAGTTTGTAATAAGAAACTTGAGTTTTCCTCATGTATTTGTATTTATAAAATATGGTGGTTTACTCTGATAAGATATTTCTTAACTACGGTCCTGATGAAATTTTTCCGCTGCCAAATTAGACAATACGCGATACCACCGAAACTAGCTCGCGGCCGCCCGTTCCCAGGAATTAGGGATCGGGGGTTATGACTGAAGGTGGTATCAGAGCCTAGCCACTGGTTTAAGCCAAAGAAGTGTTCTGCTGACACTTAAATTTTAAATTCTGTGTTAGGAAATAACTTATGTGATTATGTGTTTTATATTATTTGACTATTTGTTAGTCTACAGTATGGGTAAGCAAAGAATTTCGGACATATATCGTCTATTAGATAGTTCACCAAAAGATAAGGGAACCACTTTTCAACCAAATCCCTCAGGATACTCAGCAGATACTAAGGAAGGAATATTTATTCGTAAGGCACAGTCTAAGAAACCATTTACCACTATGAAGAGAAGTTGGATTATTAGCAAAAGTCAAGAGAAAATAAAGAAATCACAATCAAAGGGAGCGATAATCAATCAGGAAATAAATATACAAACTCAGGAAGCAGACAATAACCCACTAGGAGAAGATGAATTAGATGAACAATGGGTAAATCTCCATATGTTAGCCACTACAGCAGTAAATTCTAACTTATATTAAATAGTCGAACGGCCAAACCAGTACCAGCACCCATGCCGCCTATGAGTTAGAAACTTTAAAGGAACTTCGCCCCTTTTAATAACAACTTAGCGGAGACAGGAGATAGAATCAACCTTATATAAAATCATGTTGAGCATAATACTTCTATAACTTATATAGACTAAAATAAGTTACGAATGCATAATCATTAGTATATTTTGAATTCCAGATGTAGTTTGTAATATATATATATATATATATATATATATATTAGGTTCAAACGTGAACAATTTCTCCAGCGTGAACTGATCTTGGCCATTGATTTTTTTGATCTTGAGATTTTAAGTTAATGGCATGATGGTAATTATTTGGTTATTTGTTACTAATTAATTAAGAGAACAAGGGTATTTGTGTAATTTCCATATTAATTTGATTGCATAAATCACGTTTATATCCACATTTTAGGTTTCAAATCCCACACATATCTTTCTCTCTCACAAATCAAGATCAAAATCGCCGACAAGCAGAGGAGAACATCCGGTCCGCCGACAATCAGCGACCTGCATAAATCCGGCCCGACAATCAGAGATCGGTCAGAGAAAGAAAGTGGAGGAGAAGAGATGACGGCGGTGGGCTCACATTAGAACAATAGTAGTGTCCGGCGGCTACCGACGACACATAGCACCGGCCCGAGATGGCGGCGCCGGTGACAAGAACAACAGTGGCAGGTGTTGTATCATATGAGATATGTCTTTGATTTTCAGTTCCTACTTCGCTTTTTCATCAATTTGTTTATGTTCGTTAACTTTGGATCTGTGAGTATTCCCTTTGATTCGATGCGTAATATTAAGTTTGTTCTCCAATTGGTGCTGCATCTCACAGCATCGGAAACCGTCCCCTTTTCTTTGATCTTGTCGTTCAAACACTGTGTTTTGTGTCATTTGGTAGAACGAATAACACCCACCAGGTGTTTGACAAAATGTCACAAAGAAAGTTAGGTATCTTTTACATGTTAGGGTTAGAAAATAAGATGCAACTACAGATCTTATTTAGTCAATTTACCCTGTTCAGGGGTACTTAGTTAAATTCGATGGTGATTTTCCCTTTTTTTAGGTTCTTTTGATGTATACAGTGTTCACTCTTTTGATGTCTTGGAATGTGTTCTCTTTTGCTTCATGTCTAATATACATATGTCTAGGCTAATAAAAAATATAGGGGTTGATTAACTGTTTGCAATTCTTGGTTAATGTATGAGTGGTCTTGCTTTTCTTGTAGTCATGAGCCTAAATGTAAAATTCTTAGAGTATGTTTGCTAATTAAAGTATATATCTATTTTGTAACAAACTGTTAGTCTTAGGTTTGCTCATATATTTGTTGAGTAAAATTTGACAATAATGTTGTTTATACAACATGATTACAAGCGGAAAATGAGAAAAATCTATCAACCAGACTATTAGGCTCTGATTTTGCTCTGTTTTTAAGGCGCTGTACACATGTGTATTCTGATTTTGCTCTGGTTTTAAGGAGCTGTACATATGTGTATTCTGATTTTGCTTGTTTTCAAGGCACTGTACACATGGGTATTCTGATTTTGCTATGTTTTTAAGGCCCTGTACACATGTGTATTCTGATTTTTGCTCTGATTTTAATGCGATGTACACATGTGTATAGCATATGTTTTTGTGATATCTCATATTTTTTGTGTATTGAATATGTAAAGTAGTTGATGTACACTTGTGAATTATGCAAAGTACTAATTGCTGAGTTTTTTGTGTTATTATAGGAGATGTCGTAAACGAGAAAAGTGGAGATGGAAGGTCGATAAGGATGATTCACGTATGAGATCGATAAGGATGATTCACGTATGTTTGTTTGCTTGGTCGATAAGGATGATTCAGCATACAACGTGGTGAATAGTTGTAAAAGACTATGTCTTTTTTATTTTTCCGATTATGTTGCGTTTATTGTTTTCACGAATCTGGAACTTGTAATTGTATGTTTTTTTTTTTGGTTTGGCAAACATTATGTAACTTGTTATTTGCTTAATATAAAATAGTTTTACAGGTTTTGTTTGTTTATATGTATGTATTATGTAGCTAATTACACATATGTACCATGCTGAGTACACATGTGTACTGTTCAATTCATATCCAAGTACACATGTGTATACCGTTGAAATATGAAGGTTACGTGAATCTTAAAAATCATAATCCGAATTCTGGTGGTGAAATCTAAAAAATAAAAATGAAATAAAAGATAATGTGGATAATGAATTTAAAATAGGAAAGATGTAACTTAATTCAATTATTAAAATAATGATTTAAATCTAATTTTTATATAATTACAATCATGCCCTTAACAACTAAAAAGGAAATCAATGGTCCAGATTAGTTCACGCAGTTCACGCATGGGATTAGGTTCACGCTGGAACCCTACCCTATATATATATATATATAAGTCGCCATGTTCGCTGTTTTTAATCAATCTATTTTATAATTATACCCAAATGTTTGTACTAGAAATTTGTCTGTGATAATTAATACCACCCACTCAATTAATATCATAATATACATCAAACTAAGTTAGTTATTAATAAAGCAGTCATGTTTATGATTCTCTTTTGGAACCAATCATTTACTTTGGTTTAAAATACATATTGAAATATATGGTATAAAACTTTAAAACTTTGTGGTTTTAATAATATTATTTCAAAATAATTTATATTTAAATAAATAAAACCGAAGCTATTACATTAACCGAAAGGATTTTAAGAATTAATTTAAAAGATTGCTTTAGTGGATCTAGCCAAAGCAAATTTTGAAACCCATGTGTACCAATCTACCACTCCATTTTATCCCTTCTGGTTTATAACCAGTTGTCCATAAGACTTCATACTTTCATAATTTTATGAAATAATTAAATGTTGGGATTACTTAAAGGTTTCTATTAAAATACTTAGTAATAAAATAGATGGTTAAATGAATATGATGGGTATTCATGATTAAAAAAAATTAGAGATTTTGGTTGGTTAGACTAGGTAGAAAGGCCTAACTAAATGTTGAAAGCATTTTTACAAATCTTTAATATTAAAGTATGTCCGGAATAGGTCTTATGTGTGGAAATAATTAATATAAGATTATAAGATTTACCAGTCATATTAGTTATAGGATTGTGTATCCTAAATATTAAAGTAAAATATTCGAGTCAGCTGACTAATGTATAATAGTTAAATAATACAATTCTATTTGAAATATATGTATATACACTATAATACATTTAAATAATATATACGTGTTATATTGTTCTATTGCCTTGTTTGGTATTAATAATTGGAAATATATATATACATTATCATAATGTTTAAATAACATTTATATATTTATACGTGTATATAATATAAACTAAAAGTTATTCTACATAGGGTACATGTAGAATTTTATACGTTTAAAACTATAGCATAATTCAAAGAAAGTATATGTTAAAAAGATTTTTATAATCATAATGTTTTTATTCTCTACCATTTAGAATATTATATTTAAAAGAAGTAATAAATTTTATTTTACAATATATTAAAAAAAAAAGATGGGTCTAATGGTTTATACAAAAGAGAATAAATAATTTTAAAAGTAAAAGATGTTACATAATGAAAACCATTTTTCCTACTCGACTTAAATTAATAATTTAAGTATTCTATTTATTTACTTATTTATTTATTTTACCTGGCACATTAAAATTTCCCTGAAAATTCTAGTTTTGTTTCATTTTCAAAACTAAAATTTAAAATAGATACCCCACATAAATGTAATTGACCCAAATGTGTGTTTAATACAGTTGTCTTTTATATAACTTTATATAAAAAAAAATCAGATTACAGTTTTAATATTGTAATATCTTTAAATAAATTACTATTATTGTAGGAAATATACATACATATTCTAATACATGTATATTACTCAAATATATTTAGAATCAATTTTAGAAACGTCAAACTTACTTACCATAAGTACTTCTTTGAATAAATAAATAATATAATATACAAGAAATTGAGAGTTAAGTTTTGATATTTTAAACTCATATGGTTCAACCCACTAGTTAAAAATAAATATATTCCCATAAGTTTAGAAAGTTTATATTAATTTATTTCTTTAAACTTTTATTTATCCATCCTTAAATTCCAAAATATTATGTTCAATAAATTTAACGGAAGTTTATTTCAATATACTATTTTTATAAAAGGCAAATTGGAAAATAATAATCCCATCTTTCTGAAATTGGCCGATAATAATCCCAAGTCAGTTATTAGCCAATAATAATCCGACCTCGTCCAATTTTTTTGTAAAATAGTCTGTCGTTAAAATAAGCTTAACGGAGTTAAGTATTTTTCCGAATTACAAACCGATATTTTAGGGCTTTTGATCAGAACGAGTATACGAGTCGGTTGATGTAAAAATTACCTCGAAATTGTGTTCGAAATGGCTTGAATTTTGTTAATTGGAAGTTAAACACCCGAATTGAAGCATCGTTTTCGTGGGTTGGGGGCTGTGTTTCGAGGTAAGTTTTACATCAATCGACTCGTATCCCCGTTCTGATCAAAATCCCTAAAACATCGGTTTGTAATTCGGAAAAACACTTAACTCCGTTAAGTTATTTTAACGGCGGACTATTTTACAAAAAAATTGGACGAGGTCGGATTATTATTGGCTAATAACTGACTTGGGATTATTATTGGCCAATTTCAGAAAGATTGGATTATTATTTTCCAATTTGCCTTTATAAAAGGATAAAATAAAGTCATGGAAATAAGCCTGATGATTGGTATCATCGGATGTATCGTTATTGTTTACAAAATAATTTAGTATTATATATATGTGTGTATATATTACGTAAGTTTAATATTAACTAGAGATTTGAAATTTTACACACATATATGCATATACCTAATAGCATTTCTTGATGGTATACCCAATATAATATCTTTTGTAAAGATAAACATAAGAGAAAATATCATTGGTGAATCATATGAAAACATGAAGTTATTATAAGAATAAACCATGAAACCTACTATGTTTTAAATACGTTGACCTTATGAATGGTATGTATATTACAAGTATGTGAAATACATGATTTTATAGATATGTGTATCTATAAGGAAATCGAAAAGCCATAATGATTGACAATTAGGAATTAACCACGAACATGTGTGTCAATGATAGTTTTAGACTTATCAGGAATCTCCCGTATACGTCTATAATTCCAATATCAAACATTATTTTGTTTGATCATCCGTCTCGAAATTCGTGCGACAAGATGAACGACAGAAACTCTATAAGTTGGGACGCCATCGAAAGTATAAGAATTCCCTTGCGATTATTAACGCATTAGGAAACATGTAACTAAAAGTTGTGCGAAGACACAACACATCTAAACACTTACGCTAATAATTTTACTTTCATTAAGAAATCTTGAGAAGATAAGAATCTCACAACCTAGAGAATAGTTCTGGTCAAAGTAAAGTGAAATTCAAAACAAAGACCAGAATATACCTTGAAACTAAAATAACTAAAAATATTCACTCATATTTCAGGAAATCTCGAGGACGAGATTTAAAACAAGGTGGGAGAATGTAACATTCCCAAATTTTTATTTATATAAATTATATAAAAACTTATGTTATTAAAAGGATGCATCATGGGTAAGTTGAACGATGGGAAAAATAATGTATTTTTGGCAAGCATAGGAACCATTTAATAATTAAATTATAAAAATAAATTATATTTGAACCTACTTTGATTTTAATGAAACTTGGTTCAAAATGTAGATAAAATTATTCTCGTTCTAATGGCATATTCAGCATTTTATAAAACGTCATATTTTATAAGTTATACGCGCCAAATGAGTGAAGCAGTTAAATTAATTATAATAATAATATAATAATTGAAAACTAAACAAATCTTGATCCTTAGGAAGTATGTACGTGTAGAAAAAGGAAATTCAACATTTATTGAAACAACACTACGTGTCCAGTAGATTTCGTGATCCCCAAGGTCACTTTAAGAAATAAATAGAATTCACATTTCAGTTGTGCATGCGTGCCTCTTGTTCCCGCAATTACTCTATCTGTATACTCCTATTTTCTTTAATATTTTTCCCTTTAAAGTTCTACAAAGCCCTGCATTATTTTAAGTATTGTAGCCCCTGATCACTGATACCCTGTCCGACTGATGTAGGGCCCTGTAATGTATGTCAAGGCTCTGCCTAAATTCGTTGGGGTTCTGTCTCGTGACGTAGGGATAAAGTAGAATTGGGTCACTATACTTAATATGAGTGCACTATATATTTTATCAAATAACCCAGGAGTGATACCCAAAATATAACCACCCTCCTAAATCACCCTTGACACCCTACACTTTCTAAAATACATCTCATACGTGAAAACCGAGCCCGAAATATAATATAGTATTAAAAATAAATAAAAACAAGAAATAGTAAGTTGAGGCGGGCCGCGTAGACCCACCCCAACCCTTACGCGGGCGGTATGAAGGTTGATACCTGATTCCTTTGATTTTCTTAAGTTCAAGCGAGTCGCGTAAGCTAACCGTTAAGTTAACATGGGCCGCGAGTGTCCCAAATGGTGGCGCAACCTGGTGATGACACGTGTCATCATCATGGCGGGGCTACACAGTGACCAGGATAAGCTATACGTTAACCTAGAGTCAACGCGGGCCGCGTACGCCCTACCTGTATGTTACGCGGGCCGCGACAAACCTAGAATCAGCAACTATAAATAGATGGCCTCGGGTATCAGTCGAAACTCGTTCACAATTCATTCTCAAATCACAATTTCTGATAGTAGAGATAATACGCGTGCTTTTGGGATCGACACCTGGCTTTCCGGATACAAGCTCCTCCAGGATAGTTACCTGGCTCCTTGAATGCACGCTCCCCCTTGCGTTGAGCTCGTCTTCAGACTCCCTCTTAGATTCAGCTGTCGGGATCCTAATCTAGAATACCATCTGCAAACCTCATACATTCATAAGTAAAACATTTTGAACCTCCAGGATTGATGACCTGGCTCTCTCAACATATACTAAAATATTTTTACAGTGAAAGCATTTTCAGTTGTCCAGGAATCGTAACCTAACACTTTTAAAAACATTTCAACTTCCTCTATCAACAAACTTCAAAGATTTGACGATTTAAGCGACCAAGATTGGAACATAGCTCTTTAATCTGATTTTAACAATTAAGAATCCAAATCCCTCACAGTAAATCATCCAAGTCCAAATTAATGACCTTTGAGATATCACAAACTATTTTGATTTTTTAAAACACCTCAAGTTTCAACTTAATGAACTTGTTTTTTTTTCAGAAACACGATCAGCATACTTAGATTTTGAAACTCAGCTCTCAGACATCGGTTGTCGAAAATAAAGCAGAAATCAAAATCTTTTTGTAGTTTTCTGAAATATAAAGCAATAAATAAATAATTACAAACAATATTTTTGTTTGAGTTCGCGTCAGATGATCATATCAGTTTATGACAAATCACTAGTACCGTTGAGCTTTAAAACACTTTAAGTTCTAAACGATTCACTTAGATTGTCAGTATACTGATCCACTTAAATTTTCACACAAAGTTCAATTGATTCGAGATACGAGATTAGTGTTTTAAGAACTTAAACTTATTCGCGTGTCCCACCTCAGAATATACTCCCGTATCCAGACTCCTATATTCAGTCTTACAGGTGAATGTACACTAATGATATCTGTAAATGGGTAATGCGAGGCCATGAGAGCTCAGGCTATTGCTTCCGCAAAATCAGAGAGATGATGGCTCGACTTTAGGTGTGTCCCATTTGGGGATCTTTTCTTCAACAACACATGATTAGCATTTTTCAATGTTTCATCATTTTTTATGCTGAGGGTGGGCTTTATGATTAAAGCTGTGTAAAGTATTATACGAGGACTAGGCTATGCTCCCGCCAAATCAGAAGTCCTGGTATAATACCCCAGATATCACCACGCACAAAGACCTAGTATGTCAGAAATAGAAAGCCCTTCAAACAAGATTTCAGGGGTTACCTATATATCCGAGAGATGTTCCCCATGAAATAAGCAAGTATTTGATATTTAGGTTTATATCTCGAATACAATCTACTAAGCGTGTAAAAACCTACTGGCACATCATCAGTGAGACCGTTTATCACATTTAAACATTCCATTTCTTTAGCATACTGTGATTGTCTACTTATGTACTATCATTTCCTCTTTTTACACAAAAACTCATTTTTTAATTTTATCATGTTTTTGGCTTTTTTCAAATTTTCTAATGTTTTTGGATTTTCTGAAAATTTCTTACTCCCCCTAAAATGCAAAACCATTTAAAGAAAATTTGACAAACCGATGTAGATAGCTTTGTCTCGCCATCCATTTTCTGCTTCTCTTGTACTGAATTGCAGAAAATATAACGTACCCCCATGATTTACAACACATTGATTTTTACAGTTTGAAAACCGTTTTTCAATCTTGTGAAATTAATCATGTTTGTTCCGCCGTGAGGGTTTCGGCATATTCAAGCAACATTTTTTTTCTTTTTAAATTTTGACAAACTTAAAACAAACATATTTTTTATTTTAAATTTTTCAATTTTTAGGGTTTTTGAAATATTGTTTATTTATGTACAGAAACTGATAAACTCCCTGTTTAACCAAACCAGAGTTCAGCTGCCTTCTCTTCCTGTGCCAGGCTGCTCATCAATTCTTTTTCTTGACAATCAAACTTCATGAGCACCTGCACAATCACAAAAACTCAATTACTTGAACAATTTAGCCCAGGTCTGTTTGACCTTAGGCATTTCAACACAATAATTTTCATTCAATGATGGAAAATCTTTGTCATCTTGTACAAAAACTTTTTCATCTTTGACTTTAACTTTTTCTTCATTCACAGAAGTCACTTGTTTCTTAGTCACCCAGTTTTGTCCTTTTGAAGCACTTCTCTTGTAAAATCGTGACTCGTTTTGATTATTTTGACTTTCAACAACAACTTTTGGTTTCCAAAATTGGTTTGGCTTTGTCATATCAACTGATGTTTGCTAGCTTTATGTTGTTCTGAATCTGGGTGTGTGAGAATTCTGGGTTTGTCTTGAATCAGACCTGGTCTGTTTTGGTTTCCAAGTTTGATTCGAACCAAACTTGTTTGTGTTACAGCTCCAAGTTTGTTTAGAATCAAATCTGGTAGACTTTTGTTTCACATTCTCACATTTATGTTTTTTAACATCAACAGGCTTTGAGTTTGGACACTTTCGTGCAAGATGTCCGATTTTATCACATTTAAAACAAGTTTTTCTCGAAACATCCTTAGCCTGTTGTTGTTGCTTTTTCCGAGCATAGAACTCTTCATTAGACTGTCGTCTAAATTTGAGTTCTTTCTCTTCTTCCGAACTTTTCTCGTGAACGAAATTCATTTTCTTTTGAAAGTTTTGCTTTTCAGACTTTTTATTTTGATTATGTTTCTTTTTATAACCCAACCCTGCTTTCATATTCTTCTTTTTGTAACCGGGTTTGTTATAAAAAGTTTTCTTGCTCTTCCTAGCAAATTTTGAAATTTCTGATTTTTCAATCTCTATCAGTTTGAACACTTTGTCAATTTTATCTGCAATCACATTCTAAATCGGGAACTCGTTATCTGAGAATAATTTGTCCAATCCAATCATGGTATAAGCCAATCCTTTTGAATCATCATTCACTACTTTCTCAGATTTTGACTGTTTAATATAGTCATCATGAAAATTTCCCTCATTTTCATCATGTGACTCAGACTTACCTTTGGTTGACTCATCTTTCAAAACTCTTTCAAAAACCTTACTTACCACCTCTGAATCATTAGGTTCATCAGATTTGTCGTAAGTCACATCGATACTTTCAGGTAATTGGTCAACTATGTTCAGACCTTTTGCCACCTTTTCCTCATCATAAAAAGTATAATTGTTTCTCAATGGTGGTGGTACCTGATGATATTCTGAACCAATACCTTTTTTATTCTTGTCAGTATCTTTGTCATCTGGTGTGATGTTGAAAATGCGTTCGAGAATGTACGAAGAATTATGATAACTTTGAAGTTTTGTAACAATCTTTTCTTTTTCAACCAGAACTTGTTTGAGATTAGCAACTTCATCAACACACTTGTTTAATTCAAGTTGCTTTTCTTTAAACTTTCTCTCATACAGTTCTTTGGTTGTTAAAGTTTCAGACAATCTTTCGTCAAAACATTTGACTTGTCTCTTCAAAGTATCATAAGCTTCTTGTACTCTCTGATTTGACCACTTCAAATTATCATACTCTTTTTGAAAATCTTGAAACTTATTTTCTTTTTCAACACACCCAACACATTTTGCTGTACACATTTCTTTCAAAATCTCATTTTCTTTTTCAAAATCATGACATTTCTGTGTCAGCTTTTCAACCTTTTGTTTCAACATTTCTTCTTTTTCAATCATTTCTTTACATTTTATTTTGAAAACATTTTCAAGTTTATTTGTTTCAATATCTTTTGTTTTTATTATTTCATCTTTTTCGGTACAGGCATTGCACATTTCTATGCAATTCTTGCACTTGTTTTCATTTTTATCAACAGTTTCAGCATTTGATAAATCAGAAGATTCATTTACCTCGGTTTCTTTCAGCACCGATGATTCTTCTGTTTCAACTTTCTGGACTTCTTCTTTCTTTTCTTCTTCTTCCATCTTCTGTTCTTCTTCAACATCATTCTTTGCCACAATCTTCACCTCTTCTACCAGCCTTTTCAAGTCTTCTTCTTTCCTCTTCTTCATTTCTACCACCTTTGGCAGAGTTGCTTCACAAATTTCTTTTATTTTGTTCATCAGATCAGCTTCATACCCTTTTTCAAATAATCTTCTTGTGTGATAAGTGTCCTGATCTGGAAAAAGATTTGTTACTGCATCAAAATCCACCTTTTCCGGATCAACCACTGGATTACCCTGTGGATCCATGTAACATTCCAGTTCAGCATTCCATCTATTGGCTCTCCGTGCTTCTTTGAATGGTTCTTTCAACTTTCTAATCTCATATCTCACACTATCTCTTCTCCACCAATTTTCATAATCCGCATCGGCTACAAATGCGGATCCAACATAATCCTCTTCAGGAAGAATTTGACTCCAGTCATAACCTTCATCGTCTTGAATAACCGCCATCGCCCTAGATCTTTCCTTTGACGACCCTTCATCGATCTGTTTCTGACTCACATTTGATGATCCACTGTTGCGATGATAAATTGCTTTTTTCATAATAATCATCTCTGAATGGATTCGTGGGTTCGTCAGTTTCCCTGTTTGTACACTCTCTTTTGAAATGTCCTTTCTGTTTGCATTTGAAACAGGTAACTTTTGCCTTATCAAACCCCACTTTCGAATCAGCAGATCCCAAAGATGATCTTCCAGTGATCTCCATGAAGCGTTGTGCTCTCCTCTGGATCGGTCTGATCATAATCTTCCTTTGTCATTTTCCGGTTTCCAACTTTTCCCGCGATCAGACTTTCGTACGATTCCAGGACAGATGCTAAGAACACCATTTGTTGCTTGGCAGCTTCTGCATTCAGACTTTGAGAGTTTTTCAGATCTATAGCGATATTGCAATTAACTATGTTTGGATTCGATGAATTTGAACCAATTGAATGATAACCCAAATCTCTTGAAGAAATTTGCTGAGATGAATCCCTTGAGCTTCCAGCACTAAATCCTGTTTTTGACTTTTGATCAAACATGTTTCCTCTGTAGTATAAATCGACATTTTGTTTATACAGCTGGCTTCCTATTTTGTTTTGTTTCCTGATTTCTAGATCATGCCCCTCAAGTTTCTCAATCAGCCAGTCTAGAGTCACCTTGCTCATATCATTACTGTTTTTGAGAATCATGCATAATATAACCAGTCGTCTTCATTTGGAACAACTTCTATCAACTTATCAGTGATCTCTTCATTATTTTTTGACACACCAACTCTCTCCATTTCAAGTTTTAGGTGAACGAATCTTTCAATCATTTGTGGAACAGTTTCACCTTTCATACAAGCAAACAAATCAAATTCATTTTTCAATAACGAACGCTTGTTTTTAATAATCAGCTCACCACCAGTACATTTTCTTTCTAAAGCCTCCCACAAACCCTTTGATGTTTTCTCATGTTCAAGTAGTGAAATAATGTCATCTCTAACTGATTGATATAACAATGTAATCATTCCGTGTTCAGCTACAACATGTTTTATTTCTTTTTTCTGTGAACTCTTCTTCGGTTAATAACTCTCCTCCTTCTTTTGTTGGTTCTTTATATCCTTGTTTTAATTTTAACCAACTTTCAGGTGCAAAAGCTTTTACCCAACCCTCAAACCGATTTTTCCACCAGTTATAATCTTCAACATTCATTAATTTCGGTGGTTTCTGTTGGTTTCCGTATAAATTATCGTATTTCAAATTATCTGAAATCTCTTTTGAATAATCTCTTGTTTCAGATCTTCTTTCGGATGATTCTGAAGTAAAAGCATTGTAAAACGTGTTGTAAAATTCTTCACCGCTGCTCGACATCTTCAAACAATTTCTTAAGATTCACACTATGTATATCTTGAATCACTTTGTTCTAGCTTTTTGGTACAATGATAATGTTGTTCGGATGGAATCACTGTTTGAATGGACTAGATCAAATGGGCCACGAAATATGGGCTTCAAATGGTCTTAACTCTATACTCCAACTTTAAATGGGTCGTAGATTTCGAGATACTATATTGGGCCGATGGTCTTCAAGTATGTCCGTCAACTATTAATAAATTTGTTGTTGAAGTGGCCGACAACTATAATACTCAATTCAATTTCATTGGGCCGATTTAACATGCAAATCTCAATCACAAATTGATCTCAATCACATGGGCTGGTGATTTATGCTCTCATTGGACCGATGAGTATTAGGCTTCCCAATCATGCAAATCTCATATTTATTGAACACACATGAGCCGTCAATATGAAGTCAAACCAATTCTCGTGATATATAAAGTGGCCGACAATTCTGATTCACCACACAACTGAATATGGCTGACACAATTTCACATGCAATATCTTAATTCAATTTGACTATTCAATTGACTGACAACATTAATTGATCTGCATGTAATATAATAGGGCCAATATGTTTTAGTGGACTGTAACAATCAGAGAAGTAATAATATCCTTTTAATGATCACGAGGGCCGATAATCACATGGTCATTGATTTCCAAACGACTTGGGTTTTTTTTATTCACTTCGTACGAGCTGGAATAACACTTTCAAACGAAATGAACCTTGTTTCAAACGAAATGGAGTTCCTTCAAACGAAATGCACTTCTCTCAAACGAAATGGACTTCTCTCAAACGAAATGGACATCAATACATGCGAATTGGAGTATTTAGAACCCAATCCGTGCGAAATGGACCTC
This sequence comes from Helianthus tuberosus, assembly GCA_030545235.1. Lineage (NCBI taxonomy): Eukaryota > Viridiplantae > Streptophyta > Magnoliopsida > Asterales > Asteraceae > Helianthus > Helianthus tuberosus. Next base: position 205,329,737 of record CM060400.1, read on the forward strand.
CAAACGACCAACTCGTGCGAAATGGTGCAATATTCAAACGAACTGAAACGATTTCGGACCAAAAATCTTAGATTTCTCCTAAACGGATTTGAATTAAGACTTGAAACTTTGTAGGGTTATAGATCAGGTATTTTCGCACATCATATCAAAAAATCGGCTAATTTGGACCGTAAAAACCTGTTCAATTTTGCAAAATTCAGTGAAAACATGAAGAATATGAAAAAGATGAAGAAATAGATCAAATCTGGATGAATTCAGATCTGAATCTGATGAAATCCTATACGAATCTATGTGATAGATCTGTGCAATCGAGCTCCTACTCTGATACCACTTGTAGGACCGGTTTTAGACTCCGAAACGAATGTGTGACGTGCGGAATCTGTACACGTACGTGACCGAAACACAAGAACGTACAAATAACGTGATTCTATTGAAAGATATGACAAGTACAATCACCGTGAATCACCTTTCTCTCTCTAGACTTTCTCTCTCTAAGCTTAGCTCTCCAAAATGTCAAATGAGCAAAAGTTCTAAAACTAAAGCCTAAAGCTCCTATTTGTAGGCACAAGGTTATAAGGGATTTCCCCTTATTTACAAGATTATCACCTTGCCCTTTTAACTACATCATGTAACACAAAGTCTAGATCTATTCTATTTCTGCTACAGTTTTGATTGACGGAGGCGATAGACATACTGCACTAACAGAGAGGGCTGATGAAATAATTTCCTCTGCATCCATCAGGTAGGGGGCTTTACAATCCTTGATATGTTTTATTGGGTAACGGGTTAAAACAATATCATGTCGAATTTGTAGTGTGGGTTGACCCGAAACCCTTTTTGGTCTGCTTTTTTTTTAAATGTACAAAGTAACTAATGCATTAAGTATGATTTTCAACACCAGGGTGTGACACTTGTGCTCCGTAAACACCGCACGATGTAGAATAATATCTTTTATCAAAGAAACAATGTGTTTTGGTCTCAATGTTTGCTTTTTATGTTTGACAATTTCGCGTTTTGATTTTAAGTTCAATTTCAAGCTTTAAATCGCTTTCTAGAAAGTTATATGCAAACTGATGCTTAAACGTAATCAGTTTAATGCGGAAAACACTCCGGAATAGTGACATAGGCTTAACATACCTTAAATAACTTTTATATAACTTAGAAATAAGTTTTGAAGGCTTTGGTGTGTCAAAAACAAGTTTCTTCACTCGCTGGGACTATTTACGTCAAACTGCGAAAGTCTGCTGATTCGTATAGTAACGAAAATTCCGGAACTTGATCATAAGCTAAACGTACCGTAAATATCCTTTACATAGCTTAGAAATAGGCTTTGAGGGGTTCGTTATGCGAAAATATGCTTATTTGATCTATAGGGACTAAAAGCGTCAAAAAGTGCATAAGTTTGCATTACGCGCATAACTTACGTTCTGAACATATCCGGACATCCAAAAATTTTTGTAATCATTAAAATATTTTATTTTAGTGTTTGGAAAGCTAAAATTTCATTCGTCGCGTAATTTGGATCGTTTTTCACGTCCGTTCGTGTTTCGTCGTAATTAACCGAATAACGTGACCGTACGACCAAACGAACCGACATCCGAGATGTTTTCAAGCATATTTTAAGTCCCCTATGCTTTAACATCCTTGTAGAGCCTTGAAAATGGGTCAACGAGGTTTAAACGCGTCGAAAATGGCTTAAACGAGCTGCATGGACCATTTCTGCCATTTTTCAAAACTTCCTGAACCTGGGCAGTGGTGGCGTCGCGCGGCCTCAATAGGGGTGGTACCATGGCGCGACGCCACGACCCTGTTTTGACAGAAATATCGGTTTTCAGCAACTAGTTTGAACTTGGGGGTCTTTTATGCAACTTTCTCAATACTATGAGCTAGTTTTGGAGCTCCCATTGTATATAAAACCATGTTCCACAAGTGTATGGCTAGGATTGAACTTTGATTCTTGCAAAAACACTTATCATGATCTTGTTAATCCAAGATTACTATAAATAGAGGTTGGTTCTTCACTTCATTTCTCACAATTTGATCTCAATCTCTTCTCTAAGTTGAAGCTCTCACGTGTGAAGCTTCATACCTGAGAATTTTGAGTTCAAATCTTCCTTGCTTGGAACTTTTGTAAGTTTCTTTCATGCTTTTTATGTATTTCAAGCATGAAAGTCAAACAGTGTTTGACTTTATGCTTTGACCATGAATTGGTCAACACGAAGTTCGTTTGAACTTTGCAACGTGAGCGTAATCACGATGGTTATAGTCCCTTGTGACTATATCTACTGCTTACCACGTTGATTAGTCGAAGTGACGAGTCAAAGTTTCGGTCAAAATACGTGTTTATGAGTATTTTGCATTGAAGCTATTTTCGGGTATCAAAACACTTTGTTTTGATATCAAACCTGTTTTCTAACTAAGTTAAACATGTTTCAACATGTTTAACTCATCACTTTTAGTCTAGTGTTTGTTTAGGGCCGTAAGATAAGCAGTCTTAACAACCGCTTAGACTTTCGAACCCGACCCGTTTGGTCGATCATTAGGATCCGACCAAACACATTTTGTGACCATAGTTGTATAGGGAATAACCTTCCGAGGTTATACCTTATGGTCACTTCGTTTAGTTAGTCGTGTGATAGGTAGTTTATATGCCTTAGGAAAATGACCAAAATGCCCTTTTGGCGCATAATTTCATTTTAAGCATATGTAACACATGTTTTGACATCTAAACCGATTATATAACATAATTAGATATGTTAAGGCATATAATACTTGTCAAAGGACTAGTTAGGCGTCTCGAACACGCTTTCGCGCGAACGACGCGTTAAAGTGGCATAAGCTACCTTAATGGGTCGTAAGCACTTAGGATAGGTTCTGATTTAGCATGTAGGCTTTGTTAAACCATATCACATGAGTTCCAATACTCATTTGGTTTACGAGACCTCATTCTACCCGATCTTCCGATTTAGGTGTCCATTCACTAACATAGTATCCGTTACACTAGGAACCGCTTCAACACTTGAACTCTTGGTCTTTTGAGCTTTGTTATATCTTTTGAACAAGAACGATACGCAATCCCAGGCGAGTACATAGTTCCCCTCTTTTACCGTTTTCAAATGTTTTGGGGTGATTCATATGTGCAACTGATTTGTTTTCCAAATGTATGGCATATATGTGTTTACTAAGTGCTTTTATGTGTATTATTCCGATTATGCAAATACAGTGTTTATCCAATTCCTTAAAAGAACTATCTATCTTCATAGTTAGATTCTTATAGGATAACCATTGGGTGTCAGCCCAATGGCCACCGGCTCCCAACTTAAACCGGTTCAAGGCCTAATGTGCTTGGGTTCGAATCCTGCTTGCAGGCTCTTCGCTCCCCTCGAAAACGGTTGGGTAGTCACCGCCAGGCAGCGTTGTCGGGTCGCTAGCTTGGGGAGGGAGATCCCTCCCGCGGTCAGGGGTACCGTGCAATTACCCCTTTTTTTAGATTCTTATAGGATATTTGAAGTACAGTCTTAGATCTTCCTATCTTCATAGTGAGATTTTTAAGAAGTACTTTACAGACGATGGTTGGTTTATGTGTAGATTGTTGGTGATTTAGATAACGAAACGGGTGTAATAAAATAAGAACATGGTGGATACGCCGCTGGTACTTCCTATATATAAGTGTTCTTATTTTATTATTCTTGTAGCGTTATCTGGATCACTTTAGGGTTTTGTGTACTATTGTTTCAATGTTCGTTTATCCAAGCCCTCGTAGAATCTCCCATAACTTTATATGTTAGATTCATAGTTGGACATCTAAAGTATTATCATGAATCATTGACTTGATTTATATAATACTCACACAAGTTTTGATTTATTTCAAAACAGTTATTATTAATCCTTGATTGAATTTCTAATAACACATTAACGAGTTTTACGATGATTTAAACGAGATTACGATGTACAATTACAAATGGCATAAAAATGACTTAGTAATAATCATATTGCCATGTACAAAACTTTTTGCCACGAGTTTTCACAATCAAGATTATGTATTGCAATGCTAAACTTTTGCCATTCTCTGGCTTCAAGATTTATTTTCTATCGACAACTCTCGTAGTTGCCAAAGTATTGCAATACAAAATGTTTTGCCATTTATTTGGCTAACAAAACCTATGTATTTGCTGGCATTTTTATGCTGACTGTTTTTCACATATGTTTCAGGTTTTCGACTATTCAAGCATGCAACGCATAGGACTGCATTCGGGCCTTAGACTTCTTAATCAAAAGACAATTACATGTATTCTTTGTTTGTAAAACAATGTTAATAATATTGAAACAATTTTAGTACCAGTAGTTGTGAGCAATTTGTAACGTGACTCCCCGATATTTCCGCCATGTGTTGTTGTATTACGCGATTGGGGTGTTACGGATTGGTATCAGAGCACTGGTTATAGGGAATTAGGTTATTAGCATGACTTAAACCTAATCTATAACCTTCCTAGGACCCCAAACATGAGTAGACTTAGGAACTCCTTCCTAAATCCTCATCCTTATTCGTGCCACAATTACTCTATGATTTACGAATCATCTAGCCCTAGATGATTTATCCTAAACCTTAGGCTTTATGCCTTAGGGTATTTCTCAAAATGTTTTCTCAAAACATTTTCATTGAAATATTTCTCAAAATGTTTTCTCAAACGTTTTCGTCAAAATATTCCGCAAACATGTTTATCTTAAACAATTTTTATAAAAAGATTTCTTAAATGTTTTCCTCAAACGTTTTTCATCGAAATCTTGGGTTTTAATAATGTGAACACATGCAATCTGGAAGGGTGGATGCCTATACCCTGAGTTTTCTGTCTAAACCTAGAGTGTTCGTACAAATCCACATTATCAGGCCAGTCACTCTTATCTGGGAACTCTTAGGGTAAGTGTCCACTTATAGGCTAAAGCATGTCTTCGTGAAGCATTATAAAAACCTATCCATCTTGACCATGCCGAACGATTTCTAAACGACCTTTGTATTACTACTCATTCATATTGCGCTCGGTAATATGTTTGGTATTCAAGACAATCGAAACAAATTTCCTTTCACAATATTAATTCATCTTATTACCTTCGGTGATATGTTTAATTCGAGATGATTGAAATGAATTTCATTTCATTTCACGACACTATGAGATCCTATTTCATTTTCGTAATACTACCGACTTTCAAAATTTCAAATTTTTACCATTTGGATGAGAATTTTCAAAATTTCAAACACAAAGTTTCTTTATTTTAAATTTTAATTTAAAACATTTTGTCTTAAAAACAATAATTTTTTAACAGGTAAAGAATTTATAATACAAACCATTAACTTGGTTTGTATTCTCTCATCCAAAAATATTACAAAAGTTTATTTTTCAAACAGCTCCTGTCTCAAAACACAATTCACAACACTGTATTTTTCTAAATACAAGAACGAGACTTATAAGCAAGATTCTAATGAGTCAAAGTTAACATTCAATTCTCTAATTACAAGAACGAGATTTTACTATGTTAAAGTTTTCATTATACAATATTATAAACTCATAACAAATTGGTAATTCTAACTTGTTTGATTTTCACTATAGCTATACTTTCAAGATGCCTCCTAGACGCGATCAAACTGAGAATGCTGCTCTCGCAGCCACAACCGTTCAAAAGATGATTGCCTTGATTCTGAACCTCATTACTCAGATAAACTAGGCAAATAACAATAACAATAATAACAATGCTCAGTGTGACTTCAAAATGTTCAATTCAGCTAAGCCATCGAATTTTTCTGGATCTGAAGGAGCAACTTCGCTCCTACAATGGTTTGAAAGTATAGAAAGCACATTCCGCCATGTTCAGTGTCCCAATGAGCGCAAGGTAGATTTCGCCTCGAGTGTCTTTCAAAGGAGAGCACTCACTTGGTGGAATGGTGTTATGAGAGACCGAGGTGCCGATATGGCAATGGCCCTGACGTGGGAAGAATTTAAGGATCTTATGAAGAAAGAATTTTGCCCACGAAGCGAAATAAGGGCACTTGAAAATGAGTTCTATTATGGTCAACCTCGGTGCCTACACTGACCGATTTGAACAGCTAAGCCTACTTTTCCCCACTATGGTCACACCTTTGGATCGGGTCGTTGAGAAATACATTGATGGTCTACCTGATCTTATCCAAGACATTGTCACTGGCAGCCAACCTACAACGCTTAGGGAGGCTAAGGAATTAGCCGCTATCTTAACTGACTCCCAGGTTAGAAAAGGTAAACTATTTCGAAATGGAGACAAGAAACAAAACACCGAAACTACTAATGAAAATTCAAAACGAACAAAGGCCGAATCTTCAAAAAATTCTAAGAAGCGCAAGGCTTCAAAGAATTTTGAAATTTCTGCACCTATTCCACTAAACTCAGTACCCTTTAAAGGATTTTATCATGGAAAGCAACCTCGGTGCAATCATTGCAACTATCATCACGCATCAAATTCTCCTTGTCACCAGTGTACAATCTGTGGTCTATTTGGACATCTAGCTGTGACTTGTCGTATCCAGAACCAAGTAGCCCCTACTCAGACTCGCCCTCGAGCATGTTACAATTGTGGTGATTTAAATCATTTCAAGCGAAACTGCCCCAAGCTTGCCAATGCTAATGGACGAGTATTCAACGTCAATGGGGCTCAAGCTAATGATCAAGCACTTATGTTCATTTGAACCTCTATATTTTCTGCTTATTTTTTGAAAAGAATGTACATATTTCAACTATGTTTGTAATAACAATATAAATTTCAAGAAGTTTATCTTTATCTTTGTTATTCATTTTTCCAAATTACAAACTCTAATGTGATTACACTATGTGTGATTACAACTACATGCTGACTTGAGGATTCCGTTCTTTAGGAACTAAATCTTGTAATTTAGCATACTATGATTGCACACTAGTGCATTCATACGAACTTGGCAACACGATAAATACGAATACTATGAACAAGTTAATACTATTTTGTGATCATAACATTACAGACATGATTTAATTATCTAATATGTATAGTACATGATTATAAATACAATTTGCTTTGTATGTTGACTTAACATATTTAGTACATTATTTTCAAATACATTTTGCTTAGTGTGTTAACTTAGCATACCTAGCGCATGATTTGAAAACGTTTTCTCGATATGCTTACAATATGATGACAATGCATTATTAGTATATGTTGCACTCTAACTGTTTGGTTAGTAAGAAACATATATAAACATTTGTACTAGAATAAAATACCTACTACTAAATTTGTTGTATGCAAAACAAGTAGTGCTATCATTGCTAGTATGAAATACTATTCGACTTGACAGATGTTATGTTGTGACGATGTTTATTTGATTTAGACGGTAGTTCGACCTTATTATTTGTTTACCCTAGCTTAACAAGAGAAGCTATGTGGACCATGCGATGAAACGAGTAATTATGGGTGCACACTTAATTATGAGATTCGACGCATGAGAATCATAGTAAGCCTTGTTAAGTATGGTGGCATAAAATCTAGAGTGATTATGTAACGGGAGAAGTATGATGCGATAAGAACACGGTGGATACGCCAATGGTACTTCCTATATATAAGTGTTCTTATTGTGTTATTCTTCAGAACGTTGCTAAGATCACTTGGTGATTTTATGTTATCTTGGACCATTATGTGATTATGTGCTTATTTGTTATTTGTGTGGTTATTTACAATAAACAAAAACAAGTACATTCATTAACTTAAAACGAGCCGACCGGGAGTATATTATGGTGTTAAAGATGACGATCTTGATGCCATAGGTATGTTGACCCGTGTACGTTGGATGTACCTCGTGGGACGTTAGAACCCGTGTACGTGTAGGGCTTGAATGTACACCCCTTTGTTTGCTAGGAATTACATTTAGAGCTTAGTATAACATAGTTCCATACTCAAACGATTATTGAACTGGTTGACTTTTTCTTTAAATTCACAAGTTTCAAAGGGTTGAATACCTTGAGATACTTTGAATATCCCAAATCACATTTTGAATCCCCTAAATTTTCCAACACCAAATGATGCTCCGCATCTTTGGGATCTAGCAATTTGCTTATCCATCAGTTGTTTCAATTTTACTCTACGGTCTCCTTCGAATAAATTTCGGGACGAAATTTCCAAAAGTAGGGGAGATTGTGACACTTGTGCTCCGTAAACACCGCACGACGTAGAACAATATCTTTTATCAACGAAACAATGTGTTTTTGGTCTCAATGTTTGCTTTTTATGTTTGACAGTTTCGCGTTTTGATTTTAAGTTCAATTTCAAGCTTTAAATCGCTTTATGGAAAATTATACGCAAACTGATGTGTAAACGTAATCAGTTTAATGCGGAAAACACTCCGGAATAGTGACATAGGCTTAACATACCTTAAATAACTTTTATATAACTTAGAAATAAGTTTTAAAGGCTTTGGTGTGTCAAAAAAAAGTTTATTCACTCTCAGGGACTATTTGCGTCAAACTGCGAAAGTCTGCTGATTCGTATAGTAACGAAAATTCCAGAACTTGATCATAAGCTAAGCGTACCCTAAATATTCTTTACATAGCTTAGAAATAGGCTTTGAGGGGTTCGTTATGCGAAAATATGCTTATTTCATCTATAGGGACTAAAAGCGTCAAAAAGGGCATAACTTTGCATTTACGCGCATAACTTACGTTCTGAACATATCCGGACATCCAAAAATTTTTGTAATCATTAAAATGTTTTATTTTAGTGTTTGGAAAGCAAAAATTTCATTCATCGCGTAATTTGGATCGTTTTTCACGTCCGTTCGTGTTTCATCGTAATTAACCAAATAACATGATCGTACGACCAAACAAACCAACATCCGAGATGTTTTCAAGCATATTTTAAGTCCCATGTGCTTTAACATCCTTGTAGAGCCTTAAAAATGGGTCAACGGGGTTTAAACGCGTCGAAAATGGCTTAAACGAGCTGCAGGGACCATTTCTGCCATTTTTCAAAACTTCCTGAAACTGGGCAGTGGTGGCATCGCGGGACCTCAATAGGGGTGGTGCCGTGGTGCGACTCCACGTCCCTGTTTTGACAGAAATATCAGTTTTCAGCAACTAGTTTGAACTTGGGGGTCTTTTATGCAACTTTCTCAATACTATGAGCTAGTTTTGGAGCTCTCATTGTATATAAAACCATGTTCCACAAGTGTATGGCTAGGATTGAACCTTGATTCTTGCAAAAACACTTGTCATGATCTTGTTAATCCAATCTTACTATAAATAGAGGTGGGTTCTTCACTTCATTCCTCACAATTTGATCTCAATCTCTTCTCTAAGTTGAAGCTCTCACTTGTGAAGCTTCATACCTGAGAATTTTGAGTTCAAATCTTCCTTGCTTGGACCTTTGTAAGTTTCTTTCATGCTTTTTATGTATTTCAAGCATGAAAGTCAAACAGTGTTTGACTTTCTGCTTTGACCATGAATTGGTCAACATGAAGTTCGTTTGAACTTTGCAACGTGAGCGTAATCACGATGGTTATAGTCCCTTGTGACTATACCTACTGATTACCACGTTGATTAGTCGAAGTGACGAGTCAAAGTTTCGGTCAAAATACGTGTTTATGCGTATTTTGCATTGAAGCTATTTTCGGGTATCAAAACACTTTGTTTTGATATCAAACATGTTTTCTAACTTAGTTAAACATGTTTTAAGATGTTTAACTCATCACTTTTAGTCTAGTGCTTGTTTAGGGTCGTAAGATAAGCGGTCTTAACAACCGCTTAAACTTTCGAACCCGACCCGTTTGGTCGATCATTAGGATCCGACCAAACATATTTTGTGACCATAGTTGTATAGGGAATAACCTTCCGAGGTTATACCTTATGGTCACTTCGTTTAGTTAGTCGTATGATAGGTAGTTTATATGCCTTAGGAAAATGACCAAAATGCCCTTTTGGCGCATAATTTCATTTTAAGCATATGTAACACATGTTTTGACATCTAAACTGATTATATAACATAATTAGATATGTTAAGGCATATAATACTTGTCATAGGACTAGTTAGGCATCTCGAACGCGCTTTCGCGCGAACGACGCGTTAAAGTGGCATAAGCTACCTTAATGGGTCGTAAGCACTTAGGATAGGTTCTGATTTAGAATGTAGGCTTTGTTAAACCATATCACATGAGTTCCAATACTCGTTTGGTTTGCGATACCTCATTATACCCGATCTTCCGATTTAGGTGTCGATTCACTAACATAGTATCCGTTACACTAGGAACCGCTTCAACACTTTAACTCTTGGTCTTTTGAGCTTTGTTATATCTTTTGAACAAGAACTATACGCAATCCCAGGTGAGTACATAGTTCCCCTCTTTTACCGTTTTCAAATATTTTGGGGTGATTCATATGTGCAACTGATTTGTTTTCCAAATGTATGGCATATATGTGTTTACTAAGTGCTTTTATGTGTATTATTCCGATTATGCAAATACAATGTTTATCCAATTCCTTAGAGGAACTATCTATCTTCATAGTTAGATTCTTATAGGATATTTGAAGTACAGTCTTAGATCTTCCTATCTTCATAGTGAGATTTTTAAGAAGTACTTTACAGACGATGGTTGGTTTATGTGTAGATTGTTGGTGATTTAGATAACGAAACGGGTGTAATAAAATAAGAACATGGTGGATACGCCGTTGGTACTTTCTATATATAAGTGTTCTTATTTTATTATTCTTGTAGTGTTATCTGGATCACTTTAGGGTTTTGTGTACTATTGTTTCAATGTTCGTTTATCCAAGCCCTCGTAGAATCTCCCATAACTTTATATGTTAGATTCATAGTAGGACATCTAAAGTATTATCATGAATCATTGACTTGATTTATATAATACTCACACAAGTTTTGATTTATTTCAAAACAGTTATTATTAATTCTTGATTGAATTTCTAATAACACATTAACGAGTTTTACGATGATTTAAACGAGAGATTACGATGTACAATTTCAAATGGCATAAAAAATGACTTAGTAATAATCAGAGTGGGGATCCTACGGAAAGTGTGTTTTTCCTAAAAAGTGTAAAAAGTCATAAAACACAATAATTTCATGCATAAAACACACCTAAAACTCATAAATAATAGAATGAAGATTACTAAAACACCATATTCAAACTCTAATAGTCCATAAAAACTTAAAACACACCATCGTAGAACTATGAATATAAAACACAAAATGCTAAACAACATAAAACACAATAATATTTGTCATTCCATAATCAGATCCTTAACATCTAAAACACAACACAAAACCCACATACATGATGTTTTAGTAATCTTCATTATGTTATTTGTGGGTTTTTGGTGTGTTTTATGGTTGACATTATGGTGTTTTATGACTTTTTACACTTTTTAGGAAATTTGGACTTTCTAGCCAACTCCTAGCTGTAATAATCATATTGCTATGTATAAAACTTTTTGCCACGAGTTTCCACAATCAAGATTATGTATTGCAATGCTAAACTTTTGCCATTCTCTGGCTTCAAGATTTATTTTCTATCGACAACTCTCGTAGTTGCCAAAGTATTGCAATACCAAATGATTTGCCATTTATTTGGCTAACAAAACCTATGTATTCGCCGACATTTTTATGCTTACTGTTTTTCACATATGTTTCAGGTTTTCGACTATTCAAGCATGCAACGCATAGGACTGCATTCGGGCCTTAGACTTCTTAATCAAAAGACAATTACATGTATTCTTTGTTTGTAAAACAATGTTAATAATATTGAAACAATTTTAGTACCAGTAGTTGTGAGCAATTTGTAACGTGACTCCCCGATATTTCCGCCGCGTGTTGTTGTATTACGCGATTGGGGTGTTACACAGGGCTAGACACCCTTTATTATTTTGTTTCTTTCCCCCCGCTATAATGATTAGACTTGTGTTGTTTTGTCTTTTTGGTTTGTATGGCAGTCAAATAGTCAATCTGTTAATGTTTTTATGGAAAGATTAACCAAAATAGTTACTTATATATGCTTATTTACTGCTTTAATATATAGATTTTGGTGCTTTAGTGATGGTTTAGGTCGGTTAATGGATAAACTTTGTAAACGACAGTCAACTACGATCAATTACAGTCAAGAATGGTCCATCTAAAGGTATAAAAGCATAACCCGACAACTTAGTACATTATTTATTCCGCCTATATTATTAGTTGTGGTTAAATTTCGTGTGTGCGACGCGGGGGACTAACGAGCTTAATGCTCTTAGGCCTTATCCGGCCGGCTAACAAACACTTAAATATAATGAATATACATTTTAGATATATGTAGTTTATACGAGTGAAAGATTAATATGACGAATAAGACTTGGATGATTACTTTTAGGTGCTGTTTTTTTTTCAGAGGTAAAACGTCTGCAGTCTGCGGACCACATCTGCAGACCTCTGTAGCAGAAAAGGTGGACCAAACCTCTGCAGTCTGCAAGAAGAAGACTGTTTGTTTTCTCAGAAGTGTTTCAAAGCATTTAAAACTATAACAATCAAATTGGCACAAAAATTCATTCCCACATTTATAAAACTATAACTAAACAAAGAATTTAAGACCTAACCTGGATTCAAACTATCGGATAGAAAGTTTTGTATGCATTTGTGTCCCTTTTTGGGTAACAAATCTGTTTAAATCACTTCTTTTCTGAACCCCCCAAAAAAAAATCTGCAGCTGGTTTGTTATCTCCATGCTTACAAGGTGGAGGTCATTGGCTTTCATTTTTTAGATCATTTCCAGCCACCAAAAAGTATGCAGTATGCCTACAAACCCATCAAAAAATAATTTTAAAAACTATTTAAAAAATGCAATTAACAGTAAAACCTTGGCATAAAAAGAGCTCTACCTGAAGAAATTTAGCATTCTGGTTTTCGATTCTGAATTGCATCTTCCTTCTTTGAATCGGCAAAAATAGACCTAAACCACTCTTCTTGATCATCATAAACCCTAATTTTCATCCAAATAACAAAGCCCTAATTATTGAATCATTTCAACAAGTTAAACCAAATAAATAACAATAATCTACATCCTCTGATCCTCATAAACCCATATGGTTGCAAAGGAACATTTGATTAAATTAAAACTCAAATCAATTATTTAAAGTGATAAACCATTAAAGTAATACTCCTCTGAGTTGACTTTATGTAATCAAACAAGTCATTTTTTCTTGATTTGAAATCAAGGTAGAATCATCAAACCATGAAAAAAACAAGAGTAGATAAGTGTATAAAATTCCAAATATTTAGCTTAGGTACAATCTGGCCCACCAAAGAGAACATTTTCATGGTTGAGCAGTCCTCTATCACTAATCTTTCCAGATTTGGCCATTCAAAACTCCGATTCCCAGAGATAAAACATGCGAGTTTTGGTAGTTTTATTAATCGGAGGTGGGGGAGGTGACGTCGGGTCAACCGGAGGTGGGGGAGGTGACGGAGATGTGGTTGATGCGGAGGGGAGATGTGGTGGAGGAGCTAGGGTTTGTTGTGTTTTGAAAGAGCAGGAGGAGAAGAGGTTTGAAGAGGGGAGTCTATGTCTGCTTGGAGAAGAGGTCTAGAAGACTTTTTTTAATGAAATCACTTCCAAAAAACAAACACCCTGCAGACTCAAACGTCTGCGCGTGGTCTGCGTGGGGCAGACATAAGAGGTCCAAAAGTGCTTTTCACAGAAAACAAACACCCCTTAAACATTTTCGGTTTTCGTTTATGACTAATTTTTCTGTGAGTTTTGGTTAATTCAAGTTTCCGAACACATTGCTATTCAAATTGAAGGAGTTATCACGAAGGCGTGGTACCTGGGAAGGATATTAGTTGTAGAGAAATGTGAACTCTGAAAAATTCGTGTATTGTACTTTTTTAATAACTTTGCAGAGGCAGATCCAGCATGGAATAATGGATTTTAATAACCCAAACTATCAGTCGTTGGCTGGCAATGGTCCCAACTTAAAAAATAACTAGTGGTGGTCCCACCTTTTCGTATATTGTAAACTAATGGACCTTTACTAAAACGAAAAGGATAAGGAGACAAAAAGAAATTAAGGTTTTTTAGTAAAAGTCCATTAGTTTACAATATGTGAAAAGGTGGGACCACCACTAGTTATTTTTTAAGTTGGGACCGTTGTCGGCCAATGGCTAATAGTTTGGATTATTAAAATCCATTATTCCATCTAGCATACAATTAGCAGGTTGGGTGGTATATGCTTGCACATGACAAGGCAGGCTTTTGACATCCTTTTAACAGTTGTGTAATGAAGTTATTGGCCAGTGTATTTGCAGTAAGTGTGTTTACCGGAAAGAAACCATAAACCAAAACCCCAAAATGCATGTATGTGGTTTGGTTTTTTTATCTACATAATGATATAGATTTTGCTTATGGCTAATAGTTGGGGAAGATTAAGCATAATATAGGTTAAACTGGAAATGGACCGCGACGGAAATGTGCAGCAGCAAAGTATATTTAGATGGAATAACTGGGCTATACCAAAGGTCAGTCTACTTTTATGGCGAGCAATTGCGGGAAAAATCCCAACTTCGAATGCATTGGTCGGCGAGGTTTGGTTATTATTAATGCCCTTCCTCCGTTATGTAGTTGTGCGCAAGAATCGACAAATCACTTGTTAATTTCTTGCTTGGTAGCCAATTCAGTTCGTAGGCAGATTTGGGGCCAAGCCGATTCGTGACAAATGTGTTGGTTCATGTTGCCGGTTTGCCATGCCCAAGGTCAAAGGTAATGGCTATCCTTACAGTGGCAATGCTTACATGTTGGAAACTGTGGCTGTGGCTCAATAATAAGGTCTTTAGAGGTACCCCAAGGCCGGAAAGGATGGTGGACGGTGTTAACACCAGAGCTGAACTAGACTATTGGCAAAGTCTGCCCTTTTGATAACAGGTTAAAGCTTTAGCGAAAACACAAATGCCTCTCGCGCAACGCGCGGTATCAAAAGCACTAGTTTTCATTAAATACATTATTATTATTTAGGAATAATGGATTTTAATAACCCTAATTATTGTCTGTTGGCCGACAACGGTTACAACTTTAAAAATTTCTACTAGCGACCTCATCTTTTTACATATTGGCCTTCAATGGACCCTGACTAACAGAACTCTAACATCGTTAGTCTCCGGTTGCCGGAAAAACGTTTTTTGATTGCAAAAAAAGTTCCTAAAGGTCCGATCTATAGTTATAAACAGGTTTGGGATGAAAACTTTGAGTTTTCCGGTCAAAAAGAAGTTTTCCAGCGAAAAAGAAGTTTTTCCGCGACCTTAATAATTGAGGTTTTTTTACTAGAAAACGTTCCTAAATGTGCGTAATAAGGTTACAAAGAGGTTTTTGACGAAAAGGTTGAGTTTTCCATTCAAAATGGAGTTTTCCGACCAAAAACGTTTTTCCGGCAACCGGATACTAACGGCGTTAGCGTTCTGTTAGTCATGGTCCATTGAAGGCCAATATGTGAAAAGATAGAACCGCCGTGGGAATTTATTTGAAGTGCACCCTTGCCGGTCAATGTGCAATACTTAAGATTATTAAAATCCATTATTCCTATTATTTTTTATTTTTGAACGGCCTTTATAATCTATTATGAATCTACTTTATCTATACGAATCGATCTAATCATCATCAAAGTAAAGTATATTTTTATACTTTTGGTTATGTTATCATAGTTGTTTTTTTTTTTTTAGTTTAGCTAAACTTGTCCATTTTAATTTTTGTTAAGATTCTGATGTTGAAAAGATTATTAAAATCCATTATTCCTATTATTTTTTATTTTTGAACGGCCTTTATAATCTATTATGAATCTACTTTATCTATACGAATCGATCTAATCATCATCAAAGTAAAGTATATTTTTATACTTTTGGTTATGTTATCATAGTTGTTTTTTTTGTTTAGTTTAGCTAAACTTGTCCATTTTAATTTTTGTTAAGATTCTGATGTTGAAACATCTGTTGTTTAAAACGACTTGCACACAATTTTGAAAAGCACTTGTGCGAACCCACAATCCGTGTTTATCATGTTTCATGAGTTAGTCGCATGTAAGCCGACGGGTAACATCATAAAATGCTTTTTTGTTATTATTATTTTTTTAAAGTCAAGTTTTAAATATTTTAAAATTTAAGTTTTTAACATGCTTCTATATTTTGTTTTCTCTCCTTCTATATTTTGTTTTCAATTGAAAATTTAATTATTATAAAGAGGTTAGGTTATTCTATAAAGGCTCCTAAAAATAAGAAGTGTACAAAGATATATTGGATCGTACAAGATGACACAACGTCGAGAAAAATAAAACACAATTTCGAAAAATATAATACAATGTTGAGGAAAAAAGATACAATGAATCGCAAAAAAGACACAATTACGCAAATATAGAAAAGACACAATGATAAATAAAAGACAAAATGACAATAAACAAAACTTCTAAAATCTACAACCTATAAATGTAACAGGGAAAACCTAAAATCTCACACCGTAGAGTTCGATAAGACGGTTCCAATGCCGCTTGAATGAGGTTAATCGGAGTTCGTTTGATACATTTAATACGACTTCTTATTGGTAGAACTCTTTGTATTTGATCCTACACCATCATAAAGGTTAAGTTGTACTAACCTACGTTTTTAAATAAATGTTTTTTGTTTTTATTTTTGTAAAGCCAAGTTTTAAACATTCCTAAAAATTAAGCTTTTAAAACACATGCTTCTATCCCCCACTTGTGGTGGAGTGGTGGAAAGAGCTTTGGGTTTCCTTGGAGACCCGGGTTCGATCCCCACCCACTCCATTTGGGGGACGTCCCTATGATGGATCGCTTCTACCGAGGCATGGTTCGATCTGGAGGGCAACCCGGTTTTCACCCAGCTGTTACCCCAGCGGCTTTACCCGTGTGGGGCAGTATGGTTTCCGGGCGAAGGTCAGTGTCCGTTCGTGGCCGGGGCCCGATAGAACATCGCGTCCGCAATGGCCTGACGGAGGATTGTCTTTGACAAGAACCCGGTGACCGATAAGGTCTTGTACATAGAAAGTCACCCTTCAAAAAAAAAACACATGCTTCTATATTTTGTTTTTTCAATTAAAAATTTAAATATTAGAGTAATTTTGTTTTTTCAATTAAAAATTTAAATATTAGAGTAAAATGTCTGGATAGTCCCTGTGGTTTAGTGAAATTTCACCTTTATTCCTCAACTTTTGAAAATTACACCGGTAGTCCTGTGGTTTAACAATTTGTTACTTGCATAGTCCCTGAAGTGGATGGAGATTAGTTTTCTCCGTTAAGTCCATATGAAATTAAAAAATTACCCATTGCTTTTATTTAAATATAAGAAAAATTAACACACATATATATAAATACACACTCTGACTCTCGCTACTCTCTCTCTCTCTCTCACAGGAAAACCCCCACCAGCACCACCACCACCTGCTAACTCCTCCACTTCCTATCCTCTGTTGAATATGTTTAATAGATTCTGTATACGCCGAATCGAGCTTCGAGTCGGAAATAGCCGAGACAATTCTAACCTCTGATTTTCAAATATTTAATATTAATGAAAGTATGAAACTGACACTGGACGGTGAATGTCCGTCGAGTGATGGCGACGAAGACTACCACCTACAAAACCAGCCACCGCACCACCCAACATTGCCACCGCCACCACCACCGCCTCCCACCCAACCCCATCGTTTCCACCAACAAAAACATGTTGAACCACCAACGCACCTCTAGTCAAAATTGGACCAAATTCAAAGGCTAAATCGAAATCCCCAAAGGTAGACCTTAATTCAGATCTTGTCGCCGGAGATCGTGGTGGTTACTGAAGATACATGTCCGAGGCCGGACATAATTCTCAGGACGAACAAAACTTCACTTGAACATACATCTAAATAATGTCCGTCCAACACCCTAAACCTCCGAAGACGAATCTCCATTCAAGTGCGTCTAGATGGATGACGTCATCTAAGTTGACTACTATAAATACCCCATCAAGTACAAAGCCAAGTACGATTTTCTGAACCTTCGTCCTTACTTTCTCTCTCTATTTTCTCTCTCTACCAATACTTATCCTCACGCCGGAGGGTGGTCGCAGAGGGGCCCTCCCATCTCTGCGGCGAGCCTAACGGTTTTCTGTTTTGCAGGACTGTTCTTCAAGTTCTCTCATAAGATCCAAACCCTCGTTTATAGGCTCCGGCCTAGATACGATTCTTTGGCTCTTCAATTGGCGCCATCCGATCTCAAAGCTCTTAGTCCTTCACTCTGGTGAATTTCTTGAGCAAAGAACTGACAAATGGCGGCCTCAGGTTCTGTGAATCTGGGATCTACAACTGTTAGTACACAAATTACCGCACCTGCAAGTACTGTTTCCATAACCTCAAATGCTTTAAGCTCAGGGCCGGGAACAACCTTGCCATTCGTGTTAATCCCTACTTCGCAAACATCTGAGTTCGATGCGGAGTTTCTCTCCAGAAATGCAAGTCTTCTGCGACGATTAAAGGCACAGCAAGCTAGAGATGAACAAATCCTCGGTTTACGAACCAGGTTGTTTCAAGAAGAAGCTCCGATAAGGACCATGGGTCCTACAATGTTTACCCCTCCTACTTTTTCCACAGTTGTTACTTCGGAAATTTACTCTGGGTATGTTCAGGGTTCGTCTGGACCCTCGCCAGCCATGGCAATACGAAATAACGCACAGATGGATGTAAGTAACGATCCGGAACTCACCAAACCATATCACCCAGTCTCCATGACTGCAAAGTCAAAATTCAGCGCCCGCATCACACATGCTAAGCTTCCTCCGAAGCTCAAAATGCCAACTACAGTAAAAAAGTATGATGGTACAACTGATCCAGATGATCATATGTTCGATTTCGACGGAGCCGCACGAGTTGAACAGTGGCCGATGCCAGCGTGGTGTTTTATGTTTGCGCAAACACTAACTGGAGCTGCTCGAGTATGGTTCGATGCGCTGAACGAGGGTGAGATTAACGATTTTGAAGAGTTCCGAAGGTTATTTCTCCAAAATTTTAGCCAGCAAAGGCACTATTCTAAAGAAATCACCGAAGTTCACAACATTCGGAGAAGGGATGGAGAATCTTTAGATAGCTTCATTGACCGGTTTAACCGGGAGAGTATGCAGATCAGTGGAGTAGTCGATCAGCTGAGAATCTCCGGATTCTGTCATGGAGTCCGGAACAATCAGTTGGTCGAAAAATTACATGAAAATCTCCCAAAAACAATGGAGGTACTCATGGAGCGAGCCAGAGCCTTTGCTCGGGGCAAAAATGCATGCAATCCAGCTCCGGAGTCAGATCACAAAATGTCTTCCTGGAAGAAAAATGGTGGATCCGTATTTGATAAAACTCCGTCCAGTAATAGAGGGCGACCACACCCATACAACAGGAATGACAGACCTCCACGCGGAAGAAGCTCCGGATCAAGATTTTACAACTTGTCAGACCTTTCCAAAACTCCCAGTGAAATTCTTAGTGCGGAAGGGTCAAACTTCCCCGCTCCACCGAAGCTCCGAAACCAGGGTGATAAGAACTCCAAGAAATACTGTGATTATCATCATGCTCGAGGTCACAACACTGATGATTGCTGGTCCCTGAAACAAGAAATAGAAAAAGCAGTACGATCCGGAAAACTGTCGCATCTAGTAAAAGAAGTAAAGGAAGGAAAGTCTTCAGGCAATTCGGTGGATAATCCGAACAACCAACCAGTAATAGGCATGATCAGAAAAGCGGGTAGCCAAGGCATTAAGCGATCCAGCCACCATATGGCTGCTTGGATGCAGCAACCCATTGCTTTTCCCCCTATCAACCCTGAAGAAGTCAAAGACGGACCAATCATCGTATCTGCGATCATAGCAGGTCACAAGGTCCGGAGGATCTATGTCGACAGTGGAAGTGCCACCGAAATTATGTATAAGCAGTGTTTTCAACAACTAGCTCCGCAGACCAAAGCAAAATTGGTCCAAGTGTCAATGCCGTTGGTAAGTTTTTCCGGCGAAGTGGTACAGCCTATGGGGCTAATCACCTTACCAACAACATTGGGAGAAGGGAGTTTCGCCCGAACCGTAAATCTGACGTATTTAGTGGTAGAAGCAAGGTCCGTGCATAATGTCATATTAGGAAGGCCCGGCATGTGCGCCTTCGGCATCATCAGCTCTACCATCCACGGATCGCTAAAATTCCCCACCGAAGCAGGGGTGGCTACTTTGCACTCCGAATCTACAATTTGTGTAGCAGAAGTACGACAAAGCAAGGGTACTGAGAAACCTCCGAACCTCCTCACAGAAGAGTGGGCTATTCATCCGCACTTCCCAGAGCAAAAAATTTCAGTCGGAGCTCAGCTACCCGAGCGTACCAAAAAGAAGTTGTGGAACCTTTTGTCTAACTCTCTCGATGTATTTGCCTGGCAAACCTCCGATATGGTGGGAGTTCCTCGATGTTTGGCTGAACATAAGCTGAAAGTATCGCATTCGGCAAAACCAGTGGCTCAAAGAAAAAGAAACATGGCTCCAGCCCGAAACAAGGCGATCTCCGAGGATGTGCGAAAGTTGTTAAACGCCGGAATCATCCGGGAAGTACGTTACCAGACCTGGGTTTCTAACCCAGTAATGGTAACCAAGAAGGATAAAACCTGGAGGATGTGCGTGGATTTTTCCGATCTGAACAATGCATGTCCGAAAGATTGTTATCCCCTGCCAGAGATCGACCTAAAGATTGATTCCCTATCCAGCTTCCGCCTTAAATGCTTCTTAGATGCATACAAAGGCTATCATCAGATACAGATGGCTTTGGAAGACGAGGATAAGACAGCATTCGTAACCAATGAGGGGCTTTATTGTTATACCAAAATGCCGTTTGGGTTGAAAAACGCCGGAGCGACGTATCAAAGGTTGATGGATAAAGCGTTCAGGGATCAAATTGGAAGAAATTTGGAAATCTACGTAGACGACCTGGTCATAAAAAGCCAGGCCGAAGATAACATGATTGACGATATCCTCGAAACTTTCTCCAGGCTTCGGAGTATCAATCTTAAACTTAATCCCAAAAAATGTTCTTTCGGCCTAGAAGAGGGGAAGTTTCTCGGTGTATGGATAACTCAGTCCGGAATCAAGGCACATCCGGACAAAATCAGAGCGGTAGTCTCCATGCAACCCCCTAAAACTATCAAAGAAATTCAGTCGCTGAACGGGAAGCTCGTTGCCCTCCATCGTTTCGTCTCAAAGGCGGCAGATCGTTCTATTCCTTTCATGAATGTCTTAAAAAAGCGAACCGGAAAAGGTCAAATAGAATGGACACCGGAGGCTGACACGGCGTTCCAGGAATTAAAAGTTTGTCTTGGATCCTTGCCCACCTTAACCGCTCCGGTTACAGGAGAAACTGTTACGGTGTATCTCTCCGCTTCTCATTTTGCCATAAGTGCAGTGCTTGTAGTACATCGGAATCAAGCACAAATCCCGGTGTACTACGTAAGCCGTATCCTGAAAGATTACGAAACTCGGTATCCAATGATCGAAAAGTTGGCACTCGCTTTGGTACACGCCTCTAGACGCCTCCGAAGATACTTCCAAGCTTTCAACATAGAGGTACAAACTGACCTCCAGATCCAACAGATTCTTAGAAAGCCAGAGGTCTCCGGACGTCTCACGAAATGGGCAATTGAGCTTAGCGCTTTCGACATTACCTATCGTACCAGAGGACCGGTGAAAGGTCAAGCGGTGGCAGATTTTCTTACGGAGGTTCCAACCGGGGAAAGCACCCAGGAAAAATCCGCCCTACCAAGGGTATGGAACTTATATACGGATGGAGCCTCCAGTAAAGAAGGATCAGGGGCAGGGCTAATCCTTATAGATCCAGAAGGAATAGAGTACACTTATGCCTTACGATTCGAATTTAAAACTTCAAACAATGAAGCGGAATATGAGGCTCTCCTTGCAGGTCTCCAAACAGCAGCCAAAGCCGGAGCAACTTCTGTGCTAGCACATGTCGATTCACTGTTAGTAGCAAACCAAGTCAGTGGGGAGTACGAAGCCCGAGAGGATAACATGGTCCGGTACCTCCAGCAAGTTAATAGCATGATCTCCTCCTTTGACTCTTGCAAGATAGTACATATACCGCGGAGCAAAAACAAAAAGGCCGATGCCTTGAGTAAACTTGCATCCGTAGCATTTTGTCATCTATCAAAAGAAGTCCTAGTTGAAACCTTGCAAGCCCCGGCCATCCAACAGACGGAACCGGTCATGTCAGTTTCTGTAATTGAAAAATCCTGGATGACTCCGATCGTGGATTACTTGAAAGAAGGAAAACTCCCGGAAGACAAAGCTCAGGCTCGGAAGTTGAAAGTCAAAGCGCTTCAGTATCAGATTCATAATGGGCAACTTTACCGAAAGACCTTTTTAGGTCCGCTCTTAAAATGCTTAACGCCAGAAGAAGCCAGCTATGTCATACGAGAAATCCATTGGGGGATATGCGGCATTCATGCCGGACCGAGAATGGTTATAGCCAAAGTAATGAATGCCGGATATTTTTGGCCAGGCATGCACCAGAGTGCGGTGAACGAGTTGCAATCATGTGAAGACTGCCAACGCCACGCCCCCGTTAGCCATCGAGCCAAGAACAACCTCGTTCCGGTGACATCAGCATGGCCCTTCCAGAAATGGGGGATTGATATTGTTGGTCCTTTCCCGGCCTCCACTGGGGGAGTAAGATTCTTGTTGGTAGCCATTGATTATTTCACAAAATGGGTTGAAGCCAAGCCTCTCCGGACCATCACAGGGGAGCAAGTGTTGAGGTTTGCCTGGGAGAACATAGTGTGCAGATATGGAATGCCGATGTGCATAGTCAGTGACAACGGAAAACAGTTCGCCGAGAAACCATTCAAGACGTGGTGCGAGAGAATGTGTATCGAACAAAGCTTCGCTTCGGTTTCCCATCCCCAAGCCAACGGACAAGTAGAAAGAGCCAACCGCAGCATTGTGGAGGGCATCAAGAAACGCTTGGGGAGGGAAGGAGTCTCATGGGCGGACGAACTCCCGCACGTCTTATGGGCACATCGGACGATGCCGAAAACGAGCAATAGGGAAACTCCCTTCAGCCTAACATATGGTACCGAAGCTGTTATCCCCGCTGAAGTAGGGATCCCCACCCCCCGCATGCAGCTCACTCAAGAAGAAAACGAACAAGAACTCCTTCTAAACCTGGATTTGGCCGAAGAAAGAAGAGAGCTCGCGGCAATCCGAGAGGCGAAATATAAACAAGAGTTAGAAAAGCATTATAACTCAAAGGTGAAGGAGGTTCGGTTCAAAGTCGGGGATTACGTCATGCGGAGTAATGAAGCAAGTTTGGTAGAAGGTTCCGGAAAAATGGCACCAAAGTGGGAAGGTCCTTACCTGATTAACACTGCGGGAAGAGACGGTGCATACACACTCAAGAAAATAGACGGAACTATCATACCACGCACCTGGAATGGGATTCACTTGAAGAAATGTTTTCTTTGAAAAGTCTCTTATTTTTAAATAAGACTATGTAATACGGAGCTACGGCCACCGTCACTCTTTTTATTTCCATGTAACGCGGATGGATATACCCGCACCAAATGAATTATGAATTCCAAAAAACCGTGGAGGGTCTTACCCACGGATTGCATAAAATGTTTTTACTATGTCAATCGGAGAAGCACAAAACTCCGGAAAAGAAAATAGAATGAAATTTTCTATCTTTAACAAACGTTGCAACAAGTATCATTTTCGGCCGAACTAGGGATGCTAACCCTAAAAGGAAAGATGAACTGGTCTTGTTCATACTCTTCCTTCATAAAAAAAAAAATTAATTATCCTAACAAAATCAAGACAAATCGGATCCGTATTTTAAAATGAACGTTCTAGAAAAATAAGAAATGTAAAACACATAACATGGACGCATGAATAAGCAAGTGTTTACATCAAAAAACTAACCGGATTTAAATAAACCGGAAGTTACATAGTTATTTACAAAGGATAATTGTTCAAACATCGGTAAAAGCATCATTACATTCATCCCACATAAGGTGCATGCCCCAAGTTACCGGACATGTCCACCTTCCAAGAAACTGAAGCAATTTTAAACTACCAAGGTGCATACCCCAAGAGGCCAGGCATGTCCACCTTACTTCTTCGAAAAGTCATTCGCTTGCAAAACGAAGGGCCTTCTTGATTTCAGAAAGAGGCGCGTTGGCAAGCTTCGGCAGATCTTCTATCACAGGAAAGGTGAGAGTATCAAAACAAGCAACTGCAGCTTTTAATTCTTCCGAAGCATTACGGTTTAACAATGGCACCTCTTTGAAGACGGTCTTCTTCTGTAAAGCATGCACATAACCCGCGTGCAAACCAGAATTAATGCCTACAGCACTCATTGCATTGTTAACCGCAGCAACAGCTGCAGTCATCTCCTTCCCTTTGTGAATATTCTTCGCCAGAAGCTTTGCTCCTTCCGAGAGCATCCAAACTTTCGTTTCCTGAAGACCCTCTTCTTTAACTCTCAAGGAAGCATTCTCCACCTCAAGTTCCGCAATCCGGTCTTTTAAATCAGCCTCCCCTGATTTCAGCGCGTCCCGTTCTGGAAAAAGTGTTAGAAAAAACAAGAGAAACAAAAAACAAGTAAATCAGGAAAAGGACGTACCAGCCATCATGCTCTCATAAGAAAGGCGAGCCTTGTTAAGAGAATCCTCCACCTTCGCCAAAACACTCTTATGCTCTTCGTCCTTTTGTTTCATTGATTCAGAAAAAGCCGTAAACTCCGAAGAAATTTTATCTCTATCCTCCGCAGCAGCAGCAGCAGCTGCTTGGGACGATTGATTTTGAGCAATCAAAAGGTTAACCTTCTCCTGCTGAGATTGAAGATCTTGGGTTAACTGAGCAATTTTCTTCGCCGCCTCCGGACTCTTCTGAACTTTACGCTTCAAAGAGCGAGCTTCCTTCTCCAAACTCTCCCTTACCGTCTCCGCTTCCACCCACCGACGATATAGCTCTGTAACAAAGATGTTTGATTGAGCTTGATTGGTCAAAACCGCAGCTCCCAAATCTGGGTTCGTCATCTTCCGACTCCTTGCATGATCTATCGGAGTGTTGATATTGAAAAGCATGGTTCTGGCCACCAAAGTATCCATCACCGAATCTTTGTTCCGAATATCCCAATCCGGAACAAACTTTTCCTCAGCAGTCGCCGGGTCGATGTCCATGTCATCCGAAAACAAATCTGCATATCGAAAAAAGGACATCAACTCAGGTCCGAACCAAGATGAAGGAAGAGAAGACACTTGATCTTCCTCATCATCTGCAAAACAGTCCGGACCCAAGGATGAGCCCAAATGCGTACCTGAAAAAGTCACCACCTTTGGCCCATGACCTTTTTCCTTATCCGTAACAACCGGATTCTCAACCTCCATGCTTTCCACCTCACTATCAGGGACAAAACCTGAATACGCAGGAGTTGGTTTAGAACGAGCCAAAGCAGCTTCTTCTCTAGAAAACTTACCTCCGGAAATGTGTTCGTCCAATTCTTCCATTACGTTACCTTCGGAATGAGAATCCTTTTTCGCTTTCTTGGACCTGGGCACTGGAAGTGGGTCGGTAGCACGGATTTGAACCGACCCCTTTTTTCTCTTATGAGAGCTGGCCTTCAGAACAACACCTGATAAATCCACACCCGACATAACACCTTTTGAAGAAGATCGATATTGTAAAGCCTCATCCAGATCGCGGAACTCCGGATCACTATCCACATCGTCAAGTAAAGACTTCTTACCAGTTCGTGATCCGGACGAACCCTCAGCATCCTTTAAAGATAATGGACGGGAAGAAGTAGCTTCAGCAGCAATTCGCTCAGGCACGTCCTGAGGAATAGAAGAGGTTGCCTCCGCAACAGATGGCTCGGTCACTTTTCGAGTCGCTTCCGGACGGATTGGTTGGGCTGAAGATGCTATTTGTTTCATAAAAGGAACCTCCTCCTCGCCTTGATCTCCAAAGTCAAAATCCAAAACATCCATGTTCGGAACTTTTAAGGCATCAAGAAGAGACATCGCTACACCTGCGCCCCAAAACAGAAAGTTAGCAAAATAAATAAAGTAATGGTACCGAAGGGGACGAACAGGGCCGAAACTTACGATCACTCTTTCGGCTAATAATCGGCCATTCATTATCCCCTCGGGCCCAGGAAAAACTGACACGACCTAACCAAAGGAAATGCTCGGGGAGGGGACGAATGAGAGATTTATGATCAATCAGGGCACGGACAAGATCTTCATCATAAACGAAGTCTTCATCAAAAGACATCGATTGATCCTTGAATCGCCACCTCATGTCCTCCGGCAAGCAGCGGTCATCCAACCAGAAAAAATTATCTTTCCAGTTCTTCAGACTAGACCGCTCGCCCGAGGATGGGGAAGGAACATTCTTCCGGTGCGCAAATGTGAACCAATCTCCGGCCGTTATAAACTCGTAAAAATAACGAAAAACGTTCAGATCCGGTTTCCGATCTAAGGCCCGGCAAGAAATTTCAAAGTGGTTAATACGGCTGAGGCCGAAGGGGTTAACCTGACAAATATGGACCCTAAAATATTGTAAAACCCTAATCAAGAAACGAGAGAAAGGAACCCTGTAATTCGCGAAATTGCAGACACGAGTATAAAAGGGAAACTTCCCCTGACGGAATGGATATATTGCTTCCCTTTCGGAGGGAAGGATCGGGTGAAGATCTAAAGAAATCCGATAATCCCTAATAAACTTATCCAACTGACGTTGGGTAAGCACACTCACACTCTCCGCGAGATTCTCCTTACCTGGAGCCATTTCATAAATAAGAAGTTTAAGTAAAAGAAATGGACGCACCTTGAGGAAGAAGAAGAGACTCAAGAGAGGAGGGTAACAGCAGAGGAAAAAGATGAGAGAAAAAGAGGGTGAAAATGAAATGGTAAAAACTGATTATATAAGGGTTTGAGTCGGTCACAGGGTAGTCACATCAACCGTCACTTCCCACAAATTCCAACACAAAGGATTTCTACCGTCACAGGTAGGTGACCGACCGACAAATCACAAAGGTCACCCACGCCATGTCATCACCATTCAAAACATACCACGTCGTCGACTCAGACCACTCCCGTAGCGACACGTCATCCAAACAGAACAAAAACTTGAAGTAATAGTTTGCTAAGTCTTTGCAAAGACTTACCAAACTGGGGGACTTGAAGATACATGTCCGAGGCCGGACATAATTCTCAGGACGAACAAAACTTCACTTGAACATACATCTAAATAATGTCCGTCCAACACCCTAAACCTCCGAAGACGAATCTCCATTCAAGTGCGTCTAGACGGATGACGTCATCTAAGTTGACTACTATAAATACCCCATCAAGTACAAAGCCAAGTACGATTTTCTGAACCTTCGTCCTTACTTTCTCTCTCTATTTTCTCTCTCTACCAATACTTATCCTCACGCCGGAGGGTGGTCGCAGAGGGGCCCTCCCATCTCTGCGGCGAGCCTAACGGTTTTCTGTTTTGCAGGACTGTTCTTCAAGTTCTCTCATAAGATCCAAACCCTCGTTTATAGGCTCCGGCCTAGATACGATTCTTTGGCTCTTCAGTTACAGTTAGTCTAGTATCACTCCCACCATTATTAAAAAAGATCCAATCATGAATGGAGATACGAATGTTCCAGATCTTGTCTTCAGAATTCGTGGGATGGTATTTGGAGCAAGTCTTGATGGATGGAGTGTATCAGAATCGAAGCCTTGTCGTTCGCCGGAGGTGATGGTTGTTACGGTGGTGGTGTCAACCGGAGGTGGTTGGTAGGTGGTGGTGGTTATGACAGATGGTGGTAGCAGGTGATTAGGGTTCGAGAGAGAAAGAAAGGAGAGAAGAGTGAAGAACTCCGTGTTGTGTGTGTAACGAATAACTATATTCTTACATTTAAATAAAAGCAAGGGGTAATTTTGTAATTTCATATGAACTTAACGGAGAAAACTAACCCCATTCACTCCGAAGACTATACGAGTAACAAATTGTCAAACCACAGAGACCACCGGTGTAATTTTTAAAAGTTGAGAACTAAAGGTGAAATTTCACCAAACCACAGGAACTATCCGGACATTTTACTCTAAATATTATAAAGGTTAAAGGTTAAGTTGTAGCAACCTAAGTTTTTAAATCTTTTTTTTAAGAAACCAAGTTATTATAAAACTAAACTTTATTATTTTTTTTTGGATTAAAACTAAATTTTATTAATACCTTTGGATTCTATTTTACACCTTTTATTTATTTTTAATTTAAAACTAGAATCTTGACCGTGTCGCGCGTTACGGCGGTGACATCGCGCTTGTCACTTTGTTACACGTGTAACGATGAGGACATTAACATGTGGTGCCTGCACACGACGTTACACATTTTTTACTTTTTTTACACACGTCACGTCTGTGACATCAACATCATTAAACACAGATAAAAAAGTACGATGTCTCGTACGTACGTTGCGTTGTAAAAGTAATTTTGATAGCAATGCAAAGGCGTAAAAATAATTTAGACATTAACGTAGTTAAACATAGATAAAAAAAGTATAATAATGTGTCGCACGTTACGGTGTAAAGTGGTAAAAGTAATTTAAATAAAATGAGGTGTCAAGTTATTAAGTAGAATATGTTGGCGGGTCAAATTTGTCAATTACCAAAAATCAGAAGCGAATGTGTAACTTATTTATAGATAAAGGTTAATATTCTTTCATGTCAAAAGTTTGACGGTGTGTAGTGAAAAAACAAAGGCCGAAATCACCAACCTTTGTTTTTAAGAGTATACTGTTAAATTGCCTTTGTGTATTGAAGCGGGAACTCGGTTGTGATCGGTTCGGTTTATTATGATGTTGGTACTGTATCAGTATTCGGTATAACAATCATAAGAAAAACCCGGAAAACAAAATCAAGATATGACCAAAAGTATATTGAAACAGTTTTATTCGAAGCTTTTCAAGTAGGTGAGTAATGCAATTATATTAGTCAAATAGAGATTATGTTGAGTAATGCAAATATATTAGTCAAATAAAGATTATGTGTTTGTAAACAAAAAAAGGAAAAGAAATAAAACCATTACATTTTAACCCAAAACATAGAAAAAAATAACAATGAATGGGATTTGAACGCTTTGCACCAAAATGAAAAACCGTCTGATCTATTTGTTCTTTTACTTGGGAAGTGGAGCAATAATGTATATCATATTTTCACTTGGTAGCAGGGGCGGACCCAAGCCTAGCCCAAGGTAGGCGGGCGCACCTCTGGGGAAAAAAAATTAGTGCTAAGTTCCGTCGAAAATTTCGTCCGCACCCCTTGGAATTTTTCGGCCCCACCTCTTGGAATTTTTCGACCGCACCCTTGAAATTTTCCGTCCATACCCCTTAGGTAAAAAGTGTTATCAATTTATATTTTAAATTTTTTTAGTAAACTCTTATTTTAAAAATAAATACTACCTAAATTATATAACTTTTAGGGTAAATTACGCTTTTCGTCTTTTATGTTTGTATCAATTGCAATGGATGCCCTTTAACTTCAATAATTACAGACACAGTCCTTTACTTGTAAAACTCGTTACACCCAGATTAAAATTTTCAGTTAAGTATGGCATGTGCCTTGCACATGAGGGCATTTATGTCTTTTTACTCCCTTCTATTTAAATTATAAAAAATAAAAACATATATATCTCTTGCCCTTAAATTATTTAACTCCCATTTATTTGTTAGCATCTTCAATCTTTAAAGTTGAAACCCTAGGTCTGCAATCAGTTGAACAACCACCATAGATTCACCACCGGCCACCTGCAAATCAGTGAACGTTTCATCACCACCACCGCTCTAATTACAAATCATTAAACCAGTTTCACTCCGGTTGGTAAATAACACAACCATCCTATAAACTACAAGCAATACTTTAAAAGCAAAATCAAAATATCATCGCATAAAGCTAAATCAGTTCCTTTAGTTATCGAAATTTAAATGTAAATCAAAACATATAAATAACTGTATAAGAAGAGAACTAGATCGTGAAATCACATCAAACTCCCCACAATCAAAATGTAGATTGCATTTAATTACAATTTCATAACAACATCCAATTAAAAAACAACGAGCCGCAGATCTATAAATCTGATCGACATTGACTTCTGTTCTGTCGGTTATCAAAATTTGATTCAACATTTCAAAAAACTCATAGTAAAAAGCCAGAAAACTAATTGTAAATTACCAAAATTTGATTCAAATTTCAACCAAATCAGATTAAATACTCACTGAAAACAACAATTCGATCGAACGAAAAGCTAACGAATCATAGATCTATAAATCCGAGAAGTTGATCGGAGAAACAAAGCTTGCAAACGTATATGCACTCACTTTCCTTCTCGGAATCTTCAAAGGTCGTCAATCGAGCACCGCGGATTCATGGAGGAAACCGTTGTTTCTTGGTCCTGGGTGGGTACCGGAGGTTGGGGTGGTGGTCGGCCGTTTTACAGAGAAAGACATGAGAGAGAAGAGGGAGAAAGGGGATAAGATTTGGGGATGTGAAAATGAAGGGATAAATAAGATATTTTTAGATATAAATTGTAAAATTACTAACCTACCCTTATGTGCAAGGCACATGTTATACTTAACTGAAAATCATAACCCGGTTAGTACTAAAGGACGTAGAGCGTAATGAGTTTTACAAATAAAGAACTGTGACTGTAATTATCGAAGTTAAAAGGCATCCATTGTAATCCGATACAAACATAAAGGACGAAAAGTGTAATTTACCCTAACTTTTAATACCTAACTAACTAAACCCAAATACTCATACCTTTACCCACTTATAATTCCTAACTAGCTAGCCCACTAAGTCTTAGCCCATTAACCAAACCCAACAATATTTCAAACTATAATAAAATAATTAAAGCCCAAAACCTTTAGAAATTCTCTCCTGCTCTCTCTCTCTCTCTCTCTCTTGCGTCATGCACTGCCAACAAACAACATCACCTAGCGACAACACTCCAGCAGCCGGCGACCACCGTAATCAGCCACCATACCACCGTCGTTTGACACCAAATCTAACCAGAATCCGAACACGGGTAAGTTTCTTTGTTATTTTGATGATTTTGGTTGATATTATAGGAGAAAAAAAGGGTAATAAAGTTGTTAAATAGGTTTGAAATTTTGTGTGTTTTGACGTTGTGTTGGTTGTTTAGATGATTTTTAGGGTGATTATGTTGTTTATATATTTTTAAGGTGATTATGTTGTTTATATATTTTTAGGGTGATTACAACTTACGTTATGATTTCTATGGCTTGAATAGTTGAAAATTAAAATTAAAATTGAAACATTATGTTATTGAGCGATGAACTTATGTTATATAGAGAAAGAATTGCTTAAGAAATTAGTTTTAGATGATGTTTTGGATAGATTTCAAAAAATGAAAACCCGTAGGGCGTCGACGTTTTAATTATGTTTGTAACAAGGTTTGACATGTTTTTGATGATTATATAAAGAGTAAATTACACAGATTGTCCTTTAGTTACACCCTAAATTGCACTCCCTGCCCTTTCCCTTTAATTTGTGCATTCCATGTCCTTTAAATAACAAATTTGCACACTCCTTGTCCTTTTCTCCAAACCCCATCCAACAACCCAGTTAAATGCACCCATGTGCCTCTCACATGATGGGTAAAATTGTAAATAACCTTCCACCTACCCTTAAAACCCCCAGGAGTCTTCTTCCTCCCCACATAAATTAGGGTTTCGATTTCTTCATCAGACTATAAACACTTCCTTACATAAGGATTGCATGTTTTGTTCAAAGTACTCAACACACACAAAACTTCCTCCTCTATCTTTATCTTCCTAATGAAACCCTAAATAACAACTACTGAACTCACATCTTTACTCTCTCACTATCTCGATCTTACTTGCAAACAACATAAACACTTATAATCACCTACAACACCCCTCGGCTCCACCCTCAACCCGCGTTCCTCCGATCGGCGGCCGGTGAACCGGTGCGGTTTCCCTCTCTCTCTCTCTCCCTCTGTAATATCTCCGGCAGACACATCAACCATCGGCGACTCTGGCTCACGGCGGTGGTGGCTTTCAGCAACTCACCCGAACACCACACCCCTCCGATGGTTTACCGATAACGACATGATGGTGATTATCTCCGGTAAGGTTTTATTCTGTACGGGGTCGGGTGTTATGAACCAGATTCAGTCACAAGTTCGAGGCTTGGGTCACGGTTTGTTCGGTGCAGGTTCAAGTTCAGGTTTGGCGGGTCAATGTTTGGTTCAACTCGATTTGGGTCGGGTCCGGGACAAATAGTCAGAGTTCTTCGGGGCAGCTTTGGTATTAAGGGGTAGGTGGAAGGTTATTTACAATTTTACCCATCATGTGAGAGGCACATGGGTGCATTTAACTGGGTTATTAGATGGGGTTTGGAGAAAAGGACAAGGAGTGTGCAAATTTGTTATTTAAAGGACATGGAATGCACAAATTAAAGGGAAAGGGCAGGGAGTGCAATTTAGGGTGTAATTAAAGGACAATCTGTGTAATTTACTCTTATATAAATTTAGTTTGATGTTCGTTTGTTTTACATGACCTGATCTGACCCGACCCGACCCGATACGAACCGATTTTTTTACTTATATACCTATGGGCCTAAAATTTTTAAAAATATTCCGCACCCCATGGAAAAATTACTGGGTCCGCCACTGGTTCATAGATTTCCAGTTGAAAAAAGAAGAGTCAAAAGTGGACTAACTACAATTATTATTCCATATATAAGTTGCAACTTTTTTGTGCATATCTACTTGTACATTGTGCTTTATGAGTTTTTCAAAAAAAATTTTGATTTTTTACTTTTAATCAAAAGGTTTTTACCTTTTTCAATTTTAACCCTAAATAATTTGTTTTTTAACTTTAACCCAAAATTTTTCATTATTTGCAATTTAACTTCGCAACTTTGTCACTTATATTTTTCATCTTTTGTAAATTTTCGTTTTACGTATAGTTCTAAATTTTTCGAGTTAGTTAATAAGACGCAACGTGCATGTGTGGTTCAACGTTTTTACCTCTATTTTTCCATTTTTGACAGGTTCTTCACAACACGCATATCCTAGGTCGAGTCAGTGTTGGTGGTCGATGACGGTTGTGTGACATTAGTACTATTTGACACACCGTTTTACGCCCCGCGCAACGCGGGGTGTGCTTTGGGGGGGGGGGGGGGTTTCAAAGAAAAAATGGTTATGCATATGGTTGTCGTAACGTTGGCTTTGGGGGTTTTTTTTTTAAAAAGATTTTTGTTTTAGTTTTCACACAAAAGTATTTCATAAATTACTTTTAACCCAAAATTATTTGTTTTTTTTACTTTTAACCCAAAACTTTTTATCTTTTGTAATCTATTCTCATAACTTTTTTTTACTTTCAACTTTGATCATTTATAGTTTTCATTTTCCGCAAAATTTTTCGCTTTATGCTTGGTTCTAAATTTTGTGACTTAACACATCGCAACGTGCGTCTTTTGTTTAACGTTTTTACGTTTCGTTCTAAATTTTGCGAGTTAACACGACGCAACGTGCGTGTGTGGGTGAACGTTTTTACATCGTCAATTTTTTCTCCGTTTAACAGGTTTAACATAACGTGCGGGTCCTAGATTGACTTAGTTATAACTAAAGAATTCCCGCCGCATTGCGGCGGGTCGCAATCCTAGTTTATACAATTTAACACATGGTATGTGTTTTTGTCTTATAATGACCGACTCTTTGTTTTAAGTTGAAAAAGAAGAGTCAAAAGTGGACTAACTACAATTTAACACAGGTATGTGTTTTTGTCTTATTATGACCGACTCTGTGTTTTAAGTTTATATAGAATGTGTCCTCAGCATAAAAGTTTTGAAACTCTTGTGATTTTTACACCCTTTATTTATTTTTAATTTGAAATGTTTCCTCAGCATAAAAGTTTGAAACTGTTGTGATGATAGGTTAAGAGTATGTAAGTTCCACGCTAACGTGGCGCAATCTATACGTGTGTCTTTATCTTTTGAGAAAAGAGTTAAATGCTTGGTTGGTCTATGTGGTTTTCAAAAATTTCAGACTTGGTCTTAGTGGTTTACTAATTATACGTTTGGTCTCAAAACTTGTCAAAAATGCACTCGGTTGGTCCCCAGCCCTAACATCAGTTAAATTTCTCAGTTAACTATGTGTGAAATGACTATATTACCATTGAACAATTAAAAAAAATAAAAAAATGAGTTAAATATCTCTATGATCCCTCCCATCTTCTTCCCCCACCTTCAATCCATCACCACCACCTCCACCTTCAATCCATCACCACCACCACCTTCACCTCCACCTCCACCGTCACCTTCAACCAAGCTCACCCCCACCATTCAATTAACAATGCATAAAAAGAGCAAGGACCAGTTTTGCATAACCATATTACCTACCACATGTTACATTATACATCACCCGATCAATACACACCCCTTTTCGTCCTCACACAAACCCTAATTTAGAAACCTTCAACCTCTCAATCCATCAATGGCGGACAACGACCTAAAACCTAATTATTCCTCTTCAGAAGACGAATCAGAAGACCTTTCCGACACTGAAGACGAATCAAAAACGACTCACCTCTGCATTTCCTAGAGAGAGACCAGCGAAGTGAGAAAGATTGGCAGCGACGGCGGTGACATTCGGGTTCCGGCCTCCCTCTACGGCGGCGGTGGTTGTTTCTCCGGCCAGATTCGTGGCGGTAGAGGGAGTTGTGGCCTTCGGAGGTGTATGTAACGGCGGATAAGACATCAGCAGCCAAAGGTTTTCACCTTGGAGACGCAACCAAAGGTGAGGACGATGCCGGTGACGGATGGCGACAACAGTCGCCGGACCTCCAATTCAAGACTTATGCGAATCTGTGTACGGTGTTGCAAGTTTGGTTGTCGATCGCCAGTTTGATGGTGATGGAGGTGTCGCCGAAGAGAATTAGGATTTGATTGGTTGTGGTGGATAATGGATTTGCTATTAAAATTGGGTGGTGGTGCTTGTAGTGGTGGTGGTGTAGGGTAGAAGAAGAAGAAGAAGAAGAAGAAGAAGAAGAAGAAGAAGAAGAAGAAGAAGAAGAAGAAGAAGAAGAACTGGTAGGGTAGAAGATGTACAGAGAGTGCAGATGATGGAGATGAAGATGCTGATGGTGATAAAGAGGGTTTTGTAAATAAGCAAGGGTATTTTGGTCATTTAACATTGACTTAACTGAGAAATTTAACTGATGTTAGGGCTAAGGACCAACCGAGTGCATTTTTGACAAGTTTTGGGACCAAACGTATAATTAGTAAACCACTAGGACTAAGTTTGAAATTTTTGAAAACCACACGGACCAACCAAGCATTTAACTCTTTGAGAAAACATAATGAAAAGTTTTCACCAGGATATTTAGTCAAGTGGCTATTTCTATTGACTATTGATACACGAGTTCACCCTAAAATAATGAAAAGTTTTTAAGTGGCTATTTTTATTGATACACGAGTTCACCCTTATAAATAATGAAAAGTTTTAACAAGGATATTTAGTCAGTTGGCTATTTTTATTGGAAAAATCACTAAAATATAATACACGTTCACCCTTAAATAATGAAAAGTTGTAACAAGAATATTTGGTCAAGTGGCTATTTTTTTTTGAAAAATCACTAAAATATAATGCACGAGTTCCCCTTAAATATTTACGTAATAGAACTGCATAAATGAAGATAGAATAGATGATCAAACGACATTAGACCGGATAAAAAATCCTAGAAAAGTTAAATTAAAAAGAGAAAAACGGATAAAAAAACACGTGTAAATTTAGCCTGCGGATAAAACACCAAATTTAAATAAGCTAGCATATGAAAAAAAAAAAAGCTAAGTTAGCTGACGGCTAAAAACGGACGTGAGGGACCGGGGGGGGGGGGGTAAATTTAGTCGCCGACTGATTTAAGCCACAGTTTCGATTTACAGGTGTTTTAATCAGACTCCGTTATGTGAACCACTTTATACTTAACCATGAGTTTTTGTGCATGTTAAACCCGTCATTTTAACTAGTGGATTTGGTTTGACATCTCTTGGTTAACACTTTTTGAGCTTGTGTGCAGTGGCGACTTTGATGGTGTGCGGGGAGGACCTCTGCACAAGGCTCGTGATTTCGAGGGGCACTTGATTTAGAAAAAAATCCGATAATATATATATATATATATATATATATAGAAAGTGTAACATACAATAGGGCTTATTGTACGCTCGTACGCGATTGTGAAATCACATGGTATAAAAAAACATGTTGGAAATCGCATGTTGCTACTTTTGATGAAATCGCATGTTTGTTTTTTGTAGCAATTTCGCATGTTGGTAAATATGATGAAATCGCATGTTGGAATATAAAGCAGTTTTTCATGTTGGTTTTTTAAGTAAAATCGCATGTTCAAGAGTGAATTCGCACAAGATCGTACGGTTGGGATGATCGTGTACATTTTGTACGATAAGAGCCATTGTACATTAACCTGTCTCTCTCTCTCTCTCTCTCTATATATATATATATATATGGAGCCGCTAAAATAGAAACCACATCCAGTTGTAAGAACCGCGAGAACCACTATCAACCA
Source organism: Helianthus tuberosus (assembly GCA_030545235.1). Classification (NCBI taxonomy): domain Eukaryota; kingdom Viridiplantae; phylum Streptophyta; class Magnoliopsida; order Asterales; family Asteraceae; genus Helianthus; species Helianthus tuberosus. Next base: position 205,366,443 of record CM060400.1, read on the forward strand.
ATCACAATAAAGGGTAATTTGGTCATTTACTTCAAATGTCCAATCCCTATCTCTCTTTTCATTTAATGATCTCTTATTCTCTCTCTATTAAATCAAATATGATTTCTCTCTCTATTAATTCAAATGTGCATTCTCTCTCTATTCAGATCTCCAAAAGTTTGTATACATTCAAAGTATGCTTTCTCTCTCTCTCAGATCTTGAAGATCAAGTCTGGAAATGCCCTTTTTCTTTTGATTCACGACGACCTCCACCGTCACCCCTTCCGTCGCCACCTATTCAGGTCACCCACACCCCTATCACCACTGACGGCGGCGCCCCCTCGTTTTTCTCCGGCGACGGTGATGCCAAACGTCCCCTCATGCCCACCGGCAACCGGCTTTGTGAATCGGTGTTTTGAGCTTCTGACTGTTCGCAGTGGTGTGGCGGTGGGTGAGATGAGTTTGCGGTGGGTTTGGTGGTGTGGCGGTGGGTTTGGTGGGTGTGGTGGTGTGGCGGCAGTGGTTGATGTCGACGACTCCGATGTTGGGTTTTGACGCCGACGGCTCCGATGTTGGCGGTTGAATCCGATGGTATTTTGGTATGTTGGGTGTTTTTTTTGTGTGTGTGTCTTAAATCGGATGGCGGTGTGTTCTTGAATCTGATAGGTTTTTGCTATGTTGGGGGTGTTGATATGTGTTCTTTGATCTCGGTTTTGATTTGTTTTGATTTGATATGTTGGGGGTTTTTTATTTGTATTCTTGAATATGATGGTTTTTTTATATGTTGGGGGTTTTAATTTGTGTTCTTTGAATATGTGGGTTTTGATACGATCGATTGGGTGGCGATGATGCAAAAAAAAAGTAGATTTTGATGACGATGGCGCGGCAAGGACGGCGGAGGGTAGGTTTTTTGAACCTACTGTAACAATTCTCATCAAAAGTCTTAATTATTATTTTAATTTGGCCAATAGGAAACCCTAATTAAGAAACCCAAGGGATTCTGAACAAACCCTAAAATTTTCATAATTTACAGAATCAGGATTAGGGGCCCTAAAACTCAAGGGGGGTATACCCTAGTTAATAATTATCAACAATTACTCGCTGTCAAAATGTTAAAATAAGAAATTGTCAAGTCAGCAAGGCTAGTCCCAACCGTGGCTACTCTATGAATCATAGGCAACCCTTACGGACCGTAAGGGTTATTTGTTACGGTCCGTAAGGGGTGGCAATTTTCGGGTATAAATAGCAGACATTGGTACTTGAAATTTGGCATATGATCGACGAAGAAATTCGTTTCCTACATCGAATTACTTTCTGTTTATCACAATTAACACACACTAATCACGAAGTGCTGCCGCAATCAGGGTAATAACTCGATCGCTATTACGATTCAACGTTCGATCGATTATAATTATCCAACGATTGTTTAAGTGCCGCTCAAATTGAGTTTATACTTTGTTATTCATCGTGATTTCGACTTGAATGTTTGAGTGCTGTTCGAATTCGGACTATACTCTGTCATTCGTTGTGAATCCGCTGAATTGTTAAGTATTGCACTAATAAATCGTTGTGAGAATTTAATCTCGTGAATTGACGTAACTGCTGTATTAGTTACTAACCTGTTTGTGTGTGCATTATTATTTAAATTAGGTTAATCAAGGCTAATCAGTAGGCTTATACTCTGCTCGTTAAATTTACAATGTGAGTCATTCTCTTTTTATCAAATGTTTTACAATACTCCAAATTATTTTCAAAGGTTATAATTACAGTGATTAAGTTTATGTAATCACCAAATTACAGCCGGTATGTGGGGTATTGTGCACATTACTACAGTTGTTATCACTTTAGGTGGGCGAACTTAAAACTAGTGATATTCGTCATTCATTGGGGCAGCCAATGGTGATATGACCACAGTCACCGTAAAGATTCGAGTGACAAATACTGTGGGTAGTTGGTTTGATATCAGAAACATTGTAATATCTCTTAATACTGTGAATTATAACAAAACGAGTCGTTTTAGTAAAACTGAATGATTCACTCAGTATTTCCCTGCTGACAAAATTTTTTTTAACATGTTTCAGGTAATCTGTTGTGAGCACAGGAAAAGTGCCGTGAAACACTACAAGCTTAGAAAGTGGCTCAATGTAAATAAATAAAGAAACATGTTTTAAGAAATAAAGGATTTCCTAGTGAAATCACTTATTTGTAAATTATGGGATTTATCCCTATATTATATATAAACGAGCAGTTTTACTATTAAATCGATTCTGTTTAAAAAGACTTCCGCTGTCACGTAATTAGATACCATCGGATTTCCTGCCTCGCGGTTCTGGACCGGGTCAAACCGGGGCCACGGGCCGTGACAGGAAAAGGTGGTATCAGAGCCACTGATTTAAGCTTACTATTGATTTTAGCCTATTAAAATAATTGAAAGATACTTATGAAATTTAATTGCTATTCTGTGAAAATATGTTTTATTAACTGATTAATTGTTGAGTTACAGTATGGGTAAGCAAAAGATTTCTGCTATCTACCACAAATTAGATACTACACCTACAGAAAAAGGAACCTCTTCCTCCAAACACCCAGCAGATCTGGAAGAAGGAATTTTTGTCCGTAAATCAAATTATGAAAATCCTCTCACCCAAGATAAAAGAAATTTGATTCTTAGAAAGGGACAGGAGAAAATAAAGTAACCCCAAGTCAAGAAAGTGAGGTTTAATCTAGAAATCCAGGAATTAGGCAATAAGACACCTTGGGAAGACACATTAGATGAAAAATGGGCAAATCTTTATATGCTAGCTACCGTAGCAGAAAATGCAAACCTTTAAAATATCAATAAGCCTGGTATAGTAGAAAATTAATCCCTAGTAAATAAATAAATTATAATGTGTTCACTTTCCTGTAGTATTTTGTACAAATCAATATGCAATAAACTTTAATGTTTATTTGTTAAACTTTGTTCCAAAGTTTTAACTTAGCATTTTGTGCATTTTGCATATATGCTGTCCAGCATGAGTGAGAAATCGGAAGCATTTCAGAATCTCAACCTCTACCCAGTACCAATTGAAGTCTCCCACGACTTTACTGGTTATATTGCTGACATAGAGGAACCCCTGGAATTCCAAGCTCCACCGCTGGAAAAAACAAAACTTAAAAAGAGAAGAAGATATGTAGGATGGAGGAAAGTGCGCAGGAGAAAGCCAGCTACTAGGAAACTCCCCAAAATAGTAAACCCTATAGAAAAAGGAAAAGGAATAGAAATCGGAGAAAGTTCTAAACCAGCAGAGATAGAAATCAGGAAAGATTACAAACAAAAAGGAATAGAAATTGGAGAGAGTTCTAGACTAACCGAAGATATCACATTTCAAGACGAAATAGACCGTTTACTGGCAAATTGTGATGTTATTAGCCCTATCCATAATAATCTATACCCTTACATAGAAACCCAACTTCCTGTAAATCTGGAACCAGCTATTCCAAGACCCACTAATCCACACTCGACCTTTAGGTCAAATGGAAGAATGGTGGACAAATGACTGGCAATTCGAAAATATCATCAATAGTCCTTATTCTTTCCTTCCACAGTGGGATCCAGAACCTATCCCCAATCCTCCAATGAGCAACGAAAACTTAGCCGAACTCCGTCAGTTCGGTGAAGAGCTGATAGGTACAGGGAATAGGATCCGGGAAATGGGGGAACAAATTTCCTGGAAGTACGACGAAAGGGAGCGTCGCTACTAAACTGCCAGTTGACCAAAGAATAGTGGGGTTGGGAAGAATGTCTGTATAATAATAATAATAGTCAAATATAACTCTGTAAAATGGGAAATAAAACATTGTAAGATAAACGGTGTGTATGGATACCTATATAATATATAAAGCAAAATAGAAGTCAAAACATCGACGATTTTGGATATATATCTGTGTTGCCAGATTTTATGTGCTTCTGTGTAATTGTTTTATTTACAATCATTTGATACTAATAAGTTATATCTACAATAATTATCAGATGGAAAACGCTAGTAATGAACCAGTTAATGAAGGGAATCAATCTGAACAAAATCAGGAAAACCAGTATATGACTAGACAAGATATTGAAAATATTGTTGCTCAAGGGATAGCCAATGCTATTCCAGCATTCGTTGCTGCTGTTAAAAATCCAATAGAACCGCAACAAATCATTCCTAGTAAACGTACTCATGAAGATAATGTTAGTCATGGTGTAAATGGAGGAGGCAATCATGACGATAATAATCCATTACAGGCTCCACCTCCTAAGAAAATGAAAGCCGCAACACCTGGTTGCACTTTCAAAGAATTTCTTGCTTGTAAACCTGCTGAATTTGCAGGCAATGAAGGAGCAACTGCAGTACTGCGTTGGTTAGAGAAAACCGAAGCAGTAATTGCAATAAGTAAGTGTTCCGAAGAAGATCAGGTCATGTACGCATCAAATCTTTTCAAAGAAGGGGCGTTAGAATGGTGGAACACGGTGCTACAAGCAAAAGGAAGAAGGATAGCTTATGCTATAGGTTGGGAAGAATTTAAAATTCTTGTAGAAAGAAAATATTGTCCTGAATATGAAAAGGAACAAATGGCAAATAAGTTCCTAAACCATCGTATGGTAGGCGTAGAGTGTCGCAGTTATACTTCGACATTCTTTGAATATGCTAGAGTGGTACCAACACTGGCTTCGCCAGAACCGGTACTCATTTCTCGCTACATTTGGGGATTGATTAGTGAAATCCGCAATATCGTTAAAGCTGCGAGACCTCGCACTATTGACGATGCTGTGGAACTAGCTAATACCCTAACTGATGAACTAGTGCGCACAAGAGAAGAAGGTCGAAAGAAGGAATTGGCTCAAAAGATTACCCAAGGATTTCGTGTGGGTAATGATAATAATAGGTTCAAGAAAAGAGGAAGGAGACAATCTGCACAACCGCCTTTCTGTAGAAATTGCAAAAAGAATCATTTTGAAAAATGCAATGTAATTTGCAACTTCTGCAAAATGACAGGACATCGTGAAGAAAATTGCAAAAAGAAAACCATAGTCTGCTATAACTGTGGAGAAACAGGACATTATAAAACAGAATGTCCTAAATTGATTAAAGCCACAGACAATAAAGGCAAACCAGCTGATGGAACAACAAAGAAGAATGCCTGAGCATTCCAGCTAACTACTCAAGAAGCTGAACTAATCCCTGACGTTATAGCTGGTACGTTCTTGGTTCACGACGTTTATGCAAAAGTATTATTTGACTCTGGTGCAAACCAAAGTTTTATCAATACTTCATTTTGCCAAGCCCTTAATTTACCATTAACCACCCTTAGGCAAATTTTTACAGTCGAAACGGCAGATGGGAATTCTGTTAACATAAATAAGGTTTTGCAAGAAGGAAAGATAGAACTGTTAGGCCATAAGTTTTCTGCAAACCTGTTACCTATGAAATTAGCCGAATTCGATGTTGTGTTAGGAATGGATTGGTTAATAGCCAACCATGCTCGAATCCTTTGTGATAATAATTCCATAGAAATTCAATCACCGACCGGAGAAATGATTAGGATCATAGGAGATAAACCACGTAAGCCCATGAAGTTCATATCAGTAATGAAAGTTGCTAATTATGAACGAAAACAAGGAATAGTATATATGATTTCAGTAATCGTTAGTACTAAGGGTAAAGAACTTAAGGAAATTCCTGTAGTTTCAGAGTATCCGGATGTATTCCCAGAAGATTTACCAGGATTACCTCCAGACAGGGAAGTAGAATTTAGGATTCATCTAATTCTAGGAACTACACCGATAGCCAAGGCACCTTATCGGTTAGCACCTACAGAAATGTTAGAACTGAAAAAGCAGATAGATGAATTACTAAGTAAAGGATTCATACAACCTAGTTCATCCCCTTGGGGAGCACTAGTGTTGTTTGTGAAAAAGAAAGATGGATCGATGAGAATGTGTATCGATTATAGAGAATTGAATAAGGTTACAATTAAGAATCGATACCCATTACCTAGGATTGACGATCTTTTTGATCAACTTCAAGGCGCTAGGTATTTTTCTAAGATAGATTTAAGATCTGGATATCACCAGTTAAAAGTACAAGAAGAAGACATACCTAAAACTGCTTTCAGAACTAGGTATGGTCATTATGAGTTTACAGTCATGTCCTTTGGACTAACAAATGCCCCAGCAGCATTTATGGACATGATGAATCGGATCTGTAAACCATACTTGGATAAATTTGTAATCGTATTCATCGAAGATATACTTATTTATTCCAAAAGTCAGGAAGAACATTGCGAACATTTGCATGCACTCTTAACTTTGTTAAGAAAGGAAAAGCTTTATGCAAAATTTTCGAAGTGTGAATTTTGGTTAAAGGAAGTGCAATTCCTAGGACATATGGTAAATCACGAAGGAATTCACGTAGATCCTGCTAAAATAGAAGCAATCACCAAATGGAAAGTCCCACAAACAGCTATGGAAATTAGAAGTTTTCTAGGCTTAGCTGGATACTACATACGATTTATTAAGGATTTCTCTAAGATAGCTGTACCTTTGACTAAGTTAACCTGTAAAGCCACTAAGTTTGAATGGGGACATAGGCAAGAAGAAGCTTTTAAGATTTTAAAGCATCAATTGACGAATGCTCCAATTTTAGCATTACCCGAAGGAACAGAAGATTTTGAAGTATATTGTGATGCTTCAAAATTAGGATTCGGATGTGTGTTGATGCAACGCAAAAAGGTAATTGCGTATGCCTCACGGCAGTTGAGAAAGCACGAGGAGAATTATACAACTCATGACTTAGAATTAGGAGCCATAATTTTTGCCTTGAAAATTTGGAGACATTATCTGTACGGAAGTAAGTTTACTGTCTATACAGATCATAAAAGTTTAAGGTATATATTTGGGCAGAAAGAATTAAATATGAGGCAAAGAAGATGGATGGAAGTTCTAAGCGATTACGACTGTGATATTCAATATCACGAAGGAAAGGCAAACGTAGTTGCAGATGCCTTAAGTCGTAAGTATCAGGAAAAACAAAAGCGAGTCCGTGCTCTTAGATTAAATCTACAAGTAGATTTAATGGAACAATTAAAGAAAGTTCAGGAAACAGCAATCAAGGACGATGCTGAAGGTATGAAAGGTTATATAAAGGAACTAGAGCAAGGAAATGATGGAATTTGGAGATTCCACAAGAAACGAATTTGGGTACCTAAGCAAGGAGAATTAAGAAATAAAATTTTAGAGGAAGCCCATAAATCTAGGTATACTATGCATCCAGGAAACAATAAGATGTACCAAGATTTAAGAAAGAACTTCTGGTGGATAGGAATGAAGAAAGATATAGCAAGATATGTTTCTAAGTGTCTTACTTGTTCACAAGTAAAGGCTGAACATCAGAAACCTTCAGGACTACTACAACAATTGGAAATGCCGATATGGAAATGGGAACTTATAACAATGGATTTTGTTACTAAGTTGCCTAAAACAAGAAAAGATAATGATGCGATTTGGGTAATTGTGGATCGATTAACCAAATCAGCTCATTTTCTACCAATGAAGGAAACCTTTAGCATGGAAAGGTTAGCCAAGTTGTATGTAGACGAAGTGGTATCTTTACATGGAGTCCCACTCTCCATTGTATCAGACAGGGATAGTCGTTTTACTTCTCATTTTTGGAAAAGTTTCCAACAAGCTATGGGAACTCGACTAAATCTGAGTACGGCATATCATCCTCAAACGGACGGACAAAGTGAAAGAACCATCCAAACTCTAGAAGACATGCTCCGAGCATGTGTAATAGATTTTGGTGGAAATTGGGACGATCACTTACCATTGATCGAATTCTCCTATAATAATAGTTATCATTCAAGTATTGAAACTGCTCCATTCGAGGCACTATATGGAAGAAAGTGCAGAACTCCAGTTTGTTGGGCAGAAATAGGAGAAAGTCAATTGTCAGGTCCTGAGATAGTGCAAGAGACGACCGACAAGATTACTCAAATCAAGAAAAGACTGAAGACTGCTCGAGATCGTCAGAAGAGTTATGCAGATAATCGCCGCAAGCCGTTAGAATTTCAAGTTGGAGATAAAGTACTCTTAAAAGTTTCTCCTTGGAAAGGAGTTGTTCGATTTGGTAAGAAAGGAAAGCTAAGTCCCAGGTATGTAGGACCATTTTTAGTGATCCAACGTATAGGACCAGTTGCTTATCGTTTACAACTACCAGAAGAATTAGCTAGAGTACATGATGTATTTCATGTATCCAATCTCAAGAAATGTCTATCAGACGAATCTTTGGTAGTACCTCTTCAAGATATAGAGGTAAACGAAAAGCTGAAATTTGTTGAGAAACCTCTTCAAATTGAGGAACGAAAGATCAAGTTTCTCAAACATAAACGACTAGTTTTAGTCAAAGTCAAATGGAATTCAAAAAGAAGAGCTGAATACACTTGGGAGCTGGAATCAGAAATGAAGAGATAGTATCCTCATTTATTCCAGTAAATCTCGAGGACGAGATTTTTATTAAGGTAGGGAGAATGTAACAATTCTCATCAAAAGTCTTAATTATTATTTTAATTTGGCCAATAGGAAACCCTAATTAAGAAACCCAAGGGATTCTGAACAAACCCTAAAATTTTCATAATTTACAGAATCAGGATTAGGGCCCCTAAAACTCAAGGGGGGTATACCCTAGTTAATAATTATCAACAATTACTCGCTGTCAAAATGTTAAAATAAGAAATTGTCAAGTCAGCAAGGCTAGTCCCAACCGTGGCTACTCTATGAAACATAGGCAACCCTTACGGACCGTAAGGGTTATTTGTTACGGTCCGTAAGGGGTGGCAATTTTCGGGTATAAATAGCAGACATTGGTACTTGAAATTTGGCATATGATCGACGAAGAAATTCGTTTCCTACATCGAATTACTTTCTGTTTATCACAATTAACACACACTAATCACGAAGTGCTGCCGCAATCAGGGTAATAACTCGATCGCTATTACGATTCAACGTCCGATCGATTATAATTATCCAACGATTGTTTAAGTGCCGCTCAAATTGAGTTTATACTTTGTTATTCATCGTGATTTCGACTTGAATGTTTGAGTGCTGTTCGAATTCGGACTATACTCTGTCATTCGTTGTGAATCCGCTGAATTGTTAAGTATTGCACTAATAAATCGTTGTGAGAATTTAATCTCGTGAATTGACGTAACTGCTGTATTAGTTACTAACCTGTTTGTGTGTGCATTATTATTTAAATTAGGTTAATCAAGGCTAATCAGTAGGCTTATACTCTGCTCGTTAAATTTACAATGTGAGTCATTCTCTTTTTATCAAATGTTTTACAATACTCCAAATTATTTTCAAAGGTTATAATTACAGTGATTAAGTTTATGTAATCACCAAATTACAGCCGGTATGTGGGGTATTGTGCACATTACTACAGTTGTTATCACTTTAGGTGGGCGAACCTAAAATTAGTGATATTCGTCATTCATTGGGGCATCCAATGGTGATATGACCACAGTCACCGTAAAGATTCGAGTGACAAATACTGTGGGTAGTTGGTTTGATATCAGAAACATTGTAATATCTCTTAATACTGTGAATTATAACAAAACGAGTCGTTTTAGTAAAACTGAATGATTCACTCAGTATTTCCCTGCTGACAAAATTTTTTTTTAACATGTTTCAGGTAATCTGTTGTGAGCACAGGAAAAGTGCCGTGAAGCACTACAAGCTTAGAAAGTGGCTCAATGTAAATAAATAAAGAAACATGTTTTAAGAAATAAAGGATTTCCTAGTGAAATCACTTATTTGTAAATTATGGGATTTATCCCTATATTATATATAAACGAGCAGTTTTACTATTAAATCGATTCTGTTTAAAAAGACTTCCGCTGTCACGTAATTAGATACCATCGGATTTCCTGCCTCGCGGTTCTGGACCGGGTCAAACCGGGGCCACGGGGCGTGACACCTACAACCCCACTTTTGCAGCCTTTTGATTATCGGAAAATCTGAGCCACACTCCGTTTTTTTTCGAGATACGCATTGTTTTGATGTTGTTTTTCTTTATATTTTTTCCCCAGTCGATGATGATAACAACCTATTTGAGACACCTACCGAGTTTGTGATTTCTAGGTGCGTTCGTTTTGCGTAAAAAAATTGTGAAAAAAAAAGTTAGACCGTAAACTTTTTAACGAAAAACGTAAAAAGAAAAAGTAAAACGCAAAAAGTAAAACGTAAAAAGTAAAAAGTAAAACGTAAAAAACGTAAAACATAAAAACGTAAAAAGTTTTACGTAAAACGTAAAAAGTAAAACGTAAAAACGTAAAACGTAAAAAAACGTAAAACCTAAAACGTAAAAACGTAAAAAGTTTAACGTAAAACGTAAAAAGTTTAACGTAAAAAGGTAATACGTAAAACATAAAAAGTAAAACGTAAAAAGTTTAACGTAAAACGTAAAGTTTTTAACATAAAACGTAAAAAGCTTAACGTAAAAACTTAAAATGTAAAAATGCAAAACGTAAAAACGTAAAACCTAAAAACATAAAACGAAAAAAGTTTAACGTAAAACGTAAAAAGTCTAAAAAATATGTAAAAAGATATGAATTTAAAAATGATTTTAATAAAAAAAATTATGTTTAAAAAATAAAACTAATATAATAATACAAAAAAATAATAAAAAAACAATAAAGATAAAAAGACAAAATAAAGTAATTTTACTATACTACCCTTTTAGATTAAAATATTAATGACATAATAAAATAAAAAATATTTAATATTAATTTTAGTTACTTTTAATCTCATTCATCCATCTTGTTGATCTAATGGTTAGGAACTGATTCTCACGGTTCTTACAACTGGAGGTGGTTTTCATTTTAGCGGTCTCCTATATATATATAGAGGAAGGTTAACTTACATTACGGCTTAACGTACATCACGTACGACAGGTAATTACGCACGTTCATTTTAAAATCACGCACGTTATAACTCAAAAATCCAAAATCACGCATGTTGAAACACAATAATCACGCATATTGAAAACATTAATCATGCATGTTATATAACAAATCACGCACGTTGTTGTACGTGAAGTACGTTAAGCCGTAATGTACAATATACTTTCTCTCTCTTTCTCTCTCTCTCTCTCTCTCTCTATATATATATATAGGGGAGGGTTAGATAGAAAACCCTAAAAATTTGAGAAAACCCTAGAAAACCCAACCTCCCGACTTTTTTTTTTTTGAAAAAAATAACATATGTAATATACATGTTTTTAAGAGTTTTGAGCCAAAAAAATAAAAATAAAAAGCGCCGAGTGTTTTTTTTTTTTAAATAAACAAGTTTCAGCAACTTTTTGTCTAACACATGTTAGTGATGAAAGTTGCTGAAATTTGTTTATTTTTTTTAAAAACATCCACTCGGCGCTTTTTTGATTTTTTTGGCTCAAAACTCTTAAAAACATGTATATTACATGTGTTATTTTTTTCAAAAAAAAAAAAGTCGGGAGGTTGGGTTTTCTCAAATTTTTAGGGTTTTCTATCTAGCATTGTCCTATATATATATATATATATATATATATATATATAGGCTAATTATAATGAGAAAACCCATTCCAGTTGAGAAAACCCAGGAAACTCTCACATGTGGCTAGGATTGATCCACGTTTGATATTAGTTTGATAGGAGACAAGGGCATTTTCGTCATTTTCTTTTAACCTTTTGATTGTATGAAATGTGTAAGTCTGTACACGCAGACTTTTCTTCTTCTTTTCATCTTTCTCACGTTTAATACCTTTGTACTTGTATAATCTCTCACATATCTTCTCTTTTGCTTTATTACATATCCATAGGCTCCATATCTCACATCTCATTTATCCCAACCAGAGAAGTGGAGTGAAAGAAAGAAACCATACTCACCATTGAAGAGTTTTTGCATTTAACATGACTGATTTGAACAACCAACAACCTCGGACTGTTGCCGGTGGTACGGGGACACTCAATGATCATCCGGGTTCACCATTAAATGTTGTCCCACATAATCTTTTACCTGATTTTGCATTTAATGAAGATGAAGATGCATTGGGTGAGAGTAGAATTTTTGAAGATCCTGAACCTATTTCTTCAGAGTTTGCAGGTGAGTGATACTTTTTTTTTTCAGTTTTATTAAATGTACAGCTTTAAATGCATACGAGTAGTTGTGTAAATTAAGGTTTTCTTGTTTAGATTTTCATTGGATTCTTCTTGATTTTTTTTTTGTTTTTTGGTATTTTTTTTATGTGTAGCCTCAGTTCTGAATCAAAATGGCACAAATAGTGATGAGGATGGTGTTCAGAATTGTACTTTTACACAGCTGCTATCCACAGGTCATTGTTTATGTGAAACCATGAATTTTTTTCTATAGGGTTATTGTAACACCCCTAGTTTTAATGTTTGTAGTTTGTTATTATTATTATTTTTTGTTTTTTTGTTGGTAGAGGAGGAAAAAAAAACAGATGATGTGTTGGTTAGTTTGGTTGAAAATGTGGTAAACTTGTAGAAGGTAAAAACAAGTGTAACCATTTTTATTTTTTATTTTTATGAAACAAGCTTTTATATTTTATAGAAGGTAAAAACATGTGGTTACACTTGTATTAATTTTTTATATTTTTGGAAGGGGAAAACATTCGAGATTACATTTTTTGATTACATAAAAAAATGCACCAGCATCTACACTTTTTGATGAGATAAAAAAAATGTGCCACCATGTTTTGTTTGCATTTTAGGAAAACGTGTTAAACTTGTATTGAGAATACAGTAAAAAGCATCAGTTTGTTAGGTATCATGTTACAAGTAATTTTTTTTAACCTATACCTGTTAAAATTTATTAAACAATACATTTTTTGTAGGTATTCATGCGGACGAGGAAGTTTATGTTCACCACACACCCAATGGCACTAGAATGTGATGTCCTAATGTTCCTATTGTTTTAAAGTCTGTTGTTGGTTGTGTATATGAAACGTGGAAGGACGTTTTCAGTATGTACAAGGACTATGCTGTGTATTTTGGGTTTTCTATTCGTAAGGGGCAAACCAAGAGATGGAAAGGGTTTTGCAAACTGGCACTTTTTTCCCTTTAACATATTATTAACTTTTGTTTATTTTCTTCGTCGCGCAGGTACAACATGATTTTTGTTCCTTTCACTGGGGTTGATAATCGTAAACAATGTGTGACATTCGGTGCTGGCTTGCTATTCAATGAAACCACTGAGTCTTACAAGATCATGTGAAGCCATCTACATTTGAGACGTGTTGCAAACTTTTGATGGAGGAATATGGGTTACAAGATCACGACTGGTTGAATGATATGTACTCAATTTGGGACCAATGGGTACCTGCCTACTTCCGTGATATCCCAATGTGTTGTCTGATGAAGACTACATCAAGATGTGAAAGCTCTAACTCAAGCTTCAAGGTCAACTCTTCTAGCGCTAACACACTAGTTAGCATTGTTTGTTGAGGTTTTTGCCATTGTTTGTTGAGATTAAGAAATAGGTGGTACTTAGTTGGATTATCCTTGTTAGTATGTTAATGACATTTTCGGTAGTATGTACTTGTTGATGTTTGGTTGAATCTGAGAATTTTCTATGTTATGGATTTTTTTGGTTTTATTTTTACCATGTTACATTTTTTTTCCCTGAGATTTTTGTAGACTTTTGCTTTGTTGAATCTGAGAATTTTCTATGTTATGGATTTTTTGGTTTTGTTTTTACCATCTTACATTTTTTCCCTGAGATTTTTGTACATTTTCCCTGAGTTTTTTGTACATTTTTTTTCCCTGAGACTTTTGCTGTATCTAGTGATCGTTGATTTTCTCCGGCAATTTTGAATATATTAGGCGATTTTTCTCCGGTGATTTTGGGTATACATGAACATGTCCGGTGATTTAGGTTAGATGAAGAAGGGTTGATGAAGACTTGGAAGAGAGAGAATGTATATTTTGTTTTTGAAGTTTTGAAAATAATGAAGAGTGATGTGATTGTTCTTACACCATGCAGACTTTTGTCTCTTTGTAAGAGATTGTATTAATGTTTCCTATATTACCCTTAACGTACATCAAATGAAATAAAAAATAGAGAAAAAGGGAAACAAAAGCAACTAAATGCTCAAAATCAATCTCAACCATCTATTAACTATGATCAATGGTTATTAATGGGTTTTCAGGGTTTATTCAACTCAAGTGGGTTTTCAATTTATCCTTGCCATATATATATATATATATATATATATATGAACAGGATCAGGAGAGAACGTCTCAAAGTGTGACAACGGTGAGAACGATTCTCAGCCACAAGATCTTAGTGGTTTGTGGCTGAGATTGATGCGGTGGCATTTTTGTAAATAATAGGGGTCTTGGAACTACCAGGAAGGGTAAAATAGGAAGATCTAATCAAAGGTGCACATGCTAATCACATGTCATTTTCCCCCATCATATTTAAATGACAATAACTTTTTTATACGTGATTATTTTTTGAAAAAAATTACACCATAAAACTCAGCGTTTTTTTATCTTTCCAATGAGTATACTATTGATATACTTTTCGAAAAAAAAATTAACTGAGTTTTATGACGTTTTTCTGAACCGGGTGTTTTATGGCGTTTTAGACTAGGTATTTTCATGGCGTTTCTTCTGAACTAATTAAATACTTGTGTTCACACTCGTTTACACTTGTTCACACTATAAGTTACACTTTAGACCCTGAAAATATAGGTTTTTTTGTTATGGCGTTTTGTATTTGTTATGGCGTTCTATATGATGAAACTAATTAAATACTTGTGTTCACACTTGTTTACACTTCTTCACACTATAAGTTACACTTTAGACCCTGAAAATATAGCTTGTATTTGTTATGGCGTTTTGTATGGAAACTAATTAAATACTTGTGTTCACACTTTAGACCCTGAAAATATAGTTTTTTTTGTTATGGCGTTTTAACTAGGAGCTGGCTCAAAAAAAATGGTTTTTTTGAGCTGTTGTAAATTATAGCTCAAAAAATAGCTTTTGAGTGTTTTATGGCGTTCAAAAAATGGTTTTTTTGAGCTGTTGTAAATTATAGCTTAAAAAATAGCTTTTGAGTGTTTGGCGTTTTTCTAAATTGGGTGTTTTTATGGCGTTTTATTTGAACACCCAGTTCATGTGAGTGGGTTTTTTGACAATATTACCCCTTAGTGTAATTTAACATCAATGCCACATGTCACCACTGAAATCATTCTCACACTTTTCACCGTTCTCTCTAAATCCTGACCCTATATATATATATATATATATATATATATATATATATATATATATAGGGGAGGGTTTAAATGAGAACGCTAAATATTGTGAGAACCGTGAGAACAAATGAAAAAACCGCGAGAAATTGGTCAAAAACGAATCAAATTCAAAAAATTTTTCTACACTTATCATTATTATTCGAATACAATGTTATAAATTTAATTTACACGTTTAAATTTACGTGAATTCGTAAATAAAGAAAATTTACACATGTGTAAGTTTGCCATTTACACATGTGTAAATCTGTTATATTTACACATGTGTAAAAAATCTAAAAAGAGTGATTTTTGAAAGGAGAAATTGATTATTTGATGTTGTAAATTCTTGTTTTGATGTTGTATCTTAATTACAATGAGGTTTGTATTAAAAAAATTGGTTTTGATTGGTGTTCTCATTCGTTCTCACGGTTCTCGCAATATTTAGCGTTCTCAAGATATCCCTCCTCTCTCTCTATATATATATATATATAGGTATAGGGGGAGGTTCATTTGAGAAGAAAATTAAATTGAGAAGAAAAAGAACAAATGGTACAATTGTAAAACATTAAATAGTTTTTCTCTCATCTCATTTATTATTATTTTTGACTAATTAATTAGTCATAAACACTATCATCCTACACACTAAAATTTTTGCCTAGACACATCAAAATTTATCCTACACGTTTTTGAAATTTATCCTACACATACTGAAATTTATCCTACACAACTCGTAATTCATCCTACACACCTCATACTTTATCCTACACTTTAAAATAATTTTTTTCTTCTTTGAAAAAATATATTTTTTTGAAAATAAGTTACAATTTTAATTTAGTTAGCTATTAAAAAGGAAGACTAACAATTAATGATCTATCTAATTTTACTAATATACCCTTACACCTATATTAAAGACAAAAATTAAATGAAGTAAAAAGAGTCATTCTTATTGGTTGAAGATTGTTCTTTTTTATTCTTACAAAAAATTTCTTCTCATTTGAACCCTCCACTATAGGTATATAGGTAAAGAGTACTGTACAATATTGCGTAAGAGTATCGTACATTACGTACGCTTCAATCTCAGCCGTCCGATCATCTTCCCGCATTTTAAAATCGCATGTTGTTTTTTATAGAGTTAATTACTGTTTTCGTCCCTGTGGTTTGTCAAAAATCACTATTTCAGTCCATTAGTTTAAAAATTGCGATTTCAGTCCCTGTAATTTCACTTTCGTAACCATTTCAGTCCACCTCGTAACCATTTCAGTCCCTATACTTAACATAATAATGGATTGAAATGGTTACGAAAGTGAAACCACAGGGACTGAAATGGTTACGAAAGTGAAAGCACAGGGACTAAAATCGCAATTTTTAAACTAATAGACTGAAATAGTGATTTTTGACAAAGCACAAGGACGAAAACAGTAATTAACTCTTTTTTATAACAATTTCGCATGTGATAATTTTTGATGAATTCGCATGTTGTTTTTTTGTACTAATTTCGCATGTGATAATTTTGATGAAATAGCATGTTGTTTTTTTTATAACAATTTCGCATGTGATAATTTTTTATGAATTCGCATGTTGTTTTTTTTTGTACCAATTTCGCATGTGATAATTTTGATGAAATAGCATGTTGTTTTTTTGTAACAATTTCGCATGTGGTAATTTTGATGAAATCGCATGTTAAAAAACTAACATGCGAAATTGTTACAAAAAAACAACATGCGAATTCAATTCGGGAAGATGATTGGACGGCTGAGATTGTAGCGTATGTAATGTACGATAAGTGCATTTGTACGTTAACCTAACCCTATATATATATATATATATATATATATATATATATATATATAGGTAGAGGATCCTGTAAAAAAGGCCTAAAGTGTGAGAAAGGTAAGAAAGAATCTCAGCCATTAGATCTTTGATCTAATGGTTGAGATAATAGGGACCAAATTGTAAAATATTTTTATTAATTTGGACTGAATTGAAATATCTAGGGGCAATTGTGTCTTTTTATCCCCATTTTCTAAATCAAAATCCCTACAATTTCTCTCTCTCTCTCCAGATCTCTCTCTATCATACGTTCAGAATTTCTCTCTCCATTATCAACTCCAAGACCACCACGAATCGGAAGATTAAACACCAATCGGAAGCCGGTGTCGGAAGCGGTTGTTGAAGACGATCGTTGTTGATTCGGATGACGGATGCGAGCGGCTGCATGTTTATTGAAAACATCAATCTCAAAGCCGGTGTCGGAGGCGGGTTGCATGTTTATTGATTCGGATGACGGATGCGAGCGGCAGCGGCGGTGGTGGTGGTTCGAGCGGCGGCGGTTGTGGTGGTGCTGGATCGGCAGTGGTGGTGCCGGAAGTGGCAGTGGTGGTGGTGCCGGAAGTGAAGAAGATGATACAGAGGTGTTTATTTTATTTTCTGAATGGTGTTATTTTGTTTACTGAATGGTGTTATTTTGTTTGCTGAATGGTGTTATTTTTGTACTGAATGGTGTTACATTCTTTGTACTGAATAGTGTTTTTTTTTATTTTACTGATGAATGGTGTTATTTTTGTACTGAATGGTGTTATTTTTTTCTTTTCAGTAATGGTGTTTATTTTATTTTTCTGAATGGTGTTATTTTTTTCTGAATGGTGTTATTTTGTTTACTGAATGGTGTTATTTTGTTTGCTGAATGGTGTTATTTTTGTACTGAATGGTGTTATATTCTTTGCACTGAATGGTGTTTTTTTTATTTACTGCTGAATGGTGTTATTTTTGTACTGAATGGTGTTATTTTTGTGCTGAATGGTGTTATATTTTCTGAATTGTGTTTATATTTAAAACACCATGTATGAACATGATCTGAATGGTGTTATATTTATGGACGGTTATAATTCCTAAAATCCAGGTTTTTCTCTCTCCAAATCCTTAAATCAAGGATTACCATATTTGAATTTGTTAATGCATTTACAATCTTACCCTTTTCAATTAATTTAGATCTAATGGTTGAGATTCTTTCTTACCTTTCTCACACTTTTGGTCTTTTTTACAATAACTCCACCCTATATATATATATATATATATATGTTATTTTTTTAGATAGTAAACGCATACCAATTCCTATATAGACCCTTTTACAAATAATTTTTTTATAGTTTCGAATTTAACCCATTTGGCATTAGGTTTATTGAGCCCAATACTAATTTAATCTTTTTTTAATAGTAATTAAACATTACGGAAGGACACATTTTTTTCAAGCTCGAACACGGTATGTGCATTCTCAGAGAAGCTTATTGCTTGTGTATCTTTTAACAACTAAATATGTTTGCTTATTTCTTCAACTTTCAGAGTCAACTTGTCTATTATAATGACTTTCTTTTTTTTAGTTTTATGATAATTTTTTTCTCTTGGAAGAAAAAACTTATTTAGATTCATGAATCATGAAATATTAATATGATTCACGCAATGGCGAAGGTTTCTAGTGGCTGGGGTTGCGGTCTATATTGATTTTTCACTCGTAGTATTAATTTTACCGAAAATTTATGATTTTTTGTGATATAAAATATTGGATGTTGTTGCTACTGATAAATTTGTAATATTAAATGATACCATATACTTATCTTACATATGAAAAGGCGTAAAAGTCCGTATTGTGAAATTATCCTATAAGTATTAGAACTCATAGGGAGAGAAATATGCTTATTATGTCGATCAAGTCGATTATCAACATACAACTTTAGCATTCTTTAAGATAACATGATAAGCCATTGGTGAAATATCTATATCTATTCTATAGAGTAAACTGTTATTTTGGTCACTAAGGTTTGGTTACTTTTACCATTTTATTTCAAAACTCAAACATTTTACATCTGGGTCCCTGTGGTTTCAGTTTTATTGCCATTTTGGTCCAAAAGTGAAATCAGGTTATATTTATCTTATAAAATCCTGCTATTTTGTCCTTTTCCTCAAGGGTAAAATAGTCATTTCATTTTTATTTTATTTAAAGCTTTTATTAAAGGGACTATTTATAACTAGGTTCAAGTTTTGGACCAAAATAAAAAAATTTGTATGTTTTAAACACCTGCAACACCATGTATCTTCTTCATAGCCTCACCACCAACACTGCCACCACATCCTCACCACCATAGCCTCACTGAGAATTAATCAAAGCGTTGTAAACCACAAAGCAATCAAGTTCTAAACAATTATTTACACAGTTGGTTAATATTTCCACAAACAAAACACCAAAATAACTCAATGAAGTGGCATAATTCACTACAAGAAAGTCGACCAATAGCGGCGACAAATGTCGCCGCTAATAGTCCCAAAAGTCGTCGCTAAAGGTAATAGCGGCGACATGTCGCCGCTAATGATTAGGACTTTTAGCGGCGACACGTGTCTTCACTAAAAGGTCTTCGCTAATAGTTATAGTTAATAGCGGCGACATATCTCGCCGCTAAAAGTCAAAAATTTTTTTTTTTTAATTTTTGCTGCATATGCAGTATTTCCTGTTATAAACAAACCTGCCAATTTTCAAGTTTTACGCAACACAAACAGACTAAACAAACATAATGCTTTACATACTAAAATCGCATAAAACATTTCCGTACAATAATATCCGAAAAATAACATTCTAAAAATCTGTACAATAATACTAATTACTCCTCATCATCCTTGTCAAAAAGGTTGTCATAGTCATCGTCGATCGCGGCTTGCTTTCCCCTCGCCGCAAGAAAGGTTTCAAGTTGGTTTACGAATGCCGGACTTTGGAACAAAGTCGAAACATACTCCTACATTAACACATATCAAACCCAATATTATATCAGTGGAGACGAGGTGGTGCCGGTGGTGGCCGTGGAGACGAGGTGGTGGCCGGTGGATAAACTACATTCACCAAGAACCACTAAATTAACAACCAATATAACAAAATAAACAAAAAAATCAACATAAGACTAACTGATTATGCCGATTTTGGAGAGATTGCGCCGATTTTTTTGCTCACCGGTGAAAGGGGAGGTGAAAAGATTTGGGGGAAAGTAGGTGGAGGGAAGAAATGGCGCTGATTCCTTGTTTTATTCGTCGGGCCAATAGGGGCGACACCGTGTCGCCGCTATTGGTTATGTTTGTCGCCGCTATTGATCTAGGCATACCCCAGCAACGGCTGATGATAACAATCGTGTGGCTAGGGTTGAAAATGGGACACCGGTTGCGGATTGGACCAATAGCGGTGACATATTGGATGTCGCCGCTAATAATGTCGCCGCTATTAATTGTTATTCTTGTAGTGTAATTCGAATTAATAATGGCAAACAGTTACAAAACATACACAATTCTAAGCAAACAACAAAACTAACTACCGAATTATGGATAACCTAATTCAGATTAACAATAGTAACAAATTCAACTATTCAAGTAACTAAATAACAAATTACCATCAGAATGAGCTTCGTAACCTCTCTCATGAGGAATATTGATGCCTCCAATGATGATAGGATGACCGGGCTCCAATCTATGAAGATCGAAGCCATGACCGACTCGGAACGGAAAAATCTTCGCCGAAGTTTTCGCAACCGCCGATTTCTCAACTTCAACGGCGTTCAAAGATGCCGCAACCACCATCGGACTTTGTGCGGACAAGAGAGAGATAGGTGAGCGTCTGGTGGTGGAGCAGGTGAGGACAACCATGGCTTGTATGAGAGAGACAGAGAGTTGAAATTGTTTTTGGAGTTGTGGAGAAAGTTAGTACTCAGTGGTGGTGATGGTAGTGGTGGTGGTGAGGCCATGAAGAAGATGAGGGTGTTTCATGTTTTTGTTTAAAAACATATAAATTTTTATTTTGATCCAAAACTTGAACCTATTTACACAAATAGTCCTTTTAGTAAAAGCTTTAAATAAAATAATCATTTTGCTCCTAATGAAAATGACAAAATAGAAGGATTTTATAAAATAAATATGACTTGATTTTATTTTTGGACCAAAATGGCAATAAAAATGAAAGTAAAGGGACCCAGATGCAAAAATGTTTGAGTTTTGGACTAAGGTGGCAAAAGTGACCAAACCTCGAGGACCAAAATGACAGTTTAAACCATTTAGGGGACACTTGTCATCATATTAGACCATGTATTTTTTATTTTCCTTTCAATCTCTTATGAATAATTATTATTTATAGATGATCCTCCTACTAAATATTATTTAGTTTAATCTCTTATAGATAATGATTATTTAGTTTAATCTTTTCTAATTAATTATAGATAACTCTCTAACTAAATATTATTTAGTTTAATCTCTTCTACTTAATTATAGATAATTATTATATAGTTTAAATTTAATGTATACTTCTTATTTATACTATTATTTATTTGATTTTCTATATCATATTATCTTCATTGTTTATATTATCTAATGTGTCATATAACAGCTACAATTTTTTAGTTTTCTTTCACCCAAATTTTTACTTTTTTTACAAACACCTTTTTATTTGTAATATACAAATTTACTCTTATTCTTTTCGATGATGTAATTATCTCTAATAAACTTTAAACTTTTACCATAGTATAATAACAAAGTATACAACAAAATAAATCCATTATATATTCATGGTATATACGATGAAATACAAACCAACTCGATACTTCACATCAACTTCCCCGACTTTAATGGACTGAAACGATGATAATTGGAAACCATATTCACTTCCATCAAAGTTGTCACACTTTGTAACAGATGTATCAAAATTTAAACTAATAGCATGTTCCTTATCAAAATGTTTGTAACTTGACTTAATCACAGAAAGTTGACCTTTATAAATAAAATATCACTCATTTTCTTTTAGCAAATTTTCATGTTTCTTCATAAACTTGTATACTCTTATCAGTGACTATATGATTCACGTACCTTGCGGTATTGCAAAACCAAGTTGTCCGTGTATGGTTCAAGGTAAGTGTTCGAAGAAATTTCCTAAGAAATTATGTGATCAGACGAATATAGATTCGGAAGGTTATCCATTTTATAGACGAGCAAATTCGGGATTATTTGTTGAGAAATCTGGTGTTCAGCTTGATAACAGAAGTGTAGTTCCATATAGCAAAACCCTACTAAGACGTTATTAGGCACACATTAATGTCGAGTGGTGTAACCAGGTTGTTTCAATTAAGTATTTGTTTAAATACATTAACAAAGGACCTGATAGGGCCAAAGTTGAAGTTGTAGCTGATGAACGCCAACCAGTAAATGGAAAAGATGAAATCAAAATTCATTATGATTGCAGATATCTCTCAGCATGTGAAGCTTCATGGCGCATCTATGCATATGATGTTCATTATAGGTATCCTTCTGTAATTAGGCTTCCGTTTCATCTACCAGATCAACAAAATGTTGTATACGATCTTGATGATGAACTTGATAATGTTCTTCAAAAACCATATGTTTCTTCTACTATGTTTTTGGAGTGGATGGAAAAAAACCGAAATGATGAGTTGGCGCGTACACTTATTTATGTTGAATTCCCAATTAAATTTGTTTAGAAGCAGGACATGAAAGGGGAGAGATGGATAATAGGCAAAACCCTTGGTCGTATTCATTATGTTAATCCTTCTATGGCGAGCCTTATTTTTTAAGAATCCTTCTTAATAAGGTAGCAGGTCCTAAGTCTTTTGAAGATATCCGAACTGTGAATGGACAAGTGTTCCCAACATTTAGAGATGCATGCTACGCTAGGGGCCTTTTAGATGACGACAAGGAGTATATAGAAGTTATTAAAGAGGCATACTACATCGGTTCAGGATACTATCTTTAGAATCTTTTTGCTACAATGTTGTCGTCTAATACATTATCTAGGCCTGAACATGTTTGGGAAAACACATGTGAGTACCTTGCTGATGGCATTTTATACAATCGTCAAAAGATTTTACGGATTGAAGGTAAGTCATTTCATATTTAATATTTTAAGAATTTTGTCTGATCTAATAGTATTTAGAATATTTTCACTATGTTAAGTAATTTAATATTATTTTTTAATAGGTTTATCCATTCCAAAGGAACAAATAAAGAACTTAACGTTGCTGGAAATTGAACGTTATTTACTACGTAATAACTCAAGCCTATCTCGGTTTTCTTCTATGCCTTACCCCGATAGTGAATCAATATCTTTAGCAGGCAATCGTTTAACAGCTGATGAGCTTTCATACAATGTAAGTCATACTGGTGCTGAATTTAATAATCATTTAACCAATCTAACCAATGAGCAGCGTTTAGATTTTGATGAGATAATGCAAGCCGTTGATTGTAGTAACGGTGGTCTGTTCTTCGTCTATGGTTATGGTGGTACTGGTAAAACATTTTTGTGGAAGACATTATCTGCATCCATCAGATGTAAAGGATATATTGTATTAAACGTTGCATCAAGTGGAATTGCTTCTCTTTTGTTATCTGGTGGATGGACTACACATTCAAGGTTTCATATTCCTTTAAATTTAACAGAACACTCAATGTGTCATATTAAACCAGATAATCAAGTTGCGGATTTGTTGAGAAAAACGAAGTTGATAATTTGGGATGAAGCACCGATGATTCACAGACATGCTTTTGAAACACTTAACCGAACAATGAAAGATATCTTCAAATCTGATGATTCAGTAAATTCGGAAATGAGTTTTGGAGGTAAAGTTATGGTGTTGGGTGGTGATTTTAGACAAATACTTTCGGTTATACCATATGGTAGTAGACGAGAAATCATTACTGCTTCAATCACTTTATCCTATATTTGGAGTACTTGCAAGGTGCTTACCTTAATGAAAAACATGAGGTTAACTGTGGGAGCCAACACATCTGAAATAGAAGAGACGAAAGCTTTTGCAAACTAGTTGCTTCAGTTAGGTGAGGGAAAGATTGGTGATAGTGATGATTGTGAGGTCGTTACATATATTCCTGATGATCTTTTAATTAACTGCTCTGTGGATCCTATGTCAGACTTTATCGACTTTGTATACCCTTCACTTCTACAACTATACAAAGATGAATATTATTTTGCTGGAAGAGCTATACTGGCACCAACAAATGAAGTTATTCAAGATATAAATGAAAGATTTCTTGCTTTGTTTCCTGGTGAAGAAGTCGAGTATTTGAGCTCAGATAGTATTTGTCAAACTTACCAAGCAAAGGATTCATCACACTGTAAACTATATTCTCCTGATGTTCTTAATGGTCTTAAGATATTCGGTTTGCCTAATCATCGATTAGTCCTTAAAGTCGTTGTCCCTGTAATGTTGCTTCGAAATATTGATCAACAAAATGGTTTATGCAACGGTACGAGATTACGTATTACTAAACTTTACAAACATGTTTAACACCATCAGATAAAGTAATTCCTATCAAGTTTCAACGACGACAGTTCTCTTTATCTGTATACTTCGCAATGACTATAAACAAAAGTCAAGGACAATCTCTATCAAGGATTGGATTGTATCTCAAATATTCAGTTTTCTCACATGGTCAACTTTATGTTGTATTATCAAGATTCAAAAGCAAAGCCGGTGTCAAGTTGCTTATACTGGATAAAGATGGAAATGTAACAAATAAAACAACTAATGTGGTCTACAAGGAAGTTTTTTTTGGGATTTGAATAATATTTTTTTTGTCTTCCAATGTGTGTGGTTTTACAAAGTATTAAATTTTGAACATAAATAATCAGTTTTTGTTTGAAACCGCGTTTAATAGCCTAGTATATCTAATAAATGAAACCATTGGGGGACACATGTCACCCTGTGGTTTCACCTGAGCTAATTTTTCCCACCTAAATGGATAGTCCGAATTCTAATGGATAATCCGAAAAGCTCATTACTAAATTTCCTAATATACCTTATTTTACACCATACTCTTCAAAAGAAAACCCTAATTCCCTTAGTCTCCCTCTCTGGCGAACACGGCGAACAAGATCCCTCCAACACTTTTGTATGACCCATACTAGTTTTATAAACATTTCATCATATAAAATATGCTTTTTACGACAAACATACCGTTTTACAAAATCATTCCCAAAACAATGTTCACTTTGAGTTCGAAACATTCAAAATACATATATTAAGTGTCTACATAATTCATAATATCAGAAACTAAACAAAGATCGACACGAAAGCTTCATTTAACGTGTGTTCGGTTCTTGTACGACGCCTGATCTTCATCCGAACGCCTTATAACATTCACCTATAATCAAAACCACCATAAACATTAGATATGGGAGTTTTATAACATATTATAACAAGTTCTCCAAGTGAAACAAACAAATAAATTTTTTTTGCCAGCTATTTAGGACCTCGTGGGGCGTGACCAGTTTGGAGAGTGGACGTCGTTGTAACATCCGTCAAAATCGAACCGTTTCAAAATCCGACCCGTTTAAAAAAATCGAATCCTAACCTTGAACAAACAGAAATTTTCGCGAAATAAACAATCGTTGAACGCTTTTTATCCCAAATTTATTTCGTTTATAAATATGATTACTTATTTAATTATTGGTTTAATTAATTTGTTAATTAATATTGGTATGATGATAAAAACATAATAATAATATTAACTAGCTATTAAACTTAGTTAGGTTCGTTAAAGGTTTCAAAGACGTTTGTAAATGAGGTTATTAAAGTTAGTTTAATTGAGGAAATATAACTTAAACAAAGTTACTCTACCTAATCTATTAACCACTCATAGTTAAGGGACTATTTGTGCATTTATTATTTATTAGAAAATAAAACAAGTTCAATTTGTGAATTTGGTTTCAATTTCATTCTCTTTTGCCGCCAACTATAACCAAACCTCTAAGGCTACATCCATCAGTGACCTTTGAGAAAGGTTGATTGCCAAAATGTTAAAAAAAAATTAAAATAGGCATATTAACTCACGACCAGGTTGTGCCAACAACTTTGGTTGTTGATTTTTTTATTATTTAATCAATGCCACATGTTGGCTCCTTATTGGTTCTTGTATAATTATGTTTTTCATTTTAGTTTTATAACAATTAATTCTAGCTAAAACATGATTTTCTTTAATAACTTTTTAGTATTTAATTATTAAAAAAATCTAAAAACACAGTGTTGTCTAACTTTTTTTTGTGAACATATCGATATAAATTTTATAAAAAACCTAGTTCATTCAAAAAAATATATTTTTTAATTAATTTTTTTTTATAAAAAATGCATATATCTTTGTTTTCCATATGTTCTGATCTTACTGGTTCGTTAGATTTTTTCGATAACTTTATTATCTAAAAAAATCTAACATTATCTAATTAAAATGAAAATATATATTTAATACAAAATGTTTTAAAGGTTGGGTTGTGAATGTGAGTAAAAGGTTGAAGTAGGTTGGGTTGTGTAGATGGAAGAGAGAGAAATTAGTTTTTTATTAAAAAGTTGAGTTGGAGTTAGGTTGTGGTTTGAGATTAGGGATGAGCATATGAATACCAATACCGATCCCATACCGATCCCGTACCGATCCCGTACCGATCGGTATCGGTATCGGTATCCCGATCGGTATCCACATTTTGGCGATTTCGGTATCGGTACGGTACGGTATCGGTATTATACCGATACCGACCCTCAAATTACGGTATAATACCGATACCGTACCGTACCGATACCTAACCGACATGTTTCGGTATCGGTATCGGTACCTAGTTTGGGTGAAAATCGGTATCGGTATTAGTCGGTATCGGTATCGGGACGGGACGGAATACCGACATGCTCATCCCTATTTGAGATAGCCTAAGCTTTAAGTAAGTATTAATTTTGTTTCCTTTTTGAAACCAACATGCCGCCTAGCTACTGTTGACAGCAATGCAGACATAAAGCTTCCATATGTCGCCATTCTAATTTCTCGATATTATTCCCGCGATTACGAAGTTATAGCCCAATCCTTTCGTGTTCCATTTTCAATCAATCATGAACATAGACCCATTACATACACACATACAAATCATTCCTAGTTCATTTCTATAATTAGACTCGCCGGAGACCGAGTACCCGTCGGAGAAGTCTAGACGCTTCACCTGAGAAGAACCTGCAAGTGACCGGGACGTCGGAGACATCCGCCAGAGACGTATGGGGTTCGCAACGGGATTCACACCTTCACCATACCTTTTCGCTCAAACCGCATACTCATAGGAGTTCCTGTGATCCGCCGGAGACCACCTGCACACCGCCGGTTAAACGGAGCTCGAAGCACAAGGGTTCACGTCCACCATCGGCTCGACTCGTTACGTTCGAAGAAGGTGGCAGCCATCGTTCATCTCCGAAAACCCTTTGGTCACACGTTCTCAACACCATAACACCTTTTCGAGTCACTTGCACAAACTTCTGGAAACAAGAAGCATCGTCGGAACACCGAAGTTCGCCGGAAATCAGGGAAGACGACTCGCGGCGTTTCTTCTATGTGTTCGGTATACGATTTCTTACTCCATTTGTTACTAGTGTAACCTCCTGTTGTTATGTATTTGATTTTGGCAAACAACTAAATTTATGTGTTCATGTCAAACAGTTCACGTATTGCTTCTTTAGGAAAAAGATGAGGATACGTCCCTGACCGGACCGAATCATCGCCATAAATAGAACCGAACCATGGCACACCAAGGTTGGACCGCAG
This sequence comes from Helianthus tuberosus, assembly GCA_030545235.1. Taxonomy (NCBI): domain Eukaryota; kingdom Viridiplantae; phylum Streptophyta; class Magnoliopsida; order Asterales; family Asteraceae; genus Helianthus; species Helianthus tuberosus. The sequence goes on from CM060400.1 coordinate 205,394,357, forward strand.
CTCGCACCATAGATGAAACGGACAGATACGCTGGTGCGGCATAACTAACTAGGCCCCACCACCATAACTGCCATGATAGTGACTGGTCCGACCCTAACTAACTTGCCACATCAGCACACCCAAAAACTATAAATACCCCGCCAAGACTTCCAGCAAGGGGTAATCGCTACGCTCTCTCTCTAAACTCTCATCTCTCTCTCCCTGACCTATTTCCTCCTCGCAAATACTTATTCTCACGCCCGAGCTTGGTCACAGAGAGGCCCCCCTCCCTGTGACGAGACTAACGGTGTGGTTGTTTTCTTGTGATCTTGCAGGTTCCTTGCTAGGTCATCTGAAGCTATACTCTAACCAAGTCGTACCAACTGGTTTTGAGTCTTCAGTGGCGCCATCCCCTCGAATTCACATAATTCGTTTCCTTGTTTTTGTTCATTTGAAATCATGGCAGAATCAACGACAGCAGTCTCCACCAGCATTTTCCCATCTTACAATGATATATGGGAAGGAAGTGATGCCTCCACAACTGCTTCAGCAGCAGTTTCCGCCTCAGCAGCTTCAATAGGATCCGCGTCGGCTCCTCCAGCTGCAAACTCTGTAGGTGGAAGTTCTATCACCACGCTGTCTGTTACTGCCCCGGTCGCCACGCCATTACCTAGCTTCGATAACGCTTTCCTTTTGCGAAATGCCGATCTATTGCGTCAGTTACAGCAGCAACAACAGCGAGACGAGATGCTACAAAGTCTCCGAGCAAACTTGTTTAACAACGTCTATCCAGGGGGAAACCCCGTCTCCGTTGGACCCTTCGCTTCCGGATCTCTGGTAAGTTCTATGATCTCCACTCCTATAACACACGTTACACAATTTTCTTCGGTTACAAGTGCTCCGATGAATAACGGTCTAAACGACCTGTTTCTCCAGGGATCTATGGGTTTAAACCCCCCAAGATTAAGAGCTGCTCATGCCATACCACCCCACGTCTATGACTTCCCAATCAAAGTTTACGTTACGGATCGTCAATGCCCCACTCCCAGCTAAGCTGAAGATGCCCCCCACACTGAAGTTTTACGATGGTACGTCTGATCTGGACGACCATATGTTCGCGTTTGCCGGAGCGGCTAAGGTCGAGCAGTGGCCTATGTCGGCTTGGTGTCTTATGTTCGCCCAAACTCTCACCGGATCGGCAAGGGTTTGGTTTGATAGTTGCCAGAGGGGTCGATCGACCACTTTGAGGATTTCCGGCGTATTTTCTTACAAAATTTCTGTCAGCAGCGACGCTGCAAGAAAGACATTACCGAGGTTCACCATATAAAGCATCGCGACGGAGAGTCTGTAGAAGATTTCATCGATCGCTTCAATCGAGAAAGCATGCAGATAAGTGGAGCGGTTGACCAGCTCCGAGTCTCTGGGTTCTGTCACGGAGTTCGGAACAATCAGCTTGTGGAAAAACTCCATGAAGATCTCCCAAAAACTATGGAGATACTTATGGAGAGAGCTCGAGCCTTCGTTCGGGGAAAGAGTGCCTGCGGTCAACCGAACGAAACTACAACAAGAAATGCCAAGGCTCGAACCACTTCGTGGAGACACAACGCGTCGCCACCAAAAGATAGAAGCAGTAGTTGGAACAGAAATCGTGGCCCGTATCAGAAGTCGGATCGAAGCAGTTTCCGAACAGGAAACGTGCGTTTTAACACTTTTTCTGAGCTCACCAAATCACCAAGCGAAATTCTCAGTACGGAGACTACTCGTTTTCCTACGCCGTCGAAGCAACGACCCACCTCGGATAAGCACTCCAAGAAATATTGTGAATATCACCGAGACAAAGGTCATACAACTGATGAATGTTGGGCTTTGAAGCAAGAAATCGAAAAAGCCGTACGATCCGGTAAACTCTCGCACCTTGTGAAAGAAGTAAAAGATGGGAAGAAGTTTGCAGCAGCAATTGATAATCCGAACACCGAGCCCGGAATCAATATGATCCGGTCAACCGAATCTAGAGGGGTAAAATGGTCGAACCAGCATATGGCAGCATGGATGCACCAACCAGCATACTTCCCTCCGGTCGATCCAGACGATGCTCGGGACGGAACAATTACAATTTCGGCCGTCATTGCCGGACATCTGGTCCGACGAATTTACGTGGACGGAGGAAGCGCCTTTGAAATCATGTATATACAGTGTTTCCAGCAGCTGAACCCCCAAGTAAAGAAGAGGTTGATTGAAGTCTCCACCCCTCTAATCAGTTTCTCCGGGGACGTGGTCCGTCCGATAGGACAGATTACCCTTCCGACCACATTCAAAGAGGGTGATAAAAGCAGGATTGTCCAACTAACCTTCCTGGTTGTTGGCACTTATTCATCGCATAACATAATACTCGGACGACCTGGGTTGAGAGCCCTTGGGGCGATCAGTTCGACAATACATGGAGCTATTAAATTCCCTACCGAGGCCGGAGTTGCTACTATTTTCTCAGAGTCAAATTCGTTTGTCGCCGAAGTGAGACATGCAGCGGAAACGAGCTCCAAAAAGTCCGAAGTACCTACGGAACTTTGGGCGATCAACCCGGATTTTCCCGAACAACAAGTAGCTATTGGTGCTCAGCTCCCAAAACGAACAAAGAAGCTCCTGTGGGAATTGTTAAGCAACTCAATAGACGTTTTCGCGTGGAAGCACTCCGATATGCAAGGAGTCCCCAGATCTATGGCACAACATCACCTGAACGTAAAAGAATCAATCAAACCAATAGCACAAAGGAAAAGGCACATGGCGCCGGATCGAGCCAAAGCCATTGCAAAAGATGTTAAGAGCCTCTTAGACGCTGGAATCATTCGAGAAGTCCGGTATCAAACATGGGTGTCAAATCCCGTTTTGGTGCGGAAAAAAGATAATTCATGGAGAATGTGCATTGATTTCACCGATTTAAATGATGCGTGCCCGAAAGATTGTTTTCCTCTACCGGAGATTGATGAGAAGATTGACTCCGTCGCCACGTTCAGGTTGAAATGTTTTTTGGATGCCTACAAGGGATACCATCAGATACAAATGGCGGTCGAAGATGAGGATAAGACAGCCTTTGTCACCAATGAAGGAGTGTATTGTTTTACTAAGATGCCGTTCGGTTTGAAAAACGCCGGTGCTACATACCAGCGTTTGATGAGCAAAGCCTTTAAAGATCAGATTGAGCGAAACGTAGAAGTATATGTTGATGTTATCGTGATCAAAAGTCACGATGAGGCCACCATGCTAAAAGACATACTTGAAACGTTTACCCGACTCCGAAGCATCAACATGAAGCTAAACCCCAAAAAATGTACGTTCGGGGTAGAAGAATGTAAGTTTCTGGCAGTCATGGTTGGGTCAAAAGGCTTGCGAGCCAACCCAGACAAGATTGATGCTGTTCTTACAATGAAGCCTCCGACGTCGGTTAAAGAGATTCAGTCCTTAAATGGACGGTTGGCTGCTCTCCATCGGTTCTTGTCAAAAGCAGCAGACCGGTCGCTCCCGTTCATGGATGTTCTCAGAAAAAGCTTCCGATCGGAGTTTAAATGGACGAAAGAAGCTGCACGAGCTTTCGAAGAGCTTAAAACTTGTCTGGGCACTTTGCCAACTCTCACCGTACCGGAAGAAGATGAGGTACTAACGGTATACTTAGCCGCGTCGTTTGGAGCTATCAGTGCAGTGCTAGTTGCTCACCGTACCGGGAAGCAAATCCCCATTTATTACGTAAGCCGAACGTTAAAAGATTACGAAACAAGGTACTCAAATTTGGAGAAATTGGCCTTGGAACTAGTCCATGCTTTCAGAAGACTTCGCCGATACTTTCAAGCCCACCCAATCGAAGTACGAACGGATCAGAGAATCCAGCACGTTCTCCGACGACCTGAAGTTTCGGGTCGAATGGCAAAATGGGCAATCGAGTTGGGCGCATTCAACATCACCTTCCGAACCAAAGGTCCGTTGAAAGGGCAGGTAATAGCAGATTTCCTAGTTGAAATTCCGGAAGACAAAGGAATGGAAGAAGTTGAAAAAGCTCCAGAGAAGCCTTGGTCCCTGTATACCGACGGAGCTTCTAGTGCCGAAGGAGCAGGGGCGGGCCTAATTCTCACCGATCCAGACGTAACAGATATGACGTACGCGCTCCGGCTAGAATTCAAGAGCTCAAACAACGAAGCTGAGTATGAGGCCCTCTTAGCTGGCCTACGTCTAGCGCTGAAAGTCGGAGCTAAAAATGTCTTAGCCCATGTAGATTCGTTGCTCGTAGCAAATCAGGTAAACGGAGAATATGAGGTGAGGGAAGCAAACATGATCGAGTATCTTGAACAGGTGAAGCAAGCTATGGCATCATTTGAAGCATGTAAGGTCGAGCATATTCCCCGTAGCAAGAACAAGAAGGCTGATGCTTTGAGCAAGTTGGCATCGGTATCGTTCAGTCACCTAGCCAAAGAAGTGAGAGTGAAAGTTTTAACTACACCTTCAATTGCAACTCCGCAGGTTATGCAGGTCGAAGCACCGTCGCAAACATGGATGACGCCAATAATTAACTACTTGGTGCATGATGTTTTGCCGACCGACAAAGTGGAAGCAAGAAAGGTCCAAAACAACTCTCTTCAATACCAGATGCAAGAAGGAGGCTTATACCGGAAGACTTTTCTTGGACCTCTGTTAAATATCTGGATCCGGAGCAAGCCAGTTATATCATCAGGGAAATACACTATGGCATCTGTGGCATCCATGCCGGGCCTAAGATGATTGTGACGAAGGTAAAAAATGCAGGGTATTACTGGCCCGGGATGCACGAAAGCGCAGTAAAAGAGCTCCAACAGTGTGATGAGTGCCAAAAGCACGCCCCAATCAGCCTCCGAGCCAAGAATGAGATGATACCGGTAACCGCTGCATGGCCCTTCCAAAAGTGGGGCGTCGATATCGTCGGGCCTTTTCCAAGATCAAGCGGAAGCGCTCCGTACTTGCTAGTCGCGGTGGATTATTTCACCAAATGGGTGGAAGCTCGACCATTTACAATCATCTTCGGCTACAACGTGACGCGGTTCTTCTGGGAACAAATCGTATGCCGATTCGGTCTTCCACTCTACATTATAAGTGACAATGCAAAGCAGTTTGCAGAGGTGTGAAAATCTAAAAATTAACCAAGTCTTTTCCTCGGTTGCCCACCCCCAGGGTAACGGGCAGGTCGAACAGATAAATCGACGAATCGTCGATGGGATAAAGAGGAGGCTCGGTTACGAGGGAAAAGGCTGGGCAGACGAGTTGCCGAACGTTTTATGGGCGCACCGAACACTGCACAAGACTAGCAACGGAGAAACACCGTTTAGTCTTACTTACGGCACCGAGGCAGTGATTCCCGCTGAGATCGGACTCCCAAACCAGAGGTGCAAGAATTGGGAGGAAAATGAGCATGAACTCCGATCTAACCTTGACCTGCTAGAAGAGCGCCGGAACATCGCGGCAATTAAAGAAGCCCGATACAAAAAGAAGATTGAGAAGTACTATAACGCCCGGGCCAAACTCTACAAGTTCAAGGTCGGAGACTATGTGCTCCGAAACAATGATGCGAGCCGAGTTGAAGCTCCTGGCAAGCTAACCCCTGAGTGGGAGGGACCGTACCGAGTCAAAGAAGCTAGCGACAAGGGCTCGTACGTATTGGAAAAGACTGACGGAACTCCCGTACCCCGAACGTGGAACGGGGTACATTTAAAGAAATGTTTCATGTAAATAGCCCGTTACGGCTAGAAAAGATCGCTAGTTCTTGTTTTTATTTCCAATTTTCATGTATAAATCGGGAGGGTAATGCCCCGACAATTTTCCATTTTCCTTGTAACCGGGAGGGTTTTCCCCGGACCTATGATCAGTGAATCAATGAATAAAGCGGTCTGTATTTTTATAAGTATAAAGAATAGCATGCGTATAAGTTCGAACAATTTCATAAATGTGCACAAACGGGCCTCGACCCATGCCTCGCGCCGATCGAGAAGGCTTAAATAGTTCAAAAATAACAAAATCTATTAAGAAAAACGGCCCGTACTTAAAACGGTCCGATTACAATCAATCATTTAAGAAAAAAAGAAATCAAAGGATTTCCTATTATGCCCCGGTCACCTAAGATGACCGAACCAAAAACCTGGTCGAACAGTGAAGTTTGGACGCAAACTGAAAACTAAGTAGCCAGGAATGAATGACTAATATCAAGGTCTGATTCCATACAAAACATGTCAGTTGAATATTTCAAACAAAAAATTGTACTGGTTACATGCCAAAAGAAACAAATATTTAAAATTGTACGGTCACAATGACGAATAAAAGCCAAAAGTTATATGGCAAGAAAGATCGAATCTCAAGCTTCAAAGTCTTCCTTCACTATGGGGAGCTCACTTTGTTGCTTAATAATGGAGAAAGGTTTGTCCACCAAATCGGCAACCTTCCCAAGTACGGAGATGTTAAAATCTTCAAAATCCTTTATCGCAGCATTTAACTTATCTTGAGCACCTTCATCATACCCTGGGACTTCTTCAAAGGATCGAACAGGGCCCTTAGCGGCTTCGAAGCCGTACTTGATACCTTCGTTCGCCCCAACCGCATTAACACTGTTCACCAAATCCGCAACAACTTTCTCCAGTTCCGGGCTTTGATGCACCAGTTTGACTACCCACGCGATCCCGTCTGTTAAGAACCATTGCTTGGTGAGCTTAAGCTCCGACAGTTGGGCATACGATTCAACCATATCACGCTCACAACGAATCAACATCTCCTTTGCTTCATCGATCGTTGTTTTATGTGACTCAATCTCCCTGTCACGAGCTCTCTCTAATTCGTCTTTAACTGAGGAAAAACAAGGTTCAATGAACAGGAAAGGAAGCAATAAAAAAAAATGGATTACAAACATACCATCAACCAAGCGGTGATAATCGGCCAGAAGCTGATCATGAGATGTCTGCATTTCCTTCAGCTCAGCCGCATGCTTCTTCTCCACACCAGATAATTTTTTCTCCAGGTCAGTGAATTTCGACTTGAAAATTTCCAAGTCTTGAAGAGCTTTGTCTCGAGCCTCATAAGCGGCTGCAGCCGAAGCCTGGGTAGATTTGTTAACTTCTTTTGCCTCTAAGTTTTGCTCCTTTAAACGATCAATCTGAGATTGAAGAGAGCTCAGCTCTTGTTTCGTCTTCGATCGGACATTATCTTCATTTTTCAAAATATTATATTAATTAATTGGCTTGTATACGGGTGAGCCTTCTAATAAAATAAAAGTCTATAAAAACTTATATTATTAGACAGGTAGCTTACGGGTAAGTTAACTATTAGAAATATAAAGTTCCTAGACGGGCCTAGGAACCGTATAATAATTAAATTATAAAAATACATTGTATTTTGAACCTACTCTATTTTTAATGAAACTTAGACCCAAATGTAGACAAAAATATTCTGTTTCTAATGACATATTTATTATTTTATAAAACGTTATATTTTAGAAATTATACGCGCCAAATAAGTGAAGCAGTTAAAATAATTATAATATATATAATAATAAAATAATAATTAAGAATTTAAAAACTCTAGAATGAAGGAATGATGCATACGTACACTTTATAAATGAATAAAAATAAAATAAATAAAAATAAAACTCAAACATTAAATCTATTATATATAATAAATGAAAGTTATTTGGGCCACGTGTCACTTGATTAGGGCATCCTCAGTTCTCTTTTCCTGCCCAACAGTGTCATCCTCTTTTCCTTATATAACCTCTCTTCTCACTTCTGATCTTTCTTTACAAACGCCTAGGGTTCTCTCTCTCTCTATATTCAGGCGATTCAAATTCAAATTTCACAAACCTTAATCTTCTTCCAGACGCCACCATAAAATCATCTTTTGTTCATCGATTACTTCATCAAAAGGTTTGTTCTTCTTTTTTTTAGTTGAAATACTTTCATGATTTCCTGTTATTTATACTAATCCTTTGTTTTTTGTGTCTTTTCATGTAACCATTGTTAGGGTTGTTGTCATCAAAGTTGAAATTCGCTTAGTTGCGGATAGATTTCTGCCATAAGCTGGTATGTTTGAATATGTTTTGAAATTAGCGTTTTTTTCTAGATGGTGATGATATGAGTATAACATCTGTTGATTATTGATGTTTGAGTATGTTCAGCCATTATTCTTTCTGAAATTAGAGTTTCAATGGTATTATCTGTTTGTAACAGCAGTGGTTCAGCATCTACAGTGGATTCAACATCAGGTGTTTGCTATAATTGTTTGATGTTGTTTGCTATTATTGTCTGATGTTGTTTGCTATTGTTGTTTGATGTTGTTTGCTATTGTTGTTTGATGTTGTTTGCTATTGTTGTTTGCAGTTGAAGATATCTTAATTAAGGTAATAATTGTACTACATCCTGTTGAAAATTAGATTTGATGAATTTAGGGAAAGTGAGGTTGAAAGTTAATAACCCAACAGTGGAGCATTTCATTCTACAGGTTCCATAAATTAAGGGTATTCTCATACAATGATGATGATTGTTCCACGGTAGTTTTCCAGTATTATTGTTCCAACATCGTTTAAAGTATGTGTTTTTTGCTACTCTGATTTTCAATTTTGAGTTTTTTATTTTGAAGTTATATACTCTAATTCTCGGTTTATATTTCAGTCTAATCACAGTTGTTTGAAATTCATACAATCTGCTGCGGGTTATTATAGGTTTGTATTCAAAGAAGCATAAAGTTTAATTAAACACAAAGAAAGATTATTAAATTTATAGTTAAAATAGATTTTTGCTTATGTCTAAATGATGATTATGATTATAATTGACTTGTGCAGAAGATGATGATGTAGAACCCACAGTAGTTCCTACTAAACGCAAGAAAGGATCTGCTATTGTTATAATTGACTTGTGCAGAAGATTTCATGGTGTAAGAATCAGTGAATTCTCAGATAATAGATTGCTTTGCCGGATTAGATTATGTGTTAAGTTATAGTTCTTTAAGTGATTGTTTCGTTTTCTTGAATTCTATGTAATTTTGTAAAGAAGTACAATAACAAACAGTGTTTTTAACATCTGTTTGCAATTTGGTCAATAGTTAATGCAAACCCCTGTTAGGTTGAACAGTAGATGTTATTAACTAAAACATCTGTTCAGGAAAATGGCTGTTTGCACTTTATGTACCTAGAGTTTGATTAATCAAAGGAAAACGACTGTTTAGTATCAGCAGTGGTTCAGCATCTACAACGGATTCAAATTTAGTATTTAATTATCAGTGGTTCTTATGTAACTTTAGTATTTCATTATGAGTTTGTTTCATGTTGTAAGAATCAGTGAATTCTCAGATAATAGATTGCTTTGCCGGATTAGATTATGTGTAAAATTATAGTTCTTTAAGTGATTGTTTCGTTTTCTTGAATTCTATGTAATTTTGTAAAGAAGTACAATAACGAACAGTGGTTTTAACATCTGTTTGCAATTTGGTCAATAGTTAATGGAAACCCCTGTTAGGTTGAACAGTAGATGTTATTAACTTAAACATCTGTTCAGGGTTAAACAGATGTTTGGGGTTTAACAGGAGTTTGGCTCTAAACCAAACATCTGTTTAAGGTCAACATCTATTTGATTATTGGTCCTGTTGTGAAATTTGTTTGACCCAACAATGGTTTTAAACCACCAGATAAACATCTCTTTATGTGCAAGCACCTGTTTATGGTCAAACTTCTGTTTATGGTCAAACTACTGATAGGAAAAAATAGCCACAGGTGACTTTTTTATTCTTGACATCCATTGATATTTACCATCCATGGTGTTAATTAGTGATATATTGAAATTATCAAATAAAAACTACAATTAAAATGAAATTACAATTTTACCTAATCGTTACATTGCAATGAGATAAGAGTTCCTCCAATATTGTTTTCCTGATGAAATTTAATCTTAAATTAAAAAATAAAAAAATACTCGATGGATATTTCCTGATGCAAAACTAGAATTTCAAACTGACGGTTATCTCCGATTACACTTCTTTGTTTAAAAAACTGCCACTGCTAGGAAAAATAGCCACTTCTCACTTTCAAATCAGATCACTGATAATATCAGTAATTTTGAAATTTTGAAATTAAATTTATGCAAGATGGTAATTTAGAATTGACTAAAAATACTTTTTTTTCCCTACTTTGCATATCATTACTAATATTTATTTACTTTATTAAGGAGGGATATAAAGATATACACTACTTACCTAACAGTTCCCAATAAACATCAGTTCCCAATAAACATCATCACAATTGCGGTCAAATCAAATCAGTAATTAGTAATAATATCAGTAATTTTGAAATTCAAAATTCAAACCATATATATTTTTATCCTTAATGTTAAATAAAAAAAATACTTTTTGACTATTTGTTGCAAATCTTATCAATAATAATTAATTGTAATTTCTTGAGCTTTGGACTTTTAAAATATGCAAAACTAGAATTTCAAACTGACGGTTATCTCCGATTACACTTCTTTGTTTAAAAAACTGCCACTGCTAGGAAAAATAGCCACTGCTCACTTTCAAATCAGATCACTGATAATATCAGTAATTTTGAAATTTTGAAATTAAATTTATTCAAGATGGTAATTTAGAATTGACGTTCTCTCTCTTTTTTTTCCCTACTTTGCATATCATTACTAATATTTATTTACTTTATTAAGGAGGGATATAAAGATATACACTACTTACCTAACAGTTCCCAATAAACATCAGTTCCCAATACACATCATCACAATTGTGGTCAAATCAAATCAGTAATTACTAATAATATCAGTAATTTTGAAATTCAAAATTCAAACCATATATATTTTTATCCTTAATGTTAAATTAAAAAATAAAAAAATACTTTTTGACTATTTGTTGCAAATCTAATCAATAATAATTAATTGTAATTTCTTGAGCTTTGGACTTTTAAAATATGCAAAACTAGAATTTCAAACTGACGGTTATCTCCGATTACACTTCTTTGTTTAAAAAACTGCCACTGTTAGGAAAAATAGCCACTGCTCACTTTTTGTTTACCATTGACTGACCAAACATCAGTGTTTAAAAAACTGTGGGGTATCCACTGATAGGAAAAATAGCCACTGCTCACTTTTTTTTATTGTTGAGATCTATTGATGTTGACCATCAGTGGTTTTCTTAAAAAACGGCCATTGCTCACTTTTTTGTTATTGATTGTTTTAGTTTAGTGATAGATTGAAATTATCAAATAAAAAGTAGAATTACAATAAAATTACCATTTTAGCTCTTCTTTACATACCAATGAGGTAAGATTTCAAACAACATTGTTTTGATCATAAAATTTAAAATTAAATTAAAAAATCAAAAAATTTCTTTATAACTATTTGTTGCAAATCAAATCAGTAATTAATGTTAATTTCTTGAGCTTTGGACATTTCAAACTCACGGTTATTATGTTTTTAAAAATTAGAAAAGTCATCATGACAATGACAGTTGCTTTCAAATCATCATCAGTAACTACAGAAAAGTCATCATGAAAATTGACCTTCTTTTTTTTTTTTTTTCCTACTTTGCATAACAATTCAAATATTTAATATTTTAATAAAGAGAGGATAAGGATATATACTACTGTGGATTACGTATAAACATCAGTTCCCAATAAATAAGATAATTTAATAATTATCAGTTCCCACATTCAAAATTGAAAATTCAAACCGTATATTCTAATCCTATAAATAAGATATAATTATCTACTATCAGATTCAAATCTCGCTCGCTCATATATGTGTGCGTATATCTCTCTCTCAAATGCATCTTTCTCGTGATTTAGGCGCTAATCTCTGATTACACTTCTTTGTTCGAATGTTTGTTGAACATGTTATCGTTCCAGTATCATTGTTCCAACATCGTCGTTTCAATGAAGATTCCCATCACAAGTCAACCTTTCAATATGGATGTTGCAGTATCATTGTTGCAACATCGTGAAAAGTTGCGTTGTGAGATTTTCGTTAAATCGAAAGTCAGGTTTTCTTGTGTCAGGTTTGTCATTGGGATTTCTTCTTTTATAGAAAGTATGGATAGATTCTTGCAATATCTTGAAAACTTAGATGTGCTACAACAGTTGAGAAGAGACCTTTGCATTTTAGGTTTGTTTCTTGTTTGTGTTGTCAGTAATATAGAGTGCGGTGATAGAGACTTGCAGTTCTTGGCGATGCTGAAGTACATACATCTAGAGGTTCAGCAATGGATGGAGTTGAAACTAAAGTTTCTTAATTCTTGCTGTTATTCTTAGATTTGAACTTTAATACTGTTATTCTTGCTGTTATTCTTAGATTTGAACTTTAAACCGGCTAAGGAGGTCACAAGTGCGCATAACAGCCAACAGCAAGTTAACTTGTCGCTGGGCACCCCTCGCGTGACGCGAGGGGCCGTCGCGCCACGCGACGCCCTGCTTTTGGCAGATTTTTGTTGTTTGTTGATGCTTCGAAAGGGCAGCCATTTTATACGACTTGTGGACTTATTTTGGCAATATGGGACCTTTATTAAGTGTCTATATGTTTGAACATACCCTACCATTATCCAATGTTTCAATTGATTGCATTTACAAGACCCGAAAATAACGGTTTACCATTCATTTTCTTCTTGGAATCAAATCATGCTTTTGCAAGTCCATTATTGTGAACCCTTTTCTGAATTGAGGGTATATTAGATGTATATAACATTTAATCGGGTCTTGGGATTTATTATTGGGGTCGTTCAGAGGTAACAATTTAACATGACGCCACTTTAAATCCTACCGAAATTACCTTTATTAAATTCGGGTTTCCAACGCGTTTTTGTCTGACATGACACGTGTCGTTTTAATATTAACCCGAAATTTGCGAGGTGTTACATCCTCACCCCCTTAAAATAAATCTCGACCCGAGATTTACTGAAACAAGTAAGGGTACTTTTCTTTCATGGTGGATTCTAACTCCCACGTAAACTCGGGACCTCTTCGGGCATCCCATTTGACCTTTACAAAAGGTATGTGCTTTCTTCGAAGCTTCCTTACCTGTCGATCTTCAATCGACAAAGGTTTTTCTACAAACGTTAAGCTCTTATCTATTTGCACATCTGTATGTGGCATGACATGTGAATCATCAGCGGAACACTTCTTTAGATTGCAAATGTGGAACACATTGTGAATTCCACTGAGCTCTTCCGGTAAGTCCAACTTGTAGGCAACTGACCCGACACGTTCGATAACCTCGAAAGGTCCTATGTATCTCGGGCTTAGTTTGCCTTTCTTACCAAATCGCATCACCCCTTTCCATGGTGATACTTTAAGTAGGACTTTGTCACCTACTTCAAAGTGAAAATCCTTACGGCTTGGATCCGCGTAACTCTTCTGCCTATTCCGGGCAGCTTGGAGATTGTTACGAATCTGGACAACCTTGTCCGTTGTTTCGAATACGATCTCTGGTCCTGATAACTGGACCTCTCCAACTTCCGCCCAACAAACTGGCGATCTACACTTTCTACCGTATAATGCCTCAAAAGGCGCAGCCTTTATGCTGGTATGGTAGCTATTGTTGTAGGAGAATTCGATCAAGGGTAGGTTCTTATCCCAGCTACCTCCCAAATCGATCGCACATGCACGCAGCATGTCTTCCAACGTTTGAATAGTACGCTCACTCTGACCGTCAGTCTGAGGATGGTAAGCCGTACTAAAGTTCAAACGTGTGCCCAAAGATTGCTGGAAACTCTTCCAAAAGTGTGACGTGTACCTAGTATCCCGGTCCGAGATAATAGCTACAGGTATGCCGTGTAAGGCTACAATCTTATCAACGTATAACTGGGCTAACATATCGGAGCTATAAGTCTCCTTGATGGGTAGAAAATGAGCTGACTTAGTCAGTCGGTCAACTATAACCCATATCGTATCATTGCCTTTTCTTGTCTTGGGTAACTTGGTAATGAAATCCATAGTTACCATTTCCCACTTCCACGTAGGAAGTTCAGGCTGTTGTAGCAAACCTGACGGTTTCTGATGCTCGGCTTTGACTTGCGCACATGTCAAGCATTTTGCTACATGGGCGGCCACAGACTTTTTCAAGCCTATCCACCAATAATTTGCTTTTAAATCCTGGTACATCTTATCAGCTCCAGGATGAACGGAGTATTTGGAACTATGGGCTTCTTGGAGGATGACATCACGAAGTCCTCCAAAAATCGGAACCCATATTCGTCCGTTTAACCGTAAAATTCCGTCCTTGCTAAGAGTTAACTGCTCCTCAGTTACTCCTAACTTTTCATTAGGATAGTTAGCTTCCAACACAGCTTCCTTCTGTGCAGCTAACACCCTTTCTATCAAACTGTTCTTTACCTCCATACGCTTGGCGTTAATTCGAATGGGTTTAACCCTTTCCTTTCTGCTCAAGGCATCAGCGACTACATTCGCTTTGCCGGGATGGTATTTGATTTCACAATCATAATCATTTAAAGTTTCCATCCAACGGCGTTGCCTCATATTTAATTCTTTCTGGTTAAACAGATGCTGGAGGCTCTTGTGATCAGAAAAGATCACAAACTTGATTCCATAAAGATAATGCCTCCACAGTTTTAGTGCGAACACAACGGCACCCAATTCCAAGTCATGGGTGGTGTAATTCTTTTCGTGCACCTTTAACTGTCTTGATGCATAGGCAATCACCTTGCCTTTCTGCATAAGCACACACCCCATGCCAGTGTGTGATGCATCACAATAAACTACAAATTCTTCAGCGCCTTCCGGTAAGGTAAGCACAGGAGCATTGCTCAACTTTTGTTTCAAAACATCGAAGGACTCTTGCTGCTTAGGGCCCCATACGAATTTTACTTTCTTCTTGGTCAAGGAAGTTAGGGACGCAGCAATCCTTGAAAAATTTTCAATAAAACGCCTGTAATAACCCGCCAATCCCAGGAAGCTACGAATCTCTGTAGGTGTCTTTGGCTCTTGCCAATTCATAACAGCTTCCACTTTAGCGGGATCCACCTGGATACCACGCTCACTAACCACGTGTCCAAGGAATTGGACTTCTCGTAGCCAAAATTCACACTTAGAGAATTTGGCGTAGAGCTTTTCCTGACGTAGAAGTTTGAGAATACAACGAAGGTGTTTCTCGTGGTCAGCTTGGTTCTTAGAATAAATAAGGATGTCATCAATGAAGACGATAACAAATTTATCTAAATAAGGCTTGCAGACACGATTCATGAGATCCATGAACGCGGCTGGTGCATTAGTGAGCCCAAAAGGCATCACTAGGAACTCGTAATGACCGAAACGAGTCCTAAATGCAGTCTTGTGTACGTCTTCATCTTTGACCTTCAGCTGATGGTATCCTGACCTTAGATCAATCTTTGAAAAGTAACTTGCCCCTTGAAGCTGATCGAACAAATCGTCGATCCTGGGCAATGGATATCTATTCTTGATCGTGACTTTATTAAGCTCGCGATAGTCGATGCATAGACGCATCGATCCATCCTTCTTCTTGACAAATAGGATTGGTGCTCCCCAAGGAGATGAACTAGGTCTAATGAAACCCTTAGCTAGCAATTCATCTAGCTGCGTCCGCAACTCCTTCATTTCCGTGGGTGCCAATCTGTATGGAGCTCTAGCAACTGGTGCCGCTCCGGGGATGATATCGATCCTGAATTCGACTTGTCTATCTGGTGGTAGACCAGGTAGATCTTCAGGAAACACTTCTGGGTATTCCGAAATGACAGGGATGTCTTCTAACTTTGGTTTAGGCTCGTCAATGATCACTTGCGCCATGTAAATGACACATCCCTTTTTCAAACACTTTGAAGCCTTGAGCATAGTCACGTGCTCAGGCAGTCCGTACTGGGTATCTCCCCGAATGGTAAGTGATTCACCAGACGGAGTCTTTATCACTACTTGCTTCATGTTACAGACGATTTGGGCCTGGTTATGAGATAACCAGTCCATACCCAGAACTATGTCAAAACCGGCTAACTTAAAGGGAAGTAGAGATAGAGGAAAAGAATGGTTCTTAATGGATATAGCACATCCATCTAACTCAGTAGAGACGGCTTCAATGGTACCATCTGCTAACTCTACCTCATAATTCACTTTTAGGGTTTTGACAGGTAAATTCAACAATTTACAAAATTTATGATCTACGAAGGACTTATCTGCGCCCGAATCAAAAAGTACTCTTGCAAAAACATCGTTTACAAGGAAAGTACCTGTTATAACGTTATCATCCTGTACAGCCTCCTTCGCATCCATCCTGAAGACTCTGGCATTGGTCTTCTTAGCCTCCTCTGGCTTCTTGTTGTATTTAGGGCAGTTAGTCTTTATGTGCCCCTTTTCGTTGCAACGGTAACACGTTGCATCTTTCATTTTCTTGCAATCCAAGGTTTTGTGTTCCTTGGACTTGCACAAACCACAAGCGAAAGACCTGGGCTCGTTATTCGAGGTTGATTCGAATCTGCACTTTCCAAAGTGCTGTTTCTTGCAAGTTTTGCATGTGGGCTTCTCCCCAGAACGATGCCCATCTTTCTTCGAATCTGATCCCTTCTTGTGATCACCGCTCCAACGGTGTTTCTTGTTCGACCTACTCGAACCGTCATTATCATGCTTCCTCTTCTCAGCCGCCTTATTCCTCTGCGATCTCTGCCGGACCGCATCCAGTGTGAGGGATAAGGAAAGGTCAGTCACAGACCTGAAGGTAACTGGCCGAGAAGCTTTTACACTGGCTTTGATCTCGGGTTCCAAACCTCCTATAAAACGAGCGATCCGTTTAGGCTCCGGGGTTACCAGATAAGGTACCAACCGTGATAGTGTATTGAAGCTCGTCAGATAAGCTTGACAATCGAGGTTCTTCATTACCAGTGATAGGAAATCATATTCTATCTTTTCCACCTCATGCTGAGGGCAGAAATTTTCCTTGATCAAAGCGATGAATTGATCCCACGTCATGCTATACAACGGGATCTTTCCGGAAGCCTCCATCAGAGCTCTCCACCAAGCTAACGCCTGACCTTTGAAGGACTGTGAGACAAATTTAACCACATCACCTTCAGCACATCCGCTGATGTCCACCACAGTGTCCATTTCATCTAGCCACGTCATGCAGTCTACGGCTCCTTTCTCTCCCGTAAAATCCCTGGGTTTGCAAGACACAAAGTACTTATATGTGCAACCCTTGTTACGGTGTCCCTGATGCAGTACCAACTGCTGAGATGGATTACTTTGGTGGTTGGTGGACTGGCGATCATCACCGTTTTTCTTTGGCACATCCTTTTTGGGAGGAGGCTTGTTATGAGCCTCTGAATGTGTCCTTGGCTTTGAATGGGATACAGAGTGAGTCCTACTTCGGGTACTACTGTATTCTTCATACTGTCTATCCAAAGCTTGAGTAACAGCACCGTCTATTATTGCTTTTAACTCGGCACCCGTTAATGTAATCTGGGCGTTCTCATTCGGCTCCACAGGATGGCTATTAACTTCATTAGAGTTAGCCATTTGTATTGAACTGTTACAGAAAACAAGGACAATAATTTATTTGGGAGTTTATTATGGAATTACCCCTTAGGGTAACTCGTTAACCATGGTAAACAGAGACCATATTTGGTTAACTTATTAATCGTATTAATTTAGGATTTCAATTAAAATTTATCCTAAACATAAACAATAACAATATATATTAGCACATAAGGCTTGGTCACATGGACAATTTAAATTATAAGCTATGACTTCAGAGAATCAAGACTTTTAAGGTTTGAACCTAGTTCATTACCTTTATTAGACAGGGAGTCAAAGCTACCACTGTCTTTTGGCTCATATGGAAATGAGCATGGCCCGTAGGCATTATATTACCACGTATGGTAAAAATATGATCATCTTAATTGATGATGTACCCAGGATTCAGAGATCATTAAACTGGGTTAGGAATCTTCTAAAGAATTCCTTTATAAAATGACGTATGTGATTTTAACGAATCACTTCTGCCAGGAGTGTTAACATGTTTTAAGATGTTAACCGGGAATGGAATCTTTTAAACAGGTCTTACCATTTTGGCCCGGTCTTATATTTGACACGTGGCTAGGTTTCACACTTTAAGATCCTTAATTAAATAAATTTCATAGGCAGATTAATTTAAAAGGAATGATTTTAATTTATTTATTTCATTTATAATTATATATGCACATAATGGCAAACATGAAACTTATAAAACCAACATTCCATTAATTCTACGCAGGTTACATATTGCCCTAAACGGGTCTTTTCACACAAACAATTTCCCACGTAGGGGTCAAACAAGTACTTACCCGCGCAGGGGTTAAATTTAAAACATAAGTCCTCGCAGGGACTGATTACTTAAATAGATGTCCACGCAGGGACTAGGTACAAAGATAAATGTCCTCGCAGGGACTACATACACACATAAATGTCCACGCAGGGACTTAATTTTTAAAGTAGACATACACACATAAAGGATTTACTGATCCTTCTTGCTCTTTCCCTTGATTAAGTTCGTCAAGGTCTTGAACATCCCCTGGTTACGCCTTCGGTCTTCCCGTGCCTCATGCCGCACCTCCCTAATACTTTGTAGGATTTCCTGATGCAGTGGTGGCGACATCTGCAGAGACGGCGGGGGTTGTTGGTAGTACGGGGGTTGTGTAGGCATCTGGTATCCCTGTGCTGGGTAGCCTACTCCCCAAGGACCTCCATACGGTCCCTCCTGGTTAAGGGCGTTGTAGTTAGCTGCTACCAAATACGGGTCGGCTTCAGCGTATCCGAGGTTAGGGTGAGTCGGTGGCTCAAACGGGTTGTACATCGAAGGACCCGCGTATGCTGGTATCTGATTATCGAAACCCGTCGGTGGCGGTTGCTGCGCGTAGGGGTTTGATGGTCCACCTATCTGTGGAACTTCTGGAAGCGGCTGATAATTTCTGCCACTTGATTGCAGAGGAGAGTTTAAGTGAAACTCTTCTCTTCGTGTGGACATCCGGGCTCCGGATCTCCTATGTCTTTGCGGCTGTGGAGGCGCCGGCTGAACTGGTGGCGGTGGAGGCGGTGGCGTAACTGCCTCAAACTGGTGATTCCCAGAGGAATCTTGATGATGCTGCTGCTGCTCATGTGGCGAAGAATAGTGAGGCTGATGCTGCTCATGCGGCGACGAATGGTGAGAAGGTGTAAAATACCATTCGTGCCGAGTAAAGATAGCCTGGAAGCTATCTGGACCATTATAGGGTGGTCCGTGGTAAATGGAACTATCCGAGACCTCTATTGGGTGGTTGGGAGTTCCTGATGCGGGCATTTCGGGGTCGTCTTCCTCATCCATATCGTTTCCTCCAGAAAAGTGGTCCTCCGGCCCCAATGGATTAAAACCCACTGGTTCTTGTATATAATCCGCCGGGTTAAACTGGCCTTGAAAGATTGGAGTGGGGTCTCCAAAAGGGCAGTGCGACATAGATCGCTGTAACGGTATGTGTGAATGGTGGGGGTCTCTAGGCTCATTTTCTGATTGTGGTCCGTATGAGTCTTGAGCGGGAGTCGATGAGCTGTTCGATACCGACCGTCTTGCCGGTTGGAAGAGACCTCTCTGGTTCCGCCGAGTACCGTCACTCTCGGCGGGGATAGGAGCTTGTGTATTGGACGGCCCAGCTTCATGGTCGTTGGGGGCGGTGGTCGGCCCCTTTCCTCCTCGTCCTCGCATACGTAAAAATCTCGGAGGCATCTTTGTTATACCTGTCAACAAAACATAAGATAACAAATAACAAAATATAAAGCTTAAAGGACAAAACAAAAACCGAATAAGGTGGAATTTGTCCTATGTTATAAGTCTAGACTCGAAGTTTAGATATGTGCAATTGTGCAACTGAGATTAAACACAAAAGACTAGTGTTTAATTCACTCAGTGTTGGCTCTGATACCAACCTGTCACACCCCGATTTCCACGTGTCACCGGTGGGCCCGGTGGGGGAGTATCGTGACGTGGTTGGCAACGTAATAGTCAAACAACACAATATAATAATGCACAGCGGAAGCAAATTTAAAATAAGATACAACCGAATTTATTTATTGTAAACAAAGTCACAATTATCCGGTGTTTATCCACAGTAGGATCGAATAATAAAATATTGTTTATGGTTCAACAGACTTCGGCATCTTAAGTTTGCGAGACTTCTAGTGATGCTTAGGAGAATCCCAGCCTATTTCGCCTAGTACCTGCATTTAATCTTTTTGGGAAAATACGTCAGTTTACACTGGTAAATACATTCAACTGACTCATTTTATAAATGATTGAAAATTGGTTTGGATGCACATGGCATAAACATTTTTATTAACTTGGGAGAATTATTTAATATAATAATCTTGTGAACGATTTACATGTTACTTATGCGTTCAGTAGCCCGGAACGTATTCTGGGTTAAAGATCAATAGACACACCACTTATGTGAGTTATACACGGGAGTACGCCTACACCCCGTGCTCAGGTCGTGGCTATCTCGTAAGATAATGCCAGGGATATCCGGGACATGGTCATTAACCCCCCAAAGGCTGTAAAGTAAACACATCTGTTTAAAACGAGCCGATCAAATTATTCAATTAACCACTAAGCGTGGAAGATTTGATGCTCGATCAAGCGGTACGCTATGTACCGTAACCCAAGCCCGTATAGGGAAAATAAGTTAAAAGTATTTACCTTGATGCAAAGTATAGTCACAATAATTGAATAAACTGCAGATAGCTTTTACTGGTTCTCCTAATCTGGAACGAAGGTTTAATATAACCTATTAGAATACTAACGGATCTTTAATTAAGCTTAAGCTTAGACCGGTCAGTTTTAAAGATACGGTTCGTACGCGCGATTAAGCGAAGACCGGATAGAATGTGATTTAGACCCGACAAGTTTGAAGACTTGTTTAATATGGGTTTATTATTCACATTCTGGATTTTGAGATAATAATGATATCGTTTGACCCGTTTCGGCTAGTTTATGCAAACTAGTTACATAAGCCGAACCGAACGCGAAAAATGCATAACGGGTAACCGAAAGGGTCGCGAACAGGTTTCCTAAGTTAATACGCTTTAAATATGTGGTGATATCATTTTGATATCTTCCATAATGCCCATAACGAGTTTAATCCCTAAATACGCCCCGTAGGGGTATTTTGGTCATATTAAGGGTTATAAAAGAGATTTATAATACTTCTGAGATACGGGTCTGATTTAATCAGAAAAACATCTTAACTTAACAGGTTATGTCTAAAGGTATTAAGTCTTACGTGGCAAAATGGTTTTAATACTAAACTACGCGTTTAATACGCGTATAAAGCCGTTTTAAGCGACGTACGGGTTAAAATACCAATCTGGGTTTTCTAATCAGCAAAACAGGTTCAAAATGCTATATTTATTATTTTAAATCAGTGGCAATTGGATTGGTATCAATCGGATTCGTAAAACTCGTTTTATGGCTTAAAAGGGCATATTCGTAATTAACCGAATCAATGCGATAAGCCTAGCTTAAGACCAGCCTAAAAATAATTAAAAATCTTCAAAAATCCTAAAATATTATTTAACATCAGCGGGTAATAGTTTTGGTACCGAAAATCGGGTTTAGATAGGCTATGCGCTAATCGCGCCGTTTAATTAATAAAAAGCTTATTATTTACGCTAATGCGCATATCTCCAAATCTAGACCTCCGCTTGACGTGAAAATTTACGTACATGCTAAATAATCAGTAACTAAGATTATTGTATTTCCACATTTTCAAAATTCTCGTTATAAGGTCATAAGGGCGTTATGGTCCAATTTAAGCGATTAACGGAAACGTGTGCATGCATCGGATAATCAATGAAACAAGTACAGAGACTTATACTAGCATGTAACCCAACCCTAATGAGACTTTAAGGCATGTCTAATACCAACTAAAACGGGTCAGAACCGAAGTCAACGCAAAAGTCAAGGTTTTGCGCCTTTCGGTTCCGAACCGGGTTTAAATAGAAATTTGTCGAGTCGGGCAAGCGCAAACAAGTTTTTATACTTATTATCAAGTTATATTAAGGTTAGAACAGGTTACACGCCTTACGGATTGCATTTCATGCATTAAATCATAAATGTCATTTCTGTTGACTTTTTTCGGTCAACGTTTGACCCGACAAACGACCTAGTTAGGTCTGGAATTGGTACTTGCCCTTATAAGGGTTTAATACCCATATAATTACCTATCTAACGGTACTTTTAATTCGGGTTACGACTGAGCTATCGATAACTAAACCCGAAGTCAACCGTTTAATACGATATGTTGACTTTTAAGCTAAAAACTAAACTGGAATTAATTTAGAAGGGATTAGAGACTTACTAGATGATTAATGGATGCTTAGGAAGGCCTTCAATCAGATTGTAAGCTCCTCCAATGCTCAGATTCTTTGCAATTGATGTGTGGAATGAGTTGTGAATGAAAGGGTCCTTATATAGTGGGTTTACCACCACAATGCATTGACACAAGGGTCTATGATCCACCACAAATGATAAACACATGTCCCTAACATGTAGGGGGTGTCTAAGGGCCATGAATGTGCAAGAAAAACCGGCTAAGGAGGTCACAAGTGCGCATAACAGCCAACAGCAAGTTAACTTGTCGCTGGGCACCCCTCGCGTGACGCGAGGGGCCGTCGCGCCACGCGACGCCCTGCTTTTGGCAGATTTTTGTTGTTTGTTGATGCTTCGAAAGGGCAGCCATTTTATACGACTTGTGGACTTATTTTGGCAATATGGGACCTTTATTAAGTGTCTATATGTTTGAACATACCCTACCATTATCCAATGTTTCAATTGATTGCATTTACAAGACCCGAAAATAACGGTTTACCATTCATTTTCTTCTTGGAATCAAATCATGCTTTTGCAAGTCCATTATTGTGAACCCTTTTCTGAATTGAGGGTATATTAGATGTATATAACATTTAATCGGGTCTTGGGATTTATTATTGGGGTCGTTCAGAGGTAACAATTTAACATGACGCCACTTTAAATCCTACCGAAATTACCTTTATTAAATTCGGGTTTCCAACGCGTTTTTGTCTGACATGACACGTGTCGTTTTAATATTAACCCGAAATTTGCGAGGTGTTACAAAGGCTATCCACTGATAACTTAAAGTCTCCCACTGTTTTTCAGTGTAATCATTGCAACCACTGTTATTATTCCATCAGTGTTTTCATAAAACAACTGTGTTCCATTACTCATCAGGGGTTGGCTCGTGGACAGTTCATAGCCGTCAGATCTTTTGTAACCGCTGCCAGATCAGCATTCACTTTTCGTGCTATAAAACCCTGATCAAAACCCCCAATCAGGGTTTTAACTGTCGAATCGAATTCATTTTTCCTTTTTCAAAGCAGTTATCCTCCATTTCTCTCAAAATTCCTCATCGTCCTTCTTCCTCAAATGGCAAAATCACGGTCTTCATCAGGTAAAAGGAAATCCAGTCAAAAGGTCATACAAATTCGATACAAAGCTCCCCATAACTACTTGGGTCTCTTGACAAAACCAAGTAACACTGAAACGTTCAATTCCGTCATAGATGCCCTTTCGTCTTCAAAATACAAAACTTTGTTGACTTCTGATGCTCCGATTTACTTGGCAACCCAGAGGGAATTTTGGAAAAATGCAAAACTTGAATATCAAGATAAAACACCCATAGCTATCAATTCCTCGATAAAGGGTGTTGATGTTAAAATCACACCACAAACCATTTCTGAGGTGTTTGAACTCAATGATCTTGAAGGTAAGACTTTTTTCCCTAAAATAGAGTATCAAACAGATTTTTTAGAAAGAGGGTATGCAAAGCAAATGAAAAAAAAACACTTTGCAAAAAGGCAGTTTTCCCCCTGCCCCAAGGTTTTTGTTTCATACCCTCTTAATGTGTGTTTCTAATAAGACCACTGCTTTCAATGAAATTCCATTAAAGATCCAATACCTGGCATATGCTATCTTGCATGGGGAAAACTTTAACTATTCACAGGAGATCTTTAATGACTTGGTAAAAAATGTTGATAGCAAATCATTTTTACTATTTCCAAGGTTCCTAAGCTTTTATTTTCAAAAGAAGTTTGGAAAGGATGATGCTCATGTACTCATCCAGGGTGAACCTTTTCAAATAAATGGCCTTACACCGTTAACATTTACAAGGCTATCAAAAGTGTCCAAAACACAAGCACAGGCTCCTGAGCAGACTTTAGCAGCTACCACTGCTCCTCAGGCACCTGCTGCTGAGCCCACTGCTCAAGGTGATCACAGCAGCAAAACAACTGCTATGAAACCGACACCTAAATCCACCAAAAGACCAAGACAGAAGAAAACACAAAAGCCCCTCAAACCTAAAACAAAGGCAACTCTGGAAGATGAGATCCCAGAGCCACTGCCAGTGAAAACACAAAAGTCACCAGAAACCACTGCTGCTACTTCCTCACAGCAGATGGTAGAAATATCTCAACCTGAGCCTCAAACTCCTCCTGTTTCTTTTCAAAAAGAACAGGTTGTAAGAATAGGGACATCAAATTATGTTGCTTTGGACTCACTTGAATCCATCATCCCCAGCCCACTGCCCGGGGCAAATCCTCTTTCCACTCCCGTACTCACTGTTACAATTCCACCACAAACAAAACTTTTGTTGGATGCAGTTGATATAAATCAGATAGCAATCAGTTCCTCTCAACCCCCTATCACTGAGAGCATGCCACAGAAAGTGACTGTGTCTGAGCTCCCTATCATTGCTAACCCACCAACAACACCTGAGGAGGTTACACTGCAGGATGTACAAGTACTTCCTGTCAGTAGTTCAAGTGAAGCAGCTACTACAAGTGTTGAACCCACTGGTTTACACTTGGACAGTAGTTTCATTAATCAGACTTCCTTGAAGGAAATTTCTTCTATGGGAACTTTTCTAAATACTGTTGTGTATCCTGTATACACTGGTGAGCTTAGATTGGTAACCTCTGCTGAGGAAAGAAGTCCCCAGTTCCAAGAAAAAGGGGCAACAGGGGATGACTTTTGGGAAAGTCTCCCTCAGTCAACCACTGTTACAACCACCTCTGGTGGGAAATCAGATGATCCCATTAAATTGGATGATGGTTTAATGTACCGAGAATTGAGCGAGAGGCTTAACAAACTGGATACATCTGTTGCAGAAATCAAAACCATA
The DNA here is from genome assembly GCA_030545235.1 of Helianthus tuberosus. Classification (NCBI taxonomy): domain Eukaryota; kingdom Viridiplantae; phylum Streptophyta; class Magnoliopsida; order Asterales; family Asteraceae; genus Helianthus; species Helianthus tuberosus. The sequence continues at coordinate 205,419,539 of CM060400.1, forward strand.
CTGCAACAGTTGTTACAAAAACAGCAGGCACCACCTGCTCCCACTGACCTTTGGGCATTATTTCAACCTCTGCTTCACCAACAAAGAGCAAATGCTGATCAGAAACATGAAATTCAGCTTCAAAATATCAGAAATATAATGGAAGCTAGGTTCAAAGACACTCAGGCAGATATAAAAACCCTGAAGGCTCAATTTATGAACACCACTGACACTGCTCCTCCCTCTATCATCTTTGTGGACAGCCCACCACCGAATAATGCCAAAAAGGCGGAGAAAATGAGGCAGTTCAAGAAAAAGGGATATGAAGATGGTCTGTACATTGCACCAGATAATTCAACAATGCTTGCACACATCCCTTTGCCAGATGGTTCCAAAAAGGTTGATGTAACCTTAAATGCCATTGCTGATGCAAAAGCAAGGGTGAAAAAGGATATGGAGGCAAAGGATAAAGGAAGGTTTGAACAGGAGAAGAGAGTTTTTATGGAGATGAATGAACAGGGTACTTCTGAGGCAAAGGATCAAGAAAATTCTCAGCCCATAAGAAAGTCTACTAGAAAAGTGATACAACCTGTTGTATCAACAGTTGTTGCTTCTTCAGTAATTTCAACATCTGTTATCCAAACTTTCACCGCTACGACTTCAACACACACTACATCCACTGTCTTATCTCCATTACGAAAAATCCCTTCACCACCACCAATACCACCTGCTAAAAGGCAGAAGACAACAGTTGACACATCATCCGTGGTAATGGCAACAGTGGTTGAAACACCAGTTGTTTCAACAGCTGTTAGTCAAACACACACCATCACTACTCAAACACCCCAAACAAAACCATCATCACAAAACTCACCACCTGCCTTAAAGCAAAAGACAACTGTTGATACATCAACAGTGGTTGAGACACCAGTTGTTTCGACAACTGTTAGTCAATTACCTACCACTTTTAACAATCCTTCCCAAGCCATAATTCTGTTTGCTCCAAAACCTCAAATAGAAACACCTCCTCCTGAAAATGTGTATACTAGAAGAAAAAATATTCAAGTGCATGATGATGATATACCAGCACCTGATCCTGTTTCATCTGTACCTTACAAAATCACCAAACCTGAATCTTTCATTCCTCCAAAATTGGTCAATCCAATCAAAGATCCAATATCTCTTCAAGGATATGAGTCTGCAGATGGTACCCCAGCAGCTGCCAGTTATCCACTGGAACTCCATGCAGTAAAGAATGAAATGAGGCAGTTCTACACAGTTGATGATCCTTCAAAAAGGAAATTCCCTTCTCTGGTTGGTTTTAGAAATCCAAAAAACATGGATGAATATCTAAAACTAAAAGCTAGACAAGCTCAAATAATAGCTAGGGTTGAATGCGAAGGAGAAAATGACAATGTGTATTCAAGTCATTATCAGTTTTTACTCACCAAAGTCAAGCTCATGGAAGACTATGCTAGAGATTTGAGTAAAGAAATGTCAAATTTACCACCAGAACCTGGCCTGCAAAAAGATGTGAGAAAAGACATTCTGGCATTGATCATGAGTGAGAAGTTCTACCCTGCCAAGGAAGAGCAATTCCAAGATTGGCCACTTGTTGGTCTCAAAGCAGAACTCAATAGAATTGAAAGAGTAAAAAGAGATCCAAGCATGAAAAGGTCAGCTCCAAATTGGCGTAAATACAAAAAGGCTATTGATGATCTTACCTTGGAGTATAAAAGAAAGAAACAAGAGTTGGTTGATGCAAAGGTTGCAACTGCCAAGGCCATAGCAAAATGGACAAGGCAGTACACTGATGAAGCTTATGAAAGGCTTAGAAAAAAGAGAGAAACATATCCTAGCCTTCCAAAGAAGCCTGATTACAAAACTATTAACATGTCAAAGAAGCAGCTCCACAATTCTGAACCACTGTTCACATCATCAGATACCTCTGTCATTATGTTAAACCAAAGAAAGAGGCAAAAGTTGACTGATGCAGAAGAGAAAGAGCAAGAAGCTGTATATTTTAAACAGGCTATCAAGACAATGGCATTTGAAGATGACAGCTCAGCAAAGCTTCTACATACATTGGAATCCAACCACTGATGAAGCATAAAAATTGAACCTCAAACATCAGTGCTTAGATTACAACAGTGGAATGAAGAATCAATGTTTATGTATCAGTAGTTTGAATATAATCAGTGTCTGTAGTGTCTGTTGTTATAGATTCAGTGTTTATGTTGAACATCTGATTTACTTTTGGTCAACATTTGTTTGAATTTTGGTCAACATCTTATTTTGTTAAGAAGTACAAGAACAAACATTTTTACAAAATCCCAAATCACCCGATCATTTAAGTGCATTGAAGTAAAATTGGAAATGAGGATGGTTTGCGCATGTGAAGCGGAGGCAAACGACGGCACCGGTTAGAATAGTGGAAACTCTTACTGTGGAGGGGAGGAGAGGAAGAGGCAGACCCAAACTGACATGGGATGAGCAGATTAGGCATGATTTACTAGAGTTGCATCTTTCTGAGGACATGGTCCAAGATAGGACTTCGCGGAGGCGTAGGATTAGGGTTAAGGACTTCTAGAGGATTTTACAGTAAGGTCTTGGGTGTGTTTTAGGGACGTAGGTTTTCCTATCCTTTAAGTGACTTTACCGGTGATTGCGTTCTTGTGTACATGCCCAAATGATGTTACATGCTATTATACATGATCTACATTATATTGTGTCACACTGTTCATTTTCTTGGGTTTGGTGATTTCTTTTTTCTATTCTTCGACGTGGTGTATTGGTATGCTGTTCGTTTTGGAGCCGAGGGTCTCTCTGGAAGCAGCCTCTCTATCCCTAGGGATAGAGGAAAGGTCTGTCTACATCCCACCCTCCCCAGACCCTATAAGTAGCTTTGCTATTTGGGGGATTTACTAGGTATCTTTGTTGTTGTTGTTGTTGTTGAAGTAAAATTGGAAATAATGTTATTCATGTGGTCCTGTTGTTGAATAGATCTAATTCCGTGATTTTAAGACAATGTCGTTGAATAGAATAAGATGGTTGATGTAATGTGGTCGTATTAATAACAAATTGTAATTAATTAATCTAAATAACTTTCCCGAGCCTGGGAAGCAATCCCGGTTAAAAACCTAGTGTATCTATGAATGTGGAGGCTTACCTGCCTTTGAAATCCACCTCATATATGGTGTCCACTCCAAGAAATTGAAGAAACTAGTATAAATAAGACCATCACGTTTCAAAAACAAGATGCTCGAACTCTCCTTGCCTTTCGATCTATCTCACTCTTTCTATAATTCTATGATTTTATTTTTTTACTATAATAATAATAATAAAGCCCTATCCTGTTTTAAGTGTTTTAACTCCCGATCACCGCTACCCTTTCCGATTGATCTGAGCCTCATAACTTATGTCAGGGCTCTGCCCGACTAAGTTGTTGGGATTCGGTCTCGGGACATCGGGACAAGGTTGAATTAGGGGGATTATACTTAACACAAGTACAAATATATATACATATATATTTTTAAATAGTTCATAAATTATACCCAATATTCTACCAGGAGGTTTTCTAGTTAAACCCTAAAGTTATAAAGTGGGTCCATTCTCTTTTCTTACCATTTTATTCTGTGACAACTTTCACCAAAATTATTATTTTTATTATTATTATTATTATTATTATTATTATTATTATTATTATTTATTATATTTTGTCTAAAAAGGAAACCCTAATTGAAACCCCCCACAAAATATTGCATAATCCCTAAAATTTTCAGAATAGTTGGAACTAGGATCAGGGCCCCTAAAACTCAAGGGGGGTATTCCCTAAATCATATTTATCCTTCGAAAACAGTTATAAACTCGTAGTTTCGAATTTCGTCGACTCACCAAGGCTATACAAGACACGTGGCAGGCCTAGGCCAGGCCGACCATCGTCGCGATACGCGGGGGTTACCCCGGTGCCTTCCGCGACTCGCGGGGGGTGCCAGTTTGGAGTATATAACAGGCAGCAGTGGGACTTGATTTCCTGCGTTTGTTCGACGTTCAAATTCATTTCATACGTCCAGATATTCACAGTTTACTACCAAACACACACTAGCTCGAATTCTGCTACAATACCGGGTATTAACTTGATCGCTGCTACAATTTAATATCCGATCGATTGAAACTATCCGACAGGATGTTTAAGTGATTGCACTTTGTCATTCGTTGTGAGGGTTTTAATCTCGTGAGTTATCGTAATTGCTGTATTAAGTTACCTACCTAGTTCGTGTGCACTAGGTTACAAGGCTAAATCAATAGGCTAAGCTCTGCCTGTGTAAATCTACAAATATATCAAGGCTTATCTGTAGATTAAACTTTGCCCGTATGAATCTGCATGCTTATAATGTGAGTCATTCTCTTTTTATCAAATTACTTTCAAAATCATGTTTATTTTTAAAGATTATAATTACAGTGATTAAGTTTATGTAATCACCAAATTACAGCCGGTATGTGGGGTATTGTGCACATTACTGTTTTTATCTCTTTAGGTGGGCGAACCTAATTAATGATACTCGTTACTATTGGGTGAACGGACTCAATAGTAATATGACCATAGTCACGAAACGAGTCGATGATAAATACTGTGGGTAGTTGGTTGATATCTGAAACATTGTAATCTCTCTTAATACTGTAAATTATAACAAACGTGTCGTTTTAGTAAAATGAATGATTCACTCAGTATTTCCCGCTGACAAAACCTTTTTAAAACATGTTTCAGGTAATTACAATAGATTGGAGTAAGAGATGGATATGGCACTGAAAGGCTTCAAGAAGTGGCTTATTTTATTAATTAAATCAAATTAAGAAATATCGTTTTATGTAATCAAATTTATCTTTATTAAAGCTACCATTGTAAAACATGGGTTTATCCCGTCTATTTAATAAATAAAATCCGGTGTTTTCTAAACTCTGATATTTTTCCTAACTCACGGTCCTGATGAAATTTCCGCTGCAACATTTTCAAAATAATCATCGGTACCACGTGGCTGTTCGCGGCTCCCGATTCCGTCCAGGGTGGGTCGGGGGTCGTGACAGAAGGTGGTATCAGAGCCACTGCTTTAAGCCAATAGGTGTTGTGATAATAATATCTAAGTTTATATAAAAGAGTTAGGATATTGCTATTAACTGGTAGCACACATGATAGCATTTAGACTTGAACTTAAGAAAAGATGCCTTAGTATCAGCTTTAAGATAAGCGAAGTACTTGTGTAAATAAAGTATGATGGATTTTGGTATGCCGTAAGAATGACGATTATAACATTACAGGTAATAGCACTTAATTGCTATTAATTCTTGCTTATTGATATTACTTGGTCTAGAATAAGATATGTTACGGGAATACAAATTTCCTTGATTCTGAATAAAAGCCCTAATAAAAAGAGGCACTTTTAAAAATCTTGAAAAGATACTATTTATGGGAAATAGAAAATTTTCTCCGGCAAGACTGGGTATGGTGTACCAGACTCTCCAGTTTGTCCGGATATACTGAGGTTACCTCTCCGGCGCGAACCGGATAAGACGAGGTATATAATATGTCAAATAAGTGACAAAGATTTCCCTAAATAGTATCATGACCTGATATATGAATTGTTTTTGGAAATATGAATCTGTTAAAAACATTGACCTTATAGAGGGTATGTATATTACAGCATGTGAAATATATGAGTATATAGATATGTATATCTATAAGAAATTCCAAAAGTCAATTAGGAATAAAGCACAGGCATATGTGTCTAGATTTCTTTATCAGGAATCTCTTTTCCGATATCAAACATTATTTCGTTTGATCATCTACCCCGTAACTCGTGCAACAGTATAAACAATGGAAACCTTTTAAGTTGGAACGCCATCAAAAGTATAAGAAATTCCAATACGTTACCATAAACTATTAACGCAAGTAAGAAAGTATGTAAAGTTGTGCTAATACACAAGAAAACACATGAAAATTTAATTATAAGTCCATAGACATCAAAGTATATCACACCTGACTTCCAAGGCAAAAACCTTTTCAAAATATAGTTGGGCACAATGGCAACAAGGCTAATCCCGTCAGTGGAAAAGCTACTAATTAAAAAGCAGCATTTTGTCACATGATCCTACAAACGACATGAATATCACTGAGGTACTTTGAAACAAAATTTCACAACAATCGGTGCACAGTCTAATCAGAGTCATAATTATTATCACTGAAAAATGAGTCATATACTTTTGCAAATTCCCTATTTCATTTTATTCGACATTTCTTGGTAATGTCACTTAACAAACAGTTATCACACGAAATTCCAGATAAAGTTCTTATATTTCTTTTTCTGACTTCTGCATATAATGAGTGACTTTCACGTTTCTATTTTTCTAAAGGTCATCATATCATGAGGATTTCTTTCATAGTAGTGAATATTGATCTGTTTCATTTCTTGGTAAATCCACACGTTACACATGCACTGTTTATTGCGCACGTGGTTCGTTTGATTTATGAAGACCACTGGAGGGCTTCATTCCGATTTGTTATTTTATACAAACTCAAATATCATTCCGCTTTTTGCACTGTGAACCGCATTATTGCAAAACGGTGACTCTTTGATATCGATTCAATTTTGTTAAACCATTGAGGTGAAGAATTTATATTTTTATATATATTTATAAAAATTATGTTGAGGTATACTCTCATTTAAGTTTATGTTTAAGTTATTTATTATTAATAAATTTATTATTAGTAATAATATATTAATAATAGTAGTGTTAGTATAATTTTTAAGTACTAGGGTTATTGTCAGGGGCATATATTAGATAACCTAGCCTTAGTTAGGCATGGACTGGCCACCTATGCTTAAATAAGGCAGCACTAATCAATATCTAACCATGATAATAACTAGTTAATATATATAAATTAAGTTATCATAAGTAATTAGTTATATGAAGAAATATTTTATATATATTTTATACTATAAAGAGAAGTCATATTTTCATAAAACAAGTACAAGAATTTGAGGGACAAATAAAATTATATAAATAATTATATATCACATATTTTGTGATAACTATTTACAGTAACGCTCTGGCAAGAAAATGACCATATAAGAATAATATTGTAGTTATCAACTACATTAGGGTTAGGAGAACATTATAATATATAGAAATAATTCCCGTTTTCACTTATTTACAACATTTGTAAATATATTCACAACGTTATATGCTTTCAAAATAAAAATAAGTAATCACATAGAATCGACCCATTAAGTGTTATATATTTACAAATTATTTTACCAATACTTTTGTACAATAAATATTTTTACACCTTTAATTTTTATTTAACTTTATAAATAATCTTGGTTTCTTTTATAAAATAATAATATTAAAATATTTTGTAAATAAATTTCATTGCGGTGTTTTGTAATATAGTAAATATAAGTTATTTTACATAGTATAGTAAAATACTAAAATATCAATTATTTAAAAGTGGTGACCATTTACATATAGTAAAACTAAAAATGCGTAACAAATAATATATATTACATAGTATTTATATTTGATATGTAAGATACAATTCAGACATGGACACAAATAATATATTACAAATATAATAATAGTTGGTCATGCCAAAACAACTTATTTTTATTATATTTCAATCTCTAGGATATAGTTTGAAAAATATGGTCACTAATAATGTGTATCACATTGTTAGACAATTAAAAAAACTTGGAACTCTAAACAATGATACACTAACTCTATTGTATTTTGGTATATTTTTTGCAATTCACTCATCTCAGCACATTGATTTTCTCATATCATAAATATTTGACAAATCATTTTTCATGCTTTTATTTCATTTTGAACCTGTCGATTCTAAGTCTTCCTCAGTTACCAATTAAAGTAAGCTTTCTTTTGACAAAGAATTTTATTAATTCTAAAAGTCATTCACATTCATTTTTAAATATCTATTGATCATATATCTTTTGGCTTGAACCTAGTCACTTTGAAAATTATATCATTTCATCTCATTCGTTTGTCATCAATTTCTTGAATTAATTCAATTGAACCATTGAATCTTACTTATTGTGCAACTTGTATTCACAAAATTTGATATTTTAATTCTGTGGCATCTACCTAAAAAAAAAATTATTGACTAAAATGTGACATAAGTTTAAAAGAAATATCGTAACCCAAATCTCGAGGACGAGATTTAAAACAAGGTGGGGAGAATGTAACATTCCCATTTTTATCATATAAATTATAGGTTTGGTTAAATTTATTAACCACTAGTAACTAGTAATTAGTTTATTTTTAATATAAATATTCAACCCAAATAGTTTTAAACACTATTTTATATAGAGTTGGTCAAAATATTATATTAATTAATTGGCTTGTATACGGGTGAGCCTTCTAATAAAATAAAAGTCTATAAAAACTTATATTATTAGACAGGTAGCTTACGGGTAAGTTAACTATTAGAAATATAAAGTTCCTAGACGGGCCTAGGAACCGTATAATAATTAAATTATAAAAATACATTGTATTTTGAACCTACTCTATTTTTAATGAAACTTAGACCCAAATGTAGACAAAAATATTATGGTTCTAATGACATATTTATTATTTTATAAAACGTTATATTTTAGAAATTATACGCGCCAAATAAGTGAAGCAGTTAAAATAATTATAATATATATAATAATAAAATAATAATTAAGAATTTAAAAACTCTAGAATGAAGGAATGATGCATACGTACACTTTATAAATGAATAAAAATATAATAAATAAAAATAAAACTCAAACATTAAATGTATCTATGAACGTGGAGGCTTACCTGCCTTTGAAATCCACCTCATATATGGAGGTGTCCACTCCAAGAAATTGAAGAAACTAGTATAAATAAGACCATCGCATTTCAAAAACAAGATGCTCGAACTCTCCTTGCCTTTCGATCTATCTCACTCATTCTATAATTCTATGATTTTATTTTTTTACTATAATAATAATAATAAAGCCCTGTCCTGTTTTAAGTGTTTTAACTCCCGATCACCGCTACCCTTTCCGATTGATCTGAGCCTCATAACTTATGTCAGGGCTCTGCCCGACTAAGTTGTTGGGATTCGGTCTCGGGACATCGGGACAAGGTTGAATTAGGGGGATTATACTTAACACAAGTACAAATATATATACATATATATTTTTAAATAGTTCATAAATTATACCCAATATTCTACCAGGAGGTTTTCTAGTTAAACCCTAAAGTTATAAAGTGGGTCCATTCTCTTTTCTTACCATTTTATTCTGTGACAACTTTCACCAAAATTATTATTTTTATTATTATTATTATTATTATTATTATTATTTATTATATTTTGTCTAAAAAGGAAACCCTAATTGAAACCCCCACAAAATATTGCATAATCCCTAAAATTTTCAGAATAGTTGGAACTAGGATCAGGGCCCCTAAAACTCAAGGGGGGTATTCCCTAAATCATATTTATCCTTCGAAAACAGTTATAAAACTCGTAGTTTCGAATTTCGTCGACTCACCAAGGCTATACAAGACACGTGGCAGGCCTAGGCCAGGCCGACCATCGTCGCGATACGCGGGGGTTACCCCGGTGCCTTCCGCGACTCGCGGGGGGTGCCAGTTTGGAGTATATAACAGGCAGCAGTGGGACTTGATTTCCTGCGTTTGTTCGACGTTCAAATTCATTTCATACGTCCAGATATTCACAGTTTACTACCAAACACACACTAGCTCGAATTCTGCTACAATACCGGGTATTAACTTGATCGCTGCTACGATTTAATATCCGATCGATTGAAACTATCCGACAGGATGTTTAAGTGATTGCACTTTGTCATTCGTTGTGAGGGTTTTAATCTCGTGAGTTATCGTAATTGCTGTATTAAGTTACCTACCTAGTTCGTGTGCACTAGGTTACAAGGCTAAATTAATAGGCTAAGCTCTGCCTGTGTAAATCTACAAATATATCAAGGCTTATCTGTAGATTAAACTTTGCCCGTATGAATCTGCATGCTTATAATGTGAGTCATTCTCTTTTTATCAAATTACTTTCAAAATCATGTTTATTTTTAAAGATTATAATTACAGTGATTAAGTTTATGTAATCACCAAATTACAGCCGGTATGTGGGGTATTGTGCACCTTACTGTTTTTATCACTTTAGGTGGGCGAACCTAATTAATGATACTCGTTACTATTGGGTGAACGGACTCAATAGTAATATGACCACAGTCACGAAACGAGTCGATGACAAATACTGTGGGTAGTTGGTTGATATCTGAAACATTGTAATCTCTCTTAATAATGTAAATTATAACAAACGTGTCGTTTTAGTAAAATGAATGATTCACTCAGTATTTCCCGCTGACAAAACCTTTTTAAAACATGTTTCAGGTAATTACAATAGATTGGAGTAAGAGATGGATATGGCACTGAAAGGCTTCAAGAAGTGGCTTATTTTATTAATTAAATCAAATTAAGGAATATTGTTTTATGTAATCAAATTTATCTTTATTAAAGCTACCATTGTAAAACATGGGTTTATCCCGTCTATTTAATAAATAAAATCCGGTGTTTTCTAAACTCTGATATTTTTCCTAACTCACGGTCCTGATGAAATTTCCGCTGCAACATTTTCAAAATAATCATCGGTACCACGTGGCTGTTCGCGGCTCCCGATTCCGTCCAGGGTGGGTCGGGGGTCGTGACACATATCCTCAATGCCGCCCGAACCTAACTCCCGTGATAAGAAAACAGCTTCAGTGTTATACCATAAAGGGGACGAAGAGGCACTGTCCCCACCATCAACTGGCTTGGGGCTTGGCCTTGACACGTTAGAAGCAACCCCCGTGGTAAACTTACCCGAAGGAGAAGGTTCGGTCTTCTTGGGATCGGACATGAGAACATCAGCAATAACCTTGGTAGCCCCTCCCCCGAAGGATAATGGGCTTGATGGAATGTTTACCGGGTGGTCCCTTGGGGTACGACCCCCATGAAGATGAGCGTCTAAATTCGCTAATATGCCTCCGGCAGCAGAAAATTCAATAACTTGATCATCATCATCATCATCTAACGTGATAGTCTTGAAGTCCGTCTTCTTCTTCTTTTGCTTCGGTTTCGGACCGGACTTAGATGGAGCAGCCCTCTTCCTTTTCAAGCTAACCTGAGGATGCTCCTCTTCGTCCGTCCCTTCCTCGTCTTCATCGTCGCCACCCTCTTTTACACCCTCATCACGCACTCCGTCGTCGTCAACAGATAGGTGGACTCCTTCATCTTCGATCACAAACTTGGAACCAGATCCTTTCGACCCGATCGAACCGGTCTTTTTACCCTTACCACTGCCCGTCACCATCACAGTCTGAGCCGGAGCAACATCCGCTATTTGTGCCGTAGGAGCTGAGCCCGAACCTCCCTGAACATCCGGAACCTCGGGTTCCCGAATTTGATAAAGATTCTCTTGCACCACAGTGAGGTACGGAGGATCACCTTTCGGCGTCCTAGTGGCTCGGATCTCAAGCTCCTTGGAATCGAAGGACTTCAGTCTCAACGCTTCTCTCAAACCCATAACTACAAAAAAAGGGGCAAGCAAGTAACATCCGAAGTCCGGTATAATAAAAAAAATGAAAGTAATATAGTTATACAAGCGACACGACGAGCACCGTATCAAAAGTAAAGGCATGACTAACCCTTTCCATTCCACCTATGGGTAGGATACCACTCCGGTTCGGACCAAATCGTGCTGATCCGTCCCATAACAAGAATGTGTTCCGGATAACTTTGTATGCGACCCGCTTCTTAATCTTTGTCAAATTCGAAGTCTTCAGGAAGAGGAGGTGGAAACTTCGTCTTTTTTATCCTCCATACCATAAACTCCGGAACGCAACGATCGTCAACATAGAAAAAGCGCTCTTTCCAATCCTTTATGCTAGTAGTAATCCACGTATAGCAGCAGGAGTTTTTATCCCTAACCTCGAAGGTATACCAGTTACCGGACCGATTCAATTTATAAAAAGCCCGGAACACATCCAAGTCCGGGTCGGATCCTAAACCACGACAAGCCAACTCGAAATGACACACCTTGGCAAGGCCGAAGGGGTTCATTTGAGAAATACGAACCTCGTGAAACGTAAGAACTCCGATCAAGAACTTCGTCAGAGGAAGACGGTAGTTACAATAATCGAACAGACGAGTGTAAACCCCTATCTTCCCCGGAGGAAACGGGTAAATAGGCGTGTCCTTTTTGGGGAGAACGGGGTGCAGAGATGCAGGAATTGCATATTTTTCGACGTACCAGGCTAAACCATTTTTATTCAAAACGTTAAAGCAACCGGATAAGTTGTTTTTCGCCATTATGTAAAGAAGAAACTAACCTGTGTCGCAAACCGGCTGTCTCAGAGAAAAGGGGTGAAGAAGATGAGGTAAGAAGTGAAAACGAAAAGTTACTTTTTCTCCTTTTTTATAGAGATATGAAACCGACTTAAAACTGCCAATCAGGTGGTGACACGTCATGACAGCTGACGCACACCAAACGTCACATCAAGCGGGAAATATAAAGTGACCGTCGGTTACCCAACTAAGGTCACCGCCTAGAAATTTAAAATTCAAAAAACTTAACAAAACGACAAATCAGGGATTTAGACCGCCAAAATTACGCCGTTATAGTTCGAAGCTTTTATCTAAGAAACGCTACGAACTAGGGGGACTTGATGAGGATACGTCCCTGACCGGACCGAATCATCGCCATAAATACAACCGAACCATGGCACACCAAGGTCGGACCGCACCTCGCACCATAGACGAAACGGACAGATACGCTGGTGCGGCATAACTAACTGGGCCCCACCACCATAACTGCCATGATAGTGACTGGTCCGACCCTAACTAACTTGCCACATCAGCACACCCAAAAGCTATAAATACCCCGCCAAGACTTCCAGCAAGGGGTAATCGCTACGCTCACTCTCTAAACTCCTCTCTCTCTCTCCCTGACCTATTTCCTCCTCTCAAATACTTATTCTCACGCCCGAGCTTGGTCACAGAGAGGCCCCCCTCCCTGTGACGAGGCTAACGGTGTGGTTGTTTTCTTGTGATCTTGCAGGTTCCTTGCTAGGTCATCTGAAGCTTTACTCTAACCAGGTCGTACCAACTGGTTTTGAGTCTTCAGGCAAACAACTAAATTTATGTGTTCATGTCAAACAGTTCACGTATTGCTTCTTTAGGAAAAAGAGTCCATAAACAAAAATTTAAGTGAAATAAAAACCAGTTTGCATTGCATCTGACTCCTTTAGTTACATGGCCCAACAGCCAACCCGGAGGTCACTGGTTCGACCTGGCTTCCGGATAAAACGCTACAATTGTTTTTGATTCTTTTTTTTTTATATATAAAAATGATATATGTTGAAGCATTATTTTCTTTTTACTGTTTATAGACTTATAGTTCATCTTTCTTTTTAAAAAAACCCAAAATTCAAATACTAATTAACAGTTCCCGTTATTTATTTTTAATATTTGTCTTAAACATATAATAAATACCACAAAATTATTAACAAATTATTCAAAAGCTTTTTTAAAACATTAAATGGTTTTAATGAGATATATTATAATATTTAAATAAACAAGTTCTAAACAATAAATATTAAGATTTTATTTAATCTACAACTTTTAACAAATTCGTTACGTGTTATTTTAAAACATCTAGGTTAACCGATTCATCCATTTGGAATCCTTTTCCAAATCTTTCTTCGCACCTTATTTTACAAGGAACCGCAAACGCAACCACTCGTGATCTCGAGACTCCACCAACTTTCCTCGTGGTTTAAGTGTACTTTCTATGCAAAACTGTGAGCATACTCGATCCATTTTCAAACATGTTGTATTCTGTTTCCAATACTTGTAATAATTAATTAGCAATGAAATGAAATTTAATTATTTGAATACTTATTGTGCATTATTTATTTTAATCTTGTGGTATTCTAGTTCAACCCATGTAAAATGTAATCATTAAATACTTGACACAAAATAGCGTTATGAAGCCTCTTACAATCTCGTTTTCGTCTCACTTCGATGTTTTGGCCATCGGTTGGGGTGTGACAGTCGTGGGGCGCGACAGCCGCGGCGTAGCGCGACGGTGAAGAGTCTCACCTGTCGCGTGACGAGAAGGCCCCATTTCGACAGAAGGTTTCTTGCCTGGAGCTGCATCTGCCCAGCTATGCCATTTTCTCATGTTATAACACAAAACTTGCATAACTTTCAAATTACCTATCCAATTTACACGAATCTTGTTTCTTAACGACCGCAATACATTTACCTATGTATTTAACACCTCGGTTTCATAAAATCTTGATTTTAAGCCATACTTATAATATATTTTATAACTGTTCTTTAAATCCCTTACGAGATTATTCGACCCATTTGGTTCAATTTCATTTCTAATAACTTATGGTGAGGACTAATCCCTTGCCATTTTACCCACTTCTGGGCTTATTATAAACTAGCGTATTTCGCTCCCGATACATGGTTTGCATACGCGTTTATGTCCGCTTGATATCTTTGATTCAAGCATAAGTTTTTCTCTTCTTTAACTTAACACTACTAGAAAAAAGACCTTTAATGACACACGAACAATGACACATACTAATTTTATGACATGCAAAAGTGCGTGTCATAAAAAAATGTCATCATTTGTAAAATATGAAGGATTTATGACACACATTTTTGTGTGTCATAAAAACTGTCATCTTTTCTTAAATTTGAAGAATTTATGACACAATTTTGTATGTTATGACACACAATTTTTTATGTCACAAGAATTGTCATCTTTACTTATGCCAGTTAAATTTTCGTTTCCCTCCTTTATACCCGTTAACAAATTTCAATTTTTAAAATTTTCCTCCTAAAATTTATTCCCTTGTAATTCCTCCCTAAAATTTTCACTTAAAATAAAATACTTTTTGAAATACATTACATCAAAGTATGAATTTTTAGAAGTAATTATTATATATGGTATATATAAAATTATACCTTTAGAAAACATTCAACATCGAAATTTATTATATAATAGAAAATCAATATATGTCATGTGTCATCTATTTAAGACATCCACTTTTTAGTTTTTCCGTCTCTCTTTCCTATTTATCTTATATTAGTTAAATAAATAATAAATTAATATTATATCTTATCCTACTTTGAATTTCAAATAAGAGAAATCAATATGTGCCACGAAATTTTAACCTAGTATATAAATCAATAAATAAACAAAACAACTTGTCATGTCACAATTTGAGTTTAGTTAAAAACGAATCAAGTTTGATAAATACAAGTTAAGTTTTGATGAATGAAAATTATATTTAGTCCTATATAATTTCTAGAAATATTTATGTATTAAATGTGTTTATTTGCCTGTATCATAATAATAAATTGAGTAAACCTTAATTGAGTCCCTATGGTTAATACCCAATGGTACATTTAGTTTTTATTGGGCAAAATTGAACCTAGGGGTGCAAACGAGCCGAGAGGCTTGCGCGCTACTCGAGATTGGCTCGAGAAAACGCTCGAAACAAATCGAGCCTTATTGAGCATGAGCCAAGCTTGAGCCTAAAATAAAGCTCGTTTGTTTATCGAGCCCAAGCTCGAGCCTCGCATATGAAGCTCGTTAGACTCGTCGAGCCTTATCAAGCCTTAGTGTATACGAGCCGAGTCGAGCCGAGCTTATTTAAACTTGTTTACAAGTCGACATCGAACCTAAAAATAAGCTTATTTAGTAAACGAGCCCGAGCCCGAACTTCACTTATCGAGCTCGCAAGCCTAAAAAGTCTATTATTTATATTATTTTTATTTAATATATTAATTAATATATAATGAACGAGCCGAGTTCGAGCTTGAGAAAATACCCTTTTTCATTTTTTATTAATATATAAGGCTTTATAAAACTTCAAATATGCTATCTATTCAAAAAAATTTATATTCGACCGGGTCAAATATAGTTAATATTTTTTATGGTCATAAGCCAAACAAATACCGACAAACAATGCCGATACATGTACCGTATTCGTTTTTATGGTTTTATCGACGTGGTTGTATAAAATTCATTAAACATAGAGTTGTATTTAAAATCATGTATTTTTTTGGTATCGTAACATATATCGAGTGCTAGCACTGACTAACAGGAACTGTTAAAATGGACCCTAATGATTCAAATCGACAACCACAGATACTTGATTGTTCAATTTTGCCAAATAAGGACGCAACGTGCCATTAGGTGTTAACCACATGGACTAAAATTATAGTTTACTCTAAAAAAATTTATATATTTTAAATATTTAGCATTAAACGTGTCAATGTTAGTATTTGTCTAGGCCTGTAGAGTAAATAGAATTACTTGTGTAAACGAGTCAGGCCGAGCCTGAGCTCGACTGGGCTCGTGCTCGGCTCGTCTTGTTTTTATGAAGCTCGAGCCTACTTATTTGAGCTCGAGCTCGGCTCGCAAGTAAAACCCAAAGCTCGAGCTTGGCTCGTGCTCGCTTCAGTATCGTTTAAACGAGCCAACGCTCGGCTGGCCAATGTTATCATCATTATTATTATATTATATATAAAATAAGTAAATTTTTGTTTGGGCTCGTTTAGGCTCGCGAGCTTAAACGAGCTTTATATTTCAGGATCGAACTCGGGCTGGATAACTAAACAAGCTCTATTTCAGGCTCGAGTTTGGGCTCGTTAAAGCTTGGCTCATTCGAGCTTTTAACCAAATCGATAACAAGTAGCTCTCAAGCCTCTGGGCTTGTTTACAACCCTACATAGAATAATCAAGTTTGAAAATAATAGATGAAACTATAGAATAATCAAGTTTGAAAATTATAAATGAAAGTATAATGGTTTTGGGAGCAATTATATTTTCAAGTTTAACAAACAAAAACATATGTTACGATAACAAACAAAAAACACAGCACACGGATCATAATCTTAACCACCATTTATATAAAGAAATGAACAATCTTGACCGTCCATATTCCCATCCTCAATTGATATCACACCTCCATTGCAAACCAAAACTAAAAGCAAGATTTCTAATTTCTTCCACCCAAAACAAAACCAAAACCTTCATTTCACCCAAACAAAACCAAGTCAAGTCTTCCCTTCGCGATCCACTTCTTCGACAGTAAGTTTCATGCGGGTTTGTTGTTTAATTTATGCAATTGGTTAATACCTTCAATCTGATTTTGTTATTGTGTGTGTTAGATTTCTAATTGAGTATTGAAGATCAAAGAAGAACAAAATGTTAGCGCTCGAGTTCTCCGGTACCGACAGTGCCGGTGTTAGTGTTTGAGTCCTCCGGGTATATCTGAACGAAGTCTCACACGGAGGTATCTTTTTTTCTACTGCCGCCAACAAACGACTTCGTCCATCACCTCATCAGATCTGGTGATGAAGATACAGAGATCGGGTTAAAGGGTTGTAGATCTGATTCGAGATGTTGTAGAACCGCCATGGTTTTCATTTTCTTTTTCGTTTTGCTCAATTCAGGCCATAAAAACTTGGATTACATGATGGTAGCCAACCGTTGGGGAGGAAAGACGCCACATTAAGCGGAGGCCGGAGTTAAGCGACGATGGGTGACCGGTGTTGGGAGGTTTTACCGGCCAGCGGCTCCGACACACCTCAATTTCGTGTGGTATACAAATGGAGATTGTTCAATTTGATGATTGCGTGCCCTTCTAATGGAGATTGTTCAATTTGGTGATATCTTGTAATGAAATATTGTTAATTTTGTTTGTTAGTATTTTATGAAATATTGTATAATATTTGTTAATATCTTATAAAAATGTTGTATAAATTTAATTGTTTCACTATAAATGTAATTTATTTTGTATTATTTAAAGTTGTTTATTTTCTTAAATATGTAATTTATTTTGTATTACGAGACATTAATTGTCTTCTAATGTGCAAATTAGTAATTATTAAAAAAATATATAAATTTTATTAAAAATCAGGTAAAATAATTGTCTCTTAATGTGAAAATCAATAATTCTAGAATTTAAAACTTTGTTGACAGTAGACGCTCCCATTTATTTACAAACCCAGAGAGAGTTCTAAAAAAATGTTGTGCTTGAAAAACAAGACAATAAAGCAATAGCCATCAACTCCTCAATACAGGGTAAAGCGATTCAAATTACTCCGCAGTTAATCTCAGAAGTCTTCAAACTCGATGATCAGAAAGGTAAAACTTCCTTTGATAAAAACGAGTTAAAAGCTGATTTTCTGAAAAGGGGATATGCAGAACAATCAAAGGTAGATACCTTACAAAAAGGATATTTCCCGTCTGCACCCAGATTTTTATTTCACACACTTTTGATGTGTGTTTCAAATAAAACAACAGCGTTTAACGAAATACCATTGAAGATTCAATGCCTGGGCTATGCTATTTTAAATAATAAAGATTACAACTATTCCCAGGAAATCTTCAATGACTTGGTAAAGAATGTTGATAGCAAAGCATTTTTACTCTTTCCAAGGTTTCTAAGTTACTATTTTAAACATAAATTTGTAAAAGAAAATGAAAATGTGCCAAAACAAGGTGTTTATTTTCAAATAAAAAGCTTAACACCTGAAACATTCACTAGAATGTTAGCACCAATAAAAACAAAAGCAGAGGTGTCCGAGCAGAATCTAGCAGTTACAACTGCTCCTCAGACATCTGCTGTTGAGCCCACTGCTCCAGGTGATCATAGCAGCACTACCACTGCTTTGAAACCCACACCTGACATTACCAAAAGGACCAAAAGAAAATCTTACAAAAAGCCCACCAAACCCAAGAAAAAGGCAACTCTGGAAGATGTGATCCCAGAGCAATTGCCTGTGACAACACAAATGTCACCACAAACCACTGCTGCTACTTCCTCACAGTAGTTGGTAGAAAGATCTCCACCATTGGCTAAAACTCCTCCTGCATCCTCACAAAAGGATCAGGTTGTAATCACAGGGACTCCACAATATGAAGCTCTGGATCCACTTGGCTCCATCTTCCACAGTCCTGATCCCAAGGACATGTCTCTTTCAACTCCCATGCCCTCACCTATCATACTACCACAATCCATGCTACCTTTGTTGCATGCAGTTGATATAGCTCAGACAAAAACCAGTTTCTCTCAATCACTCATCAAAGAGAGTACACTCCAATAAGTGACTGGGTCTGATGCTTATACCTCTGCTATCCCAGCAACAACTGAGGAGGTTACACCCCCTGAGTTACAAGTAACTCTCGGTGGTAGTTCAAGTGGAGCAGCAACTACAACTGATGGATCAACAGATCTTCAGTTGGACAGTTGTTTCATCAATCAGACTCCCTTGAAGGCAATTTCTTCCACAGCACCATCGGTAACCACCAGTGAGTTGATTCTAACCACTGGTACCATCAAAGGTTTATCAAGTGCTGAAGAAAGAAGTCCCCAGTACCAAGAACAAGGGGCATCAATGAGTGATTTTTGGGACTCAGTTCCTAAGTCACACATTGATACAACCGCTACAGGTGGGGATTCAGATGATCCCATTAAAGTGGGTGATGATTCAAAATACCAGGAATTGACGGGAAGAATTGAAAGACTGGAGACCTCAGTTGCTGAAATAAAGGATATGGTGCAAGAGATTCTGAAAGCTCAAAAAGCACAATCCACTGCTGTTCCACCTCAAGCACCTGCTCCACCACAAGCATTTGCTGCAAATGAGCTCTGGAATATTTTTCAGCCACTACTTGAAAAATAAAAACAGATGGCTGATCAGCAGCATGAAATACATGTGAAAATGCTGACAAACATGGTGGAGTCAAGATTCAAAGACACTCAAGCAGACATCAAGGCTATAAAGGCCAGCATACAAAAGACTGCCCATGGTGAAAAGGTTCCCTCCACTATCCTTTTTATGGATAACCCCCTTGCAGATAATGCCAAAAAGGGGGAGAATGTCAAGAAGATGAAGAAAAAGGGAATTGAAGATGGTCTGTATGTTGAACCAGAGCAAGAAAAACAGCCATCTAAAATCTCAAAAGATTCAACATCTGAAACTTCCATCCAAATAGCTGATACAACAGTGGTTACAAAAACTGTTGTCAGTAGCCAAACAGCTGCCATCTCTTCAACACACACAACTCCATCACACACCATCAAAACCACCGCCCTCACATCATCGTTATTACCTCCTGCCATAAAGCAGAAGACAGCAGATGTTACAACATCTGCTGTAATGACAACAGTGATTGAAACACCAGTTGTTTCAACCACTGTCAGTCAATCACAATCACAAACCACTGCTACTCATATCACCACCACTGATCCACCCAAGACATCATCAGCCTCTTCTACAATAAAAAGGAGAAGGATTGTCATATCTGATGATTCACCACCACCATCACCATCATCAAAAACTACCTCACCACCTCCATCCCCTGCTCAAAAGCAGAAGACATCTGCTGACATATCAGCAGTTGTAATGACAACAACAGTTGAAACACCAGTTGTTTCAACAGCTGTTAGTCAGTCATCTTCCACTGTTTCCACCAGTCTCACATCACAACCAGCAAAGCTCTACACCAGAAAAAGAAAACTTACTCAGCCGGATGAGGACCAATATAATCCCACTGCTGCAAGATATCCGTTAGAACTGGAAGCTATAAAAAGTGAGATGAGGCAATTCTACACTGATGATGATCCTTCAAACAAAAGATTTTCTTCACTCGTTGGCTTCATGGTTCCAAAAGACATGGATGAATATCTTGAGCTCAAAGTAAGACAGGCTAAGATAAGAGCCAAGGTTGAATGTAAAGGTCAAAGTGATGAAGCCATTGCTGAAAGATTGGATTTTCTGCTCACAAAAGTCAAACAAATAAAAGATTTTGCACAAGAGCTGAGCAAAGAAAAGGCAGAACAAAGAAAAGAGATGAGAGGAAAACTTCTTGCATACATAATGCAAGAAAAATTCTATCCTGCTGAAGAAAACCAATTTGAAGAATGGCCAATAGTGGCTTTAAAGCATGAAGCTGATAGGATTGATAGAATCAAGAATGATCCTAGAAAGAAGAAAAATGCTCCAAATTGGAGTAAATACAAAAAGCTCATCTCTGACCTAACAGCTGAGTATAAAAGAAAGAAACAGGAGTTGGTGGATGAAAAAGTGGACACTGCAAATGCCATATCAAAATGGTCAAAGCAGCAAACTGATGAAGCCTATGAAAGGCTGAAGAAAAGGAAGATAACTGTTTCAGGCACTTCAAAGAAGCATGAACAAATGATGAAGCTTGAACAGCAGATAGAAAACCTCAAAACACTGTTCCGGTCAACTAAAAATTCTACTCTTGTGACAAACCAAGAAGAAGGAGAACAACTGACCAGTGAAGAGGTAAAGGAAAAGGAAGTTGGGTACTTCACAGAAACCATCATGAAAATGGGTCTAAAAGAAGAGAACTCGGAAAAACTTCAAAACCTTTTTAAGAAGGTGTTAACTAAACCTGCATCACCATCTACTTTAGAAGTTTCAGACATTGAGCCAGATCAACAAAAGAGACAGGAGCAGATAGAAATGGAAACTGCAGAAGACATAGCTGCAGCAAACAATGTTATTGAAATGGCCTTCAAAAGAATGTCTGAAAGTCTGCAAGTTTTCACAAGGCCAACATCTCTCAACTCATCTATGAATAAATCTCTCCTAAGAAACCCATTGGGTTTAAAAGTACTAAAGTGGATGTCTGATCAAAAGACCCACGTATTGACCCTGGTCAGATCCAATGGCGAAGTGAAGTACATAATAAAGGAAAGAAGCACTAGGCCTTAGTGTTGAAGATTTGCAGGATCTCCTTGAGCTTTCACTGTGCAGGGATGAGGATGACACAAGTTCCAAAGAATTTGAAGAAGAATTTAAAAGAAAAGCAAGGGAACTTCTGATGAGGAATAAAGATCCAGAATAATGAAGGGTTTTGGCATTATCTGTTCCAGGGGGAGATTGTTGGGATTGAACCCTACTAGAGGAACAGATAATGAAAGCCAAAACCGGATCATGACAGTGGATTCACAATAATCAGCTGTTTACATTAAGCTTTCCCCTTGACAGTGAATCAAACATCTGACATGCTCCAAGTACTGCCCTTATCAACAACTGCTGATCCTATAAACCACTGTGAAACCAAAGCACTGATGAAGTTTAAAGGCTGAAGCTCAATCTACTGCTGAAATCCAAGTACTGCTGAAGAGTTAAAGCACTGCCCATTCAAGGCCTGATCACCCTTTGAAGAAAGCACTGTTGCTCATACAACAGTGGTTGATTACGTCAGTGGAATGAAGAATCAGTGTTTATATATCAGTGTTTAGAATGTAATCAATGTCTGTATGATCAGTAGTTGTAGAACAGTAGATAGAGTTTGTTAGTTTGTTAGATGTCACTTTCATGGTGACGTCAGCTGAGATGCCTCAGTGGTTTGGTTTGTCTATAAATGGAGCAGTACTCTGTACTGTTACATTTGATTCGTTTTGAGAGAGCTTTTCTCCTCAATTCAATCCTTTCATCTTGTACAACCTACCACTGTAGTATCCGGCTGAGGGGGAGCTTAGTTTGTAAGCATGCTTGTAATCTTTTGAATTACTTTGTAATCTTTTGACTGATGAAAAGCATTTGTTTATCTAAACTATTTTCTTCCTTGATTGTGTTTATAAAGTTTGTATTCATTTCCGCTGCACTTTACATTGTTTCATATTCATTTGATGTTCAAATCATACAAACAAACACAATCATGAGAGCCTCCGTTCCTAACACTTACCCATACTGTAACTAACAAATAGCCAAATAATCACAGGATGGTAATCAGGAAAATTAAGTATTTCCAAATACTTAATTGGCTTAAATCAGTGGCTCTGATACCACCTTTTTCTGTCACGACCTCCGTCCCTGTTTTACCCGGGCCAGGAGCCGCGGGACAGAAACCCGTGGTATTAGTTAATTGAGGTGACAGCGGAAGATTTAACAGGATCTTTTAAAACTTGAAAATGCCCGATTATTTTACTTCATAATTCGGGACCAACCCCGTAATTTACAATAGAGGAATTTCACGAGGAAATTCCCTGGTTTACAAAACATGTTTGTTTATTTTAACTGAGCCACCACTTCAAGCTGGTTAGTGCTCCGTAGCACGTTTTCCATGAATCACAGCAGGTCGCCTGAAACATGTTTTAAAAAAATATTTTATCAGCGGGGAAATACTGGCGAGTCATTCAGTTTACATAAAATGACACATAGTTATAAATTACAGCATAAGAGCGATTACAATGGCTTCTATCTTATTTTTATCCGGCGCCGTGTCACCTCCTGGTGACGATGGTCATACCACTAATGGGTCCTTTCACCCAAGTAGTGATGATTATCACTGTTAGGATTTATTAGCCTAACTGTGAGAAATTTAGTAATGTGCACAATACCCCACTAGCCAGTGATTCAAGATAACCATGACTTAATCCATGTAATTATAACCTTTGAAAATGATTGGAGTATTTGTAAAACATTATTGATAAAAAGAGAATGACTCACATTGCAGATTTAACGGGCAGAGTTTAGCCTACAGATTAGCCTTGTAACCTAATTTAAATAACAATGCACACAAACTAGGCCAGTAACTAATACAAAATTTACGATAACTCACGAGATTAAAATCTTCACAACGAATGACAAAGTGCAATACTTAAACATCCATCGAATTCACGACGAATGACAAAGTATGGCCCTAATGTGGGCAGCACTTAAACATCCATTGGATTGATTTCAATCGATCGGACATTGAATGGTAGCAGCGATCGAGTTAACACCCTGTATCGTATGCCACACCCCAACTGATGGCGAAAACATCGGGGCGCGGCAGTAAGCGAATCAGATTGCACAAGAGAATCCATAACGACTAATCGTGACAATATAGATTAAATCAAATTTCATAAATGACTAAATTCAAATACATTGTTTCAAATAAAGACAAATTGAAACAAACATGGTTTATTATTATTAAAATGTGTGTCTAGTCCATCCTAACTTGATTCCTTCATCATCTTGACTATCAACCTGCAACATGTATTAAAATAAAATCAACAAAAAGTTGGCGAGTATACAAGTTTGATACATAGTATAACATATAATAAAATTGTTTAACACGTTCATATCCAACATAATACGCTGAGCTAGTGTCTCTGTATGTTCAAACCCTAGAATACAATGCGTTAAAATAGCCTATCCCAATAGTCTAGCGGGAGGTAACATAGTTTAACTTAACAATACCCCAAGTCTCAAGGGCGATGCATTACTCCTATAGCGCTATAATTGTTAAGGTAGGCTTGTACGAAGTTAATGAGCATATATACACTAATAGTTTACATGGAATATGAGATTAACAAGCATCAAATCATTCATAGAATAGCTCCAAATAGTCTAGCGGGAGTTGAACATGTTTACATGTGGATAGAATATAACTCAAATAGTTTCAAGTGTTTAGTGTTTTTACATAGAATACATGTTGCACCCAAAAGTGTTTAAAAGTAAAATGGGTTCGAGTATACTCACAGAATTGCCAAATCTTCTGATTATCCAAGTTTTGACGAGCGTATGAGATTAGGAAAGATGGAACACCGAAGTCACCCTATAGGGGCAAACAGAGGTGTAAGAGAAATCGGAAATTTGACAGGGGATTTGAGTTGGAAATAGAGCATGTCTAGTTGATATATAGGTATATATATATATATATATATATATATATTTTACATAGTTTAAGTAATAACTCTAAATTAAATCCATCAATAGCATTATAGAAGTGTTGTCAAAATGAATATACGTTTATATTTATTGTTATATAAAAAAATCATTTGAACTTCGATACGTTTTCATTAGCGGTTCGCCTATAAAGTGCATATATATTTTTAACGAAAATCGGGCAGAGTTTCCTCTGTTTTTGGACGATCCCGACAATACTAGTTGTCGATATATTTTCAAAATTCAAAAATAATCAACAATATAAACTATATACGTAAAAAAAAATGCCGAAAGTGAATCAATAAATAAATGTATCGGTTCGACATTTAATGTAATATATACACATATGAAAGGATAATAAAAAGAAGCGTTGTTTAAATTGTACCAATTCTCGAACGGTCGCTGGCACGTTATTTGACCGGTTGACTACTGTTGGCCAGTGTTGACTGAACTGAGACCCGAACATGGACCGAACAGGAAACGAATCTGAGATTAAGACCCGAAATAAGATGAGCCGAACCGAACCTGAAATGAACAAATCACCACCTGAGACTTAGAACCGAACATCGAATCTGAGCCGAATAGAACTGAACCTAGTCGCACCAGTTTTGAACCGAGACACGATTCGAGACTCGAAACTGAACCGACATCCAAACCGCTGCTGACCCGGAACCCGATATCCGACCCGAACCAAGCTTGAACCACATCAGGATCAACATGCGAACTAAACAAAACAAAACCCGAATCGAGAATCAGACCGAACATGAACTGAAAATAAACAAGGTTCGACTTGAGTCAAAACCCACACTGAACCGAATAAACTGAAGACGCTACCTGGATCGAGACTCGAATCGGATCCTGATGTCGGCGCTGGAGAACGTGACCCAAACTGAACCGAACCGTCGCCGCTCACGGCGGTGCTGCCATCGCCGCCGATGTTACGTCGCTACCGCTGTTATGTCACTGCTGCCACAGGGCGGTGGTTGGTCGATCTTTCTCTCCACCGCACTCTCTTTCTCTCTCTCTCTCTCTCTCTCTGTGTGTCGATCTCCGACGTTCGCCGCTGTGTGTCGCCGACATAGGGGCGTCTGGCCCTTCGTTTAGAGAGGGGGAAGCAGGTGAGTGTGGGTGATTGTCGATGGGGGGGTGTCTGGTCGGAGAAACAAGACAGCAGACAACCAGAACCAATCGGTATTGTCACCGAAATCCGGTGACCGGAGTTGCAGAGAGAGAACAGGGGGGTTGGGGGCTGCTTATGATCTGATGTAGGGTTTTATTTTCTTACAAATGAAAGAGAAGAGGGATGGAGGCGGGTACAGGTTTTAGGGCAAATTGATGTTCTTAGATATTTGCAAGAGGTATTTATAAAATAAAGTTACATGTTGGCCCCTACAGTTTAATGTATGGTGCGATTGAAGGTGTCTCTTTTTTTGTGTGTATTCTAAATAGGTTGTCCATTACATAACACATATGAGATTATGACTAGGTAGTGTGGGTACAAAATCAAGTATTTTAATGTTTTAAAGTGTATAAAAACACGTGTATTCGAAATTTGGTTTGTAAAGCAAGTATGTGTTCTTGTGTACGAGGGATATGCACCAATGTGCGAATGAGGTAGAAGTAGAACATGGACCTATAATAGTTGTGTAATTTAATTAATTAATCAAGTTTTTAATAATTAAAGCATCAGATTATAACGTTTTGCAATGAAATTCGGTTATAAATCAATAAGAGTTTCCAGAAGTGAAATACGGGGCGTTACAGTCTCCCCTCCTTTAGGAAATTTCGTCCCGAAATTTATTCAGAAGACTTGAAAAGGGTTTTGGCAAACCGAAGAGGATTGTTTAAAATTGAGGCCTTGAGAGGTAGTTTTAAAAGTAATGAGATAGATTAGGATTCGAACGTTTTAAACAGACTATAGCAACGGGTTCGTATAAAGACGAGGAATAATGGAGAGTAGTGGGAGGTATAAGAATGGCATACGTATCGGATCGACAAAAGAAGCACGTTAAGAATGAGGTCTCGTCACGGATAATCGAATATTACGCGTTTGTGAGTTGTTTAAAGTTTGTATTAGGTCAAAAAGGTCTGCAAAACACCGAATTTCCCATGGTACGTTTTACGAAAGTTTGGTAACATGGTTAAAACACTTATATATAGGAAGTACCAGCGGCGTATCCACCATGTTGTGACCACTTTACGTCTGTTTCGTATTCGGTGTCATGTTACGTTCCGTGTCTTACCATACACAGTAGTACACTCTATGGTTTTCATACGCCTATCACTATAATCTGGTGTGCACCCGTGATTATATTGGTTGTCGCATGATCCGCATAACTTGTACTAGTTACGTATGACTCAAGGTATACATAAATTTTGAAAACAAAAATGCGTGAGTATAGAAATGTAGCATATAAGCATGTTTAAGTCCAACGTAAGCGAATCCTTCGGGTTTCGTCCGCGTACATGTGCGAATGTATAAATTTTTGAGTAAAAAACATGAGCATAGTATAAGTTTAAATTTGAACACGCACGTGAGCATAAACACAAAACACGTGTCAGGATTATGAGTAAAAGTATAAGCATAACGTGTATGAAAAATGAGTATAAATGTGAGTACAAACATGATTATAAGCATAAACACAAAGCGTATGAGTTTGAATACAAGTATCAGAGTGAACATAAGATGTATGAGCATAGATGTGAACGTGAATATAGTTGTAAAACATGAAGGTTTAAGTTTGAATGAAATATATGTGTATGATTATAAGTGTAAACAAAGTTGTACAAGTGTAAATGAAACATAAAATGTCTGAACATGAATATGAATGTAGTATAAACATGAATGTAAGTACAACGTAAATGTATAATTGTGAGTGTATGTATAAACGTAAAACGTATGAATTTTGAATCATGAGTATAACATAAATGTGTAAGTGTGAATATTAGTGAAGACATAAAATGTATAAGTATGGATGTAGAAAATAATGATTTTGTTTATAGTATAAATCGAACTACACGAGTTTATGCGCGTAAACGATTAAAAGTTTTGAGTAAGAAAGAAAAGGGAATGAGTGACACGCATGGGATTGTTGTGAGATATTGACCAAATCGTGTAAAATGATATGCGTATATAGTTGTTTGCGCCAAACGTGAAGTTAAAATAGATCGAGTTGTCACGAAATATAGACTCTAGTTTGTGAATATAAAGAGAGTATAAAACGTTTATTGGTTATGCGAAAAGGCACTTTGTAAAGGAGTGGAAATGCTACTATGGTTTCTGGAGAATTGATATAGTTGAAAATTATTGGTTCCTATGAAGTTTCCTTGCCCACGTGTTTTGAATTTAACTGACGTATCGAGTGAGGTTTTGAAAAGTTCTAGAGATTAATAAGTTTGCATCGTTTTAAGTAATTTTGTATTAGAAACTTCGAAGTTTACAGATTCTTGTGAAAAAGTTGATCTTTAAAAAAGGAATTTGGTATACGAACTTAGTGATTGAGAAAGGTGTTCTAAAATTTTTTTGTTGCTTTTGAAAAGGGTTTTGATAAACGATCGGATAATATTTGTAATATCTTTGTATGAAAAGCTGGTTTGATTACCAATTGAAGAAGTAACCGTCTTTAGTATAATGATGCAAGATGAGCGTGTTTTAGTAATCACGTGGAATTCAAAATTTCTGTGGGCAATGGATTTATTAGACCGACTTGATTGATAAGTAGCATTTCGTGAAATTTTGAAATTCAAGAAGTGAGCGTTTACGGTAATATTAAGAATTTCGTGTATGTGAGTGAACATGAAAATAGGTTGGAGTATAAGAAGTAAGTTTAAATAAACAATGTATTTTGTAATAGGTAGGAATTTGACTAATGATAAACGATTTAGATATAAATATGATCGTGTTAATATAATATAGTATATTAAAAGGAAAGTATAGGTAACGATCACCTAGGTGAGGGAATCACCCCAAATCTGTTGGTGAGGTCGTTGTAAGATGAGAAAAGAAGCGGAGTTAATCGTCAAGGTAAGGAAATCACTCCTATCTTGATGATAGGTCCCCACCCGTTGTTTCAAAAGTGTAAATAAAATTACGTAAAATTACGTATGCTACTAATGTAAAATCGTATGAAAATAATAGTATGATGTATGCGCAAAGGTGAAATCTCAAAAATGGTTCAAAATTTTGACAAAAGGTCAGTAATAAAGCGTGAGTTTGATAAAAAGAACTTGGATGGTTCCATAACGGAACGTTGACTACCCAAAGTGGTCGAAAAGTCTTTTGAAATAGAGAACGTGCTTTAGCCTAATAGGTGAAATACTCTCGCCGACATGTCGGTTAACGGTATTTACCCTTCCTGTTACTACACGTTCCAATTCAATCGAAATTTTGAGACTTGGCCGGATTTGTAAAATCAAGGAGTGGGACTAGTCGACGAGATGCGGGTTTCACCCCTAACCTGACGACTTCGTACCCTAAGTGTGGTTGTCACTCGTCACGTCAAAATTAAATTTCGACACGTTGACGAAGGTCCAATTGAATTTAAATTTGAAATTTCCATTAAGATGTGGATTTCACTCCTAACTAAATGGTGAATTTCGTGCAAAAATAGAATCAAGCGAGATGAGAGTCGTTTACCAAATTGTGGGTTTCACGCCTATTTTGGTAAACTCGTCTTGTTTGTGTAATACGAGTGTTTTCGAGTTTAGTAAAATCGAGTAAGATGCCTTAAGAAGGCGTTTGTTGAGGAACAATAGAACAAGTATCAACACATAAGAAAGCATGTCAAGAATAACACATAAAGAATGTATCAATAAAACAAGTATTAACACATAATAAGTCAAGTATTAACACACAAGAACAGCATGTTAAGTATTAACGCATAAATGACATATATGTTTAAAAGATCAAACAAGAATGAATAAGAAGCAAATAGAGTAGGATGCAGGTAGTTTCAAGCAAAACATAAAAATAAAGCTCTAAAACTATAGACTAGGTAAAAGCATTCCTACTTTTCCTAATTCCCTATAGTTATGGCTCTGATACCAATCTGTCACACCCCAACCGATGGCGGAAACATCAGGGCGCGACACTAAGCGAATCAGATTGCTCAAGAGAATCCATAACGACTAATCGTGACAATATAGATTAAATCAAATTTCATAAATGACTAAATTCAAATACATTGTTTCAAATAAAGACAAATTGCAACAAACATGGTTTATTATTATTAAAATGTGTATCTAGTCCATCCTAACTTGATTCCTTCATCATCTTGACTATCAACCTGCAACATGTATTAAAATAAAATCAACAAAAAGTTGGCGAGTATACAAGATTGATACATAGTATAACATATAATAAAATTGTTTAACACGTTCATATCCAACGTAAATGACATGATACAAGTTACTAATACGCTGAGCTAGTGTCACTATATGTTCAAACCCTAGAATACAATGCGTTAAAATAGCCTATCCCAATAGTCTAGCGGGAGGTAACATAGTTTAACTTAACAATACCCCAAGTCTCAAGGGCGGTGCATTACTCCTATAGCGCTATAATTGTTAAGGTGGGCTTGTACGAAGTTAATGAGCATATAGACACTAAGAGTTTACATGGCATATGAGATTAACAAGCATCAAATCGTTCATAGAATAGCTCCCAATAGTCTAGCGGGAGTTGAACATGTTTACATGTAGATAGAATATAACTCAAATAGTTTCAAGTGTTTAGTGTTTTTACATAGAATACATGTTGCACCCAAAAGTGTTTAAAAGTAAAATGGGTTCGAGTATACTCACAGAATTGCCAAATCTTCTGATTATCCAAGTTTTGACGAGCGTATGAGATTAGGAAAGATGGAACACCGAAGTCACCCTATAGGTGCAAACAGAGGTGTAAGAGAAATCGGAAGAGCATGTCTAGTTGATATATAGGTATATATATATATTTTACATAGTTTAAGTAATAACTCTAAATTAAATCCATCAATAGCATTATAGAAGTGTTGTCAAAATGAATATACGTTTATATTTATTGTTATATAAAAAAATCATTTGAACTTCGATACGTTTTCATTAGCGGTTCGCCTATAAATTGCATATATATTTTTAACGAAAATCGGGAGAGTTTCCTCTGTTTTTGGACGATCCCGACAATACTAGTTGTCGATATATTTTCAAAATTCAACAATAATCAACAATATAAACTATATACGTAAAAAAATGCCGAAAGTGAATCAATAAATAAATGTATCGGTTCGACATTTAATGTAATATATACACATATGAAACGATAATAAAAAGAAGCGTTGTTTAAATTGTACCAATTCTCGAACGGTCGCTGGCACGTTATTTGACCGGTTGACTACTGTTGGCCTGTGTTGACTGAACTGAGACCCGAACATGGACCGACCAGGAAACGAATCTGAGATTAAAACCCGAAATAAGATAAGCCGAACCGAACCTGAAATGAACAAATCACCACCTGAGACTTAGAATTGACCCGAACAGAACTGAACCTAGTCGCACCAGTTTTGAACCGAGACACGAGTCGAGAATCGAAACTGAACCGACATCCAAACCGCTGCTGACCCGGAACCCGATATCCGACCCGAACCAAGCTTGAACCACATCAGGATCAACATGCGAACTAAACAAAACAAAACCCGAATCGAGAATCAGACCGAACATGAACTGAAAATAAACAAGGTTCGACTTGAGTCAAAACCCACACTGAACCGAATAAACTGAAGACGCTACCTGGATCGAGACTCGAATCGGATCCTGATGTCGGCGCTGGAGAACTTGACCCAAACTGAACCGAACCGTCGCCGCTCACGGCGGTGCTGCCATCGTCGCCGATGTTACGTCGCTGCCGCTGTTATGTCACTGCCGCCACAGGGAGGTGTTTGGTCGATCTTTCTCTCCACCGCACTCTCTTTCTCTCTCTCTCTGTGTCGATCTCCGACGTTCCCCGCCGTGTGTCGCCGGCATAGGGGCGTCTGGCCCTTCGTTTAGAGAGGGTGAAGCAGGTGAGTGTGGGTGATTGTCGATGGCGGGGTATCTGGTCGGAGAAACAAGACAGCGGACAACCAGAACCAACCGGCATTGTCACCGAAATCCGGTGACCGGAGTTGCAGAGAGAGAACATGGGGGTTGGGGGCTGCTTATAATCTGATGTAGGGTTTTATTTTTTTACAAATGAAAGAGAAGAGGGATGGAGGCGGGTACAGGTTTTAGGGCAAATTGATGTTCTTAGATATTTGCAAGAGGTATTTATAAAATAAAGTTACACGTTGGCCCCTACAGTTTAATGTATGGTGCGATTGAAGGTGTCTCTTTTTTTGTGTGTATTCTAAATAGGTTGTCCATTACATAACAAATATGAGATTATGACTAGGTAGTGTGGGTACGAAATCAAGTGTTTGTATGTTTTAAAGTGTATAAAAACACGTGTATTCGAAATTTGGTTTGTAAAGCAAGTATGTGTTCTTGTGTACGAGGGATATGCACCAATGTGCGAATGAAGTAGAAGTAGAACATGGACCTATAATAGTTGTGTAATTTAAATAATTAATCAAGTTTTTAATAATTAAAGCGTCAGATTATAACGTTTCGCAACGGAATTCAGTTATAAATAAATACGAGTTTCCAGAAGTGAAATACGGGGCGTTACATCGTAGCAGCGCCTCTCTAATGAAAATTATGATTTTGAGTAATGTATCTTCGTTTTTGTGAAAAGATTTTGTGAAAAGATTTCGACACCAGTGAACTGCTCGTAGCCAAACCTATTTATAGCTGAAATTTGAGGTTTACGCGGCCCGCGTAAGCCTCATTCTTGATCTTACGCGACCCGCGAGGGTCACCTATTCGTAGATTAGGGCTAGCGTGTCATACCTAGGGTTGCCACGTGTGTGACACGTGGCCTGTTAAGCTGATCCGGAGACTTGATGAGTTGTCGCGGCCCGCGTAACCTTACCTTAAGGTTTACGCGGCCCGCGTGAAACCATAAAATTTGTTTTTTCTTATTTTTGTTATGGATTAGGGTTTCAGGTGTCCGGGTTTTTCACTTACAGGTCGTTTTGGGACATTTTTGAAGATCCTCACATAACACATATAAGGGTAATCTTTAAATCTCTAGTTTATGGCATTAATTCATCAAGTTTTCATCTAGGGTTTGTTTCTAGACATGGATTTAACACAATTTTGTCATACTATCTAACTCTCACTCTAGAATTTCATCTATGAGTGTTCATCATAGAATCATAACTTCACCAAACATGAAAATTAAACATACCTTGTGATCCCCTAACTTGAGTGATCACTTAATTCAGGTTGGTTTCGATTTTGATTCGTTTTTCTTCTTGGATTTTGATGAATTTCGTGAGTTAGGGTTCAAGGAATAGAACCCCCTTTTTTACTCTGTGTAAAAGTCGACCAACACACACATGTGTGTGTTTTTGGTTTTTATTTGTTTAAGTAAAATAACTTTCATAACTTTCTCCTTTTAGCCCCTTTAGATCCAATTTTTTTTTTATAAAAAGGTTTAGTAGCTCATGTTTCTTTATTTGTTTTTAAACAATTAACTAACTAGGCTAATTATTCCTAGTTACGTTACCCTTGGTTAGGCTATAGGGTGTGGTTGGAGCCCCTTGGGGCTTTATCAGGCCAACTAGGATACACGTCAGCGCCATGTCAGCATTGGGGCTTTATCATGCCCCCCTTTAATTTGAAGGGTGTGGATGGAGCCCCCCTCATGATTAACTAATTAGTTATTTATTTAAATATTTATTTTTTAAATTAAAGGCTATAGGTCAAAATGTTAAATGCTCCTCGGTCCACGCGATTCACGCTCGTTACCATGGTGGCGAGCCTTTAATGGTGCCCCGCCATAGCGCCCATGGTGTGGTCCGATAGCGCCTGGGGGCGCTATAGATGTCCAGCTGGCGAGGGTGGCGCCCCCACACCCTCCAGCCTTATGACCAACTTATGTTTATTTATGTATATATATACAAATTTTATATTTTTGGGTGTTACAACTTTCGATTAACAAACATCGGATTTGAAGACGTTAAATCAAAGGTAATGTCTAACATGTGGTTTGATTACTCTTCTTTGTTGTTACATTTGTCTGATTTCGTTAATGTTCTGATGTTAGTTAGGGTTTTTATCGACGATTTGATGATCGATTATTGTATGCTTTCATTCGTTATGGTTTTAATCGACAATTTGATGTCGTTTCATTCTTTTTTGTTGTTTCATTCGTCTGATTGATGATGATGGTCTAATGTTAGTTAGGGATCATTCATCCGTATTCTTTGATATCTGTAATAATGGTCGTTTATTGTTATGTTTTTAATCGACGATGATGTTATTTAGGGTTTATAGTCGTTCTTCATCTTCTGATTTTGATTATGCTTGAATGTAATGTTATGTTGAATGATTGTTAGGTTGTTAAACGGCGGTGATGTTAGGTTGTTAAATGGCGGTGATGTTATTTAGGATTTACATTGGTTCTTCATCTTCTGTTTTTTCAATAGTTCTTATTTTGTTAGCAGTTCAATGATTGTTAATTGATAATCGATTAATGTATCCGATTTAGTATTCTTTGATTTAGCTTTGTTTTGATACTGATTTTGGATATATATATATATATATATATAGGACAAATATCCGTTAGGAACCACCTCTTATTGCGAGAACCGCAAGAAGCAATGTGAACACAACCAAAAATGTCTAAAAATAGCTAAAAATCACACAAATTTTTTTTATATTTTTTATAAAAAAATCGCTAATTTTCGAAGCAAAATTTGTTTTTTTAATTTTTTTAAAAATAAAAAATTTTTTTGGCTACTAAAAGTAGTTATTTTAACATAAAAAATATTAAAAAAAAATTTTAGAATTTTTTTTTTATTTTTTAGGTTTTTTAGGGGTTTAGTTTTTAGCATTTTAGCTTGGGGGGGGGAGGGGGTTGGTTTTTGGGGGGTGGGGGAGGGGGGTTTAGGTTTTTTTTTTGGGGGGGGGGGGTGGGTTAGGTTTTTTTTTAGGTTTTTTAGCTATTTTAGGTTGTGTTCACATTGGTTCTCGCATGAACCTTACCATATATATATAGGGAGCGGTTAACATACAAAAGTCCTTATCGTACTTCACGTATGCGACACTGATAACCATCAGATCTAGGCTATAATCACGCATGGGACAGTAAAATAACGCATGGAACCGTTGGTTTTGTGATAATCACGCATGGGAGCCTAATAATCACGCATGAGAGTCAAAAATCACGCATGGGAGCCCTAATAATCACGCATGGGAGCCCTTATCCTACAAATCACGCACGTTATATATTAATCACGCAAGTTGTTTTTCTGTCGCGTACGTTAAGCCCTTTTGTACATTATACTTTCTCTCTCTCTCTCTCTCTCTATATATATATGGTAAGGGTAATGCAAGAACCGCGAGATATATATATATATATATATACACGTCTTCATCCGATTTTGGTTAATGGTTGAATGTTGTTTAGGGTTTATAATCCACGCTCAGAGTATGATATTGAAGCAACCGGAGATCTTCTTGATGATGTAGCTGCTTCTGAAATGCATTATGAGGTATTTAGATTAATCTTTATTTCCCGTCTTGTAGCTTGCGTTATGTTATGTTTTTGTATACTTTTATTTTCTCCAAACCAGTGTAGTCTGTTTTGTATGATTTGTTCTCGAAGATGTTAACAGGAAGACGTTGAGAAAACATGTATTTTAGATCTTGAAACATGGTGTAATGATTTTATTGTTGAGACGTAAAAATCTATTATACACATGCTTCATATGGCTGATGATCGAATAATAGCTTTAGTCATTAAAAAATCTTATTCAATTAGAATTTTGACCTTAGTATGTTTTGATATATTATATCTAAAAGTAAACCTTAGTGAGGCCATTAAATCTTCTAGCTCTACTTAAAGTTTTTAGAACACTGATGATTTGGGGTTGTGTTTTATAGGATGATGAGCAACTCGAAGAGGATTGAATTCAGCTCGAACCCTTCAATCTTGAACAAGAAAGGAAAGAAGGTTATTTTGACCAGACATGAAATTATGTTGAGTATGTCACTAACGACATCAAGGTACAATAAATGGATCCTTGGTTGCCATGAAGTGAAACTTTTTACTATTTTACCCTCATTTCTTCGAGTATCTTTGTAGGATGCATGGCTTGATAGCATCGATTCTAATCCAAATCTTGCACAAAGATAATCTGTGGCCACAGACATTAAAGTTGAAGTTGCTGACCTTACAAGTCAAGATATTGGAAAGATTAAGAGACGGATTGCCGATGTGCTTGAACCAGGGGAAACAGTAAGTTTCTTGTTATGACACAATCACGTTAAATTCATATTATCATTGTGTCAGTAATGAAATCCTTAATCTCTACACATCCAAAGTGCAAGGGCTTATTAGTTATTAATTAAAGATAGTTATATGGCGGTTACATGGCGGTTATAAAGTTGAGGGGCTAATTGTGACACTTCAGAAGTTAGTAACCACCACTCCAAGGGTTGCGAAATCCCTTGGAGAGGCACCTCTTGATTTCGGCCACAAGGAGAAGACGGAAGGGACGCAACTTTTCATGTTTAGAGAAGCACCTCTTCACGTTAAATCTCATCCACAAGATCCTAGAGACACACCCGTTCATGAAGAGACACGTTTATTCACTCGTGCCCTTAGAAAACTATAAATAAGGATAGTTAGATTCATTTGTAGTCGTTCATATTGTTCATATCATTCATTACATTCAAAACACTATCATTGTATTCGATTACAAGTTATATGAAAGTTTTAGTTTCATCATTTGCGATCTAGAGATCAAAGATCATTCTGGGCAACAATTGGTATCAGAGCATCAGGCTCTAAGGCATCGCAGGGAATTCGCGATCAGGTTTTATTATTCTTTCTCAATTCGCAAGTTAATTTTATTTTCGGTTCAGGGTCGAACCAGGGGTTAGGAATCTAGGGTCTTGATTCCGGGGTTTAGTGCGAATTAGATTGATTGTTTATTACGCATTGGGTTATACGCGGGGGTTAAGGATTAAAGGTTTGAAGAAACCAAGAAAGATAAAAGTTTTTGAAAGTGAAGATTGTTCGGTCAGAAGACATGTCAGGAACAACCGAACCAAACTCACAAATTATAATTCAAAAGGAAGGAAGTTCTCTTTCCCAATTTCAGTGTCCAATCCTGAAACCGACAAACTATACGGTTTGGGCAATTCGCATCAAAACGATTTTGGAAGAGAATGGACTTTGGGAAACGATTGAACTGGCAGAAAATACGCAAATGGATGTTAAGAAAGATAAGGCAACAATTGCTTATCTGTTCCAAGCAATACCGGAGGATGTTGTATTGCAAGTTGCAAGTTGTAAAACTGCAAAGGAAATTTGGGAAAATATCAAGACTAGACACGTTGGTGTTGATCGGGTACAAAAGGCTCGTTGGCATACACTTTTATCAGAATTCGAGTTAATGCAAATGAGGGAAGATGACACTATAGACTCCTTCACCGCAAAGATAATCAGTGTAGTTACCCGGGCAAGCGAATTAGGGACAACACTGAGTCAACCGACTCTGGTACGCAAACTCCTAAATGCAGTGCCAGATAAGTTTACTCAGATTGTCGCATCGATGGAACAGTACTCCGATCTAGAAACAATGACGCTAGAAGAAACGGTCGGAAGGTTAAAGACGTTTGAAGAAAGACTTAAGCAAAAGAAAGGAAGCCCAGGAGAAAGTCAAGACAAGTTGATGTTTACACACCATGACAACAACTCAGGCAGAGGAAGACAGTTTGGAAACCGCGGGCGTGGCAGGTTCAACCAACCGCGTGGAAATTGGCGAGACAACAAAGATAGGCAAAGCACTAAGAACGAAGGATCTTCGTACAGACCCAGAGGTGGAAGGTCTAAGAATTGGAGGAATTATGGAAGAAACGAAACAGATAAAAGTAAGATCCAGTGCTACAAGTGTCAAAAGTATAGACACTTCAAGAAAGACTGTCCTGAGAAAGATGTTGTTCAAGAGCATTCAAATCTCGTCGAGGAAGACGAAGCACCTGTATTGCTAATGGCAATACATGAAGAAAACGTTATTCAAGAAAGGGTTCTACTAAACGAAGAACGCATAGAACCAGCAAGTTACGCCACAGAAGATGAAAGTCTATGGTACTTAGACAACGGGGCCAACAACCACATGACAGGAGTACGAAGTCACTTCAGAGAATTAGATGAAAAGGTGACAGGGCAAGTTCGGTTCGGAGACGGGTCACACATGGAAATTAAAGGCAAAGGTTTAATACTGCTGGAATGTCTGAACCAAGAACAAAAGATTGTTTCTCAAGTATACTACATTCCAAGTCTGAAAAGCAACATATTGAGCCTCGGAAAACTCACAGAAATCGGTTGCAAAATAGTAATGGATGGATACTTACTAACAGTCCGTGACAGAAACAAAAAGTTACTAATGCGAGTCAGGAGAATGAGGAACAGGTTGTATAAAGTAAAGTTGAAGATTGGAAGGCCAATCTGCCTGCTCTCAAATACAGAAGATTTAGCTTGGTTATGGCACGCAAGGTTAGGCCATTTACACTTCGATGCTATTAAGGAAATGACTCGAAAGAACTTGGTATATGGAGTTCCTCAAATAAGTCATGCCAATCAAGTATGTGACGCATGCTTATTAGGAAAACATACTAGGACACCATTTCCAAATCAGGCAAAATTCAGATCTTTAAGACCTCTGGATTTAGTCTATGGAGATTTGTGTGGTCCTATATCCCCACCAACACATGCTGGGAAGAAGTATATATTTCTACTTGTAGACGACTGTCCTCGCTACATGTGGGCATATCTACTAACTTCCAAGGATCAAGCATTCGAAACTTTCAAGCAGTTCAAAGAAAAGGTGGAGACAGAAACTCGAACCAAGTTAAAAAATGCTAAGGACGGACAGAGGAGGAGAATTCACGTCGGCTGAATTCAACAAGTATTGCAAGGACAATGGCATAGCGAGACAGCTTACAGCGCCATATTCCCCACAACAAAACGGAGTAGTGGAAAGAAGAAACAGGACGATGTTGTCAACTACTCGAAGTATGTTAAAGGCAATGAACATGCCACAAAATTTCTGGGGAGAAGCAATAAGACATACGTTATATTTATTAAACCAGATTCCGACAAAGGCTTTGGTAAACAAGACCCCGTATGAAGCATTGAAAGGAAGAAAGCCGAATCTGGAACACTTAAAAGTTTTTGGTTGCACAGCATACGCTAAGGTATTACCACTTCAACAAAAGAAGTTAGATGATAGAAGTGCACCTATGGTTTACCTTGGAATAGAAGAAGGATCAAAGGCATACAGATTATATGATCCGGCGAAGAACAAGATATGTGTCAGTAGAGATGTAAAGTTCATGGAAGGTCAACCATGGAACTGGAATAATTATATGGAAACGGTGGATTCAGGGAATCCCGAATGGACAAACTTTGTCATTCAAGAAGATGACAACCCACCAGAGTTAGAAGAAAATGAACCAAGTAGTCCTGGTAGTAGCGGGCCACATCATGAAGATTCAGGAGTAGATTAGACAGAAGAACAAGACTCCTATGAAACCCCGCCAGCACACTCGTACAATCAGAACTCGACATGAAGTTCAAGCAGATTATCAAGTAGAGGTCCATCTACCTCTGAAAGTACAATGAAGAGTATTAGCGACACTCCGGTAAAACTAA
The DNA here is from genome assembly GCA_030545235.1 of Helianthus tuberosus. NCBI lineage: Eukaryota > Viridiplantae > Streptophyta > Magnoliopsida > Asterales > Asteraceae > Helianthus > Helianthus tuberosus. The sequence continues at coordinate 205,459,110 of CM060400.1, forward strand.
GAAGTCTCAAAGAACTATACGAAGAAACAGAGGAAATCCAAGTAGATCCACAAGAATTATTACTCGCTGAAGAAGAACCAAGGAATTACAAGGAAGCATCTAGTGACAGAAAATGGATTGAAGCAATGAAGACCGAGTTAGACTCGATAAACAAGAATAACACTTGGAGATTGACAGAATTGCCAAGAGATCACAAGGCAATAGGTTTAAAATGGGTATTCAAGACCAAGAAAGATGCAAACGGAAACGTAGTCAGACACAAAGCAAGGCTGGTTGCAAAAGGATATGTTCAGCAACACGGAATAGACTTTGACGAAGTCTTTGCACCAGTAGCACGCATAGAGACAGTTCGACTAATGTTGGCTTTAGCAGCATATCAAGGTTGGGAGGTACATCACTTAGACGTGAAGTCTGCATTCTTACACGGAGATCTCAAGGAGGAGGTCTATGTCTCACAACCAGAAGGATTTGTAAAGCCAGGTGATGAAGGAAAGGTTTATAGACTATCAAAAGCACTGTATGGATTAAGACAAGCACCAAGAGCTTGGAATACAAAGTTAGATCAAACCCTAAAGTCACTTGACTTCAAGAAGTGCACTTTAGAGAATGCAATCTATACAAGGACGAGTAAGACTTCTACACTAATAGTTGGAGTCTATGTTGATGATTTGATAGTCACTGGAACATCAAGAAAGGAGATAGATGTTTTCAAATCTCAGATGAAGAACGAGTTTGAAATGAGCGATCTAGGATTACTAGCATATTATCTGGGAATAGAAGTTATTCAAGCAGGGGGTGAGATAGCCATCAAGCAGACAGGCTATATTAACAAGATACTCAAAGACGCTGATATGTTAACCTTCAACGACACAAAGATTCCCATGAATCCAGGAACACAATTAACGAAGACTGAAGAAGGAGATCTAGTAGATGCAACACATTACAGAAGCCTGATAGGTTCTCTCAGGTACTTATTGCATACAAGGCCAGATCTATGTTACCCAGTCAGTCTACTTAGTAGATTCATGCAAGAACCAAAGGAGCAACACTTGAAGGCAGTAAAGCAAATACTACGTTATATCAAAGGAACTAAAGAGCATGGAATCATCTACAAGAAGCAAGGAGGATGTAAGATCACAGGTTATAGTGATAGCAGTTTTGGAGTTAATACAGACAAAGGAAAAGGAACAACTGGTCTGGTATTCTACTTTGGAGAATCACCTATAACCTGGTGTACACAGAAGCAACAGATAGTGGCATTATCATCATGTGAATCAGAATTCATGGCAGCCACTGCAGCAGCATGCCAAGCACTATGGCTTAAAAGACTATTAAGTGAAATTACAGGCTGGAAGGAAGAGAAGATAACGATCAGAGTAGATAATGTTTCTGCAATAGCACTCATGAGAAATCCAGTCTTTTATGGAAGAAGCAAGCACATTGATACACGCTATCATTTCATAAGAGAGTGCGTGGAGAACGAAGATATCACTGTGGAACACATAAATGGAGAACTACAACGGGAAGACATACTAACAAAGGCACTAGCAAGGGTCAAGTTTGCAACCATGCGAGAACTGCTCGGAGTTCAAGATCTGCAACAACTCAAGGATGTTCAAGATTAGGGGGGTGAATGAAATCCTTAATCTCTACACATCCAAAGTGCAAGGGCTTATTAGTTATTAATTAAAGATAGTTATATGGCGGTTACATGGCGGTTATAAAGTTGAGGGGCTAATTGTGACACTTCAGAAGTTAGTAGCCACCACTCCAAGGGTTGCGAAATCCCTTGGAGAGGCACCTCTTGATTTCTGCCACAAGGAGAAGAAGGAAGGGACGCAACTTTTCATGTTTAGAGACGCACCTCTTCACGTTAAATCTCATCCACAAGATCCTAGAGACACACCCGTTCATAAAGAGACACGTTTATTCACTCGTGCCCTTAGAAAACTATAAATAAGGATAGTTAGATTCATTTGTAGTCGTTCATATTGTTCATATCATTCATTACATTCAAAACACTATCATTGTATTCGATTACAAGTTATATGAAAGTTTTAGTTTCATCATTTGCGATCTAGAGATCAAAGATCATTCTGGGCAACAAGTAATCTCATATCAAGGATAATACTCTTTTTAGGTTCTGCAAGCTTTAAGAAGGCTGAAAGGAGTTCTAGTAGTAGAAAGGAAAAGATGTCAGCTGCAATAAAAGTTATGTTTGATCAACTAACTGATGATGCCATGAAACTGATGGAGGATGGCGATTACAGTTGAGATCGTTTTCTTTCAAGATTTATTTTACGAACTTATTATATGAATCTGTTAACATTCTGATTAATGCTAATTTTTTGATGCAAATGTATACGATGAAAAACAGGAGGTCTTCTAGAGGGAAGCAGGTTAGAACTATACTTAGCCTGAATCAAGCGTTCATAAAAAAATTGATTAGCACAATAACACAGTCTTATTGTTGATTTATTTTTTGTCTAAAAAAGAGGGATTTGAGAAGCTAGCACGGGCTAGAGGGGAAGGCTCTTCTTAAAGTTCAGCAAATGTGCAATCCGATTACTCCATGGCCAGTGACTTCAATCTTAATGGAATACAAGCAACAGAAAATACTTCGTGTTGATCAGTTCTGTTTAAACATAAAGGAAAACATGAATAACATACCTTTGATTGCATCAGCACAGGCTAGCAGAGAATCCAGATTGAGACGCAGCAACAGAGTTTGACATGATTGTCAGTTTGATCTGGTTCCTCCTTAGGGTGTAAAGTGATGATGGTGATGAACCGAAAGTAGGGTTGATTTCGGTTATGGAGAGAGAGGAGGGACGAATTTAGGTGTTGATGTTATGAATTGTCTAACCCTGATTCCTCTCTAGTAATCTCCTTATATACACCCAAGAGGAAACCTAATTAGTTAATAAGGGTAATATGGTCCATCAACAATTACCAACTAATTATTAATAGGTTATTAATATATTTTGATCTATATTATATAAATGATAATGATGGCTACTAGATTAAATATAAATAAATAAATATTTAATCTTACACTTCGAACAATGAGGATAGCTTCGACATGTTTGTAGATAAGGATGATGAAAAGGCTACTGTCGATCCATCAAATGGTAGGGAGATATGTTTTCTATTGTATATGAAATATTTAGATGCTTTTTTTTTTTGTTTTTTCATTCAGTTTATCTATTTTTCTTTTATTATTATGCCACAATGCCTCAATTTATTTTACATGTAGGCACTGGGCCTACACAGAACGATTATGTATTTGATGAGTCTTCAGGGTATTCATCTTTTTGTCTGTGTTTTTTGTCAGTTTGTTTGACTAACTGTTTTTGGAGTTAGACTCTATGGTTGTTGTTTGACTAACTGTTATTTTAAATCTTTGTAGGTACTATAGCAGTTTGGGTTATTATTTATGACGCTACTTCAGGACTCTATTGCAATGCTGCATCTGGGGCCTCTGGGCAGTGGTAAGATACCTTCTATTATGTGCAACTATTTCTTTCGGTAATTGGTTTAAGCATTTAAGTTCCAACGGATTTGATTTTTTGCTTCTCATTACATTATCAATGGCCAGACTCTCTCACTGTATACATAAAAAATCTGCCTAATGTAGGCTGTGGCTTACCTTGACCCACTGGTTAACACAATATTGGTTGGCCTAGATTTTTTTCATAAGACTGGAAGGTATGGAGGAGGCAAGTCCTCCAAGGATGGGCCGCCACGTCACCGCCACGTAGGAGTGTCTTGGAGGGGATGGACCTATGGGGGTGGGGGATGAACCCCTTTGTGTATATATATGTATGTATGTATAGGTATATGTGAGAGAAGGAAGGAGAAGGAGGCCCGGCGAGTTCGGCTGTGGGCTGCTGGTGAGGCCGGGACGGAAGGGAGGGGGGCGGTGTGGGGACTGGCGCCGGGCCTAAGCCGGCCCCCATACCATCCAGTCTAAGGGGTTCTTACGGTTGACAAAAAAAGGACATCATGTGAATGTTGTCTCATTATATAGCTATGCTGTTTAAGTTTAGTTTGGTCTGGTTAAATGTCAATTCTATCCAATGAAGTGCACATGGTTGTAGGAATGTGCAATTGATGCAATTTAATAATACCAGTACAATTAAGGTTAGATGAATTATTTTGAAAGTGATTCTTTTTGGGCCAAACTAAAGTAAAAAGTGGACATATATTATTGTTGTAATATTCAACTTATTTATCATATTAAACCATATTGATTTGTTGTAATATATTGTTTATGATGTAATCTGTATTGTTTCCATGTTCAATGCTGCCCGGGGACTATCAAGTGTGGATTAAAATTTTAACTATTCTGAGAAGCAAGCGGTTATAAGGACTCTAGACGGAAGGTTGTTCAGCGTCAAAATTTTCAAGTCATGGGTGGTGTTTCAGTACGAAGAAGCATTCGGTTGCTGATGAAACAGTGGTTAACCAAGGGAGGTTAATTCACTGGTCTCGTCAAGTAGGGTTAATCCCTTCTTTCCGAGGATCGGTGGCTGGATCGTCCGCTGGTCTATCTTCTGCACAAGGAAAACAAACCGTGACTCGTAACAAGGAGGATGGGGTGGGGGGTGCTCCCTGTTACCACTCTCCGGCGTGAGAATCAGTAATTTGCTTGTGAAGCAAAGTGTGTGATAATAGTAGTAGTGAGAGAGTTGAGAAGAGATACCTCAAACCTGGTTTGGGATGGGTATTTATAGCCGAGGAGTGAAGGAGGGTAATTGAGTGGCTAGACTGACAACGCACAGCCTCTTGCAGGTGTGTCAGGCTTGTCGGTTACGGTGGTGATGCCACGTCCTGCTGTGGTGTCAGTCTGTTGCTTACGTGTGGGCTGACAGGCGACTGTCATTGGTGCCACTTGCTCTATGGTGTCAGTCCCACTTGCCTTGTGGGCAGGATGCGGTGCCGTGCCGCATCGCTGCTCGCGGTAACTGCTGTTGTTTCCGCGTTCTCGCTCTGGCCAAGACATGTGCGGGATGCGGTGCTAGGCCGCATCGCCACTTGTGGTGACTGTTGCTGTTGTCCAGATCCCTTGTCGTGACGAAAATGTTCATAGGATGCGGTGCCAAGCCGCATCGCTATGTGTAACACCCATTCTCATACACAAGGTAAGTCTTCTCATTCCTTGACCGATTGGATTCGACCGCTGTGTTCGTGCGTGCCCGCACGGACACAGATAAGTTCTTGCCGGTGGGGGTTTTTGATAAGGGTAATGGTCACTCGCAGCCATGTTGGTGCGAGATCTGAAACTATACCCCTTCAGTTGCTTTCGCATCTTTTACGTTTATCAGGATATATTACCCTTGCACCTTCTGATTACTTCTACTACAAAGCTAGATGTTTTAAAGATAGAGACGATTGCATGGTACTCAAGCATATTTCTTTTTAATTCAGTATAAAATTTTAATTGAATGTATTCATAATTGAATGGGATGTATGGATTTCCGGAAGATAAATAAAATTTAGAGATAAATTTAGAAAAACATGATTTTTAGTTGAGTTATAGAGATGAAGATAAAGATTTGGATGAGATAGAAAGTGGTTATTGACATATAAAGATTTGAATCATTTGTTATGTGTTTTTCCAATTTATGTGTTTTTACACGCCATTAAATTTCAACAAAAATAATTTGTTTTCTTTTCTGAAACCGCGTTTAACGCGGGCACTAGTCTAATTGTTTAATATATAAAATTCATTTATTTAATCCGTGTAAAACACGGGGTTCTAACCTAGTATCTATAAAATAATACAAGTTATCTGTATAATTGTAACTAAGAATATTAATAACCGCAATGCATGTAATTATGACATCTCGTAAAAATCTTGCAAATGTTTCTTTGACAATTACGTGATTCATCGTACCATGCCAATACCTTTTTTTATATCTACGTGCTGCATTTTCAAACAATTATCTATATGGACACATTTGACCTCAAATTGATGATCATATTTTTCATTTTTACTTGTGTAGCTTTTTTATAATTCATCATTTAGGTATAGGAACAGACGTTTGCTTAAAATATTCTTATATTTTAAAATAGTAGTTTTGACATATCCCATTTTTTTGTAAATACTCATAATGACGTACAGAACCAAAATGACTATTTTCATATAACTGTTTGTATGATAACATACGATTTCAAGCATTTTTGGTGAGTTCAATGTTCAACTACATTTTTATGTTAAAGGAAACCATTGGTGAGTTCAATGTTCACTACATTTTATGTTAAAAGAACCAATTTTAATATCTAGTATATATTTTTTCTTGAATTGTTTTGTTGAGTAAAATTTTTCTTACTTTATTATGGGTTAGTTTTGTGTTCATGAACACCCAACGGACCCACCCCCAAGCACTAGGGCATGCATTTTCCACAAAACTTTTCTTTTGATATAGCTTGACATCCTTAAATCTATTTTATGTCACTACAAGAAATATACACCATTAGCGGCAACGACAATAGCGGCGACAGGCCAAATGTCGTCGCTATTGGTCGATTCGCGTCCCGGTGTCTAAGACCAAACCCTAGCCATTGATCTTTACCCTGATCCAACGGTTAGGTAAAGATCAGAGTAATTTAGGTTGTGTTTCATTTTAAAATTGTTAAATAATTTCTTTTACTTAAACGAATCAATTTGATTGTGTTTTATGCATACACTTTAGCAACCTTCTAGACGTTTTATAGGTTTGACCCATTTCCATTTTTAGGCATTTCTTTTAACTTTTATCTATCTATATCTATAATCTATAATACTATATTAAGAGAACTGGGTTTTCTACCCTTTTCGTAATTTTGCCTAGGTACAAAACTTGTAGCACCATGTACAAATGAAGCAAGCTATTTTAGAGGGGCTAAACTTGCACATTGTTTAAAGTTTTAAGACACTTTAGGGGTATAATTGGAATTCTGGATTACCTGAGCTTTTAAAGCTTGCTTCTTCATTCATCGTCATCCATCATTGAGATTGAATGTGGAAATTGAATGCTTTAATTGCTATCAGTTACCCCAAAGAACTCAATCGTTCCTCCTTCAATGAGATATAAAAAATGGCCCTTGAAAATGGAACACAACAGCCTCTGAATTACGCAGGACACTCGGCATCCAAGTTAGCATTCTTTGGCACTTTAGATGATGCTTGTAAATCATAATGCAAATAACCAAACACAAGCTTGTTGCGTCGATCTTGCTCATGCTGTTGCTGATGATGATGTTGGTTGCTGTGAATAAGCCCGAGCTTTGAAAGATAATCAAGCACGCGATCTGTTGTTGATGACCCTGAACGAAATTAGGGTTAGGGTTTTGGGGAAACCTTAACCCCTGATTGACGTAATTGTGAGTTGGGATTATAATTTTCGACCACATATTGCGTTGAATTGTAGCTAACCTCATTTTGATGATTATCTACTGTCTTAGAGATTGTTGTTTGTATCTTTGATAACTACCAGTACTTGAATTGCGGAACATTTCATCTTATACATTATTATTGCTTTACAGTTATAGGTTTTGAAAGGTTTGTTTTGTACCAGAAATTGGAGAAAATGGTGGTGAGGGTGGCGCGGGAAAGGGACAGAGAAGGTGAGAAGATTTTTGTGTCTTTGCGGCTTCGGTTGTTGAATGGGAGAGAGATTGTTACCAGTGATGAGTCTGATTGGTGTTTTGATGATAATACTCATGTTTACAAGAATGGGAACCTTAGTGTGCCATAGAGATACATTTGGTAGGTTTTTATTTTGCTGTTGGTTTCATTTAATAGTAGAAACTTGTTATTCGTTCAGATCTTGAATTTGTGATTATAAACATGTTTGTTATGGTGGTTAATTGTGTGTAGATACTAGATAGGTTTTTGGTTGTGATTGCTCTTTGAGGAAGGTGTACCATGTTCGGTTAACCAGTTTGTTTACGAGTCACGCGATTCGCAGGTCGCGAGTTCAATTCGGGTCAGCCGGATACGGGTAAAAATAGCAAATAAATTGAGGGTAAAAGGGTCATTCTAGCACTTGTCACGTGAAAATATTGGAGTCCTTTTGCCAAGTTTTTAATACATCTCATTCTTTACTAGAATTGTATTGTGAGTTTTGTGTGTTAGTCGAGTAGGGCCTGAACCAACATACTAGACTGGTGTGAAAAGATGTTGTTCTATCGGTTGTTGGTGGTATCAATGGTGAGTTTTTTTTCTCTGGTTGTTACTAAGTTAAAGATGACGAAAAAGTGTAGATTTAATTCAAATGTGGCCAATAAGGATGTAATAGGAACACTTGTAATCCAATCAGATGATATTTGTTTAGATAGTTGCAAAGATTTCCAATTGTCAATGTTTTTCCCTTATGGTCTATTTTAATATTTTGAGATAATCTGATATACAATCATCTTTTTTTTCCGGATGATTTTGCCGGGCATGAAGCTGGGGATGGTGCAGGGCCTGTTGCATGCTCATTCCCTTCTAATGGAATTTCATTGACAGAATCAAATAAAACAACTAGCAAGTTAAATGTTGGTCAACAACATACTAATCAATCAAGGTATGGATTTTGTAAAAGTTTTTTTTTAATAGTGAGGTGTTTGGTGTGTGTTTTAAAGTGATAATTTAATTTTATTGTATGATGAGAACAATAAATAATACCAATAGACTTTATGGTTGATGACATTAACATAATAATACCACAAAAGTAGTTCTTTGAAATCGGTTCAAAATAGTTTATTGCATCATATTCGTCCAAACAAATACATCTTTCATTCATGTTCGACTCGGACTTGTTTTTTTTCGCAGAAACAAGTTTCTAAAAACCAAACAGGAAGCATAAATATCAAGATATACTCATAAAGTCCCTCCAGTTACTTGAGTTTCTCAAATAACTTAGGCGCAACATGCAACAAACACACACACAAAAAAAAATAAATAAATAAACAAACAAATTGAAGCTAATCAGTTGGGATACCCGCTGCAACGCGCGGGCATTCCCACTATACTATATTAAGAGAACTGGGTTTTTTACCCTTTTCGTAATTTTGCCTAGGTACAAATCTTAAAGCACCGTGTACAAATGAAGCAAGCCATTTTAGAGGGGGGAAACTTGGACATTGTCCAAAGTTTTAAGACACTTTGAGGGCAATCTAGACATTTCATCCATGGAATCTATGCCCACTTATGTCTTCCATTAATTGAATTAAATTAAAGAGTTAAATAAAAGTTTTATAATAATTAAAGAAATTAATTGATTAGATTAAATGTTAGACATGCAACCTTTGGGATTTTCATGATTCAATAGTATTGTATTCTATTTCTTGGTTTTTATGTCAATTATGCAATTCATGAATTGATATATTAATGATACTACCACAATACTTTAAAAGATAAAGCAAGTGAAACAAACCATGCAAACTGCAGACCAACAACGATTACACCTTAACTTTAGGTTTCATTTATGATACTGATTTAAGAGAACTGGGTTTTCTAACCTTTTCATAATTTTGCCTAGGTACAACTCTTGAAGCACCATGTACAAATGAAGCAAGCTATTTTAGAGGGGGAAACTTGGACATTGTCCATAGTTTTAAGAAACTTTGAGGGCAACCTAGACATTTCAGCCATGGAATCCATGCCCACTTATGTCTTCCATTAATTGAATTAAATTAAGGAATTAAATAAATTTTATAATAATTAAAGGAATTAATTGATTAAATTAAAGGTTAGACATGCAACATTTGGGATATTCATGATTTAATTTTTTTTTGAACGACTAATTTATTTAATCCCCTGTCGTCTGTGGGACTTGAACCCAATACCTTCCCCTTCCCAACCTAGGTGTTTTAAAGGCTTTGCCTTTGCCAATGGACCACCACCCCATTGATATTCATGATTTAATAGATTTGTATTCTTGGTTTTTATGTCAATTATGCAATTCATTAATTGATATATTAATGATACTACCACAATACTTTAAAAGATAAAACAGGTGAAACAAACCATGCAAACTGCAGACCAACAACGATTACACCTTAACTTTAGTTTTCATTTATCATACTGATTTCCAGTTGATTTTATTCAATCCTAGGTGATATGTTATATTTGTTCTTTCATCTAACCATTGTTACGCATTTCAAGTTAATTTATCATAACTCACATATTTCGTTTTGTAAGATAAGAGTGACATGTTGGGTTTTGTAACTAACAAACTTCATGCTTAAAAATCAACATTTATAATACATATCATAAATGAATATAATATTAGTCGGGACACCCGCAATAACGCGCGGGCTTTCTCACTAGTCATTGATTAAAGTAAAATCAAAAGACGAGTAAATGCCTATTAATGGGTTGAAATTTCAAAGAGGTGTTGTGTAATTAGTTAATATTTGCATTCAGACCGTATAATGGGCATTATATGGGTATAAAGACGTTTGATGATGCCTCTGACACCATCCCTTATGGGTATTATAGGGGCATGAAGGAAATGGGACATTTTTAGTATAATGCCAATTGAGGAAAAAAAATTAAAGTAATGATTGAAAAGACGTTAAGAGACATTGACCATTCGACATTTTTAAGAGGCGTTATGATGTTGATGTCGGAGAAAATGCCTTTTAAGGGGCATTAACAATTACGAATGGTCTTATAAATAAGATAATACTTAATGTGAATGTTTCGAAAATTGTAACAAACGTCTTACAGTTTAATTAAAATTAAACTGCATCTTTGTTCATATTAGATGTTTATAAGTTAACAGAGGTAAAAACAAACTTATACAATTGTTACAAAAATATTACTACCACACTAAATATGTTACTATTACGAGTTAAGATCCAGTAAACAATATTAATTGTAAAAATTGTTAAAATATATCTGGGTTATCTAAATATTTAATCAATGCATGATATTGATTACACATTAGTTCTTATTATTAGTTATGTCAATTACTAGTTTTAAGGGCATTTTAGTAATTCTTCTAATTTTATAAAATAAAATAATTAAAACTAAATTTTTGTTTTGTTGACCTTTTCAACTAGTTTCACCAATATTTTTTAAATATAAAATAACTTTTATATACTTTATTATTTAAAAAATACATTATAAAATTAAGTATTTTTTATCTTTACGATTATGGAGGGGAGGTTGAGATGGTTTGGGCATGATAGAAGGAGACAAGTGACGGCTACAGTTCGATTAGTAGAAACTCTCACTGTGGAGGGGAGGAAGAGTAGAGGCAGGCCTAAAATGACTTAGGAAGACCGAGTTAGAAATGATTTGTTAGACTTACACCTCTATGAGGACATGGTCGAGATATGAGTTCTTGAAGACGTAAGATTAAGGTTAAAGACTTGTAAGGAATGGGGTTACCATTTTGTAGTACTTTCTTGTTGTAGGATTTTTAGCTTTTGTGGTTATTTTTTGGTGATATTTTAAGCCCAATATGTTTTTCTAGTGTTTTTGTGTAGGTGCGTGCTTATGTATGCTTGTATGACTCTTATATCTTGATATATCTTTGGAGGCGTGGGTCTCACAGGAAGCAGCTTCTCTATCTTTTGAAACAGAGTTAAGGTGTGCCTACATCTCACCCTCCTTAGATCTTACCATTAGCTTCTAATAGTTATAGGTAGAATTAACTAGGTAAGGTTGTTGTTGTTTGTTATCTTAAATATGAGTATAATATTGCTCTCTCTTAATATATATATATATATATATATATATATATATATGAGAAGGATCCGTTAGGAACCACACTTTATTGCGAGAACCGCAAGAACCAATGTGAACACAACAAAAAATAGCTAAAAAACACACAATTTTTTTTTAAATATTTTTTAGCTAAAAATCGCTAATTTTCGTTACAAAAAAAATTTGGCTCTTAAAAGTAGCGATTTTAGCTAAAAAATTTGTGTTTTTTTAGAGTTTTTTTAGGTTTTTTGGGGGGTTTAGTCTTGGGTGGTTGGGGGGTGGGGGGTTAGGTTTTTTTTGGGGGGTTGGGGGTTAGATTTCTTAAGTTTTTTTTGGTGTGTTCACATTGGTTCTCATGGTTCTCACAATAAATATGTTTCTCAAATTAACCATACCCTATATAGATATATATAGGGTCGGGATTTAGAGAAAACGGTAGAAAGTGTGAGAACGGTGAGAACGCTTATGGATCGTCCGATCAAAACAATCTATGGACTAGATTGGCGCGGTGACGTTTTCGTAAATAACATCAATTTTATTACGTGGACGCGCTTCATTAAGGATAAAAGGGTCTTTTGACATCTCCACACAAAACGCCATATCATGAAATAAAACGCCAAACAAATAGCACACACCATTCTAACTAAAAAACGCCATTAGATATAAAACGCCAAACTTAATTATAATAAAATCCCGCCTTAAAAACCGCCAAAAAAATCCTATATATACAACATCTCAGACCTTCAATTAAAAACACACACAAAACCCCAAACGCCATATTTAATATATACCATTCGTCTTAGAAACGCCAAAAAACCCAAACATCAAATATTTTCTAAACCAAAACGTTTATTTGAAATTCAGTTTGTTTGTCTGTAAGCTTTCGCTTAATGTAATAGACAAAATCCTTAAGTGAGGATATTGTCCATTTCATTGAGTAAAATCTTATTGACATATCCTCAACTTCCATCCAATTTATAACGCAAAAACATACATAAACATTATTGAGGTTTGTTTTCAATAAAGTTTAGCTGTATGGGGTGGACAACATTGTCAGTTATCTTTCTTAACCGAGGATTAACAATGTTGTCCATCTCATACAGCAAAACATTATTGATTTTAGCATGATCAAATTTTGAGGTTTAAAAGTGCTTTTATTTGGTGGCGTTCTTTTTATCGGTAAAACGCCAAAATTAAAAAATTAAATATCGTTCATTGGAAAATTCAATATTCTTCTACGGGGAAAAGTTTCGCCGAATGGATTGTTAGCTCAATAAAATTTTGCTGCATGAGATGGACAAATCTTCAAGAAAAAGAGGCTGAAGATGAATAAAAATAAAAATGAATCATATGAAAGTCGAAACAGCCAGTGAAGATACTTCAAAAGAAGAAAAAGACTGCTGACAGTGAAGATTTGGAAGATCAATTGTTTATATTTTTTTTTTCTATTTTTCTTTTTCAGTTGATTGTTATATAAATAACAACGCCATTTATAATAAAAACGCCACACAGACAAATATTTGTCAAAACGCCATAATGCCATAAAACGTCCCAAAAACTCTCCAGCTATAATAAAATTACTTTGGACAAGTATTATAAAAAACCCATAAAAAAATTAAAAACCAAACTTGAAATGGTAACTAAAAACAGTTACTACAAACAATAAAACTAAAGCGCCAAACTTGAAAGATGGGACGTGTTACAGACTTCAGAGATAAAGGTTATCAAAAACAGTAATTACAAACAGTAACTGAAAACGACGAATACTTTATTATAATAATGCACCGCCTAACCTACGCGCCAAAAAAGACATCCTATAAAATGATACCAATCAGCAACTTCCATTTGATCAAACAAAAAAACAAACTCCAATACTACTAAATACCACTCACTGTAAAACGCCAAAAAATTAAAAAAAACAAAGATGGCTAATATGCTTTATTGGATATTCAGTATTGTTCTTCGTGAAGTTTTCACTGAATGGATTTTGCTGCATGAGATGGACAAAAATTCAAGAAAAAGATACTGATGACAGTCAATGTCATTTTGTGTTCTTTGTTCTTGAAGAAGGCTTGGATGACGTGTGGGTGGGTTTTTCGTTTGGTTCTTCAACTTGATCTTCATCTTCAAAGATCTATATCCCCAAAAACATCCACAAAAAGCCGCTTCAACAGACGAGCAGACAAAATAATCAAATCGATGGGTTTGTTAAGTTTTACATAAAACGCCAAATATCTGGTGAAGATTGTGAAGAGATAGACTGATGACAGTGAAGATTGTGAAGAGAGATCCGATTAGGATTTTTAATTTATTTTTTTCGCATCTATTTTTTTTCACTGTGGTTGTAATATAATCTTCCGATTGTAAAACACCAAGATACCACAAAACGCCAAAATGTATATAAAAAATAATAGAACAATGGGCCATCTTATCTAAAACGCCTTTGAATCTAAGAACAAACAATGCGGCGTCATCCTAAAATGTCCTGGCTATACTTGGTATGGATGAAGCCATTCACAGAGATATTCTGACCCCTTGGGGTTCCAATGGCATACGATTTGAATAACGCCATAAACGCTAAAATACTGATACAATGAAACTGTCACACCCCAACCGATGGCGGAATCATCGGGGCATGGCACTGAGCGAAACAGATTGTCCAGAAGTTTCCATAACAATTATCATTACCATTCAATTTAAAGTAACATGTCCCATACCATGTCTCAAACAGTAAACAAATTATTACAGATAAAATCTAGGCAAATAATTCCGTTCCGACAACTCAGATTTATACATAGATAGTTTATTTATTGGTTTCTAGGACCTCTTTTCCAAGCTTCAATTTCATCACTGCGCAGAGAGCATCCTAGACCTTTCCTAGCCTCGATTTCACAGTGAGCTAGGCATACAAACAACTTAAGCACCTGTCACATACGTTAAAATAAAGTCAATACATATAATGTAAAGGTGTAGATCCCCTTGATGTATGGATCGTCACAGAATTGTTTATCTAACCTAGAGTGCGGAATCCTCTAGATCAGATTTATTACAGAAACGAGTAGAAACAGAATTTCACAATCAAACGGGTCTTCTATTGATTATCCAACTTGCAGTTTACAATCAATTCAAGACCTCACAACCTCACAGCCTATCTCTGTGATCTTGCCTCTCACAACTTTCGAAATTACTCTCTCTCTAGACTTTCTCTCTCTAGAATTCTCTAACTCCTGAAACCCTAATCACAAAACATGTTTATATACCACATGTTTGTGAACTGGGCTTCCTACTGGGCTAGGCCATTTTCCAAACCCATTACAACAATAAACTCCCTAACCGATAAACTAAGCCCATTACAAAATATCCAAAGACTAAATAATCAAACTATTAAGCTGTTGTCACAGAACATGCACCAACAAACTCCCCCTTGACAATAGCTTCATAGTGTAACTTTCTCTTCAAACATCTTGTGTTCTTTTGGTCTTTGGATAGCGTCAGCTACACAGTTTCTGACATCAACAGACTCCCCTTTAGCTGATGCTTCCAATCTCCAAAACTTTTATTCATTGTAGATCAGTTAGCTAGCAATCTTTGGTTAAGCAAATAAGCTCCAACTCTTCCATATATCTCTCTTTCTGCAATGTAGTAGAAGGATCCTACCATGCATCTTCACACATCTTCACTTCACTCTCAATGTGCACTTTACTTGTACTCCCTAACCGATAAACTAAGCCCATTACAAAATATCCAAAGACTAAATAATCAAACTATTAAGCTGTTGTCACAGAACATGCACCAACAAAAGGTTAGCATACAAGTTTGATAATAGCATATAGAGTTCGAATTCGTTTACGCATAACCAGCACGTACACATAGTGAAATGAAGCACGTTAGTTATCGACATAGATCCATCGATACCAATGACTACGAGTTGACTGCCCGGGGCAGTTCGCAATACATGATTACCACCGTAATCCATACAAGTAATTGTCCTTAACAACCCCCGTGTGAACGGGTGCTGAGTCCAAACTATAGTACTATCGTTACTAAGGCAGGTAGACAGCATTCCATGTGTAAACATAACAACAGACTCCCCCTTAGCTGATGCTTCCAATCTCCAAAACTTTTATTCATTGTAGATCAGTTAGCTAGCAATCTTTGGTTAAGCAAATAAACTCCAACTCTTCCATATATCTCTCTTTCTGCAATGTAGTAGAAGGATCCTACCATGCATCTTCACACATCTTCACTTCACTCTCAATGTGCACTTTACTTGTACTCTGCACTTCATTTTGATAATTGCATCAATCTGTTTAGAAACACAAGCAAGTATCTCGAAAAACCATTAGTCTTTTTCACATTTAAAGATAAACCAATATTTTATCTTAGTTTGCAAAAACAACTACCTTTTAGTTCAAAATGGAAGTCTTTTAAAAAGAAAATATTTTTGGTATTTTTGATTTTTCAAAACAAACTAACAAACAAAACTAAACTCAAAAAATATTTACAATTTATCTTTTTGTGAGAATCATGTGTAAGAAGATCATATAAGCACAATCAAACTGTTTTACACTATTAGATAATTCTTTATTTAATTTTCCGTGAAAAGCAATTCAAGACGATTACCAGTATGTTTGTCCACTTAAACAAAATGCATGAACATTTCAAGTACCATTACCGTATGATACGTTAAGGTAATATTATTACTGAAATACTAGCGTGTCCCACTTCAGGATATACCCCCGCGATCAAGGTATGCACAAAGATTCATCGTAATAGGTGAGTATACTGAATTCTCCGTTTTATTTTTCAATGTTTAGATAATTGGTGAACAGGTCAGTACTTCCGTACAGCAGAGAGACCAAAATATCTAACGAGGGCTAAGACAAATACCATTTTTGTTATGATTTATGCATTTTTCATTTTTGAAGGACTCTCTATGAGAGCTTCTTCATTTTCAGGGTTTTGGCATTTTTAGTTCTTTTAAGATATCCTGGGTGTGTCTAGGTCAGCATATATCTGGATGCAGCAGAAGGACACCCATGATATCCCCAGATGAAATAACAGTATAAAGATCCAAAACTTCAGATTTTGGCAATCTATCAACGCAAGATTTAAGGTCATTAAACCATACACCACTAATGTGTTCCCCACTCATACACAGTTCATTTAAGTTTATATCACATTGGTAAGTTGATTATTTCATGCTTTTTGCCTACTGGTACACCGTATGATGAAGCTGCTATCACACTTAAGCAATTTAATTCAGTTTGAGTGTGACAGTCTAACTTGCTGATGTACTATCATTTCTTCTTCTTCTTCTTTTTTTTTTTTTTGATTTTCTATTTTTTTATATTTTTCATTTTTCAATGTTTTTGTATTTTTTTATCTTATAACTTACTCCCCCTAAACACACGCACTATCTAAACTCTTTTTGGCTTAGGGAAATTTCTCCCCCTAAATTTTTGTTTTTATGGAGCAAGTTTTAAAAACACAAATTTAAAACACAAACAGACTCCCACTTCAATCTGACAATAAGTTTTTCACCAATAAATCATCAATCATTCACTAAAGTAAATAGTTTGTTACCCATGTTAACCTACTATTCACCTCAGACACTTTACAGGAACAACCACTGTCGAACACATCAACAGTCCTTCTTGGTCATCCTGCACACACTCAACAACTTAGTTAGACTTAACAACCCAAACCTGACCGGTTTTGGGTTGACCATGTAAATCCACATAAGATGCTTCTAACCAATATCCATCACACCTTGCTGGTGTCTTGGATGTTGTACTCGTTGTTGAACAAGATTTATAACTTCCACTAGGTCTTTTATCACGAGAGTTCCAATAAAATCTCGGATTTTCTGACCTCTGAAAATTATTATCTTGATACCTTCTTCTCCCATTACCAAACCACGAATTTTGAAAAAATTTTGGATGTTGTTGAACATTCGAGTTACTAAAACCCCTATGTTCGTTTCTTCTTTGAAAATTTCGATTACCAGAAGTCTGGTATCGATTTTGATATCCAAAATTTCTATTTTGACTTTGAAACTGATTTGATTTACCATTAAAATGACTAAAATGTGTAAAATTGCTTCTTGGTCTATCAAATCGTCTTGTTGTTGAAGTCTTAGATTGAAATCTTGGTTGATTATATTGACAATGTTGTTGAACATTATTATTCAAACCAACCCTATTCCCTTCCTTAACCTCATCAACTTTTTCTTTATTTTTCTTCAAAGGATAACAACTCGCCACGTGCCCTTTGTTGTGACATCTAAAACAAGATTTTGTCTTGTAATTTCTCTTTTTCTTAAATTTCTTTTTAAATGTTTTCTTCTTTTCGTCTTCAGTATCCTCATCCGATTTATGAGGTGTACTGTTAGACTCAACAAATTCTTTCAAAGAAACTAGACTACTTGGCAAGTCCACAGCTATCGGATCCACTACAGCTGGTGTAGTAGGCACAAAATCAATTAACTCATTTTCATCAGGTAAAAAAGAGTAGTCTTGATTTTTAGAAGATGAGGCTTTACCGAACCCCAAACCCTTTTTATCATTACTCTTTTTCAAACTTGCTTGAATTTGAGTCCTAACTAATGAGGATTTTCCAAATTTGTCTAACTTTCCTTTAAGTTCAACAATTCGGTCTTGTGCAACGGCCAATTCCCTGCACTTTTCAGAAAATTCATTAGTTTTATCCTTTACAGTTTCACGAGCCAAATCAATGACCTGTAACAGTTCATTGACTTTGCTTGTTAAACTGTTGATTTCTTGTTCATTTGATTTGAGTTTATCTAAACAATTTGACTCTCGTTTAATCAAAAGAACATTTGACTCTTTTAATTTTTGCAATTCAGCTAACTGAATTTTGTTTTGCTCCGATAGTCTGTCAACTTTACCCTGTAGTTCAGTGCAATTATGACACGCATGACTTACAGATTCTGATGATACCTTCACCTCTGCTGTAAGTTCATTCACACCATTCATGCACTTTGAAACTTATGCAGCCTTCTTCTCAACAGCTTTCTTCTTCTCTTCTACCACAACATTTGCATTTCCCTGATATCGCTTTTCTAATGCATCACACATATCCTTTGAATTAGTGTGCTTCATAAAAGTATGCTTGATGCTATCAGGTAAAGACGTCTTTATTGCAGCCAAGGCTCTCTTTTCAGCCTCATACATCTTTTTATCATCCTCTTGCATGTTCGCATAGTCTGTTCGACGTGGTCTGCCCTCAAAATCGTGTCTTGGGTTTGTGTACCCATCTTCTATACAGATCCACATGCAAGCATCCTGAGATTCAATGAAGGATTTGAAGTTGTCCTTCCATGTAAGATAATTCTCCACCTTCATCATCTTAGGTGCATTCAAATTCGTCATGTTCGACATTTTAACGCAACAGACTGGTAAAACCGTACAAAATATCTCCGAAAACAGTGGTTACCAAATTACACCGTTAGAATCGTCTCGAAAAGACAAATCCAATGATATATAATGTCGAAAACCGAATTCGGGATTTTCCAGAGTTTAGTCAAACGAAGGAATTCGACGGTGCAGACGGTTTAGTCAAACGAGCTACGGATCACTTTCTATTCACGAAAACGTTAATTTTTCCTTACGCTTGCCAAAAAATCTTCCACCTTTTAAATTTGCTGTTAATTTCGCTGGATAATCAACTTAATTTCGTTGGTCACTATGCTGTTTAATTAAGCTGATTAATCAATTTCGCAGGTTAATTATGCTGCACAATTTCGCTGGCCTATTTCGCTATTACGACGACCAGTAAATTCGCCGAAAACCGTGATAATTTCGCTGTGGAAAATTATACGGTTACCAAAGTCGCCTTTGGATTTAATTTCGCCGATAACTATGCTGCTTAGTTAATTTCGCCGGTCTATTAATTTCGCAGATCAGTAAATATGGAAATTCAATCTTGAAAATTTTGATGATTTTCTGGATTCTATCAACACTTTCCTGCAGAATCGAAACAGCAAACAAATCAGTAATTTACGAAAAACAGCGAAGAACAGATGAACAACGTGAAGAACACGAAGAAAATCTTCGAATCTTCAAGCCTTTTCAGCCAAAATCCTTCAACCAGAATTATCTCTAAAACCTGCAAAACAGCAAACAAACAATACAGAAGATCAAAACAGCCAAAAAATTCGAAAATCTGTATCAAACCAACAAAAAATTTCGAAACCCTAATTTTATCAGATTTCAAGAATTTCGAAATCTCCCTGTTTCTGCCAAGAACAATTCTGAACCGAGCCTTCAAGAGCCTAATGCTCTGATACCAATTGTAGGTCCCCTTGATGTATGGATCGTCACAGAATTGTTTATCTAACCTAGAGTGCGGAATCCTCTAGATCAGATTTATTACAGAAACGAGTAGAACCAGAATTTCACAATCAAACGGGTCTTCTATTGATTATCCAACTTGCAGTTTACAATCAATTCAAGACCTCACAACCTCACAGCCTATCTCTGTGATCTTGCCTCTCACAACTTTCGAAATTACTCTCTCTAGACTTTCTCTCTCTAGAATTCTCTAACTCCTGAAACCCTAATCACAAAACATGTTTATATACCACATGTTTGTGAACTGGGCTTCCTACGGGGCTAGGCCATTTTCCAAACCCATTACAACAATAAACTCCCTAACCGATAAACTAAGCCCATTACAAAATATCCAAAGACTAAATAATCAAACTATTAAGCTGTTGTCACAGAACATGCACCAACAAAAGGTGAGCATACAAGTTTGATAATAGTATATAGAGTTCGAATTCGTTTACGCATAACCAGCACGTACACATAGTGAAATGAAGCACGTTAGTTATCGACATAGATCCATCGATACCAATGACTACGAGTTGACTGCCCGGGGCAGTTCGCAATACATGATTACCACCGTAATCCATGCAAGTAATTGTCCTTAACAACCCCCGTGTGAACGGGTGCCGAGTCCAAACTATAGTACTATCATTACTAAGGCAGGTAGACAGCATTCCATGTGTAAACATAACAAACAAGCATTCATAAGCCACGTATAACATGCATTAACGGTTAGCGTTTAAATAGTATTGAGTAGTGTGTTTGATGTGATTTGAATAGTTGTAACGTATGTAACACCCAAAAGTGCATAAAGCAAAAAGGGATCGAGTATACTAACAGCGGTTGATAGATTGAAGGGAGCACTTAGCGAGTAAAGTTAGCCTGAATGGATTGATAGCATAACGTTAAGTGACGCGTAAAACGATACAAAGTGGGAATGGGTCGGATAGCAGTTCGGTCGGATGGTAATCCGATCGGACGGCAATTCATGCGGATGACAATACATTCGGATGGTCATCCGGTCAGATGGTAGTCCGGTCGGATGACTATTCGAGTGGATTGTTTCTTCCTATAAGATGAAAGTGTTTGTGTACGACGGCTTACCTTTTGAAGTTTTCGTTGTAGCATTTTGAAAACATTGAAGTATCTCTATCCTTTAAGTCGGTCGATCGGACGGTCAGTCATGCGGACAACAATCCGTTCGGATTGTCATCCGGTCGGACGGTAGTCCGGTCGGACGCCGACCCTAGTGATGAGATTACTTAGTGGAAACAATTCATAGCAGAAGAGTCACTCGGTCGGATGTCCATTAGACCGGGTGGCAATCCCGTAAATGAACATGTTGAAAATTGTTTAAGTCTTTAAAGTCTTAGTATCTCATGATCCGAAGAGTAATCCGGTCGGATGGTAGTCCGATCGGATAGCAATCCGTTCAATACTCAGACTTCTGATAAAGTTGACTAAGTGTGGGACCCAAAGTGTGATTCGTTCGGATGGCAATCCGTTCGGTAGTCTATCCGGTCGGACAACAATTCGTTCAGACAGCAATCCGTTCGTCTTACACTTGGTCGTTTTGTTTGTTTGTTGTTTTATCGAGACATTTTGATAACGCTTTAACCAATAGAACCCCATCTTGAACCAAGTGACCAACCCGACCAGGAATCACCCTAGTTCAGTCAGTTAACCGGTTCAAGACGGTTGTTCTTGTTTAACCCGGAATCGGTAGTCTCGTGAGTAGAATTCAGATATGAGCTAGCACAACACTAAGAATGAGTAGGAGACTAGATCAGGGTCGGATCCTATCGGTTTTAATTGTATTGAGTGTAAAAGAGTTGAAAGAAAGTTAGAACTCATCTTTCAATCCTTTTCCACTATGTTTAAGCTTAGATCTACACGAGATCTTTATGTATTCGTGTGGGAATCTATCATATCTAAGTTCTTCTTGGGGGATTGAGGCCAAAACAAGAAGTTCTTCAAGAACTCATGATGACATCATCCTAGAACACCTCAAATCTAGTGATTTCACGGTTAAAAGTTAAGATTCAAAAGATAGAAAGGTGTAGGAGTGCGTGTAGATCAAGAAAGTACGAGATTTAGGATGAGATCTTACCTGGATTGAGAGAAATCGAAGAAAAGGTGGAGAGCACGAATGGTTCGGACAGAGGATTTCCAAAAGTGGAAATGATGAAAGTGACACGGGTATTTATAGGATTCCAAAAGAGGAAAGGGTTGTCCGGTCGGATGGCACACCGCCCGGATGACTGTCCGGTCGGATGACATCTCGGTCGGATGGCACCTGACACCCATGACCTAGTGGCTATCTGGTCGGATGGCACTTGGTTTGTGTGTTTGACGCGACGATTTTTGCTGATTCGGTTTCGATTGCGATCGATGCGATACGATAGAGTTTCCTATTCAAATTACTTTTAATCCCAACCACTCATATCTTGCACTATCCCTTCTCCACTAATTTTCATAGTTCGATTGTGATTCGAGTTCGATTGCATTTCGAGTTTCGATTGATTTCCACAACATACAAAATTAAACATGCATAAGTAACACATAAGGCACACACACGTATAATGTTAACCAAAATGCGTAGTTCGAGTGGCGAATTTGATGTCGATGTCGATTTGATTAGCATAGTTTGATTATCATCTAGTTAACGTTATCGCATTGATACTTCCTATAGTTCACAGTCGTAGGTCGATTAGATGGCGATTGAAATACGTCGATTGTTGTAATTATTGACACTTACTCCACATGATACAACTAAATTAAACACATAAAAGAAATCTACTACAAGTCAAGTTGCGCGAAATCGGTCGTTGACTTTGACCTTGACTTTGACTTCTCGAAAACACGGGGTGTTACAGAAACCATTAAAAACGCCATATAATTATTAAATTTGGATAACGCCAAAAAATATTAAACGCAAAAAATAAATCAATATTGTGAAAAAAGAAATTGGAAAAGCGGAAGATAAAATGACCAAAAAACCCCTCGGACCCTGATCATGCCCCGCGTCGCGTGTGGGGCCAGGATGCGTTCTCACCGTTCTCACACTTTTTTCCGTTTTCTCCTGAACCCGTTTATATATATATATATATATATATATATATAGGGTCAGGGTTTAGAGAAAACGGTGAAAAGTGTGAGAACGGTGAAAACGCTTATGGATCGTCCGATCAAAACAATCTATGGACTAGATTGGCGCGGTGGCGTTTTCGTAAATAACATGAATTCTATTGAGTTGACGTGCTTCATTAAGGGTAAAAGGGTCTTTACACTTCTATACCAAAACGCCAAACTAATGAATAAAACGCCATTACTGGCCAAAACGCATCCCTATATAAGCAAAACATTCTCGTACATAAAAACACACCTCCCCCAACCTGAAACGCCCTATTTTCTACTATATACCATTTATCTTACAATGCCAAAATTCCCAAAACATCAAACACACCTACTCAAAAACGCCATATTTTACTATATACCAATCATCTTAGAAAACGCCAAAACACTCAAACATCAAAATTTTCCAAAAAATGGACGTTTCTTTCGGATACACTATTTCCTCAGTAAAACGCCAAAAATGGCAAAAATCGTTTCTTGTATATTCAATATTGTTCTACGCGAAGTTTCGGAGAATGCATTCTTTCCTGAGGTGCTGTGACTCAAATAACATATTGCTGCATGAGATGGACAAAACTTCAAGAAAAAGATACCAGTTAACATGATTTAAAGAAGAAAGAGACTGATAACAGTAAAGATTTGGAAGATCAATTGTTTCTATTTTCAGTTTTTTAATTTTCCTTTTCTGTTGTTTGTTATGTATTTTTCGACTAAGAATAAAATAGTTTGATAAAGAGCCAAAAAGTCATAAAGATTGGGAAACGCCATAATGCAGTAAAACGCCATAATGCAGTAAAACGCCAAAAACTCCCAAACTATAATAAAAGTAATTTGGAGAAGTATTATTAAAAGCTAAAAACGGAAAAAAACGCCAAAAACTATTTAAAGCCATTAAAAACGCCAAACTTGGAAGATGGAACATCTATGACCCTAAAAACTCATAAAAAGCTGAACAAAAAGAGTAAAAAATACACACAGTAACTGAAAAGACGGCTACTTTGTTAATATCATTTATTATAAATAAAAACCTTGCCTAAACTACGCGCCAAAAACATCCTATAAGAGAGACGTCTCTGCACAATCAACTGATCACACACCAAAAAACAAACGCCATCTTCCCAAGAAACCATTCACTTTAAAATGCCAAAAAAGATAGTTAAAAAAGCCACAGATGCGGAACCTCATTTCTTCTATATGGAGTATTGTTCTGAATGAAGTTTCACTGAATGGATTCTACTCTAAGCTGGGTATCTCAATAAGCTTTTGTTGAATGAGATGGACAAATATTCATAAAAAAGAGACTGGTGACACTGATATGTCATCATGTCACTTTGTTCTTGATGGATATATTGATGGCATGAAGGGATCAATACATTCGAGCATGCGATGATCCTCAACATGTCACCAAACAAGTATATATCAAACCACAATAAAGGATACCCAAAAAATAAGCATCTTCTAAAGACGGGAGGTATATAGGAAAATAAGGATCTACATAAGGTATTCAAAACGCCAAAAAGATGACAGTGAAAATTTGGATGAGAAATTAGATTATAATTTTTAATTTTTTTTTTCATTTTCTATTGTTTGTAATCTAATTCTCTGATTTTATTATCTAATTCTCTACTAACAAAAAAAATTTAGTATAAAACGCCAAAAACTACAAACACCAAAACGCCTGATAGTGTGAAAACTGTGAGAACGGATGCTAGCAAAGCACGTTGTTGCTATATAAAACGCCAAAAAACATTTATTATATTAAAAGCCACTACATGGAAAATTGAAGTTTATCTTTTCAAAACGCCATAATTGTCTGTCACATTATAGGCCTGCATCCTACTTAGTTAAAACGCTAAAATGTTTACTATGATCCTGACCTAAAAACAATAAAAACGCCGCGTATTTGTTAAACGCCAAAAAATAGAAAGTTGATGTGACACGCGTTTAAAAAAAAGAATATGAAAGGACAAAAAAGCCCCTCCGCCCTTCTCTGTGTCGCGTGACACGTGTTGGGCCAGGATGCGTTCTCACCGTTCTCACACTTTTTGGCGTTTTCTTCTGATCATGTTCCTATATATATCGGTGGGATTAACAGGCCACCCCTCCACCTTCACTCGACCACCTACCACTCTCACCTAACCACCATCCATCTTCATCCGACCACCCGCCACCCTCTCCACCATCATATTATCACCTGTGAACCACATCTGACCACAACATCCAACATCATCGTACTGGCCTATTGCCCAAAAATTATAAGATTTGTAAAAGAAATTTATATTATATATTTTGTAAGATTTTTTAAATTACAATTTTGTCCCAAAAAATTATTAAGTATATAATATCATATATAAAAGTAGTAAATGGTTAAAAATATACATGAACTAGGTTAGAACCCCGTGTGTTACACGAGATTGAATAAATGTAATTTTATATATCAAGTAAGAGTAAATTGTCAAAATCGTCTATGAGGTTTGAGCATATTTGTTTGCTTATCCAAAACGACTTTTTGTGCGTTGCAATCATTAACCTTTGGGTCTTTTTTGTCATTTCCATCCTTGAGGCTTGCAATTTGTAGCAATTTTGTCCCTTGAAAAATGGCACTCATGGATGAAAATGACAAGATTTTAAACTTTTTTGGATGAAAATGGCACCTCGGAGACGAAAGTCGCAAAAGTAGACAAACATCAGGGATGAAAATGGCATTTTACTCATTAAGTTATAAAAAGTATTACATATTATAAAACTCGTGTATTTGGTTGAATAAATCCGTTTATTACATAGGTTTAATAAAATATAATTTAATTGGTTAACACATACAATAGTCAAAACATGTCTTTAAAATTGAATTTTGTGTACTATTTAATTATTATAACATTTTGTTTTGTTTTTTATTAATAGGTTAACACACATGTATTACACGTGGTTGTTTCAATAAAATATTAAATTTAATAGTTGTTATTAAGCGGAAATAATAACGGAAATAGTTGAAAAAATAAATATTACATAAATAAGAGAGAAATGGAAAAATTATGATTTGATACTGATACTATTATTTAATAGGAGAGAGAAATGAAAATATTATAATATAATTAGTGATAAAAACCAAAGAGAAATAGAGATAAACTGAATTACATTCTTCATTCTATTCAACATTACAATATATAGGTAAACATAATTATAAACCCTAAAGCCCATAAGTAATGGGTTGGGCCTAAAATGTCTGGTTTATAACACTCCCCCTCAGACATTTAGAATTATACACAGTTCAACAACATATTTCAGGATGATGTTAAATAGGTACTTCAGGACCTGAATAAATAAACTGATATTACTGGATCAGCTATGCTGCCTCATTAAAAACCTTACAAAGAAAACCCAGTGGGACAAAACTTAGTTAAGGGAAAAAGAGTACAGCGTGTATAATTCTCCCCCTTAATTCAACAAACATCTTTCAATCTACGAACACCGATCTTGTGTGATAGCTGCTCAAAACTGCTTCTAGGTAAAGATTTCGTGAACAGGTCAGCTAGATTTTCACCTGACTTAATCTGGCGAACATCAATTTCCCCTTCTTTTTGCAAGTCATATGTTGAGAAAAACTTTGGTGAGATGTGCTTTGTTCGATCACCCTTGATGTAACCTTCTCTGATCTGAGCTATGCAAGCAGCATTGTCTTCAAAAATAATTGTCGGCTGCTTCTTGATATGTTCTAATCCGCATACTTCTTGTATGTGATTAATCATTGATCTCAACCACACGCATTCTCGACCAGCATCATATAGTGCTATCAATTCGGCATGATTTGATTATGTTGCTGTAAGTGTTTGCTTAGTTGACTTCCAAGAAATTGCTGTGCCACCGTATGTGAATACATAACCTGTATGAGATTTTGCTTTGTGAGGATCCGATAGATATACGTCATCAGCATACCCAACAAGTTGGGACTTTTGATCTTTCTGATAGAAAAGACCTAAGTCACGTGTCCCGCAAATATACCGGAATATATGTTTTACGTCATTCCAGTGTCTACGTGTTTGATTGGAATTGTATCTCGCTAGTACTTGTACTGCAAATGTAGTATGTCAGGTCTTGTGTTATTTACGAGATACATAAGGGCACCGATCGCGCTTAAGTACGGTACTTCTGGACCAAGTACTTCTTCGCCTTCTTCTAGAGGGCGATAAGAGTAGGATCGTTTTCACGACCAAATGAGTCGTTCAGAAGAGTTTTTGCTCAATACGAAAGGCGGAATCAGACGTATCGAGTTGATTCAGCTTGAGATTCACTTTAACTGTCTTTTTGATTGATATAACAACGTTTTACAGCGAGTAGACACTTCGGCAGCAGTTCAACACTGAAACCGGAACGTTACAAATGAAATGACACCATAGGTATTTATAGGCTAGCCTATTTCGCATGAAACAGTTGGTGCGAAAACAGTTTCACACGAAATAGTCATTTCGTGCGAAATAACCAACTGATTTCGTACGAAATAGCTGTTTCCTATTTCGTGCGAAATACCTACCAACACAGATTTCTCGTAATTTGTGCCCTGGTCTATCTAATACAATACAAGACTCGATACAAGACGAAGTCGACAGACATATGCACCAACAGACTCCCCCTTGGATGTTGACGAAGTCTTCGGTGTCGAGTCTTAGCAGTCTTCAGTCTTTATCAGTCTTTACACTCTTTCCGAAGTATCTAACATTGTAAAGTATCCTCAATCCTCTCTCTTCTTTCTATCAACTAATCTCTCCCTTGGATGTTGATCTATCATCTTCACAATCTTTGAAACTGAATCTCGAGCTTTCTAATTCTCTTGATCAGATCTCTTGATTCCTTAAGTTCATCAACATCAGCAGTACCAAGATCGTAACCTGGCTCACATTCTGCTCAGGATCAGGAACCTGGCTACCTGCACACATCTCTACCTCACAATAAATTTCAAAAATTTAAAATTTGACAAATTTATGTACCAATTGCAGGTATTAATCAATCAATAAATGATTTTACAATGTTAATCTTTGATGAACCACTTGTAGAAATATCATCATTTTTTTTCAAACAATATTCATCTCAAACAACTCAAACAAACTCTCCCAAACCTTTTGTTCATCATGTTTAGCACTCGGAATTTTGAAAATCAGCTCTCCAACATCAGTTGTCGAAAATATTTTTGAATTTTCAAACAATTTATGCTAAAACACACTGAAAATCTTTTTGGATTTTAGTTATTAAGATAAAGCAGTAAAGAAATATGTACAAACAAAATTTTTGCGAGTATGTGTAAGAGGATCATATCAGTTTTTGAGACAACTCACCAACACTGTTAAGCTTTAAACATATTAAGTTCTAAACGATTCACTTAGATTGTCAGTATACTGATCCATTTAAATTTTCACACAAAGTTCAACTGTTTTGAGATACGAATTAAGTGTTTTAAGCACTTAAACTTATTCGCATGTCCCACCTCAGAATATACTCCCGTATCCAGATCCCAATATTCAGTCTTACAGGTGAGTATACCTAGATGATATCTGTAAAGGGTTAAATGCAAGGGCCATGAGAGCTCAGGCTATTGCTTCCGCAAAATCAGAGAGATGATGGCTTCGACTTTAGGTGTGTTCCCTTTAGAGAATCTTTTCTTCAACAGCACATGATTAGCATTTTGCAATGTTTCATCATTTTTTATGCTGAGGGGGATGCTAATATTTCAAGCAAGCGAAAAGTATTATACGGGGACTAGGCCATTGCTTCCGCAAAATTAAAAGTCCCGGGATAATACCCCAGATATCACTAAGCATAAAGACCTAGTATCTCAGAAAGAGGGACCTTTCAAACAAGATTTCGGGGGTTACCCATATATCCGAGAGATGTTCCCCACAAGATAAGTAAGCAATGATATTTAGGTTTATAACTCGACACAATCTACTAAAAGTGCAAAAACCTACTGGTATATCATCAGTGAGACCGTTTATCACATTTGACTTTCCAATTCTTTAGCATGCTGTGAGAGTCCACTGATGTACTATCATTTCCTCTTTTCTCAACAAAACTCATTTTTGATTTTTATCATGTTTTTTACTTTTTCAAATTTTTAATGTTTTTGGATTTTCTGAAAAAATTCTTACTCCCCCTAAAATTCAAAACCATTTAAAGAAAAAAATTTGAAAACAAACTGTACAAAATAAAGTGACAACTGTTGTGAATTGCTTCAAATCGCCATCCACTTAGCATAAACAATCAGAACTCCCCCTTACAACAAACTATTTTCCCATTAAGATTTCAAAACACTTAAGTTTATTTTAATCAAAATGGTTTTTCCGGAAAATAAGTTTTGTTGATTTTCACAAACCACTTGTAAGTTAGAGGTTTCATCACATTGTTTTTCAACCAATTTGTATTTAACCTCTTGAATGAGAGTTAAATCAAGTTCAACTT
Source organism: Helianthus tuberosus (assembly GCA_030545235.1). Classification (NCBI taxonomy): domain Eukaryota; kingdom Viridiplantae; phylum Streptophyta; class Magnoliopsida; order Asterales; family Asteraceae; genus Helianthus; species Helianthus tuberosus. Next base: position 205,488,732 of record CM060400.1, read on the forward strand.
AATGACCTTGATTAACCACTTGTAAGTTTTCATCACCAAAAACACTTGTAATCCAAAATATAACAATTTTCAAAAATGAAAATACCACATGTAAGTCGAAATATCACAAATGTGAATTTCTCAAGAAAGATGCCGATTCCTGCTCCACGATTACCAACTTAGGAGCTCCGGCAAGTCTGGATTTTACATATGGAACACAGACATCCAAGCCTGACCAAACTTGGATGTGACCATTTCAGTCTCACCTGGGGTTTCAACATTTCTTTTTTCTTCATAATATTCTTTTACCTCTTTGGCCTTACCCTCGACCATTTTTCCAAAAATCTTTTTAACATTCCTATTGAACATTTTGTCGACATCAAATTCATTCTTTTCAGAATAAAACTGATTCGAAATCTCCACTTTACCAACTTTCTGTTTAAAATTTTCAACCCTCAATGGTGGAAAATTGACATCATCCATTGGCGGAACTGACGTTTCTATTTTTATCTCAATTGGTGGCTCCTCTGACTTTGACAAGTCAGATTCATCGCCAAATTTCACGTCAGATTTCTTAACAACCCACATTTGGTTGTCAAGATTTACCCTTCTTTTGAAAAATCTTATCGAACATTTATCAACTTCATATTTTGAGTTTTTGAACACTTTAACCTGTTCAGTTGGTGATTCAGTTTTGTCAATAACTTTTTCTTTGAGTTTAGAAACAACTCCCTGTTTTGTGTTGGTCGCCTTTTGACAGTTCCAGGCAGTGTATCCAACTTCTTGACATCTGTAACAGGTTCTTGTCTCTTTTCTCTGATGAACTCCATTCTTCCCATGTTTCTGTTTCTCTGCAAGGAACTCTTTGTTCGATTGCTTCCAGAATGAGCTCTTTCCTTCTTCCTCAGCACTTGTCCCTGAAACAAATATTGTTTTTGTTTTAGAAAAATTCTTATTTTTATGGTTTTCAGGTGGAATAAAACCTAAACCTTTCTTTTTGAAATTACCATTATGGTTTGGTTTCTTTTGAAAACCAGAACCAGAACTGTAACCTTTTTTCTTGTTCAATCTTTGTTGAACTCTTGAAGTGTACTTTTTAGGTTTTTCATTAAGATTTACATCTTTTATTTCAAAAATATTAATTTCTGTTAATTTTAAAACCTTTTTGATCTTTTCAATTTGAACACTTCTTATTGGAAATTCATCATCAGAATATAATTTGTCTGAATCATTCAAAGTATATGCAACTTTGATTGGTTCGTCATTCAAATTAGATTTTGATAACATAAATTCTTTTAACCGGAGAACTTGGACTCTTGTCTGACGAACTCGAACTATCAGATTTAGACTCCGACTTTGACTCTTCATCCATATCCAACACCTGATCGACCACTTTCTTTATTAACTCAGACTCATGATCAGTGTCAGACGATGTAAACGTGATGTCAATGTTTTCTGGTAAACCATCGGTTGTTTCGGACTTTAACTTAATATTGACTGCCTTTTTGACCTATTCCTCATTTGGTTTTCTGGGAGAATAACCTTCCCAAATCGGAGGCGGACACTTGTTATAACTGACACTCTGTTTCTTACCAGTATCCTTCTCTTTCTGCTTCTTATCTTGAAAAACTTCTAAACCTGCAACAGTTGGATAAATTCTGTCAATCAAATAATCAGAACTAGAATAACCTTGCAACAAACGTCTGATTCTTTCATTCTCTATTTTTTCTGTCTCCAACTCTTGCTTCAATTTTGCACACTCTTCAATGTAATGATTTATAGATTTTTGCTTTGACATCATTACCGCATTCATCATGGTTAAAGCATCTTCTCTTTCAGAATTTGTCTTTTGTAGACCATTCACTGTTCTATTCAACACATCATACGATTCTTTCACATAATTGAGATCGAACAGTTATTTTTCTTTCATCTTGTCTTGCTCACTCAACTTCTCATCCTTTTCTTCGCATTGCTTGCAAGATTCCAAACACTTTAAACACGGTTTGGAGACTTCAACAATCTTCTCTATTTCAACAATCTTTTCAACTTCAACTACATTCTCAGCTTCAATCACCTTCTCAGCTTCAACTATCTTTTCATCAACTTGAACTTCTTTACTTTGTTCAGACTTTTCTTTTTGAGCAACACTCTCATATTTCACCTTTTTCATTTCTTTTGATGCTCGTTTCTCCTTTAGCTTCTTCAATCTGACTGCAAAATAAAATTCAAAACTTTCAGGAGATAATAAAGATTTTCCAATATTTATTTGTGTTTCTTCTTCATCATCACTGTCAGATGAAGATTGATCAAACACTTGAGCACTTTCTGAACTTTCATATGAAGAAACAAACTCTCCATCTTGGTTTCTCTCATCACTGGCAAATACTTTCATCCATTCAATCATCAAATCTGGTTCTTGAACTATTTGTGCAATGAGAGCTACTACTTTTGAATCAGGCGGAATTTATTTGTCCCAACTGAAACCTTCTGCTACTTTCTCATCATCTTGATCAATTATACCAAAATAAGCTTTCTTATTTGATTCTTCAATTGCTTTCCTAGCATGAGCAGTTTTTGAATCTTGTGGTCGATATGGTTGTTGAGTAACTTGTTGATATATCGCTTTCCGATAGTAATCATTATTCCCGAACGGATTATGTGCTCCTCCTGCTTCTTGATTGGTACATTCTCTCTTGAAATGTCCTTTCTCCCTGCATCGAAAACAAATAACTTTAGATTTATCAAAACCCAAAGTAGAAACATTAGCATCCAAAAAATCATCTCTTCCTGTAATCATCTTGAATTTTTCAGCTCTTCTCAAAACACTCGCTAAGCACCACTTGATATCCATTAACTCCATTTCCTCAGCATCGATCTGATCATAATCCTCTTTCGTCAACATAGGATTTCCGATCCTTCCCGCAACCAACCCTTCATATGATTCCAACACTGTAGCAAGTAACGCCATATGTCTTTTAGCTACTTCTTCAGAGAAATTTTAACCGTTCTGAAAGTGCAACGCAATATTGCAATGTAACACATGACCATTACTGCTGTTTGAGCTTTGGAACTGATGACCTGAGGTTGATTCCTTAGGATTAACACTTGGATATAAGGAAAATCCACTGCTGTTGTTTGGACTTTGATTTACTGATCCAGGTGAGTTTTCTGCACTGAAAGCAGTTTGGACTTTCGAACTTGCTTTAACATCCTGAACACTTCCTTTATAGTACATCTTAATATCTTGTTGACCACTTGGATTATTCATCCTAGCAATCTTTTGCTGTTCAAGATCTTGTCCTTCAATCTTTTCGATAAACTGAGAAATTGTCAATCCATCATATTCTCTAGTATTCTTTAATATCATCAAATATGTACCCCATTCTTTCTGAGGTAAAGCATCAGCCAATTTGTCGACCCATTCTTCTCGTTCTTTGTTGATATCTAACAATGACATTGATCGTACCAAATGACAATATCTTTCTATCAGTTTCTTGGTATTCTCTCCCGGTAAACTTGTAAACAGATCAAACTCCTTCTTTAATAAGGATTTCTTATTCCTAATCATCTTTTCACTTCCCTCAAACTTAACATGAAGTGCATCCCAAATTGCACGTGAAGTATTATCATGTTGAAGTAAAATGAATATGTCTTCTTTCACTGCTTGTTGTAAAAGAATAATCATCATCTTTTCTGCTTTGTACATGTCTCGTTCTTTGTCCGACAACTCAGAAATTGTTTTGATAACTCCCACATCAGTATGAGGTTTAACATACTTTTTCTCGATACACTCCCAAGACCTCGAATGATTTGCTTGAACCCAATTTTCAAATCTGTCTTTCCAACCATGGTACACCTCAATGCCCATGAGTTTCGGTGGCTTTTGCAAAGTTCCAGTTTCATTTTCCATGTTCAGGCTCTGAGTAATGGTAGCTGGAGTAGTCGGGGTAGTAGCAAATGCGTTATAGAATTCCTCTTCCATGATTCGGTAACAAGTTTCTCAAAATCAGACACTTTCAAACGAAATCAACTCTTTCAAACGAAATATACTTTTCAAGCGAAATACCCTGTTCAAACGAAATGACCTGCAAGACAACTTCAACAAAATGAATTCACACGAAATGAGATGCTTTCATACGAAATGAACCAAATTTCAACTGATTTCGTGCGAAATAACAGACTTTCACACGAAATGAGGACATTCTGGTATGAAATAGTGATTTCGTACGAAATAGCTCACACTATATGCTGATTTCGAGCGAAATGAAGAATCTATTCCGTGCGAAAGACTGCTGACGTCATCAGCCAGGATCACGGATCCTCAGTTCAGTTTGAATTAAGGATCCTCAGAAGACGTTGCAGGAATAAGGATCCAAGATCCTCATTATTATCCTTATACTATCAATTGTTTCCATTATGTTTGAACTTGTTTTGTAGGAGTATACGAGTGGGACTTGGTATAACCGAGATTCTAGGGGAATATGCTCCATTATTCTGCACGTGCATGGCCTTTGTGACCGTTATGGAGGTCGTGGGAAGCTAGCATCTTTTGCGGATTGTTAGTTAGCTAGTTTATTTCTATTTTTATAAGGGGATAACAAGCTGGATAAGAGAGAACAATAGAAAACACACACACACACTGCTCGAGAACTCTCTGCAACTCATTGGCGATTACACACTTATTGCACTCTAGTGATCTTTGTAACAAGCTTGTTATCATCCCGACTTGTAAACATTGTTTGTTGAATATAGTTGGTGGTCGGTAGTTTCCATCACCCGAGGTTTTTTGTGCCGGAGATTATACATTGATCAAGGGCTTTTTCCTCGTACAAATCCTTGTGTCATTTGTTCATTTCATTCATTCATTTGTTCATATAATCAAGCATCACACCTCACAAAATCGGATTTGGTTACATTATCCTTGTGTGATTTTTGACCAAAACAGTTTGGCGCCCACCGTGGGCCAATTGGTGCTTCATTCTCTAAAAATCTTGTTCATTTCACTCACTTCTGTTCATTACCTTTGATCACATGGCTTCCCACGCGAAAAACACTTCAAGCTCCATGCCGGCGATTACCTCTTCACATGGCATTCCACCTTTGCCTCCCGCACCTTCTGCATCCCAGAAGAATGCTGAGAATGCTGCGAAGAAACAAACCTCCGTTTTCTCAAAACCAGCTACTGCTGCTTCTTCTGGTCCTACTAACAATGATCTTTATTCTTTGATTTTGCAGATGAAGGATTACTTGCAGCAGCAGGACAAAACTAACGACAGGATCCTTCGAGAGATCGATGACATCAAGAAATTGAAGAGACCAGCGGAGGATCACTCTCCTTTGATGCCGAGATCACTGAATTTCGACACTCCAGTCATAACTGCCCAACACTCTGCAGTATCAGATATACAGTACCAGGGTGGATCATTCGAAATGCGTTTTGGATCATCGGCAATGACACAAGCTCAAGGATCCTACTTTCAACCTTCAAGATCCTCTCTTCAGCCACAGGGATCCTCCTTCCAGCATCAAGGATCCTTTTTCAGTTCTGGAGGATATATGGGAGCGCAAATGGTTCAAGGATCCTCATTCCAGGGTCAAGGATCCTCATTCCAGGGTCAGGGATCCTCTCAGGTTCAAGGATCCTCCTCTCAGGTCCATGGATCCTCTCAGGTTCAAGGATCCTCCTCTCAGGTCCAGGGATCCTCTCAGGTTCAGAGATCATCATCTCAAGTTTACGGATCCATGGATTATCCTCCAAGACCCCCAGTCTCGGTGTATCAAGGGTCCAACATCTTTCAAGACCAAGGATCCTTAAGAAGTGCCGAACCCAGAAGTTCGGAGATTCATTTAGGAGACTTCATACCTATGCAAACTATTGCTTCATCTGGTCCGTCAATCCTACCGGAACCTCACCAATATAGATTCACATCAGGAATTCTAAACCTGAATCCTTCAGGAGGTAACACTTTAAATAATTCTTATAATACTAACCATGGCTTTGTGCAGGATACAGGCATCAACCAAGCTATGGCTAGGGAATTGCAGAAACTCAAGGATATGATATCCAGCGTTCCAGGAGTGGTTAAGCCCATTCCTGAAATCCCAGATGGAAGCCACAAGATATCTCATTTTGCACCACCTATTTGTGATGCAGAGATACCAAAAAGGTTCCAAATACCAAGCATGAAGCTCTACGATGGCACAACTGATCCGGAAGAGCATACAGCTCAATACAGAGACAGAATGGAGATCAATCCCATTCCTGAGAGGTTAAAAGAAGCATGTCTATGCAAGGGTTTCGGATCCACACTGACGGGATCAGCTCTTAAATGGCTGCTAAGTCTTCCTCCTTTCTCTATTACTTCATTTGCTAATATAGTTAATTTGTTTAATAGCCAATTCTCATGTAGTAGAAGGTTTGAACGTTTAACTAGTGATCTATATAGGGTAACACGAGGTCAAAATGAATCGCTTAGAGATTATATCACCAAGTTCAGTAGAGAATCCTTAGAAATTCCTAATTTAGATATTGCAACGGCTGTAGAAGCCTTCAAAATGGGTTTGCTTAAGGATTCACAATTCTATGATGATCTCGTTATGACGCCTTGCAGGATCCTTGATGAAGTGAGAACCAGGGACCTTAGATTCATCCGTTTAGGGGATGATAAAAGGATCCAGGAGAGACTTTCAGGATCCTCAAAGCAGGAAAAACAAGGATCCTATTACAAGAACAACAAATCCAAACCTTACAACAAGTTTGATAGTCAAAACGTGCATGCAGTGGAGTAAGAAGAGGATGATGAAGATTACCCATCCATTTCTGATTATTGTTTTGCTGTTGATAACAATGAACTAATCCTTGCCATGCAAAATTTAGGTGAAAAAGCTAGATGGCCTAGAAAGAATGATAAGCCAGCTGCTACAAAGGATAAATCCAAGTGGTGTGCCTATCATGAAGATTTTGGTCATGCCACTGATGAATGCATAGCACTCAGGAAAGAGATTGGTTACTCGTTAAGCAAAGGATATTTGAAGGAGCTATTGGGAAGATGTTGGATCGTCGTGTGACCCTAACGAGTCAATCTGAAGAGTTCAACGTCAAAATCAAAGGCGGAATCAATGAAATCAACGTAACACAGCTTGTTTTCCCCTAATTATCTTCTTATTAACCAATTATGAGCTTTTACAAATTCAAATGACAAATGGACAGCACCTCGGCTCAGAAACTATGGTCTAATTCTGTTTCAAATGAAACAGGCACATCAGTATTTATAGGCGTATAATTCCGCTTGAAGCATGTCTCAAACGAAATTAACATTCAAATGGAATTACCTAATTCCATGCGGAATTAGTAATCTCGTTTGAAACCTCTAATTCCGTTTGAAATGACATTAAGCACATTTCAAGCGGAATTACCCTAAAATACTGTTTTCTCGATTTTCGTGCTCTAATCTATACATGACTCGATACAAGAAAAAGTTAACAGACATCTAATGCACCAACAGACTCCCCCTTGGATGTTGACGGTGTCTTCGGGATCGAGTCTTCAGTCTTGATCGGTCTTGACTTTCTTTCCAAATTGATTTGGCATTGTAAAAGCCTCCTTCAATCTTTATCTTCAAACTTTAATCTTCAATCTCCCCTTTGAATGTTGATCCAGAATTCTGACTCCCCCTTTCGCAGACTCCCCCTCTCGATAAGCTGGGACTTAAATTCTGATTCAAACTCTGACATTTTTCTTTGCCATGGGGATCTTGACTCATGTTTCCTGTACAATCTCTACCTAACTATAAGATTTATGAATATGACAATTTCAATCCAAACTTACCATTTGACTTCATTTGTTGGTTTTGTCAGAATTTAAAAATCCACTTAAGTATCCAGGTTCAAATTAATGACCCTAAGTACTTAATTTGTCTACCAAGTCCAACTTAATGACCTTGGTTGACCTGAGACAAAACACACTGACATTTTGTTCAAATTTTTCAAACAATTTTCTGAAATTTACAAGTTTCAAATTAATGAACTTGTTTCAACTTTTCAATTTTCTCAAGTTTAACATTTTAAGCTCCCAACTCATCATCCAGCTCAAAAACTTCCTGCATCTGCTTCAATTCGAATCTGAAGATCAACTCTCCACGTTGGTTTGTCAGAAAATAAAGCAGAAATGAAAAATATTTTTGGATTTTTAACAAAGTTTCTAGACTAGAAATGAATTACAGAAATAAAATGCAGTAAATGTAAACAATTTACAAACATATTTTTGGTGAGCGTGTTAGGGAATCATATCAGCTATTCGACAAGTCACAAGTACCATTAAGCTTTAATTACATACTCAGAATTAAATAATTCACTTAGATTGTCGATATACTGATCCACTTAAATTCTCACACAATTTTCAATCTGTCCAGGATACGGATTAGATGAATTAAGAACTTAAACTCATTCATGTGTCCCACCTCTTGAATATACTCCCGTATCCAAATCCCAATATTCAGTCTTACAGGTGAGTATACCACAGATGATATCTGTAAGGGGTTAAATTGCGAAGAACCATGAGAGCTCAGGTCAGAACTTCCGTTCAGCAGAGAGATGACGGCTTCGACTTTTGGTGTGTCCCCTTTAGAGGATCTTTTATTTCAACAGCACATGATTAGCATTTTTCAATGTTTCATCATTTTTATGCTGAGGGCGGTGCTATGTTTCAAGCGAGCGGTAAAGTATTATACGGGGACTAGGCCATTGCTTCCGCAAAATCAGAAGTCCCGGGATAATACCCCAGATATCACTGAGTATAAAGACCTAGTATCTCAGAAAGAGGGATCCTTCAAACAAGATTTCAGGGGTTACCTATATATCCAAGAAGTGTTCCCCACAAAATAAGCAAGTTTGAATTTAGGTTTATATCCCAAACAAACCTACTAAATGTGTAAAAACCTATCGGCACATCATCAGTGAGACTGTTTAAAACTTTTAAACTTTACATATCTTTAGCATACTGTAACTGTCAAGCCGAGGTACTATCATTTTCCCTTTTTACACAAACTCTTTTCTGGTTTTCTATTGTTTTTGTATTTTTGAAATTTTTATTGTTTTTGTATTTTCTGAAAAAATATTACCCTATACTCCCCCTAAATACCAAAACAAGTAAAAAATCGACAAACCATTGCAGATTGCTTCTCAACATCATCTACAATGTCTCCTTCATCAACACCAAGAATTTCCTCCAACACCGATAAAAGCTTCATACCGTTCAGTTTTAGCAAACATTGAAAATGAGTTTTATCAAATGCTTTGGTATGTAAATCAGCTTTTTGCTCATCAGTGTGGATTTTCTCAATTCGTATCAACTTCTTCTCGAAACAGTCGCGAATGAAGTGATGACGAATTTCTATGTGTTTCATTTTAGCGTGATGAACAAGATTTTTAGTAATGTTTATCGCTGCCTCATTATCAACAAAGATAGGGGTGTTAAGAAATTTCAAACCGTAGTCTCTCATCTGTTGCTGGATCCACAAGATCTGAGAGCAGCAACTGCTAGCAGATATATACTCCGCTTCACATGTGGATAAAGCCACAGAGGTCTGCTTTTTGCATTTCCAGGTAACCAATCGTTGTCCAAAAAAACTGGCACCCCGCTGTTGTTGATTTAGCGTTAACTTTGCAGCATCCGAAATCGGAATCGGAATACCCTTCGAGCGTGAAATCGCCTTCTCTTGGATACCACAACCCTAATGATGGAGTTCCTTTCAGGTAGCGTAATATCCTTTTCACAATCAACATATGCGAAGCTCTCAGGTTAGATTGAAATCTTGCTGCGAGGCAGGTTGGATACATTATATTGGCTCTTGAAGCAGTCAAGTACATCAGCGATCCGATCATGGAACGATATAACGTTTCATCTACCTTCTCTCCAGTGAGATCAGGGTTTATCCCATGATTCGTCGCTAATGGGGTGGAAGCTGGAGTAGATCCTGACATCCCAAATTTCTCTAAGATATCATGAACATACTTTGTCTGATGTATGAATATTCCTTTGGGTAATTGATCAACCTGAAGTCCCAAGAAGAATTTCATCTCACCCATCGATGACATTTCAAATTTTTGCTTCATAACTCGTTCAAAATCTTTGCAGAGATTTTAATTTGTAGACCCAAATATAATGTTGTCCACGTATATCTGAACTATCAGAAGATGACCGTCGACCTCTTTGGTGAATAGAGTGGCATCCACTTTTCCACGGATGAAGCTGTTGGCTAGTAGGTGTTGAGACAATGTCTCGTACCAAGCTCTCAGGGCCTGGTGTAAACCATACAGCGCTTTGTCTAGCAAATAGACCTTGTCTTTGTGGATTGGATCGGTGAAGCCCGGTGGCTGTCCGACATATACCTCCTCTTTTACCTTTCCATAGAGAAACGCCAATTTAACATCTAGCTGATAAACTTTAAAATTTTTCCAAGATGCAAATGCTAGGAAGATTCTGATCGCTTCTAGTCTAGCAACTGGAGCATACACTTCGGTGAAATCTATCCCTTCCTGCTGACTGAAACCCTGAACTACGAGTCGAGCTTTGTTACGAATAATAACCCCTCTATCGTCTCTCTTACACTTGAACACCCACATGGTGTTTATCTTCCTTTGACCATCAGGCAAGTCTACCAATTTCCACACTCCTAACTTCTCAAACTGACTCAGCTCCTCTTGCATAGCATTTACCCAAGAATCTTCAGTAAGCGCCTCCTTATAAGTTCTCGGTTCAATCTGTGAAATAAAACAACTATGTGAAAACTCAGTTTGTAAAGGAGCAACTGTTGAATAAAAACAAGTAAGGCCTTGGTCAATTTGACGTCTAGTGCGAACGCCTGATTGTAATTCCCCAATAATCAGCTCTTCTGGATGGTACGAAAGAGTTCTCAGCATCACCTCGCCTGGAACATCTACCTCGCCTTCCAAATTTGTGACATTCTTGTAACACCTCGAAAATTCGTGTTCAATAAAATAACGACACGTGTTATATAAGACAAAAGTTATATAAACCCGGATATAATTAAAGATGTATGTCGGGATTTAAAAGAGTTGTCATGTTAATTTTACACCTCTGAACGACCTCATTATGAATCCCAAGACAAATAAACATCTGGTGTATATATTCAAATTCAGGGATTTATAGCAACAATTGATTCATGATTGGAATGGTGGACTCCTACGAAGAAAAAGCACGGTAAACCTTCTTTAACGGCACTTTCTTATGGATTTAAAGAAACATGGCAAAGTGGTAGGGTAAGTAACTGTTAAAGACCCATAATAGAGGCCCCAAACTGACAAAATAATGTCCCAAAGTCAAGATAAGTGGTTGCCCTTTCGAAATCCTGAAAGAACAAGCAGTTTTGGTCTCTGATGAAGGCTTGCGCACCGCAAGCACATGCCTTACGGTGCGCAAGCAGTTGCCCAGCGATATAATTGTTGCTGTTTGCTGTTTAAACGCATGGAACTGATCTTAAACGATTTTCCTCATATTGCTTGACCTCTAAACAACCCCTAGACACTTAGGGACACCTGTGGGAAGGTTATGGTCAATGGTAGACTTATTTGTCAACACTTTGTGGAGTCTTGGTTACTATATAAAGCTCCTAAGTGCAACACTTTGATCATTCATTCCTCAAGCAACTTCTGATCAATTGTGGAGCACAAGAGCACCTTCCAGGCCTTCCTAATCAATCATTAGACACTTGTAAGTTCTCTTAACCTTCTGTAATTGAGTTTAGCTTAGTTATTTAGCTAAAAGTCAAACCGTCGTAATTACGGTTTGCCTTCGAGATTAATTAATAATGGCTCAGTCAAATATCGAATTAAAAGTACCTCTAAGTAGGTAATTATGTGGGTAATAAACCCTTAAAAGGGTTCCCCCTGATTCCCACTCTAACTAGGTCTAATGTCGGGTCAAACTTGTAATTAAAAAGTCAACATGATACTTAAATTCTAATTTATGCATGATTAGCAATGTAGAACACATATAACCTGTTTGATCATTAATATAACTTGGTAATTAGTGTAAGAACATGTCTAAACATGTTCAACCCGACAATTTCCTGTTTAGACCCGGTTCGGAACCGAAAGTCGCATAGTTTGACTTTTACTTTGACTTTCAGTTCTGACCCGTTATGGTATGTTTTAGAAATGCCTTAGAGCTTCATTTAGACCAGGTTACATGCTAGTATAACCCTCTGTGATTATACACCATGGTTCATTAGTTAACCAATTAATACGCATGATTCCGTTAGTTGCTCATATGTTGACCATTATGCCCTTTTCACCTTAAAATGAGATTTTTGAAAATGTAAAAGAATAGAAACCTTAATTACTGATATATAAACTTGTATGCAAAGTTTGACATCAGTTTGAGGTGTAGATTGAGAGTTATGCTCATTAGCGTAATTAAGAAGCTTTATGTTAATAAAACGGCGTAATTAGCGTATAGCCTAGTTAAGCCTACTTTTTGATATCAAACTTATTACCCACTGATGTAATATATTATTTTGGGATTTTTGAAGATTTTTAATTAATTTTAGGCTGAGCATAACTAATAGGCGTAGGCTTAATCCGGTAATTGTCGGTTTTGCCCTTACGGGCCATAAAATGAGTTCTACATATCTAATCGACTCCAAACCTTTTGCTACTGATTATAAATGATAAATAAATTATTTTAAGCCTTCTGGAATAATAAAAATATCAGCTTTATGCATAGAACCCGGAAACGGCTTCTAATCGCCTAATTAAGCGTTTTTAACGCATAGTATGTATTAAAACTATTTTTAACATACCAAGGGTGATACCTACTGATATTTGAGGCAAATTATAATATTTTAACAGTAAGCAAAAGTTGTTTAACTCAGACTTCAGTTTTGAGCTTTTCGGCTTATGTGAATTTACCAAAATGCCCCTACGGTACATAGTTTGGTTATAATTGATAAATGTCACATATATACTTTACCCTACCGATATAACTTAGCAAATTGATTATCTTTGCTGATTACATCAGACCTGTAACTCAGGATACTGTTTTGGTCAAAAATTACCGAAGTAATTAAGTGATCAAATTAAGTGAGGTAGTGTGCTAGAAATGAGTGTCGAAAATATGTTAATCAAGTTAATTTGTAAAAACAGTTTCAGGATACGGCTCAGGATATAGAGCCGTATCTATGATCAAACAACGAGCAAAAGTAAAGTAAACGACACGGGATGACGAGGAAAGCCCTTGATCAATCTAGATCGCCGGCATAAAACCTCGGGAGCTGACAATCGCAGCTGCCTAGTTCTTCTATTGCTTCAAAAATCAGGATACAGTGCAAGATGTGGTACGGATCGACTAAGTGTTACAACGAAATTTGGATACAAGTGTGGTGTTTGCGATGAGCTAGAGAGTGTAAGTGTATGAGAGTGTTAGTGAAAAATCGTGTGTTCTAAGCTGATCCGCCCCCATCTATTTATAGTAAAGATAAAATAACAAACTAGCCTAAACTTGCGGGATCCACCGAATATTCCTTCTTCGAACGTTGTAGACCTGGTCTTTCGGGCTCAACGTCTCTTCCTCAACAAATTCGTCCGAATCTTGAGGAGAAGAAGTCCTCTTGACCGTTAGCAAGTCTCAGCCCTTAACCTGCACGTGGTTAATTCAATAAGCCTCAGGATATCGCCCAAGATGTTAGCAATATCCTCTTCCAGCATCCTGGTCACAAATGAACAAACATAGGCAGGATATTGGTCAGGATATATACGTTAAGAAAATGACCCCTAACAGATACTACTTAAACTCTTTTATCACCTTATAAATGACCAAACTACCCCTACGGGGCATAGTTTGTGTTTAAATTCATTTCGGGCATAATAAATGATATCTTACTGATGTCACAACATATTTGGAGCATATTAACTTAGGAAACCTGTAAATGGCTCATATGAATACCCGTTACACTTATTACGCGTTCGGTTCGGTTTATGTAACTAGTTTACATAAATTAGCCGAAACGGGTCAAACCCTAACGGTTTTATCTCAAAATCCAGAATGTGTATGAAATACCCATATTAAGCAAGTCTCTGAACTTGTCGGGTCTAAATCACATTCTATCCGGTCTTCACTTAATCGTGCGTACGAACCGTATCTTTGAAACTAACCGGTCTAAGCTTAAGCTTGACTAAAGACCCGTTAGGATTCTAATAGGTTATTATAAACCTTCGTTCCAGATTAGGAGTACTAGTAAAAGCTACGTGCATTTGCTTATTGTGATTTATACTTTGCTCAGGTAAATACTTTTAACTTATTTTCCCTATACGGGCTTGGGTTACGGTATATAGAATACCGCTTGATCGGGCATCAAATCTTCCATCGTTAGGTGGTTAATTGAATAATTTGATCGGCTCATTTAAACAGTCTTGTTACTTAAAGCCTTTGGGGGGTTAATGACCATGTCCCGGATATCCCTGGCATCATTTTACGAAATGGCCACGACTTAAGCGCGGGGTGTAGGCGTACACCCGTCAGTGCACAAAAGAATAATGTGGTGTGTCTATTGATCTTTAACCCGGACACGATCCGGGCTACTGAACGCACAAGGAACATGTAATTCGTTCACAAGATTGTATATTTAAATAATTCTCCCAAGTTAAATAAAATGTTTATGCCACGTGCATCCAAATCAATTTTCAATCATTTTTTTTTTAAAATGAGTCAGTTGATTGTATTTACCAGTGTAAACTGACATATTTTCCCAAAAAGATTAAATGCAGGTACTAAGCGTAATTGGCTGGGATTTCTCCTTAGCATCACTAGAAGTCTCGCAAGCTTAAGATGCCTAAAGTCTGTTGAACTATTGTTTCCATTTTATTTTCGATCCGTCTGTGGATAAACAATCGACAGTTGCGATATTTAAATATTACAATATTTTATTCGGTTGAAATATATTTTACATTTGCTTCCGCTGTGCATTTATATATTGTGTTGTTTGACTATTATGTTGCCAACCACGTCACGAGACTCCCCCACCGGGCCCACCGGTGACACACGTGGAAATCGGGGTGTGACAGGTTGGTATCAGAGCCAACACTGAGTGAATTAAACACTAACCTTTTGTGTTTAATCTCAGTTACACAATTGCACATATCTAAACCTTCGAGTCTAGACAAATAACATAGGACAAATTCTACCTTGTTTGGTTTTTGTTTTGTCCTTTATTTTATATATATTGTTGTTGTTATCTCATGTTGTATTGACAGGATTAAAAATGCCGCCAAGATTCTTCCGAAGAAGAGGACGAGGAAAGGGGCCAATCACCGCCCCCATTGACAACGAGGCAGGACCTTCGCATGTGCGAGCTCCTTCCACCACCGAGAGTGACGATCCCCGACAAAACCGGAGGAACCTCTTCGAGCCGGCTAGACGGTCGGTTTCACATAGTTCAACACCTCCTGTTCATAACCCTTACGGGCCACAGCCGGAGTATGAGCCCAATAACCCTCAACCCTCCTACATACCTTTACAGCGATCTTTATCGCATAATTCTTTTGGTGACCCTACACCAGTTTTTAGGGGCCGGTTTAACCCGGCGAATTTTATACAAGAACCAGTGGGTTTTAACCCATTGGGACCGGAGGACCACTTCTCGGGAGACAACGCAATGGATATGGACGAGGACACGGATCCCGTCGAACCTGCCAGTGGTACACCGAACCATCCCATTGAGATTTCGGATGGCTCTTCTTTCCACAGATCACCCTACGGTGGTCCAGACAGCTTTCAAGCTATGTTTACCCGGCACGAATGGTATTATACACATCCTCGCCACTCACCGCCTCAGCAGCAACAGCAACAGCAGTAGGATCCCTCTGTGGATTCACGATTTGTGGCAGTCACGCCACCACCTCCACCGCCACCAGTTCAACCGGCACCTCCGCAACCGCCAAGGCGTAGGAGAACCGGAGCGCGTATGTCTGCGCGAGCGGGAGACTTTCATTTTAGCTCCCCACGCCAATCAAGTGGCAGCCATTACCCGCCACTTCAGGAAGACCCACAGATGGGTGGACCTTCGCACCCAGTTGCACCGCAACCACCGCCGATGGGTTTTGATAACCCAATTCCGGCATACACGGGTTCCATGGCGTATAACCCGTTTGAGCAGCCGGTGCACACCAACTACAACTACGCCGAAGCCGACCCATACTTGGTAGCGGCTAACTATAACACCCAAGGACCGTATGGAGACCCATGGGGAGTAGGGTACCCAACTCATGGGTACCAGATACCTGCCAGACCAATAATACGGACGCAATCGCAGCCGCCACGGTTTTCTCCCCCAGAACGGGAGGAAATTCTTCAGAGACTGGATCAGGATGAGCGAGACTTTCACCGCGACCGCAGGGAGAGACAAAGCTTCTTCCAAGAATTGACAAGTTTGATCAAAGGGAAGAGCAAGAAGGACCACTGAATCCTTCCAATTGTTGTTGAGCCCCTGCGTGGGCCAGTCTTGCTGTATAAACCCCTGCGTGGGTATGCTTGTTTGTTTTGACCCCTGCGTGGGTCTATCTTTCTGTTAACCCCTACGAGGGTATGTTATTGTTTAAGTCCCTGCGTGGACTATTATGTTATTTGTGTAAGTCCCTGCGTGGACTATTATGATGTTTGTTGTTAAGCCCCTGCGTGGGTAAATCCTTATTTAAGCCCCTGCGTGGGTAAATCCTTATTTAAACCCCTGCGTGGGTAAGTTGTTGTTAAAAAGTCCCCTTTAGGGCGACGTGTAACCTTTTTATAAATTAATGGAATGTAAGTTTATAAATTTCATTTTTGCTATTATCTACATAAATATATTATATGAAATAAATAAATCAAAATCATTCCTTTTACTAATAATCTGCCTATTTAAATATTGAATAAGAATCTTAAGAGTGAAACCTAGCCTGAGTGTCATTATAAAGACCTGGCCATGATGGTAAGACCTGTTTAAAAGATTCAACTCCCTGTTAACATCTGTAAACATGTTAACGCTCCTGGCAGACGTGATTCATTAAAATCACACACGTCATTCTTATTATTGGATTCTTCAAAAGATTCCTAACCCAATTTAATGATCTCTGAATCATGGGTTTAGATCATCAATTGAGATGATCATATTTTGACCATACGTGGTAATATAGCGCCTACGGGCCCCGCTCATTTCCATATGAGCCAAAAGACAGTGGTAGCGATGACTCCCTGTCAGATAAAGGTAATGAACTAGGTTCAAACCTTCATGCTTTGATTCTCTGAAATCATAGCTTATAATTTATAAATGTCCTTGTGACTAGGCCTATTGTGCCAGTATACATTCATGTTTGATTCTCTGAAATCATAACTTATGAGTTAAAATGTCCTTGTGACCAGGCCTTTTGTGCCACTAATAAAACTGTTATTGTTTTATAATTAGGATAAATTATAATAGAAATCCTAAATAAATATGATTAATAAATTAACCAAATATGGTCTCTGTTTACCATGGTTAATGAATTACCCTAAGGGGCAATTCCATAATAAACTCCCAAATAAACTGTTGTCCTTGTTTTCTGTGACAGTTCAATTAAAATGGCTAACTCAGACGAAATTAATAGCCATCCAGTGGAGAATATTGATAACGCCCGGATTAATCTAACGGGTGCTGAATTGAAAGCGTTGGTAGACGACGCAGTTACAAAGGCATTGGAGCGGCAGTACGAAGAGTATAGTGGGATTCGGAGTAGGACCCTATCTACACCGCATTCGAAACCACCTTCCAAAAAGGATGAACCCAAGAAAGATGATGATAGAATCTCCTCAAACAACCACAGTGCTCCATCTCAACAGGTTGTATTAAACCAAGAACCCAGTAATAAGGGATGCTCCTATAAATACTTTGTGTCTTGCAAACCCAGGGATTTTACTGGGGAAAAGGGAGCCATTGACTGCATGACATGGTTAGACGAGATGGACACGGTTGTGGATATCAGCGGATGCGCTGAGAGAGATGTGGTCAAGTTTGTGTCGCAATCATTTAAGGGTGAAGCTTTAGCCTGGTGGAGATCACTGATTCAAACCACCGGGAAAATCCCATTGTACAACATGTCGTGGGATCAATTTGTTGCCCTCATCAGGGAAAATTACTGCCCTCAACATGAGGTTGAGAAGATAGAGTCTGATTTTCTATCATTGGTTATAACAAACCTTGACTGTCAAGCTTACCTCACGAGCTTCA
This sequence comes from Helianthus tuberosus, assembly GCA_030545235.1. Taxonomy (NCBI): domain Eukaryota; kingdom Viridiplantae; phylum Streptophyta; class Magnoliopsida; order Asterales; family Asteraceae; genus Helianthus; species Helianthus tuberosus. The sequence continues at coordinate 205,506,965 of CM060400.1, forward strand.
ACACGATGTCCCGGTTGGTTCCGTATCTGGTAACCCTGGAACCAAAAAGAATAGCTCGTTTTATCGGGGGTTTAGCCCCGGAAATCAAGGCAAGCGAGAAGGCTTCTCAGCCAGCTACTTTTAGATCTGTAGCTGACATATCCTTGTCCCTCACTTTGGATGCGGTCAGGCAAAGATCGCTGAGGAATAAGGAGGCTGAGAAGAGGAAACGTGAAGATGATAGTTCACGGAGGTCGAACAAGAAGCACCGTGAGAACGATGACACCAAGAAAGGATCTGAGTCAAGGAAAGATGGGCATCGTTCTGGTGAGAAGCCCAAGTGCAAGATTTGCAAGAAACAACACTTTGGAAAGTGCAGACTCGAGTCGAACTCACCGACTCAGTCAAAAACCTATGCTTGTGGTATATGCAAGTCCAAGGACCACAAGACTTTGGATTGCAAAAAGCTGAAAGATGCAACTTGCTATAGCTGTAATGAGAAAGGGCACATTAAAACCAACTGCCCTAAATACGCCAAGAAGCCTGAAGAGGCCAAGAAGACTAATGCGAGAGTCTTCAGAATGGACGCAAAGGAAGCAGTACAAGACGACAATGTGATTACAGGTACTTTCCTTGTAAATGATGTCTATGCTAGAGTACTTTTTGATTCAGGCGCTGATAAGTCTTTCGTTGATAATAAGTTTTGTGAATTGCTGAAATTACCTGTCAAAACCTTAAATGTGAATTATGAGGTGGAGTTAGCAGATGGCACCCTAGAAACCGTCTCTACTGTGTTAGATGGATGTGTCATATCCATTAAGAACCACTCTTTTCCTCTGTCCCTACTTCCATTTAAGTTAGGCGGTTTTGACATAGTATTGGGTATGGACTGGTTATCTCATAACCAGGACCAAATTGTCTGCAACAAAAAGCAAGTGGGGATAAAGACTCCGTCAGGTGAATCACTTACCATCCAGGGAGATACCCAGTACGGACTACCTGAGCAAGTGACTATGCTCAAGGCTTCAAAATGTTTAAAGAAGGGTTGTGTCATCTACATGGCACAAGTGATTATTGATGAGCCTAAACCGAAGATAGAAGACATCCCCGTCATTTCTGAATACCCAGAGGTTTTTCCGGAAGAACTACCTGGTTTGCCACCAGATAGACAAGTGGAATTCAGGATTGATATCGTCCCTGGAGCAGCACCTGTTGCTAGAGTGCCTTACAGGTTGGCACCAACCGAAATGAGGGAATTGAGAACACAACTGGATGAATTGCTAGCTAAAGGATTCATTAAACCTAGTTCGTCTCCTTGGGGAGCACCAGTCCTGTTTGTCAAGAAGAAGGATGGATCGATGCATTTGTGCATCGATTATCGTGAGCTTAATAAGGTCACGATAAAGAATAGGTATCCTTTGCCCAGGATCGACGATTTGATCGATCAATTGCAAGGGGCAAGTTATTTTTCGAAGATTGATTTGAGGTCAGGCTACCACCAACTGAAGGTTAGAGATGAAGACGTACACAAAACTGCATTTAGAACTCGTTATGGTCATTACGAGTTCCTAGTGATGCCTTTTGGGCTCACTAATGCACCTGCCGCATTCATGGATCTAATGAATCGCATCTGCAAACCTTACTTAGACAAGTTCGTCATCGTTTTCATCGACGACATCCTTATCTACTCGAAGAATCAAGCTGACCATGAGAAACATCTTCGATGTATTCTCAAACTCCTGCATCATGAGAAACTCTACGCCAAATTTTCCAAATGTGAATTTTGGCTTCGAGAAGTCCAATTCCTTGGACATGTGGTGAGTGAGTGTGGTATCCAAGTGGATCCCGCTAAGGTTGAAGCCGTTATGAACTGGCAGGAGCCAAAGACGCCTACAGAGATTCGTAGCTTCCTGGGATTGGCAGGATATTACAGGCGTTTCATCGAAAATTTTTCAAGGATTGCTGCACCCCTAACCTCCTTAACTAAGAAGAAAGTAAAGTTCATTTGGGGCCCCAAGCAGCATGAGTCCTTTGATATCCTAAAGCAAAAGTTGAGCAATTCCCCGGTACTGACATTGCCAGATGGGATAGAAGATTTTGTGGTTTACTGCGATGCATCGCACACTGGCATGGGGTGTGTGCTTATGCAGAAAGGCAAAGTTATTGCCTATGCATCACGACAGTTAAAGGTGCACGAAAAGAATTACACCACCCATGACTTGGAATTGGGTGCCGTTGTATTCGCACTAAAACTGTGGAGGCATTATTTATATGGAATCAAGTGTGTGATCTATTCTGATCACAAGAGCCTTCAACATCTGTTTAATCAGAAGGATTTAAACATGAGGCAACGCCGTTGGATGGAGACTTTAAATGATTATGATTGTGAAATCAGATACCATCCCGGCAAGGCGAATGTAGTCGCCGATGCCTTGAGTCGAAAGGAGAAGGTGAAACCCATCCGAATCAATGCCAAGCGCATGGAGATAAAGAACAGTTTGACTGAAAGGTTGTTAGCTGCACAAAAGGAAGCTGTGTTGGAAGCTAACTATCCTAACGAAAAGCTAGGGGTAACTGAGGAGCAATTAACTCTTAGCAAGGACAGAATTCTAAGATTAAATGGACGAATATGGTTCCAATTTATAGAGGACTTCGAGATGTCATCCTCCAGGAAGCCCATAGTTCCAAATACTCCGTTCATCCTGGAGCTGATAAGATGTACCAGGATCTAAGGGCAAATTATTGGTGGATAGGCTTGAAAAAGTCTGTAGCCACCTATGTAGCTAAATGCTTGACATGTGCGTAAGTCAAAGCCGAGCATCAAAAACCGTCAGGTTTGCTACAACAGCCTGAACTTCCTACGTGGAAGTGGGAAATGGTAACCATGGATTTTATCACTAAGTTACCTAAGACGAGGAAAGGAAATGATACAATATGGGTTATAGTTGATAGACTGACTAAGTCAGCACATTTCTTACCCATCAAGGAGACTTATAGCTCCGACATGTTAGCCCAGTTGTACGTTGATAAGATTGTAGCCTTACATGGCATAGCTGTGTCTATTATCTCTGACCGAGATACTAGATACACGTCACATTTTTGGAAGAGTTTCCAACAATCTTTGGGCACGCGTTTGAATTTTAGTACGGCTTACCATCCTCAGACAGACGGTCAGAGTGAGCGTACTATTCAAACTTTGGAAGACATGCTACGTGCATGTGTGATCGATTTGGGTGGTAGTTGGGATAACCACCTACCACTAATTGAGTTCTCCTACAACAATAGCTACCACACCAGCATAAAGGCTGCACCTTTTGAGGCCTTATACGGTAGAAAATGTAGAACGCCCGTTTGTTGGGCGGAAGTTGGAGATGTCCAACTATCAGGACCAGAGATAGTCTTCGAAACGACGGACAAGATTGTCCAGATTCGTGACCGTCTCAAAGCTGCCCGAGATAGGCAGAAGAGTTATGCAGATCCAAAGCGTAAAGCTTTTCACTTCGAAGTAGGTGACAAAGTATTACTTAAAGTATCACCCTGGAAGGGGGTAATGCGATTTGGTAAGAATGGCAAGCTAAGCCCGAGATACATAGGACCTTTCGAGGTCATCGAACGTGTCGGGTCAGTTGCCTATAAGTTAAACTTACCTGAAGAGCTCAGTGGAATTCACAATGTGTTCCACATCTGAAATCTGAAGAAGTGCTTCGCTGATGAATCACTGGTAATACCACATACAGATTTGCATATTGATGAGAGCTTGAAATTTGTGGAAAAACCATTGTCGATTGAAGATCGACAGGTTAAGAAGCTTCGAAGGAAGCATGTACCTATTGTAAAGGTCAAATGGGATGCCCGTAGAGGTCCCGAATACACGTGGGAGGTTGAGTCCATGATGAAAGAAAAGTACCCTCATTTGTTTTAGTAAATCTCGAGGTCGAGATTTCTTTTAAGGGGGTGAGCATGTAACACCTCGAAAATTCGTGTTCAATAAAATAACGACACGTGTTATATAAGACAAAAGTTATATAAACCCGGATATAATTAAAGATGTATGTCGGGATTTAAAAGAGTTGTCATGTTAATTTTACACCTCTGAACGACCTCATTATGAATCCTAAGACAAATAAACATCTGGTATATATATTCAAATTCGGGGATTTATAGCAACAATTGATTCATGATTGGAATGGTGGACTCCTACGAAGAAAAAGCACGGTAAACCTTCTTTAACGGCACTTTCTTATGGATTTAAAGAAACATGGCAAAGTGGTAGGGTAAGTAACTGTTAAAGACCCATAATAGAGGCCCCAAACTGACAAAATAATGTCCCAAAATCGAGATAAGTGGTTGCCCTTTCGAAATCCTGAAAGAATAAGCAGTTTTGGTCTCTGATGAAGGCTTGCGCACCGCAAGCACATGCCTTACGGTGCGCAAGCAGTTGCCCAGCGACAGAATTGTTGCTGTTTGCTGTTTAAACGCATGGAACTGATCTTAAACGATTTTCCTCATATTTCTTGACCTCTAAACAACCCCTAGCACTTAGGGACACCTGTGGGAAGGTTATGGTCAGTGGTAGACTTATTTGTCAACACTTTGTGGAGTCTTGGTTACTATATAAAGCTCCTAAGTGCAACACTTTGATCATTCATTCCTCAAGCAACTTCTGATCAATTGTGGAGCACAAGAGCACCTTCCAGGCCTTCCTAATCAATCATTAGACACTTGTAAGTTTTCTTAACCTTCTGTAATTGAGTTTAGCTTAGTTATTTAGCTAAAAGTCAAACCGTCGTAATTACGGTTTGACTTCGAGATTAATTAATAATGGCTCAGTCAAATCTCGAATTAAAAGTACCTCTAAGTAGGTAATTATGTGGGTAATAAACCCTTAAAAGGGTTCCCCCTGATTCCCACTCTAACTAGGTCTAATGTCGGGTCAAACTTGTAATTAAAAAGTCAACAGGATACTTAAATTCTAATTTATGCATGATTAGCAATGTAGAACACATATAACCTGTTTGATCATTAATATAACTTGGTAATTAGTGTAAGAACATGTCTAAACATGTTCAACCCGACAATTTCCTGTTTAGACCCGGTTCGGAACCGAAAGTCGCATAGTTTGACTTTTACTTTGACTTTCCGTTCTGACCCGTTATGGTATGTTTTAGAAATACCTTAGAGCTTCATTTAGACCAGGTTACATGCTAGTATAACCCTCTGTGATTATACACCATGGTTCAATAGTTAACCAATTAATACGCATGATTCCGTTAGTTGCTCATGTGTTGACCATTATGCCCTTTTCACCTTAAAACGATATTTTTGAAAATGTAAAAGAGTAGAAACCTTAATTACTAATATATAAACTTGTATGCAAAGTTTGACATCAGTTTGAGGTGTAGATTGAGAGTTATGCTCATTAGCGTAATTAAGAAGCTTTATGTTAATAAAACGGCGTAATTAGCGTATAGCCTAGTTAAGCCTACTTTTTGATATCAAACTTATTACCCACTGATGTAATATATTATTTTGGGATTTTTGAAGATTTTTAATTAATTTTAGGCTGAGCATAACTAATAGGCGTAGGCTTAATCCGGTAATTGTCGGTTTTGCCCTTACGGGCCATAAAATGAGTTCTAAATATCTAATCGAATCCAAACCTTTTGGTACTGATTATAAATGATAAATAAATTATTTTAAGCCTTCTGGAATAATAAAAATATCAGCTTTATGCATAGAACCCGGAAACGGCTTCTAATCGCCTAATTAAGCGTTTTTAACGCATAGTATGTACTAAAACTATTTTTAACATACCAAGGGTGATACCTACTGATATTTGAGGAAAATTATAATATTTTAACAGTAAGCAAAAGTTGTTTAACTCAGACTTCAGTTTTGAGCTTTTCGGCTTATGTGAATTTACCAAAATGCCCCTACGGTGCATAGTTTGGTTATAATTGATAAATGTCACATATATACTTTACCCTACTGATATACCTTAGAAAATTGGTTATCTTTGCTGATTACATCAGACCTGTAACTCAGGATACTACTTAAACTCTTTTATCACCTTATAAATGACCAAACTACCCCTACGGGGCATAGTTTGTGTTTAAATTCATTTCGGGCATAATAAATGATATCTTACTGATGTCACAACATATTTGGAGCATATTAAATTAGGAAACCTGTAAATGGCTCATATGAATACCCGTTACGCTTATTACGCGTTCGGTTCGGTTTATGTAACTAGTTTACATAAAATAGCCGAAACGGGTCAAACCTTAACGATTTTATCTCAAAATCCAGAATGTGTATGAAATACCCATATTAAGCAAGTCTCTGAACTTGTCGGGTCTAAATCACATTCTATCCGGTCTTCGCTTAATCGTGTGTACGAACCGTATCTTTGAAACTAACCGGTCTAAGCTTAAGCTTGACTAAAGACCCGTTAGGATTCTAATAGGTTATTATAAACCTTCGTTCCAGATTTGGAGTACCAGTAAAAGCTACGTGCATTTGCTTATTGTGATTTATACTTTGCTCAGGTAAATACTTTTAACTTATTTTCCCTATACGGGCTTGGGTTACGGTATATAGAATACCGCTTGATCGGGCATCAAATCTTCCATCGTTGGGTGGTTAATTGAATAATTTGATCGGCTCGTTTAAACAGTCTTGTTACTTAAAGCCTTTGGGGGGTTAATGACCATGTCCCGGATATCCCTGGCATCATTTTACGAAATGGCCACGACTTAAGCGCGGGGTGTAGGCGTACACCCGTCAGTGCACAAAAGAATAATGTGGTGTGTCTATTGATCTTTAACCCGGACACGATCCGGGCTACTGAATGCACAAGGAACATGTAATTCGTTCACAAGATTATATATTTAAATAATTCTCCCAAGTTAAATAAAATGTTTATGCCACGTGCATCCAAATCAATTTTCAATCATTTGTTTTTTAAAATGAGTCAGTTGATTGTATTTACCAGTGTAAACTGACGTATTTTCCCAAAAAGATTAAATGCAGGTACTAAGAGTAATTGGCTGGGATTTCTCCTTAGCATCACTAGAAGTCTCGCAAGCTTAAGATGCCTAAACTCTGTTGAACTATTGTTTCCATTTTATTTTCGATCCGTCTGTGGATAAACAATCGACAGTTGTGATATTTAAATATTACAATATTTTATTCGGTTGAAATATATTTTACATTTGCTTCCGCTGTGCATTTATATATTGTGTTGTTTGACTATTATGTTGCCAACCACGTCACGATACTCCCCCACCGGGCCCACCGGTGACACACGTGGAAATCGGGGTGTGACAATTCTGATTTGCACCTTGTTCACTGACTGGATTTGTTTGACTTGAAATCTGAATCTGCTCCCCCTCAGAATCTGAATCACCATGATCAAATATAGGCATGCTATCAGATTCTTGATTATCATTGACTGCCGTCTGATTATCATGAGCAACTTCATTTTGTTGAATATCATCATGTTCTCCAGCATTGCTTGGACCTGCTTCATCATCATTTGAAGTTTGTCGTGGTCGACTTGAATACTCTGCTGGGAACCTTTCCTGCGAAGAATCATACTCTCTCAGAATATCCAACTCATCAAAGAAATCTTCTTCTTCTTCTTTCATGTCAAATGAATCCCACAAAGTGTCATAGTGAAAACGCCATGAATCGCCGGGATTTTGCGGTGGCATTGTATAGCCTTGACATTCAACATTGTATGCCTCAATAATCTGCTTCAAGCTAGGAATGAATACTCGCTTTAATGGACTTGAGTAACCCACAAATATTCCTTCAATGCTCTTTGCACCAAACTTTCCAAAAGGCTCTAGAACTGTACAGGGAGACCCAAACGGTTCTAAATACTTCAGGTTCGGTTTGCGGTTGTTGATTAGCTCGAAACACGTTTTGTTAAATTTCTTTACTGTGAGAACTCGGTTAAGCGTATAGCATGCGGCTGACACTGCTTCTGCCCAAAAGTTGATAGGTAGTTTGGAATCAGCAAGCATCGTCCTGGCCGTTTCAATTAGCGTCCTGTTCTTTCTTTCAGCGACTCCATTCTGTTGCAGAGTGTAAGGAGCACTAAATTCATGCAATATACCTCTCTCATCACAATATTCTTCCATCTTGTTGTTCTTAAACTCAGTACCATTATCACCTCTGATTCTTTTGATACGCCTTTGGTACAAGTTTTCAATTTTTCTGAACAACGCCATCAAACTATCAAACGTCTCATCTTTAGACTTCAGAAATGATACCCATGAAAATCTGGAATAATCGTCAGTTACTACAAGACAATAGAGATCACCAGTTATGCTTTTGACGTTCACTGGACCAAAAAGATCCATATGAAGTCTCTCTAAAGGTCTTGAGACTGAGTTAACTTTCTTTTGAGGATGTGATTTCTTTTTCTGCTTGCCTTTGACACATCTAATATACTCCCCCTCAAGATGAAAACCTTTCACATGAACACCAGTTACTAAATCATTGTGCACCAGGTGATTCATTTTTCGTAAATGAATACGGCCCATCTTTCGATGCCATAATTTCGATTCTTTTTCCGTTGCTCTTAACACAAAACAGTGAGCCTGACCCGTGGTAGTAGTAGCTACGCTCATGTCCAACACGTACAGATCATTCACTCTAGGTGCCCTCATGATAACCCACTCTTCAGGAACAACAAATCCTAGTTTCAAGATCAAACATTCTTTGTCTGTAAAGTGCGTTGTATACATACGATCAAAATCTGAGATATGCTCAGAAGGTTGTTTTCAAGCTCGACGATGTAATTAATTCTCTCAAACGTGACAATACCATTAGATAGAGTTCCCTCACCAACTATTCTACCACCTTGGTTACCTGCAAAACCCACATATCCTCCATTAAACCCTCTAACATCACACAATAGGGTCTTCTTCCCCGTCATGTGCCGAGAAGCTCCACTATCCATAATCCAACGTGAAACGAATCTTGGAAGCTCCTGCACATATTACAAACATTTAGTTAGATGTTGATGCTACCCAAGCCTCTTTTGACTCAGGTAACTTGACATTGATGTGAGTTTTTGAAGTTTAAAGTGGCGGAAAATTCTTGTTATTCATCTTTAAGCTTTCCTCAGATCCAATCTCAACCTTTTTGTATAAGAAAAATTTGTCATTTTGAGAAGGTTGACTAGATGATTGGTCATTCTTTGGTACATTCTTCTTTTCAGAAGTAGTAACCTCTTGTGGTTCAAGATTCTCATAATAATCCAACGGTATATACATCTTCTTGGTTGAAGAAGATGATTTTGCTGTCTCAGACACCTTTGGTTTTGAAGAATTTGATTCCTTAACCACTGTTTTTGGCTTCCATGTTTGTTGAGATGATGCAACCCTTTTATAAAATTTGTCATTTTTAATTACCACATTCTTTACGGATTCAGTTTTGAATTTTATGTTGTCATTTTTCAAAACTTTCCTCTCAACAACCATTGGAGCTTTGCCTTTTGCATCAGGTTTCTTTTTCTGACTCTCAACAACTTCAGACTTAGGCTTTAAGTTAGTGCACTTTCTTGCAATATGTCCAACTTTGTTGCACTTAAAGCATGTACGGGTATCAACAGCCCGACTTGTGCCTTCAGTCTGAGATTGTGAGGCCTTCTTCTCAAAAAAACTCTTCATTAGTTTTTGAAAAAAATTTAGATTCTTCATCAGAAAGTGAACTTGAACTTTTTACAAACGCCTTTTTCTCGACAAACTTTTTGTTTTGAAACTTCTTTCTTTGATAGTTCTTACCTCCCTGATATCCACCTGACCATCTGTTTTGATAGTTTTTAGAAAAACGTGGTGGTGCAACAAGTTTTTTATAGTAAGCTTTATCCTTTTCAAAGTTTAACTGCCTCTTGGAATGTTTTAAACTTTCAATTTCTGACACATCAATTTCAACGAATTTGAAAACATTTTCCAATTTGTCCATATTAACATTTTCCAGAGGAAACTCAGAATCCAAATACAACTTATCCAATCCCGACATTTTGTACATGACAAGAGTAGGTTCTTCATTTAAGTTGTTTTTGGATTTTGGTTTCGGAATGTAATTGTTCAGAAAACACTCTTCATCCTCAGCTGAGTCACTATCAGACTTCAAAACATTTTCAGCCATGCTTTTAACAATCTCAGTTTGAACACTATTATCAGATGATGATGAAGAAAATATAACATCAATTGACTCTGGAAGTTTAACTTCATTAACTTCTTCATCATTAACCAACCCTGATTTTTTCTTTGAAAAATTGGCGGTGGAACCTGATGAAACCCAACCCCGGTTCCATCCGAGTAAACATCTTCGCCTGCTTTGTTTTTCCCGATAGGTTTGGGAACAATATGTTGTAAAACAAAGCTTGCAGAGTTGTAACTGGTTAATTTCAGATTGATGTGCTCATTCTCAATCTTAGCTTCTTCAAACTGAAGCTTCAACTTAGCAATCTCATCCAGTTGTTGGTTGATTTGCTCTTCTTTGACTCTAAGAACTCCGGTTAATTGCACATTTTCTGTATTGGTTTTACCATTTCTTTCATCAGAATCTTTTACCGTTCGTTTCAATTTGTCAAAATTTTCTGAGAGTTGACGATTTTCATGAATTAGCTTTTCGTTTTCTTTCCTAATTCTCTCTACTTCAATTTTATCATTGTCAATTTTCTCAGTTAAATTTTTAACTCGATCGTTTGAAGCTTTTAGCATTTTGTCACGGTCAAGAATCTGATTTTCAACACTTCTGACTCTTGTTGTCAGATCTTCAATCTTCTTACCACTGAGGTAATTGAGTGTACTACAAACCTTGCAGTTTTTCATGCAATTTTTACAGTCAATGTCACCTTTGACTTTCTTACCTGACTCACTTGTTGAATCATTTGAACTGACCTTGCTTTTAGACTCAGTTTCAGACTTAGAGTCTACCTCAAGTTCTTTAGCAGCAAGCACTTTGTCAGCCATCTTCCCCAAGTTTTCAGCTGTGAATTCTTTTGTTGTATCAATAATCCCATCATCAACCTTCTTAGGCTGCAACTCCTTCTCCTTTTCTTTCTCTTTTTCTTTCTCTTCTCCACCTCCCACCACTCTCTCTGTCTGGCTTCTTCTTCTTCAGTAAATTGCTCAACGAAAGCTTCAACACTGTGTCAAGATAACATTCTCTATTAGCATCCCATCTCTTCGCTTTCTTAGCTTCACTGTATGTACAAGAAATTCTGGTCATTCTGAATTGAGCTTTCATTCTTCTGTTGACTAATTTTTCTTCTTCAGTTCTAGTGTCTTTATAAGGAGTCATCTTTTCTGCAATGAAAGCGTAGCCCACTGCGTCTTCCTCTGGTAGCAATTCACTCCAATCGAAACCCTCATCGTCATGAATAACAGCAAGTGCTCTGGATTTTTCTTTGGTGTTATCTTCTATTTGTTTCATTCTTGGAGGTTCAGATTTGTTCTGATGATAAATTGCTCTTTTGTAGTAATCCTCACGAAATGGATTTGCAGTATCATCAGCAGGAGCGTTTCGACATTCATGTTTGAAATGACACTTTTGTTTACACCTGAAACACGTGACCTTTGATTTATCAAAACCAAGTTTTGTGGAAGGTCCTCCAATTGAATGTCTTCTAGTAATTTCCATAAAACGTTGCGCTCTCCGGACTGCACTGGCCATACACCATCTGATATCAATTAGTTCCATCTCCTCAGGGTCAATCTGATCGTAGTCTTCCTTAGTTAGATTAGTGTTTCCAATCTTGCCCGCCACGAGACTTTTATACGATTCTAGCACAGATGCTAAGAACACCATTTGCTGTTTTGCGGATTCTTCACTGAAATTTTGAGCGTTCTTTAGATCCACAACAATGTTGCATTGAAACAGATTCTTTGATGCAGATTGATTTGAAGTATTTGACGATGAACCACCATGATAGCCACTACTAGGAGTTTCCTGATTCACTGTGTTTGAATTCTCTGCAGAAAATGCTGTCTTTGGTGATGCAGATTTCGGAATCATGCTTCCTCTGTAATACAGCTCCACATTCTGCTGATAAGATGAGTTGTTGACTTTGCTGGATTTCTTGATCTCTAACTCATGGCTTTCCAATCTTTCGATAAGCAGATCCACTGTCAATTCTTCTGTCTTGATTGTGTTTTTCAGCATCAATGCAAAGTACTGCCAATCTTGTTCATTCGGCAGCAAGTCAAAGAGTTTGTCAACCAACTCTTCTTGAGTGTATTCGATTTTGTGTCTTGCCAGCTCCATCTTCAAATGCCCAAATCTCTCGATCATCTTGGATACAGATTCATTTTTCAAACATCCAAATAAATCAAACTCTTTTCTTAACAACTTCTTTTTGTTCTTAACTATCTCAGCACTACCTACACATTTCACTTTTAGCTTTTCCCAAAGATCTTTCGAATTAACATATTCAATCAACGAAATTATGTCATCTCTCACAGATTGATGAATCAAAGCAATGCACTTTTGTTCAGCCACATATCTTTCTATATCATCATTATCTGACAATTTTTGACAATCCAATCCTCCTGAACTGTAACCATTCTTTAAACTCTTCCAACTTGAATATGCAAAAGCTTGAAGCCACTCGTCAAACCTTGTGGCCCACCTGTTGTAATCTTCAATTGCCATCAGTTTGGGAGGTTTATTGTATGTCCCATAAGCACTCTCTACACTTAAAGCGTCAGTGAGAGTTTTCTTTGCACTTGGTGTTGGTGTAGTTTCATTCGTGTTATTTGTTGTGCTATCTCCCGAACCACTAGTATATGCAAACACATCACAGAACGGATTCATAAACAAATCATCCATCTTCAAGTACCTAAAACAATCAACAAACACTTATAAAATTTTTGGATTTTGATAAAAGTAATTTCAAACGAAATCACTTCAAACGGAAACAGCTTTTCAAGCGAAATAAGCTTTTTAAGCGAAATTAGCCTTTTCAAACGAGTTTACTTTTCAACTGGAATACCACTCAAACGGAATCAGGTTTGAAGCGGAATAGCTAATTTCGTTTGAAACTCTCAAACGGAATCTGATTTCGTTTGAAATCAGACAACACTTTCAAACGGAATTAAGTGATTCCGTGTGAAATCACAGCAGTTTCAAACGGAATTAACCACAATAGCTAATTTCGTTTGAAATCACATGTACAGATTCAAGCGGAATTAAGATGATGTCATTTTGTCTGAACAGATTTTCAAGCGGAATTAGCAATTTTTATCAGTTTTAAGTCGAATTAAGGTCCAATTCTTTCAAGGATTAGTTAAACCTATGTTTCGCTTATAATATGTGAAAATCAAGCCATTTTGACCGTTAAATTTTGTTCAAATCAGAAAAGAAGGAGTAGAAGTAAGAGAATCCGATGAAATCAAGCTGAATTGGTATGAACTCCTCGTCCTGAGCTCTGATACCACTTGTTGGATCGTCGTGTGACCCTAACGAGTCAATCTGAAGAGTTCAACGTCAAAATCAAAGGCGGAATCAATGAAATCAACGTAACACAGCTTGTTTTCCCCTAATTATCTTCTTATTAACCAATTCTGAGCTTTTACAAATTCAAATGACAAATGGATAGCACCTCGGCTCAGAAACTATGGTCTAATTCCGTTTCAAATGAAACAGGCACATCAGTATTTATAGGCGTATAATTCCGCTTGAAGCATGTCTCAAACGAAATTAACATTCAAACGGAATTACCTAATTCCATGCGGAATTAGTAATCTCGTTTGAAACCTCTAATTCTGTCACACCCCCAAAATCCACCTGCGGAGTACTACCGCTTGGAGGCGTGACTGACCAGGATCCAGCCACCAATCATATTGAACAAGCATGTAAGTAATTATAAAAGTTCAACCAATACAATTGGTGTCCACACAAAACATAGTTAAGTTGCAAGCGGAAGCATAAGTCATAAATCCAAAACATAAGTTTAATTGTTCTCAAAGTTTAACATGGCATACTGTCGTCCATGTCCCACAACGATCCTCCTCCATGCAAGCTCCAGCTAAGAACTTAAGGACCTGCAAAGCATGTAGTAACGAGTCAACAACTAGTTGAGTGAGTTCACGGTTGGGTGTTCGTTTTAAGTTGTTTCGAAAACAGTTTTCCTTTAGCTGGCATCCTGCCGTGGGGGTTACCCCATAGTTAAAAACGTGACTTGTTTATTCCCGGTTACTCTGGCTATCCAGCCGTGGGGGCTACCCCGTGTTAGTTATCTGGCATTTCGGCCGTGGGGGCTACCCCATGTATACACTAGACTCGTTACCATATCGACTGCTGACTGTAGTCATGTTTAAGTGCCCTGAAACTGTCAATGTCTATCATCATTGACGTGCCCCAGATCCATTAGTTCACGCCCGTCCTCTGCGGCACGGTGTGAGGTTTGTCAGACCTAAATAGCGCTATCTAACTAATGACCCGCTCGCCATTGGCCCGGCGATTAAGTCGATATAAAAATGAGGGACTTCGTGATAGAGTTTTGGTCTAGTATGAGTTATCTGTCCGTGAGGACGAGGAATTACATTCCTGAACCTTTGCTGTCCTACCCAAGGAGGACGAGGAACCCAGTTCCTTAACCCCAATTCCCGACCCCTGGGAATCCCATGCGTTGTAGAGGGTGTGAACTCACCTTGGTTTGCTCGGTAGAAAACACAGAAAAGTCAAACAAGCAACGTTGAGGCTACTCACGTCCTATCATAGTTGTATCATACAATCAGGTTCGTATTCAAGTAGTGCACGTATGGGTTACACGTTTAATCATAGCAGTTCATCAACATTCACGTTCAACAGTAACATGTAAGGTCTGTACATTGGGCCCAAGAGTCCGGCCCAAACAACTTAAGTCCGAAATGAATTGCAAGCCCAAACAGTTATATCTGCGTATTGTCTCGAGTCGCAATTAGACGTTTGCGACTCGCAACCGGAGTCGCAATCGTAGTTTCGGTTCGTGCTGGTTACGAGTCGCAACCGGACTCGCAACGGTGGTTTCGAGTCACAAGGTTTGGGGCTTGATCAAGTGTGGTTTCGAGTCGCAACCAGGTGTTTGCGACTCGCAACTGATGTCGCAACCGGGAGGTTACGACTCATCACGCCTGGTTTCGAGTCGCAACTGGCGGTTTCGAGTGGACAGGAGCTGATTCGGAACAGTGTACTATCCACTAACATTCTGATTTCATGCAGTTTGTACTATCCAACCAAAACCCTTAAACATGTTTCTTGTCTAGCAATTTTACTAAAAATGGATCAAACAAATCAGAATTCAAATATTCAACCATGTTCTTCATGTTCATCAAATATTCAAAACACATTCAACACCTATTCGGATATTCATATCTTCATTCAGCATTTGTTCATCTTATTTCCGGGTTTTTATCCTTAATCACAACATATAATCATGAACAACAATCAAACACTTGAACATATTCAATCCGAGAACATAATAGCACCACATTCAAACATTTTTCTACTTATTCATATGTTAAGTTATCATGAAACATTAGCAACCACTCTAATCATGACTTTGTCTAGAAATCAAGCATATGCATCCTAGATGAACAACCACAATCTTACAAGTAAACATGGTATCAAATCATCATCATCAACCGAAAATCATACATCATTATCAACTCAAAACACAATACACATCCGGTTCACAAACATCATCAAACATACACTACACTAGTTAAGTTCTATCATTCATACTATTATTACACAACAACAAACATCATAGTTTCACTAACCGGTTCAAGTGTGGGTTCAAAGGTACGAGTGAGGCTTCCAACCGGTGTGTGTGAGAGACGATCCGAGAGCTTCTTACGGTTGTTGATTGGATCCGAGAATGAAGGAGAGTATTGTTGTGGTTTAGGGTTTTAGTGTGAGGGTGGAGAGTATGTGTGTAGAGGAGAGTATGAATGTTGTTCAAAATGGTAACATGGCCCTCTATCAAGTGTATATATATCCGCTCCAAGCAAAATACCCTAGTGGGCTCTCGGTTAGGCTAAGTGTGTATGTGTGTGCGGCCCAACCGGCCCGTGAGTGGTGTGATGTTTACTCGAGACCACATGGTCTCGAGTCGGGTCCTAGTTGTTTCGGTTCCTAGACATACTCGCATACATACGATCACAACATACACATAACATGACACATGATCATATGAGTTCACATAAATCATTCATTAATTCATCAAATCAGTTAGTCACTAATCGTTCAAGCATACAACGAAAGGTTCTAAATTTCGAGTTGTCACATCATCCCCAAGTTGAAAGAAATTTCGTCCCGAAATTTGGTAGGCACTCACTGAGGAAGCTAGTTAAGTTGTTTGGTTTTCCTGGTTTTCCTGGGGTGTCACATCCACCCCCCGTTGATCTGGAATTTCGTCCCGAAATTCCGTAGCTTCGGCCTCAGTAGTGGGTGTACTGTTTGCGAACAGTTGGGGATACTTTTGTTTCATCTGATCTTCGCGCTCCCAGGTGAACTCTGGGCCGCGACGTGAGTTCCAACGAACTCGAACGAGAGGTATCCTAGTGCTCTTGAGGACCTTAACATCCCGGTCCGTGATCTCGACTGGTTCCTCGACGAATCGTAACTGCTCGTCGATCGTGAGTTCCTTCAAAGGAACTACGTGGGTCTCATCTGATGGACACTTCTTCAGATTCGACACATGAAAAACGTTGTGAACTGCTCCGAGTTCCGCTGGTAAGTTAAGTCTGTAGGCCACCCTGCCTATTTTCTCAATGACCTCGAAAGGTCCAACGTATCGTGGGTTAAGTTTACCGCGTTTACCAAAACGAACCACACCCTTCCAGGGTGATACTTTGAGTAGTACCCGCTCCCCAACCTGGAGCTCAAGTGGTTTCCTGCCCATGTCGGCGTAAACTTTCTGACGTTCGCGAGCTGCCGTCATGCGTTTTCGTATCTGAGCGATCTGCTCGGTTGTATCTACCACATATTCTGGACCAGTGATCTGACTTTCTCCCACCTCTGCCCAGCAAAGAGGAGACCGGCATTTACGTCCGTACAATGCCTCAAACGGAGCAGCTTTAATGCTGGTGTGGTAGCTGTTATTGTACGAGAATTCCACCAGTGGCAGATGCTTTTCCCAGCGATTGCCAAAGTCGATTACACATGCACGAAGCATGTCTTCTAAGGTTTGAATAGTGCGCTCGGACTGCCCGTCCGTCTGAGGATGGTACGCTGTGCTCATGTCTAGTCGTGAGCCGAAGGATGTGTGCATTGCTTGCCACAACTCAGAAGTAAAACGTGCGTCTCGATCTGAGATAATGGAGGTGGGCACCCCGTGCCTCGAAACAACTTCCTTGATGTATATTTCTGCAAGAGTGGAGAACTTATCCGTCTCCTTGATAGCCAAGAAGTGTGCAGATTTTGTGAGTCGATCCACGATCACCCAAATAGTATCGTTCCCGCGCTGGGATCTAGGTAGGCCAGTGACAAAATCCATGGAAATTTGCTCCCATTTCCACTGAGGTATCTCTGGTTGTTGGAGCAGGCCTGATGGTTTCTGGTATTCCGACTTGACCCTTGCACAAGTCAAACACTTGCTGACGTAGGTCGCTATGTGGGCCTTCATGCTAGGCCACCAGTACGTAGTTCTGATGTCATGATACATCTTATCCGACCCCGGATGTACCGAGTAGCGAGACTTGTGTGCTTCGTCCATCACAAGTTCTCGTAGGTTGCCAAAGAGTGGGACCCAAACGCGTCCCGTCACGTAGTAAGCACCGTCTTCGTTCTGTTCTAAGCGTTGCCTTGATCCGCGTAGGGCTTCAGCCCTGACGTTTTCTGGTTTCAGTGCTTCTATCTGAGCTGCTCGTATCTGGGAAGGAAGACTAGAATGGATCGTGAGTTGTAGAGCTCGCACGCGCTTCGGCGCAGTGTCCTTTCGACTGAGGGCGTCGGCCACCACATTGGCCTTGCCCGGGTGATACCTGATTGAGCACTCGTAGTCATTCAGTAGTTCGACCCATCGTCGTTGTCGCATATTCAGTTCTTTCTGCTTGAAGATGTGCTCGAGGCTCCTGTGGTCGGTGTAGATGGCGCACTTGGTACCATACAGATAATGTCGCCATAACTTAAGTGCAAAAACAACAGCTCCCAGCTCTAAGTCGTGCGTCGTGTAGTTCTTTTCATGAACCTTGAGTTGACGTGAGGCGTAGGCTATGACTTTATCTCGTTGCATCAATACGCAACCAAGACCCTGAATTGATGCGTCGCAGTAAACCACAAAGTCGTCTGTGCCCTCCGGCAAGGAAAGGATAGGTGCGCTACACAGTCTATCCTTTAGGTGCTGAAATGCCAACTCCTGTGCGTTCCCCCAGCGATAAACAACGCCCTTCTGCGTTAGTGAGGTGAGAGGCTGTGCAATCTTAGAAAAATCCTTTATGAATCTCCGGTAGTATCCCGCCAAACCCAAGAATTGGCGAATTTCCTTTGGTGTACGGGGTGCAGGCCAGTTCTTTATCGAGTCTACCTTGGATGGATCAACGTGAATCCCATCCTTGTTTACCACGTGGCCTAGGAAATGGACTTCTCGAAGCCAGAAGTCGCATTTCGAGAACTTTGCGTAAAGCTGTTCTGTTCGAAGGAGTTCCAGAATAAGTCGCAGATGCTGCTCGTGTTCCTCCCGACTCTTGGAATAGATCAGGATGTCGTCGATGAAGACTATAACGAACTTGTCCAGGTAAGGCTTGCACACTCGGTTCATCAAGTCCATGAAAACCGCAGGTGCGTTTGTCATCCCGAAAGGCATGACCAAAAACTCATAGTGCCCGTATCGAGTTCTGAAGGCTGTTTTGGAGACGTCCTCTTCCCGGACTCTCAGCTGGTGATAACCCGATATCAAATCGATCTTCGAATAGTAGCTCGACCCCTGCAGCTGGTCGAATAAGTCGTCGATACGCGGTAGTGGATAACGGTTCTTCACCGTCACCTTGTTGAGTTCTCGGTAGTCGATGCACATCCTGAAGGTACCGTCTTTCTTCTTTACAAATAGTACTGGAGCTCCCCAGGGTGACGAGCTTGGACGAATAAAACCCTTATCCAGAAGCTCTTGTAGCTGTGTGGAGAGTTCTTTCAACTCTGAGGGAGCCAAACGATAAGGTGCACGAGCTATGGGCGCAGTTCCAGGAGCTAGTTCAATCTGAAACTCGACTTGGCGATGAGGCGGAAGACCAGGTAATTCCTCAGGAAATACCTCAGGATAGTCGCGTACAACTGGAAAATCTTCTATCCTTTTCTCTTTCTCCGTGGTGTCAGTAATGAGAGCCAAAATGGCAGTATGGCCCTTTCGCAAGTACTTTTGGGCCTTAAGGAGAGAAATGACGTTCTCAACAGCGCTCCTCTTGTCGCCATGAATCATGAGAGGTTCGCCACCGGGACCTGGAATACGGACAATCTTCTCGTTGCAAAGAATCTCTGCGCAGTGTTGGGATAACCAATCCATCCCAATGACAACGTCGAAACTACCCAAAACAATAGGAATGAGGTCGACAGAGAAGGTACGGTCAGCGAGAATAAGTTTACAACCCTTGACTACGTGTGTGGCTTCTAAACTCTTACCATTTGCTAGCTCTACGGTGTGCTTGTTGTTCAAAGGGGTTGGAATACGCTTAAGCATTCGACTAACTTCTAGTGACACGTAGCTAGTATCGGCACCCGAATCAAATAAAACTGAAACATAAAAGTCGTCGAGAAGGAACTTACCCGCCACCACATTGGGGTCGTTCCTTGCTTCACCTTGGCCGATCACAAACATTCGCCCCCTGGCGCCATTGTTGTTGTTGTTCCCATTGTTACCATTCCCCTGATTGTTGTTATTGTTGTTGTTGTTGTTCTGGTTCCTGTTCAGTTGGGGACAATCTCTCTTGAAGTGGCCCTCAGCTCCGCACTGAAAGCACCCTTTGTTATCACCCTGCTGCTGTTGCTGGCGCTGGTTCTGTTGAGCTTGCTGACGATTCTGATTAGCGGGGTATAAGCTCCTGCAATCCTTTGCAGCATGACCAGGCTTGTTGCACCGATGACAGTTGCCCCTGGTGCATGGTCCGCTGTGGTGCAGGCTGCAGCGATTGCATTTGGGATGATTTCCTTTGTATCCGCCACCAGACGATTGCTGATTAGGGCTCTTGTAGTCCTCAGTCTTTCTCTGCTGAGACTGGGACTGAACAGAAGTCGAACCCTTACTTGAAGTTCCATCCCATTTTCGTTTGTTGTCACTAGAGGTACCAGTAGTAGTTGCAGCGCCAATGCGTTTCGGTAACTTGTTCTGCTCCACCGCCTGATCCGTGAGACGGTGAGCCAACTGGACAGTTTGCTGGTAGGTGGCGAGGTTCGCTGAAGTCACATGACTTTGGATTTCTGGCACTAAGCCCTGAAGAAACAGTTCGATGCGTTTGATGGGAGGATCCACCATAGTAGGGCACAGAATTGCCAGTTCGTTCGACCTTTTCACATAAGCTTCAATTTCGGACCCAGTCATCTTGAGGTTGAAGAACTCCACCTCGAGTTTGTGAATCTCATCACGGCTGCAGTATTCCTCCTTGATCATTTCCTTGAAAGTTTCCCATGGGGTGGCGTTGGCAGCAACCAACCCTAGCATCTGAACCTGAGCGTTCCACCATGTGAGGGCTAAACCCTCGAGAGTACCAGTAGCATACTTCACCCTGCGCGCCTCAGGGCATTCACACATTTCGAAGACAGATTCTAGTTTCTCAAACCAGTGTAGGAGACCTACTGCTCCTTCAGTGCCGCTAAAAGTAGTTGGTCGGCAGTCCATGAAAGTCTTAAAAGTGCACACGGGTGGCTGAACGTGCTGACCTATCGTAGGTGAAAGAAAAGACAGAGTTTAACACAAAGGTTGGTTCACGAGAGTAGGATCCTAAAGATCCTAGAATAAGTTCGGACTGCAGGATATACCTCCTGCGTGTGCAGCTGCAAGTGCTGCGGCAACTCGTTCGTTGATTAAAGCCGTCAACTGGGCTTGTGTCATGTTAACGCGTCCAGACATGATCTTCATATCAAGAGGAACGTGAGTGAGAGAGGTTCGCGAAAGTACAACTATAGGATAGAGTAAGCACGCACGTGTTCAAGCAACAGTGGTTATACTAACCAAGCATACCATAAGCAATGTACCATGTAACTAGCAAGTAGGCAATATATACACAGATCATATTACCTAGAATGTCGAGCCTTGCATGTGGAGTGAAGCATCGTTGTGGACCGTTGAGCACTGTACAGGTTATAGTCTGGTTTTAACAAAAACGTTTTCCCCTTTATTAAAACCAAGTTCTCTATAACCAATGGCTCTGATACCAATCTGTCACACCCCCAAAATCCACCTGCGGAGTACTACCGCTTGGAGGCGTGACTGACCAGGATCCAGCCACCAATCATATTGAACAAGCATGTAAGTAATTATAAAAGTTCAACCAATACAATTGGTGTCCACACAAAACATAGTTAAGTTGCAAGCGGAAGCATAAGTCATAAATCCAAAACATAAGTTTAATTGTTCTCAAAGTTTAACATGGCATACTGTCGTCCATGTCCCACAACGATCCTCCTCCATGCAAGCTCCAGCTAAGAACTTAAGGACCTGCAAAGCATGTAGTAACGAGTCAACAACTAGTTGAGTGAGTTCACGGTTGGGTGTTCGTTTTAAGTTGTTTCGAAAACAGTTTTCCTTTAGCTGGCATCCTGCCGTGGGGGTTACCCCATAGTTAAAAACGTGACTTGTTTATTCCCGGTTACTCTGGCTATCCAGCCGTGGGGGCTACCCCGTGTTAGTTATCTGGCATTTCGGCCGTGGGGGCTACCCCATGTATACACTAGACTCGTTACCATATCGACTGCTGACTGTAGTCATGTTTAAGTGCCCTGAAACTGTCAATGTCTATCATCATTGACGTGCCCCAGATCCATTAGTTCACGCCCGTCCTCTGCGGCACGGTGTGAGGTTTGTCAGACCTAAATAGCGCTATCTAACTAATGACCCGCTAGCCATTGGCCCGGCGATTAAGTCGATATAAAAATGAGGGACTTCGTGATAGAGTTTTGGTCTAGTATGAGTTATCTGTCCGTGAGGACGAGGAATTACATTCCTGAACCTTTGCTGTCCTACCCAAGGAGGACGAGGAACCCAGTTCCTTAACCCCAATTCCCGACCCCTGGGAATCCCATGCTTTGTAGAGGGTGTGAACTCACCTTGGTTTGCTCGGTAGAAAACACAGAAAAGTCAAACAAGCAACGTTGAGGCTACTCACGTCCTATCATAGTTGTATCATACAATCAGGTTCGTATTCAAGTAGTGCACGTATTGGTTACACGTTTAATCATAGCAGTTCATCAACATTCACGTTCAACAGTAACATGTAAGGTCTGTACATTGGGCCCAAGAGTCCGGCCCAAACAACTTAAGTCCGAAATGAATTGCAAGCCCAAACAGTTATATCTGCGTATTGTCTCGAGTCGCAATTAGACGTTTGCGACTCGCAACCGGAGTCGCAATCGTAGTTTCGGTTCGTGCTGGTTACGAGTCGCAACCGGACTCGCAACGGTGGTTTCGAGTCACAAGGTTTGGGGCTTGATCAAGTGTGGTTTCGAGTCGCAACCAGGTGTTTGCGACTCGCAACTGATGTCGCAACCGGGAGGTTACGACTCATCACGCCTGGTTTCGAGTCGCAACTGGCGGTTTCGAGTGGACAGGAGCTGATTCGGAACAGTGTACTATCCACTAACATTCTGATTTCATGCAGTTTGTACTATCCAACCAAAACCCTTAAACATGTTTCTTGTCTAGCAATTTTACTAAAAATGGATCAAACAAATCAGAATTCAAATATTCAACCATGTTCTTCATGTTCATCAAATATTCAAAACACATTCAACACCTATTCGGATATTCATATCTTCATTCAGCATTTGTTCATCTTATTTCCGGGTTTTTATCCTTAATCACAACATATAATCATGAACAACAATCAAACACTTGAACATATTCAATCCGAGAACATAATAGCACCACATTCAAACATTTTTCTACTTATTCATATGTTAAGTTATCATGAAACATTAGCAACCACTCTAATCATGACTTTGTCTAGAAATCAAGCATATGCATCCTAGATGAACAACCACAATCTTACAAGTAAACATGGTATCAAATCATCATCATCAACCGAAAATCATACATCATTATCAACTCAAAACACAATACACATCCGGTTCACAAACATCATCAAACATACACTACACTAGTTAAGTTCTATCATTCATACTATTATTACACAACAACAAACATCATAGTTTCACTAACCGGTTCAAGTGTGGGTTCAAAGGTACGAGTGAGGCTTCCAACCGGTGTGTGTGAGAGACGATCCGAGAGCTTCTTACGGTTGTTGATTGGATCCGAGAATGAAGGAGAGTATTGTTGTGGTTTAGGGTTTTAGTGTGAGGGTGGAGAGTATGTGTGTAGAGGAGAGTATGAATGTTGTTCAAAATGGTAACATGGCCCTCTATCAAGTGTATATATATCCGCTCCAAGCAAAATACCCTAGTGGGCTCTCGGTTAGGCTAAGTGTGTATGTGTGTGCGGCCCAACCGGCCCGTGAGTGGTGTGATGTTTACTCGAGACCACATGGTCTCGAGTCGGGTCCTAGTTGTTTCGGTTCCTAGACATACTCGCATACATACGATCACAACATACACATAACATGACACATGATCATATGAGTTCACATAAATCATTCATTAATTCATCAAATCAGTTAGTCACTAATCGTTCAAGCATACAACGAAAGGTTCTAAATTTCGAGTTGTCACAAATTCCGTTTGAAATGACATTAAGCACATTTCAAGCGGAATTACCCTAAAATACTGTTTTCTCGATTTCCGTGCTCTAATCTATACATGACTCGATACAAGACAAAGTTAACAGACATCTAATGAACCAACAAAAGAAAAAAGTCAAGGATCCAGGATCCTGAAAAAGTTCGAGAAAGAGCTCCTGCTCCTCCAGCTGATGCCCAAATTATCAACTTTATCTCCGGTGGATCAGATATATGTGGAACTTCATTTTCAGCAGCCAAAAGGCATGCTAAGGAGACATAGATGGAAAATGGATATAGACCTATTCGAACCTCAATCCTTACACAGGAGAAAGTCATATCCTTTGATGAGGATGATCGTGTGGATATATAGGATCCTCATCACGATGGTCTTGTTATTACTTTGTTTATATCTAACCATTTTGTTCGCAGGATTCTCATAGATGGAGGAAGCTCAGTGAACATTATTCAGCTTGATGTCCTCAAAAAGATGAACATTCCTGAATCAGAAATTATACCAAGATCGTCGGTTCTTGTAGGATTCAGTGGAGAAATCAACATTGGGAGACATCAAACTTCCAATCTACATAGAGGGAGTTAATTCTTTTCAAAAATTTTGTGTTATAGATTGCTTATCCTGTTGCAATGTTTTCCTTGGCAAGCCATGGATACACGACGTGAAGGCAGTTCCATCAACATATCATCAATGTGTCAAACTCCCTACTCCATTGGGAGTGGTGAAGATTGAAAGCGACCAACAAGAGGCTAAAATTGTTATACTTCATTAATGAAGCCAGCCTCAAGACCTAGGGAGCAATAGCAATTAAAGTATCCTCCAAGAGAAGTCCTGGAGGCAAGAGAACAAGATGTGAAGGATATCCTGCTGGATCCTCAGGATCCTGAATCCAAAATTTTTATAGGATCCGGGATCCTCAATGACATTGAGCAGGATCTAGTATCCTTTCTAAAGAGGAGAAAAGCTACCTTTGCCTGGAAACATGAGGACATGACATGTATTTCTAAAGATGTTATTACTCATAAACTTGGCATTGACAGGTCATTCAAGCCCATACATCAAAAAAGGAGAAAGTTTGCACCTGAAAGGAATGCCATTATCCAGAAAGAGGTAGATAAACTGCTCAGAGCAGGTATGATTAGAGAGGTTAAGTATCCAAGATGGTTAGCCAATGTGGTTGTTGTTCAAAAGAAAAATGGAAAGTGGAGGGTATGTGTCGATTTCACTAATTTAAATAAGGCATGTCCCAAGGATCCTTTCCCATTACCCCACATTGACTCCATGGTGGATGCTACAGCAGGTCATGAGTTGTTAACTTTTATGGATGCTTCATCTGGATTCCAACAAATTCAGATGGAACCATCTGATCAAGAGGATACAGCCTTTATGACCCCTACTGGTATCTATTGCTATATTACTATGCCATTTGGACTAAGAAATGCAGGTGCTACATACCAAAGGCTAGTAAATATGATGTTCAAAGAACAAATTGGACACACAATGGAAGTCTATATAGATGACATGGTGGTTAAGTCCAAGAAAGCTGAGGTTAGGCCATAGTTATGTGTTTAGCCGAGTAGGATTTGCAATTCAAAAGGGGGTGGCGGTGCAGCTTGTTGCCCGTCTACCAACCCATGATTTGTAATTTGCTCTAACCTTCTAATAAATAATTAAACTAAAAATATGAAATTGAATCCTTCCAAGTGCCACTTTGGTGTGAAAGCTGGCAAGTTTCTAGGGTATATGGTGACAAAAAGAGGCATAGAGGCAAGTCCAGAGCAAATCAACGCAATTGTGAACATCAAGTCTCCTGCCAATGCTAAGGATGTTCAAAGATTGACAGGGAGGATCGCAGCCTTGAACAGGTTCATCTAAAAATCATCAGAGAAATGCAAAGAATTCTATGACATTTTGAGAAAAAAACAATAAATTTGAATGGACTGACAAGCATGCGAATGCTCTCAAGGCCCTTAAGGATTACCTATCCTCAGCCCCAGCATTAATGAAACCAGAAAAAGGGGATATATTATCCTTATATTTGGCAGTATCTTCTAAGGCAGTAAGTGCAGTCCTTGTTAAGGATCATGAAGGTACACAACATCCTGTATATTATGTAAGTAAAAGTTTGCTTGATGCTGAATCTAGGTATTCTCATTTAGAAAAACTTATCCTTGCTTTAATTATGGCATCTACTAAACTACGCCATTATTTTGAAACTCATGCTATTGTTGTTAAAACTAACTTTCCAATTAAGAATGTTATCAGGAAACCTGATATGTCACGAAGACTGGCAAAGTGGGCTGTTAAGCTTAGTGCTTTTGATATCAGATATGAAGCAAGAACAGCCATCAAATTTCAAGCCTTAGCTGACTTTGTGGCTGATTTCAGTAGTGATCTACAAAAGGAAGCTGAATTGGAAGTTCAACAACTTGAAGAGACCAAGGATCCTTGGATACTCTTCATAGATGGAGCCTCTAATGTCAAAGGAACTGGACTAGGCATACTACTAAAATCGCCACAGGGGGACATAATACCCCACTCAATTGCTTATGAGTTTCAAACTACTAACAATGAGGTTGAGTATGAAGCCTTAATAGCTGGTTTTGCAAATTGTCAAGCACATGAGGATCAGGTATCTTGAGGTACATGTAGATTAATTATTAATTACTAATCAGTTTAATGGTTCTTATGATGTTAAAGGTGAAAGACTAATCAAATATCTAGAGATAGTCAAGAAATTGACAGACTCTTTTGCTTCTTTTAGTTTGACACAGGTACCTAGGGAAGAAAATACAGAAGCTGATGCATTAGCCAACCTTGGATCATCATTAAAGATTCCAGAGGATATTAAAATTCCCATCATCCACATCTTGGCTCCTACTATTGAGGATCACACAGCTATGGAAATAGTGGAGGATTCTGCAATCATACCTAGTGATGACTCACAATCAAATTCAGGATCATGGATCCTTCCAATCTTAAGATATATACAACATGGAGAGATCCCTACTGGAGAAAATCCTAGTGTTTTCAAAGTCAAGGTCTATATCTAAGATGCATCGAGGATCCTGAAATCCAAGAAGTCCTAAAGGATTTTCATGAAGGTGATTGAAGAAACCACACTGGGGCAGAGCACTGTTTTCAAGGATCCTTAGAACAGGATACTACTGGCCTACTATGAAGAAGGATGATGTGGATTATGCAAAGAAATGTGATGCTTGTCAAAGACATAGCAATATCCTTCATCAACCAGCAGAGCTTCTACATCCTATATCCTCTTCTTGGCCATTCATGAGATGGGGAATGGATATAGTTGGTAAACTCCCAAAAGCACTAGGAGGAAAAGTGTTTATGCTTGCCATGACTGATTACTTTTCCAAATGGATAGAAGCTGAAGCATTTGCTCAAGTCAGAGAAAAAGAAGTGATATCCTTTATTAAAAGAAACATTATTACCAGATTTGGTATTCCTTCTGAAATTGTTTGTGATAATGGATCCCAATTTATTGGGAGTAGAACTACTAACTTTTGTGACAGTTGGGGGATTAAGATGATAACATCAACACCAGTCCATCCACAAGCTAATGGTCAAGCAGAATCATCTAACAAGATCATCATCAACAACTTGAAGAATAAGCTTGGATCTAAGAAAGGGAAATGGGCAGAAGAGCTACCTTATGTGTTATGGGCTGATAGAACAACTCCCAAGAATGCCACTGGTTAGACTCCATTCTCCTTAGTGTTTGGAGCTGAATCAATGATCCCTAAAGAAATGGTGGTTCCTACTGCTAGAACAAGCATCCGTGATCTTAAAGGAAATGCTGAAAACTTGGTTCAAGACTTGGATACCATAGAAGAACTCAGGGATTTGGCAAGGATAAGATTGACTAGCTATCAACAAAGGATGGCTGGAGCTTATAACAAAAATGTCAGGATCAGAAAGTTTCAAGTTGGTGACATGGTGTTAAGGAAAACATTTCAAAATACCACAAATCCCACTGATGGCAAACTAGCACCAAAGTGGGAAGGCCCCTATCTTATTGAAGCTGGGGTAGGAAAGGGGGCATATCGATTATTAACAATGGAAGGTGATTTGCTACCAAGAGCTTGGAATGCTGTCCATTTGAAAAGATACTTCATGTTAGAAGGATCCAGGATCCTTAGTAATCCTTATATCCGGTATTCTTAAAGGATCCTTAGAGGATATATGATCCTCATTATGGTAATGATTTGATTCTAATTTACCTTATCCTTTAATTTATTTAATTACAAGGAGAAGGATCCAGGATCCTTTATCCTTTTTCACTAAAGTTCTGAGTTTTGCAGAAGTTCATGCATCCTTGACAAAGGATCAAGTATCCACAGAAGTCTCCTAAGTTTTATGGGTTTATCCCCAGTTTTTGGGCTTGTCCCCAGTTTAAGGTATCCACTACCTTCTACGAATCAGGTTCTAACACCTTCGCCAGTAGTGCACGATTATCCTGGTGCAGTTGAAGGCAATGGGACCAGTACCCGCTTTAGGGGCTGACAATTTCATTGTACTGGCTATATTCAGGATCCTAAGTATAATGGTAGACGTACCATACATCCGTTCCTAAGGTTTCTAACGTTTTCACGTTAGCTAAGGTTTTGGCATTTTCATGTCACTAAGTTTGGATAGTCGCCAGTTTGGGCCATACTCCAGTTTACACAAGATCCTTTGGGCTTGTCCCCAGACATTAACTTTTTCATTTACAAATTGGCTTAGTCCCAAGTCATCTCATATTTCAGGTTTCTAAAGCTAAGCAGTTAAGGATCCTGGATCTTAACTTTTTATCAGGTTTTATCTTTGGATGGTCACAATTGTAAGTGTTAAGGATATAGAATCCTAACTTGGATTCTCTGGTATGATCCTTGTTTACTTTTATTTTATTCTTGTTTTATCAATCATATCCTATTCTTTGACAACATGACATGTGATCCTAAAATAGTTACAACTTTTAAATATTCCGATTATAGGATATTTTATCCTTGATCATATCCTAAACTTTTTGACTTTTATGCTTTCACCAATAATTTGTAAATCTAAGAAGTTATGTAATAACAATTGACAAGTATGTACAAAACGAACAACACCAAGATAGCCAAAAGTTAAAGGTTTTATTTATTTATCCATAGTTAAAACCCTTTAAAGGTTGTCAAAAGTACCTACCCCTAGAATCTACCAGCAATACGTGGCCCGTCCGCTGGGGTAGGTAAAGGGTGTCCATATTAACAAAAGTCTGAGTGCAGGAAATAAAGATGGCAGGATAATAGTGGCTTCATCCCCCAAACAGAGGATCTCTCCACCAGCTATCATCCTACCTATTGTCCCAAGGATCCGTGATCCTTAAACCTAAATACTATTGTTCAAAGTACAGACCAGCATTGTTTAAAAACACCAACAAACAAAAACCATTAAACCATAAAAAATGTGCTCTGGCCGCGTCTAGATAAATCCATCATCGCCCATTGCTGCAGCTTACACCTTCGTTGCATCATCACCACCAGCTGCTCCTTCCACCGGATCCTTCAGCCCACTGCTACCAGCCTCAATTGCCAAGACCTCCTCAGCTTCCTCTTCGTCATCCAGCTCCGCCAGCTTCAGCTTCCAAGCCTCCTGATTCCAGGAAGGCCTGTCAAAAGAAGGATCCTCAGCCTCCTTTGCCATTTGAAGCTTGATCTTGAGCATGGCGATTGTAGCAGAAAGATTTTCCCATTCCATCACCTCCTCCTTCTCCTGCTGAGTTGTGATCTGGGTCAGGACCAACTTCTTCTTCGCCAGGTTAAGATCCTTCTCAAGGGAGGAGATCTTTTTTTCTTTGGCCAGGAACAACTGCTGGAAGTCAAGGTTCTTCTGTTCAGCCTCTGCCAGATTGTTATCAAGGAGCACTTGGATCTCAGCAAATTTCTGCATAAAAGAACCATAAGATCAGAATCCATTATCCTCAATAAGTGAAGATCAGATTTAAGGATCCAGGATCCTTACCTCAGAGACATACTCCTCGAACTGGTGTTGGATGAGAGGGAGGCCTTCAAGGGACTCGGAGGCTTTTCTTTTCTTGGCACCCTTGCCCTGTGTGCTCATGCCTTTAGGGTTGGGGATACTGGGACTGGCAGCAAGTTCCTTCTTGATGGACTTGGAAGAAGAAAATGCATCAAGATCACTGACACTGAATCTGGAAGCTGATTTTGAGGATTTTCCAGCGCCTACAAATGCAAAAGACAGATAAGTGTTCATATTTTACATTCATTTAAATATTTATTCATACATAAATTTGAATACTTACTTGACATTGTGAAGGAACCAGAGGATGCTTCTTGTGAATCCTTTGCTTTGATTTGAAAAGTCCTTACAGCAGGATCAAGGTTCCAGAAAGCAGCAACTCTTTCTTTTGTTGCAGGTGTTTCTTGAATATGAGAAAGCGAGATAGCTGCAAAAATAGAAAGAAGGATCAATTATCCTTAACAGAAAAAGAATCCTACTATGATCCTTGTCTAAGGATCCCATATCCTACCATGGGTGATCCACTTTTTAGGAAGGTTTTTCCCATCTGGGATCGAGTCCCTCCTCACAAAGAAGAAATGGCTCTTCCAGTGGGTATCATTTTTGGTGGTTTTAAGGATTGGATGAGGCTGACCAGGTTTATGCTTGAACAAGAAACGGTGTGAACCATGGCTAACAAGGTTGTATAACTGACTCAACTCAGACATTCCTATTTCTACACCTTCCTGCTCAATGATGTTCTCAAGGGTATAAAGAACTATCCACATCATTGGCATGGCTTGTATGTAGCACATGCCCGTGAGTGTGAAGAAGGAATGTGTAAAAGCAGGGAAAGGATAAGAAAACCCTATCAGAAAAGGGGTGGCCGGAAAAGTGACCCAAGTATCAGAAACACAGTCACTCTTCGTTGAAGAGTCAAAGGATCTGAAGACGGCTTCAGCCAGAAAGCAATGACGAATCCGATCAATCTCAGGATCGGTAAAACGACAGAGTTGATAACACCTTGGCTCTTCAAAGGACTATCCTTCTTAGGATCCTTGGCAGGTGAGGATCGCAGAACCATCTTAGCCATGGATGCTCGGAGAAAAGAGGACCGGGATAGAAGAATTTAGAGAGAAGGAAAGAGAGAATACCTGTTTGATCTCCGGATGAAGATTTAAAGGAGTGAAATGCTCTAATTTAAATGCATCTTCATCCTTATCTCTAACTCTGAATTTATAATGATGATTATGCAGGAAGTCTTGTCGCTGATGTCACGTCCACAACGGCTAGTCCGATTACAACGGCTATATTTACGTTAACCAATTCGTTTGAGATAAGGCAGAAAATATGACTCATTTAGCTATATTTAATTCCTCATATTTTGGGGGCAATTGTTAGGGATGGATTTTCACATCTTATGGATAACGGATCCTCAAGTGCAGCCAGGATCACGGATCCCCAGTTCAGTTTGAATTAAGGATCCTCAGAAGACGTTGCAGGAATAAGGATCTAGGATCCTCATTATTATCCTTATACTAACAATTGTTTCCATTATGTTTGAACTTGTTTTGTAGGAGTATACGAGTGGGACTTGGTATAACCGAGATTCTAGGGGAATATGTTTCATTATTCTGCACGTGCATGGCCTTTGTGACCGTTATGGAGGTCGTGGGAAGCTAGCATCTTTTGCGGATTGTTAGTTAGCTAGTTTATTTCTATTTTTATAAGGGGATAACAAGCTGGATAAGAGAGAACAATAGAAAAAACACACACACTGCTCGAGAACTCTCTGCAACTCATTGGCAATTACACACTTATTGCACTCTAGTGATCTTTGTAACAAGCTTGTTATCATCCCGACTTGTAAACATTGTTTGTTGAATATAGTTGGTGATCGCTAGTTTCCATCACCCGAGTATTTTTGTGCCGGAGATCATTCATTGATGAAGGGCTTTTTCCTCGTACAAATCCTTGTGTCATTTGTTCATTTCATTCATTCAATTGTTCATATAATCAAGCATCACACCTCACAAAATCGGATTTGGTTACATTATCCGTGTGTGATTTTTGCCAAAACAATTATTATTATTATTATTATTATTATTATTATTATTATTATTATTATTATTATTATTTAAAGTTGCCATGAATAGTGATTCAACATTTTTAGGTATTTATAAAAAAAGTTATTTAAAACAATATATTAATACATAAATAGTGATTCAAAACTTCTAAGTATTTATTAAATATTATTATTTAAAATACTATGTATATGTTTTTACAAGGTTAGTAAACGATGATTGCTTCCAATTGGTTGATTGACATTATTAGTATTCCAGAAAGTCCTCATGAATAGTATCTGATATTTTAGGTGATTACTTCTGATTGGTTGATTGGACATTTTTATTTTATACATATGAATTGAAAGTCCTCATGAATACTAACTAATATTTTAGAAGTTTCTAATATTTTAAATTTCATTTATTTTTAAATTTATTTACATATGAATTGAAATTCTTTACATATTAATTGGAAGTCCTCATAAATAGTATCTAATATCGTAGAAGTTTCTAATATTTTTAAGTTTCATTTATTTTTAAATTCTATTTTCAACATTTACTTATTTTTTATAATATATTTTATCATCATTCAATTTATTTATTTTTTCTAAAAATATGTGTTCATTAACTTTTCAAAAGATTTAAATCCGCATTTATGTTTTCTTTTCAACGTTGCGATATAAAATTAAGTGAAAATGGATACTGTATCGTTGTCATACCTAACCGAACCGAAACCGACAATGAATGGTTATTTATGATTTTTAAGTATTTATTTTTCATTTATACATGTCACACATGGATTTCCCAGTGGACCTGGACCTTGGGATTTATGCGTGACGATTGATATCAGTTATCACATTTGGCTGCGGAAGATTGAATTAAAGTAAATAAATAAAGTAAAAGCTTGAAATTAATAATTAAATTTATACAAGTTGTTCATATAGAAATATCCACAGGCGGACCAAATATAATAAAAGGAGACTTGAGACTAATAGGTCTTTTGTGGAATAGCAAATTCCAAATCGCCTAGACCGAGCAGCTCCAGCCTATTCCGTACTTGCTAATAACTTGCGCTTAGTCTTTTGAAAATACGTCAGCTTTCGCTGGTAAATACAATTAACCGACTATTTTGAAAAATTCTTTTCAAAATATATTTGATACCATTTGGTATATCATTTTTAAATCACTTGGGATAAACTATATCTCTTGTTACCAGTTTTACATGCTTATCAATACATATAGGGACCAAAGATGAAAACCGATACATGATTAATCGACAAGCCACAATTTCAATATTATATATATATATATACATAAATATATATATATATATGTATATATATATATATATACATATATATAATGGCATTAGCGCATGTCAGGTGTATGCCTACACCCCGCGCTTAGGTCGTGGCCACTTGCAATTAAGTGAGCCGATGATATACATGAGACGATCGTATTAACCCCCAATGTTTAAGTCATCAAGCAAAACGGATTAAACGGTTTATTTAAATTTTAAGCATCATTCGCCCATAGTTTAATACCCGACTAAGCGGCTAGTTATATATTAATATGAACTTGTGATGAATAGTAAATTAAAGTTTTAACAATATTATATTTATTTTGATTTATTCTAATTTGAATTGTTTTTTTAATTGAAAAAAAGTAGTAATTTATTTATTTTTATCGTAAAGTGCCCATAAGAATATTAAAAAAACACATATTTTTTTGTATCATAAACTATACGAGTATTTGATATGTCACTAACCGAACCGATATCATAATATTATATTATATTTATTTTGATTTATTCTAATTTGATTTGTTTTTATAATTGAAAATGAATAGTAATTTATTTATTTTTATCGTAAAGTGCCCATAAGAATATTAAAAAAAACATATATTTTTTGTATCATAAACTATACAACTATTTGATATGTCACTAACCGAACCGATTTCAATAGAACAATATCGGCACTAACATCGGTAGTATTAGTACCAATATTCTTTTTATGGTTTTCAATTGATATAAAACATGTATCATTTTCAGTATATCGCGACTTATTTTTTGAGATTTCTCTTTCAGCTACTGTAGTGAATCTTGGTACTGGAACGAACTGAACCGATACCAATTGAGTTCCCACCGCATAGCGCGGGGGAAAACCACTAGTTATTATTATTATTATTATTATTATTACTACTATTATTATTATTTTTATTATTATTATTATTATTATTATTATTATTATTATTATTATTATTATTATTATTATTATTATTATACTACATATTAAAAATTGAAGGCTTTGAACAGTAATTTGAACAGTAACAGGGGTGTTTTGGGAATTTCGCCTGTAAAGAAGCAGCTCCACTCTTTACAGCTCCACACACAAATGACAAAACCACACACAGAAAACTTAAGAGAGACAAGGGGAATGAGGGACAAACCGTTTTAGAGTGAGGGAGAGAGAGAATCAGAGAAGAAGAAGAAGGCCGACCATGGTTTCCGACCGGCCGGGCATTTTTTTCTGGTTATAGTGGTTGCGGAGGTGGCGACGGTGACATTGAGGGTTCCGTCAGGCGCCGTCGGTGGCGGTGATCGATGATGTTTGTAATTAATGGTGATGATAGCGGTGGTTCCGAGTAAGGGATGTGGTGGTTCTCGACGGTGACTAGCGTCAGTGGTGGATGTAGTCGGAGACGATGACGATGACGATGGTTAGGGTTTAACATGTGTCGCTTGCAGTGTAGTAGAAAAGAACAGCGGCTGTGATCTGTTTATGAGTTCCGATGATGGTGGTTACAATGGTGACACTTTTCGTCGGAGATGATTGGAACAGATGGCGTCAACGTTAAGATGGTTCGGGTGTGGAAGATCCGTCAGTGGTGGATGTAGTCGGAGACGGTGACGATTGTTAGGGTTTAACATGTGTCGCTTGCAAGTGTAGTAGAAAAGAACTGGATTGGCTGATTTAATGACAGAAGTAGGATTTTGATGTCTGTGGTGATGAATGGAGTTGACAGAGACGGTGGAGGTGGGTAGAGAATTTCTATTTCGGCAAGGATTCTGATCAGATTCCTCTCAATCATCGGTAAGATCTAAACAATCTTTGAACAAGGTGTTGGACATTTTGGTTTTTGGGTTATTTTGTGTAAGGTTTTATTTGAAAACAAAACCGAAAGAATTTATCATGGTTTGCTTCGATACAAAAACATAATAGGAATTCGATTCGGCTTTTGGTTTTCAATCTAATAAACCTATTTGAATACTTTGAAACTTTAGATGACAAGTGGGTTGCCTGCTGATGA
Source organism: Helianthus tuberosus (assembly GCA_030545235.1). Lineage (NCBI taxonomy): Eukaryota > Viridiplantae > Streptophyta > Magnoliopsida > Asterales > Asteraceae > Helianthus > Helianthus tuberosus. The sequence continues at coordinate 205,542,217 of CM060400.1, forward strand.
ACAAATAAGTTTAGTGCTTTCTCTTGGACTTTTGGTCGTCCACAGTCGAGTGTCAACTGGTTAGTTTAAAGTGGGTCAACAACTGAACATAGGCCTTACTTAGGCTGTTGAGATATACATCGAATGGATCAGGACCTATTAAGCGAAATGGGTTGATGTAGTTTATTGGGCTAATATAAAAACGGGTTTGCTGCCTATTGAATTTTTTGTTAGTTTACATGGGTTAACAACCCAATTCAAAATTCTGTAGAACAGATTTTATTGTTCTGTTTATTTTTTTCCGGTTTCAGTGAGGTTCTATTTTTGGTTATTCAGTTTCAAATCGATTGGTGTAAATTTGTAATTATGTAGCGTTTTGTTTGTGGTTCGGGCCCCTCGGTTTGGGGCGGGTCGGTTTATTTTAATGAAATTTACCTTTCAAAAAAAAGTTTCAAATCGATTAACGAACACCTAAAAACAACGAAATTGAAGAAAAGAACTGTTAGTTATTTATAACTAAACAGTAAACGTCTTCATATTTAAAGTTTCAACTTTTTTATATCATTTTGTAGTTATTAGCCACCGTTGTTACAAGCATGCATTGATAGGTTTAGGGTTAACATGTATGTATACAGGTTACTCAAAATGTTGTTCCTTTTTGTTGAGCAGAAGATCAATGACAAGGTACACACTAATCAACAACATATGTAAGTATCACATGTAATAATGTAGTGAAGTGGGATGTGCTGAAGCACTAATTGTAGTGTATACATAAGAATCTGCACAACTATTTTTCAATTAACTATGGCAGTGAAATTTAGGCAGTGTAATGGAGCAACATGTATGCAGAAATCCATGCATGAAAGGATCAATTTTGCATTAACTGATTTGACGCAGTCAACCACACACCCTCTTTCGTTTGAACTGCACATTGCTCTACCACCTCCACGACATTTAATGTCATCTCTATCGTAAGTCCGTAACCTCATAAAAGCCATTTTTATGCCTATAATGTATGGAAAATCTCTCATGACCACTTTTCTTAATGCATAAATTATAACTGAGAAATACCTCAAATTTTGGTTGGATTCTGGTGGAAATATTTGTGTTGATGCACCATTCTTTTAACATGTGAATGACTTTTTTTAATATTGTGATGGCATGACAGGCTTTTTTTACATGTGTCAGCACCAAATCCCTACCAACACTTTTTATCTAGAGGACCCCTTTCTATTTGAACCACATTCTAATAATATATTTGCATATGTTACGTGTAGTTATATGTGTCAACATCCGTTGTATGTATTCTTGTAGAGAAGCTAGCTCAAGCTATAAGCCAGGCTTCATGAGCATTCTCAGTAGAGAAGCGAGGTCCCATCATTAGGTGGTTTAGTTGTTGAATTGTATTCATGTTACCTGTTCGAGTTTGATGTTATATGTTTAATAAATTGTCATTATTGAATTGTATCCATGTTACCTATTCGGGTAAATGCTATTGTGAAAACTGGCTATACCCGCCGCGAAGCGCGGGTGGTATCTACTAGTTATTATTATTATCAAATGATAACATATGTTTGCTACAGTATTTGGCGGTAGTTTTGTAATTTCAATATTCATTCAATTAACCATGCGGTTGTTATCCGACCCATTCGTTCTCTCCCTACCCTCCAGAGCAGGTTACCGACCAGACCACCACCGCCACTACCGACGCTCTTCCATCTGCTGGTGATCAACACTGATTGGCATCGCCGTTGCTACCGATCATCTTCCATCTGCTGCTGTTGATCATCGTTGATTGAAGCGGTCGGCCGATTCCAAACCAGGTTAGGGTAATGCTTTAATTGGATTTTTGCGGAGTTCTGTTCATCGATGTTCTCATGTAGCTGCTTATTAGCTGCTTTGAATCTTAGGTTTATTTTATTGATAAACTAATTTTGTTCATTGACTTTAAATTCACGTCATCTTTAATTTACGATTTAGTAAATTGCAAACCTAACTTGGTTTTACTTTTTTGGAGAATCCGGAACTTTGGTTATTGTTAGGTTACTTATAGGTGTTTCATTGTTCACGAATTTGACGCCAATCGGTTTTAACACCTTTGGGATGTCTTGGGTTAAGTCCCACAACGACGGGAATAAAAGAGATTTGCCATTAAAAAAGATTGCTATGTTTTTTTACCACTTGATTTACTTCAATTATAGATCCAATTTATGTATCAGACTTTATTTCCTCCTAAACTGAAGGTATAATACAAATCTGTGTTGTTTGAGGTTTAGAATTTAGGTTTTTTTTTCTATATAAATAATCTGCATCGAGGGAAATTGAACGCATTCTTTCCCGTATGAAGCTTTACTTTTACCCGTTCATGACCTAATTACTCATGAAAAGGGTTGTATAGAAAGCATTTAACCTGGTTCTCCACTCTATAAAAAAGTAGTGTAAAAAACAAAACCTTTAAAAGAACAGTTGTTCTTTAAAGTTGTATAGTGTTTAGCTAGAGTATTTTTTCAAGTTCAAGGACTGAAGTAAAATCAAATATCTGACTTGGGTTTCGACTTTCATGGATTTGTGTTGGGTATTGAAGATAAGACCCTTACAAGGCCACACGCATACATCAAGGAACTCTTTAATCGGTTTCGACTTTCATGGATTGAGGATTTGTGTGTGTTTTGAACTGATTTGACGGTCATTTGGGCGTATGTTCTATATGAATTTCTTTGCTTATGTTGTGGTTTTGGACATAAGAGGTTGAACATGATCTATATTGTTTGGTGATGTTGTCCGGATATATTTTTTTAAAAGATCGGATTCAGTATTTGGTCATCTTTATTTTCATTTTGTACAATTAAAATAACATCACTTTGCTGGCATGTATATTGCAGTAGAGTATAATAGAATGACAAGGCTGGTTGTGTGTATGTGTATTATATACCTGGCTGGTTATACGTTCAGCTTTTGAATTTCTATATTACCTTACAATACTTTACCTATAGATTATTTTTCTTTTCTCATTTTAAGTACTTTTGGTCGCTAAAATTAAGCTAACTAATTTCCATAACAATCTTAGATTACAAATGCACTTGACAAGGTATGTTTAACCTCTTTACTATTACTTTGGAGGACAAAACTTTCTTTGAAGTTTATATGGTGTAACATTAGGATTTTGGATTAATTTTGATCATAAAGCACTAAATTAGAGGAATCCTTTCATCTATTTACTACAACATCAATTGTTCTCTCTTTGCAAGGTTGCTTGCTTCTTAGCTGTGTGTCAACCCGTTAACCTTTCTTTTATCTCAATTGAGTTAAGTAACAAAAACATAGTATAAATATGTATAAAGTAACTAATAGATTTTATTTTTCGTTAAGGATATAACGTAACCAAACCAATCGTCGTCATCATAAGGAAGCATACTTTGCCCGCCGCAACGCGGCGAATAAATCCTAGTTTATATTAAAAGATAAGGATAGGGATAAAGATTAGTGATATTTATATATTAATTATTATTATTATTATAATAACTAAAATATAAAATAGGTACAATTTTAAGGTTGAATGAAAGAATGTCATGTAGAATTAATTGGAATCCTTTATTAAAATTTAGATTAGATTATATATGGGCTTATAAGTGTGAGTAATTGTGATTATTGAATGGTTGAATTTTGAGAGTTTTGAAATGTGAATTTGATAATGAAAGATTATATTTTAGTTTTAAAACTTCTAGAATGATTGAATCAAATAAAAGGATTGTGATTTCATAGAAACAAAAATAATTGAGATTTTTTTTTCTTAACATCTTGAACATGAGCAAAACTAACACAAAAGCAAATTTGACCAGGATCAAATACAACGATAGCATGTTAATAAAAAAATAAATGTGAAACACAACAACTTTGCTTCTGTCCCATTTGATTGGAAAAGATAAGTACAAACTAAATTAAAAAATAATGTAATATGAAAATAAGAGATAGAATAATCGATATTTTTTTTATAAAATAAGAGATAAGGTTAAACTAAATATAAAAGTGCCAATTTGGTAAATAATAATATTTCATATTTTTAAGTCAAGACCTTGGGTGGGAAAAGGCAATCTTAGAAGCTCTATAAATTAGACACGTGTCTCTAATATGTTCCTTTTATTATATGTACTAGGTTATAACCCCGTGTATTACAATGGTTGAATAAATGAATTTTACATACTAAATAATAAACCAATATATCTTTAAAAACCTCTTTTATTGCATGGGTTGAATAAATGTAATTTTATATATTAAATAATAAAAATTCTATCTATAAGAATCATATTGTACAAGTTGAATAAATCTAATTTTATATACCAAATAATAAAAAAGTTATATCTTTAAAACAACGTGTATTACACGGGTTGAATAAATGTAATATTGTTTACCAAATAATAAAAAAGTATATCTTTAAAAACCCTCGTGTATTACACGGCTTGAATAAATATGATTTTATATACGAAATAATAAGAAACTTATATTTAAAAAAAACTAATGGATATACTCGGTATGCGATAGATATTGTGATTCCGGAGATGCTTATTGAAAAGAAAATACAATGGTCAAACGTGTTATTCAAGAAGCAAATAAGTAGCCATTTGAGTGATAAAATATTAATTTTATTTAAAAAAAACTGTGATACATCTAATTTTATATATAAAGTAATATTGAAAGTTATATGCAATTTGTTTATATAGTGAAATATCTAACAGCCCAAAAAATCAGATTTAAACTCATTTTACATTTAATAATCTAATCAAGTAAAACGTGTAGATTTAATATAAACATATAAATTTATATTTCAAAACAGGAGCCTTTTAATGCAAAAAAACTTTTTCAAACCCCAGCATTTATGGGAAAACTATAAAATTAAATATCAAGAAACCCAAGGGACAAATTTTAAAACTTCAAAGAAAAAAACAGGTTATCATAATTACAATTAACCTCCTCATTTACCATATAGACGCGTTTTAAATACTATAAAAGACCGATGATTAGTTTTGATTCAAAACATCAACAACTTGTCTTACAAATCACTGTCTGTCAAAATCAAAACAAATCAAAATCAGAAAATCCAACAAAAATCTACATGGCAAACAGATGCTTCTACCATTGGTCAGACACCAGCGATGTTAAAACACAATTCTCGATGTGGTCACTCAAAGAAAAAAGATCAGACAAAGAACTAAACAGAAAAGTCAGCATAATCAATGACACTAATTACAACAAAACCTGGAACAGCATAGCATTGCTCGATGAAATCCTCCACTCTACTCCAACTGATTTGCAGAAGAATGCAGAAGAGTTTCTGTCACAACTACTAAAACAGGATCAGAAAATCTGCGACATGCTAACTGATCTGAAAAACAAAAGAGAGCATGAAATCACATGGAGAAATGCAAGAGTCTATGAAATCCTAGCAAATGTTAACTCTAGTGTGTAATAGTTTATGCATATTTCAGTAAATTTTTATTTTTCTATGTATGCTTATTTAATTTAATACTATTAGTATGCATATTAACATATTCTAAAATGTCACTGTTAATAAAAACTATCAGCATTATCAACACTTGTTTCTTGATAATCAAATTAAACTACAGTTAATAAAAATAAACCACAAACCTAAAATGCAAGTCTCCCATCAACAAAGGTAGTACATATAACTTTTCACAATGTTGCAACAATCTATACTTTCTATAAAAGAAGAAAATCTGACTGACATAAGAAAAGTTGAATTTTGATTTAACGATGTTGGAACAATGCAACTCTCCTATCAAAGAAGGTAGCACATGCAACTTTTCACGATGTTGCAACAATGATACTTCAACATCGATGTTGAAACGTTGATTTGTGAAGGGAAGCTTCATTGGAACGACGATGCTGGAACAATGATACTGGAACGATAATGTGTAAACAGAATCAACAAATGTTTGAACAAAGAACTGTAGTCGGAGATTAACCGACTGAATCATGAGAGCTATGCATTCGAGAGAGAGAGAGAGAGAGAGAGAGAGAGAGAAAGATATGCTCGCAGAAATGAGTGAGAGAAATAGAGTTGAAATTTAAATGTGGAGCAAGATTCATATATCTTATTTATAGGGTTCGAATATATGGTTTGAATTTTGAATATGGAGCTAGAATTTTGAATCTGGCCAGAGGTTTACTTTAGTTATAAAGAGCAGAGGTTTGAATGTAAACCGAAAAGCAGAGGTTTTAATTGTGAATAAAGTGTAGAAGTTTGACTTTTAAATGAAGGGTAGAGGTTTGATTGAATTTTAAAGTGATTTTAGATATTAGGCTTTATGATGCAATAATTACATAAGAAAAACATTGTTGGACAGCCTCTATGGCTGCCACATCAGTTTTTCTTATGTCATCGAGATTTCTCCTTTTATAGAAAGTATAGATAAATATATGTCATTTTTAATTATTTTACATGAATAATCTAAGTTAAGAATTTTTTAGCCAAATCAACTTATTGGTTTCCCAACTACAAAAGGTAATCCTAACACTTTTTTTCTAACTTATGTTGGAGAAATCATAAGTCAATAAGCACTATTGACAAAAAAAACACACACACACTTTTAGTGTTAAATAAGAAATCCCAAACACTCTCTTAGAATTGCTATGTTAAATTAATTATCCAAAAATATTAAATGTTAGCAATGACTATATTATGAAAAACGTTGTTTGTCTATGATCTTAGGCCTATAACTATATATATATATTAAAAATTAATGTGGATGAATAATAATTCGTTTTTATATTATTTCATTTATTTTTTCTCAAATAACTTAAATTGTATAATTTTTGAACACGTAACTATGTTTAATTATTTTTCCATTTATCACTGAATTTGATTTTTCTTCTTGTGTTCATATTCAGTGGCGGCTGTAAGGATTTGAATACCTTGTCCGAGCCGTTTAATAATATGTCCCTTAATCATTAACAAATTAAATAATGTAAACTATTTTTTTAAAAACGACGATTGAAGGTATAGCAATTAGCAAAATCATAGTATTCAAATGTGTGAAATTACATACCATAATAGGCTAATATCTAATCGATGATTCGTCATACTTTCTAACATTCTTAATAGCAAATTGTTGGAGCGACTCTTCGTTCTCGATAGCTATCACCGCCAACCTGCTAAGTCTTTCTTGGGATATTGTGGATCGTAAGTAAGATCTTGTCACACCCCCAAAATCCACAAGCGGAGTATCACCGCTTGGAGGAGTGACATGACCAGGATCAAGCCACCAATCATATTGAACAACTTAATTAAAGTAAACGTAAAAACCAAACATAATATAATTGGTGTCCAAAAGAAATAAACCAACTCCAAGTTAATAGCGAAAGCATAATAAAGTGTAAATAATCAAAACATAGTTTAGAAGTTCTAATGTTCAACACGGAACTCTACAGTCCGTGTGCCACAACGACCACGCCTCCTTGTGCAAGCTCCATAAATACCTAACGACCTGCAAGGCATGTAACAACGAGTCAACAACAAAGTTGAGCGAGTTCACAGTTGGTTGTTTAGTTTTAATGTTTGTTTCGAAAACCATAAGTTGTTTCGTAAACCACGAGTTAACCAGTGTCTTTGTTTCCCAAACCATATCCATAATCAGTGGGGGCTTCCCCATGTGAACCACTAGACCGTTACCATATCGACAACTGATGAAAGTAAGTTGTGCCCAAAGTCAATGTCTATCATCATTGACTGAGTGCCCAGATCCGTTAGTACACGCCCGTCCTACCGGCACGGTGTGAGGCTTGTCAACCCTAATAGCGCTATTAACTAATGACCCGCTCGCCATTGGCCCGACGATTAAGTCGATATAAAAATGAGGGACTTAATGATAGAGTTTTGTCTAGTAAGTTTAAGGTTGTTGTCCTACCCAAGGAGGACGAACGTACGTATTCTACCCAAGGAGAAAACGCAGTTTAATATTGGCATCCTACCCATGGAGGATGGAGGTACATATCCTACCCAAGGAGAATATGTAGGTTCCGTTTTAGTTCCCTAACCCATTCCCAACCACCGGGAATCCCATGCCTTATAAAGAGTGTGAACTCACCTCGGTTTGCTAAATTACTCGCTCACAATTATTTAGTCAAAGCCTACAGTATGCACGTATACACAATCAGTTTATGTTCATATGAATCACGTATTGTATAACATCACAAGGTGTTAAATCAATGATCACCAAATAGCACATAGCACTCATTCAAGTTCATACACACATGACTTATATTTAACAACACATAACTGTTCCTCAGTCTAACATAGTTATTCCATTAACATACTTAACTGAGTTACTATATTTATTTACCCCTTGACGAAACCCCCTATTTCGTCATGACTCCATATCGACGAAACCCCCAGGATTCGTCGTGAGCCCTTTCGGCGAAACTCCCAGGTTTCGTCGCCCTGCGTTTCGTCAACATGCATGAGTTTCGTCAAGATGAAGGTTTCGTCATATGCATATCAGTTACACTATTCCTCTAATAACTAATATCCGTAATTTCAGCAAACAGGTTTATCAGTAAAATCAAACATCATGTTTCCAGCAGTTACAATATTCTATGGTAGACCAAGTATCTATCATCATCTTGTCATTAACCCTAATCATCTTTCATAGACATTAAACATCTATCATCATAATAAGATTATCCATGCATCCCATTGTTACTTACACCCTAATCACATACAGCAAGTCTAGAGCATCATTGAATCGTTTGTGATTACGTAAATACCAAGATTGATCCAACTATTAACACAAAGATCACATCACAATGATCTATCATAAAACACAATCCATACACAATACTCATCTATACCCAAATCTAGTTTGTACCACAAATCATGAATCGACAGGTAATTCATATATATTGCATCAAGGATAAACAAAACTAACCAATACTTGCGTACACACGGAGATATGCCAAGACGATCGGGGAAAGAACTTCACGAAGGCTGTCGTAAGTTTAGAGAGAGGGAGAGAGGCTCTAGGGTTTCACAATGATACCATACGTAACCTACTTCGTTATATACGTAAGTTGTAAGATGTTGGGCCATTACTGGGCTCAAGGTATCCTGGGCCGGCGAAACCCTAGGTTTCGTCATGATGGCCATGGCGAAACTCCAGGTTTCGTCAAGTGAGAGGTATGGCGAAACCCCTGGGTTTCGTCGAGACGGGTTGTGGCGAAACCCTTGAGTTTCGTCGAGCTTACAAGAGGTGAAACCCAAGTGTCATTAAGTTACGGTTTTTAACTTTTAAACAGATCACAAGTTTATAACACTAACACATAAACACAATAGTCGTATAACATCTCAACATATAACAAACGTGCATGGTTACAAGGCAAACAAGTCGTGCAAACACAATAACTAAACAATTAACGTGTAGAGGAAAGACGTTGAAAACTCGAGTTGTCACAACATCCCCAACTTGAAAGAAATTTCGTCCCGAAATTTAGCACGTAGTCACTGAGGAAGCTAGTTAAGTTGCGTGGTTTTCCTGGTTTTCCTGGGGTGTCACATCATCCCCCCGTTGGTTTGGAATTTCGTCCCAAAATTCTGCTGTAGCTTCAGGCTCAGTAGTGGTTGTACTTTTCCCGAACAACTGGGGATACTTGAGTTTCATTTTGTCTTCTCGTTCCCAGGTGAACTCTGGGCCACGACGGGAGTTCCAACGAACTCGAACAAGAAGAATTCTGGTACGCTTGAGAATCTTCACATCTCGGTCAGTAATCTCTACTGGTTCCTCAACGAATCGCAACTGATCGTCGATGGTGAGCACCTTGAGAGGAACTATGAGGGTCTCATCTGACAGACACTTCTTCAGATTCGACACGTGAAAAACTTTGTGAACTCCGCTGAGTTCTTCAGGTAGATTCAGTTTGTAAGCCACTTTGCCAATTTTCTCAATGATTTCGAACGGTCCGACATAACGCGGATTGAGGTTACCCGTTTTCCCAAAACGAACTACACCCTTCCAGGGTGAGACTTTAAGTAGAACCCGGTCCCCGACCTGGAATTCTAGAGGTTTCCTACGCTTATCAGCGTAGCTTTTCTGACGGTCACGAGCTGCCGCCATTCGTTGTCGTATCTGGGAAATCTTCTCTGTTGTATCTACTACAAGTTCTGGGCCAATGATTTGGCTGTCACCAACCTCTGCCCAACAAAGAGGTGATCGGAACTTACGTCCGTACAATGCCTCAAACGGAGCAACTTGAATGCTGGAGTGGTAACCGTTGTTATACGAAAACTCCACCAAAGGGAGGTGTCTTTCCCAGCCGTTACCAAAATCGATAACACATGCTCGAAGCATGTCTTCAAGGGTTTGGATGGTGCATTCAGACTGCCCATCCGTTTGTTGATGATATGTTGTGCTCATGTCTAATCGAGAACCAAAGGACTTGTGCATTGCTTGCCATAATTCAGAGGTAAAACGTGCGTCACGATCAGATATGATGGAGGTTGGCACCCCGTGCCTTGAAACTACTTCCTTCAGGTAAACGTCTGCTAAAGTAGAGAACTTATCCATTTCTTTGATAGCCAAAAAGTGTGTAGACTTAGTCAATCGATCCACTATTACCCAGATGGTATCATTTCCGCGTTGAGATCTAGGCAGACCAGTAACGAAATCCATGGAAATTTGCTCCCATTTCCATGTCGGTATCTCTGGCTGTTGAAGTAGACCGGATGGTTTCTGGTATTCGATCTTGACTCTCGCACAAGTCAAACATTTGCTGACGTAGGTTGCTATGTTGGCTTTCATGCTAGGCCACCAGTACGTAGTTTTTAGGCCATGGTACATCTTATCCGAACCAGGATGTACTGAGTAACGAGACTTATGTGCTTCATCCATCACAAGTTCGCGTAAATTACCATAGAGTGGAACCCAGATGCGCCCTGTTACATAGTAGGCGCCGTCTTCCTTTTGTTCTAACTGTTTCCTCGATCCTCGTAGGGACTCCGCCCTGATGTTCTCTACTTTCAATGCTTCAACCTGAGCATCTCGTATCTGAGTAGGAAGACTAGATTGGATGGTAAGTTGTAACGCTCGCACGCGCTTAGGTTTTGACTCCTTTCGGCTGAGGGCGTCGGCCACAACATTGGCTTTTCCCGGATGATACTTGATCGCGCATTCGTAGTCATTCAAGAGTTCGACCCATCGTCGTTGCCGCATGTTCAACTCCTTCTGTTCGAAGATATGCTGGAGACTCCTGTGATCGGTGTAGATGGTGCACTTGGTACAGTACAGGTAATGTCTCCATATCTTGAGAGCATATACCACTGCTCCCAACTCCAAGTCGTGAGTAGTGTAGTTCCTTTCGTGGACTTTAAGTTGGTGTGATGCGTAAGCAATGACCTTGTCACGTTGCATCAACACACAACCAAATCCCTGGATGGACGCGTCGCAATAAACCACAAAATCGTCTGTACCTTCAGGCAATGAGAGAATAGGTGCGCTACAAAGTCTATTCTTTAAGTGCTGAAACGCAGATTCCTTTGCATCACCCCAACGATAGGTGACACCCTTCTGAGTTAGTGAAGTGAGAGGTTGCGCAATCTTGGAGAAATCCTTAATAAACCTTCTGTAGTAGCCCGCCAAACCCAAGAATTGGCGGATTTCTGTTGGTGTACGGGGTGCAGGCCAGTTCTTGATCGAGTCTACCTTGGATGGATCAACATGAATCCCATCCCCGTTTACCACGTGACCTAGGAAATGGACTTCGCAAAGCCAGAAGTCGCATTTCGAAAACTTAGCATAAAGTTGTTCAGTTCGAAGAAGTTCCAAGATAAGTCGCAGGTGACACTCGTGTTCCTCCTGACTCTTAGAATAGATCAGGATGTCGTCGATGAAAACAATAACGAACTTATCTAGGTATGGTTTGCACACTCGGTTCATGAGATCCATGAAGACCGCATGTGCGTTTGGTATTCCAAAAGGCATAACCAGAAACTCATAATGCCCATAACGAGTTCTGAATGATGTCTTGGAGATATCCTCATCTCGAACCCTCAGCTGATGGTAGCCCGATCTCAGATCAATCTTTGAGTAGAAACTCGACCCTTGCAACTGGTCGAATAAATCATCAATACGCGGAAGAGGATAGCGGTTCTTCACGGTCACCTTGTTGAGTTCACGATAGTCAATACACATTCTGAAGGTACCGTCTTTCTTCTTTACAAACAAGACTGGAGCTCCCCAGGGCGAAGAACTAGGACGAATGAAACCCTTTTCCAAGAGTTCTTGTAGTTGCGCGGACAGTTCTTTTAGTTCTGATGGAGCCAGACGATAAGGTGCACGAGCTATTGGTGCTGCTCCAGGAGTTAGCTCGATTTGAAATTCGACCTGACGATGAGGCGGAAGACCAGGTAATTCCTTAGGGAATACCTCAGGAAAATCGCGTATAATAGGAATGTCTTCTATCTTCTTTTCTTTCGAGGATGTATCAGAAACGAGGGCTAGAATAGCTGTGTGGCCCTTTCGCAAACACTTCTGGGCCTTAAGGAAAGAGATGATGCCCACAACAGCACCACTCTTGTCACCATGAATCATGAGAGGTTCTTCACCAGAACGAGGAATACGGACGATCTTCTCCTTGTAAAGAATTTCCACTTGATGTTGAGATAACCAATCCATCCCAATGACGACGTCGAAACTACCAAGAACGATGGGGATAAGGTCGATAGAAAAAGTCTGACCGTCGAGTACAAGATTAAAACCCTTAACTACGTGTGTGGCTTCAAGGCTTTTACCATTGGCTAACTCTATAACATGCTTGGTGTTCAAAAGTGTTGGAGTGCGCTTAAGCATTTGACTAACTTTTAAGGACACATAACTAGTATCGGCACCCGAATCAAATAAAACAGTAACAAAGAAGTCATCCAGAAGAAACTTACCCATCACAACGTTGGGATCGTTCCTCGCGTCACCCTGACCCAGCACGAAAGCACATCCCCTGGCACCATTGCCATCATTGTTACCCCCGTTATTGTTCCCGTTTCCCTGATTATTGTTGTTGTTCTGATTCTGGTTCAACTGGGGGCAGTTTCTCTTGAAGTGGCCTTCAGCACCACACTGAAAACATCCCCTGTTACCCTGCTGTTGCTGCTGCTGATTCTGTGGAGCTGATGGCTGTTGTTGACGATTCTGATTTGCCGGTCGTGTGCTCCTGCAATCCTTGGCTTCATGACCAAGCTTGTTACACCTCTGACAAGGACCCTTGTTGCACGGCCCACAATGGTGCATGTTGCATCGGTTGCACTTGGGGTGATTCCCTCTGTATCCACCCTGCCCCTGACTACCCGAAGATTGCTGACCAGGGCTCTTGTAGTCATCAGTCCTTCGCTGTTGAGACTGAGACTGAGCTGAAGTTGAACCCTTGCGGGAGGCTCCATCCCATTTACGCTTGTTGTCGCTGGGGGCGTCAGAAGTAGTAGTAACACCAATACGCTTCGGCAGCTTGTTTTGCTCAACCGCCTGATTAGTGAGATGATGAGCCAAATGAATAACTTCCTGGATGGTGGCGAGGTTAGCTGCGGTCACATGACTCTGAATCTTCGGCACTAAACCCTTAAGGTACAGCTCGATACGCTTGATGGGAGGGTCCACCATAGTTGGACATAACTCGGCCAATTCATTTGACCTCTTCGTATAAGCTTCGATTTCCGACCCTGTCATCTTCAAGTTATAGAACTCCACCTCTAGCTTGTGGATGTCGTCACGATTGCAATACTCCTGTTTGATCAGATCCTTGAAGTCGTTCCATGGGGTGGCATTAGCAGCCGCCAACCCTAGCATTTGGACCTGACCGCTCCACCCCTTCAAGAGTACCAGTGGCATACTTCACCCTCCTAGCTACAGGGCATTCACACATCTCAAAAACAGATTCGAGCTTCTCGAACCAATGGAGGAGACCTACAGCTCCTTCAGTACCACTGAAGGTACTAGGCCTACAGTCCATGAAGGTCTTGAACGTACATGCGGGACCTGTTATGCGAGAAAAACAGACAAGTTTAAGCACGAGAGTAGGATCACGAGAGTAGGATCTAAACGTCCTAGAGTAAGTTGTCATGGCAGGTTATACCTCCTGCCTGAGCTGCTGCGAGTGCCTCAGCAACTCGTGCATTGATGAGAGTCGTCAGCTGGGCTTGAGTCATGTTGATACCACCACGTCCTCCGCGTCCGTTCATGATCTTCACAATGAAGCGAACATAAGTGAGAAATGTGTGGTGAAAGTGTGTGAGTGTGGGATGACAGAAGAGAGTAAGCACACGAGGTTTCAATCAACAATTGCTATATTAACTAATCATGCAATGTACTATGCAAACTAATAGACAGGCAATGTAAGCATAAACTATATCACCTATAGTGTTGAGTCTTGAACGTGGAGCGAAGCGTCATTGTGGATCGTTGAGCACTGTACAGGTTATAGTCTGGTTTTGTCAAAAAGATTTTCTCTTTTTAAAACCGAGTTCACTATAACCAATGGCTCTGATACCAATCTGTCACATCCCCAAAATCCACAAGCGGAGTATCACCGCTTAGAGGCGTGACATGACCAGGATCAAGCCACCAATCATATTGAACAACTTAATTAAAGTAAACGTAAAAACCAAACATAATATAATTGGTGTCCAAAAGAAATAAACAAACTCCAAGTTAACAGCGGAAGCATAATAAAGTGTAAATAATCAAAACATAGTTTAGAAGTTCTAATGTTCAACACGGAACTCTACAGTCCGTGTCCCACAACGACCACGCCTCCTTGTGCAAGCTCCATAAATACCTAACGACCTGCAAGGCATGTAACAACGAGTCAACAACAAAGTTGAGCGAGTTCACAGTTGGTTGTTTAGTTTTAATGTTTGTTTCGAAAACCATAAGTTGTTTCGTAAACCATGAGTTAACCAGTGTCTTTGTTTCCCAAACCATATCCATAATCAGTGGGGGCTTCCCCATGTGAACCACTAGACCGTTACCATATCGACAACTGATGAAAGTAAGTTGTGCCCTAAGTCAATGTCTATCATCATTGACTGAGTGCCCAGATCCATTAGTACACGCCCGTCCTACCGGCACAGTGTGAGGCTTGTCAACCTTAATAGCGCTATTAACTAATGACCCGCTCGCCATTGGCCCGGCGATTAAGTCGATATAAAAATGAGGGACTTAATGATAGAGTTCTGTCTAGTAAGTTTAAGGTTGTTGTCCTACCCAAGGAGGACGAACGTACGTATTCTACCCAAGGAGAAAACGCAGTTTAATATTGGCATCCTACCCATGGAGGATGGAGGTACATATCCTACCCAAGGAGAATATGTAGGTTCCGTTTTAGTTCCCTAACCCATTCCCAACCACCGGGAATCCCATGCCTTATAAAGAGTGTGAACTCACCTCGGTTTGCTAAATTACTCGCATACAAATATTCAGTCAAATCCTATAGTATGCACGTATACACAATCAGTTTATGTTCATATGAATCACGTATAGTCTAACATCACAAGGTGTTAAATCAATGATCACCAAATAGCACATAACACTCATTCAAGTTCATACACACATGACTTATATTTAACAACACATAACTGTTCCTCAGTCTAACATAGTTATTCCATTAACATACTTAACTGAGTTACTGTGTTTTTTTACCCCTTGACGAAACCCCCCCTGTTTCGTCATGACTCCATATCGACGAAACCCCCAGGTTTCGTCGTGAGCCCTTTCGGCGAAACTCCCAGGTTTCGTCGCCCTGCGTTTCGTCAACATGCATGAGTTTCGTCAAGATGAAGGTTTCGTCATATGCATATCAGTTACACTATTCCTCTAATAACTAATATCCGTAATTTCAGCAAACAGGTTTATCAGTAAAATCAAACATCATGTTTCCAGCAGTTACAATATTCTATGGTACACCAAGTATCAATCATCATCTTGTCATTAACCCTAATCATCTTTCATAGACATTAAACATCCATCATCATAATAAGATTATTCATACATCCCATTGTTACTTACACCCTAATCACATACAGCGAGTCTAGGGCATCATTGAATCGTTTGTGATTACGTAAATACCAAGATTGATCCAACTATTAACACAAAGATCACATCACAAAGATCCATCATAAAACACAATCCATACACAATACTCATCTATACCTAAATCTAGTTTGTACCACAAATCATGAATCGGCAGGTAATTCAAATATATTGCATCAAGGATAAACAAAACTAACCAATACTTTCGTACACACGGAGATATGCCAAGACGATCGGGTAAAGAACTTCACGAAGGCTGTCGTAAGTTTAGAGAAAGGGAGAGAGGCTCTAGGGTTTCACAATGACACCATACGTAACCTACTTCGTTATATACGTAAGTTGTAAGATGTTGGGCCCTTACTGGGCTCGAGGTATCCTGGGCCGGCGAAACCCTAGGTTTCGTCGTGATGGCCATGGCGAAACTCCAGGTTTCGTCAAGTGAGAGGTATGGCGAAACCCCTGGGTTTCGTCGAGACGGGTTGTGGCGAAACCCTTGAGTTTTGTCGAGCTTACACGAGGTGAAACCCAAGTGTCATTAAGTTAGGGTTTTTAACTTTTAAACAGATTACAAGTTTATAACACTAACACAAAAACACAATAGTCACATAAAAATGCCTGTGAGATACATATGTTTTATTGTAATTAGGATTCATGACTTATAAGTTTAGAAAAAAAGTTGTTTAACAAAAGTAGTCATGATCCTTGTAAAATGTTTTCTTTTATAAATCATACTAAAATTTATAAGAAATCGGATGATATGATATAAAATAATAATACATAGGAAATTAATTAATTAAGTAAAATGAGTTTGTATAAAATATATTGTTTGAAAAACAATATTTTGATAAAAAGGTTTATAGCATATATAAAAATATACTTTGGTTTTAAGAAAGTCGAATAAGTAATATATTAAAATATATTTCAGTTCCAATGACGTTAACCCAAGTGTACTAAATAACGCCACGGTATGTAATGTGATAAAAACACTTATATATAAGAAGTACCAGCGGCGTATCTACCATGTTTTCATCATATTACACCCGTCCCGTTATCTAAACACTAACCCAAAACCCAATTGTAAAACAAATAGTATATTAAATATACTTTAGTTGTTAAAATAATAATTTCCAGTAGTATATTAAAAGTATACTTTGGATTTATAAATAACATATTAAACTATGTTTTGATGATTAACAAAATATATGTTGGTTTTGTACATTATCACATATGAGAGCATATCAAATTATACTTTTCGGAGTATAACTAAATATACAAAAATAAAGTGATTTAAGAATTCATTCAGACCTAGTGTATCAAAATACACCTGTAAGACTATAGAAATACCACAAAGGCAATCCCTATTTGGATGGAGAAAAATAAATTGGTTTCAGACATTCCATGACAACAGGAATGGGGAGTCAAATCCTATAGCGCTATATCATACTACCAACCGGTCTGGTGAACATAAAATAAGTACTATCCAACAATTTAATTTTAAAATCTTTGGAAAAATTAGAGTTTAAACCATAAATAATCATTTAGTTTGTAAAAAGATAAGTACTAATATGTATAATCAATTATACTTTTGAAAACAAGAACATAACAAATAGGTACACATGCTTCACCCAAAAACATTTGAAAACAGTAAAAGAGGGGACTATGTACTCACTTGAGGGTGCTTAGAAGTCTTGAACAACTACCAAGCAAGCTAGAGGGAGCACGGAAATCGAACGGCACCTAATATAGGTAACTATATAAATAAACCGGGCCTAAATCGGAAGATCGGATAGGATGAGGTCTCGTAAACCAAATGAGTGTGGGATCTCATATGATATGGTTTAACAAGGCCTACATACTAAAAGGAAACCTAACCTAAGTGCTTACGACCCATTATGACCCGTTTAGGTAGCTTATGCTACTTTAACGCGTCGTTCGCGCAAAACGCGTTCGGACCGCCTAGCTAGTCCTATGACAAGTATTATATGCCTAAACATGTTTAATTATGTTGCATAATCAGTTAAGTGACAAAATTTTGGGTTACATATGCTTAAATATCAATTATGCATAAAAAGGGTATTTTGGTAATTTTCCTAAGGCATATAAACTACCTATCATATAACTAGCTAAACGACGTGACCATAAGGTATAACCTCGAAAGGTTATTCCCTATACAACTATGGTCACTAAACATGTTTGGTCGGATCCTAATGATCGACCAAACGGGTTTAGTTCGAAAGTCTAAGCGGTTGTTTAGACCTCTTGACTTACGACTCTACATAAGCACTAAACCTAAAGTGACGAGCTAAACATGCTAAAACACGTTTAGTTAAGTTAGAAAACAGGTTTGGTATCAAAACAAACGGTTTTGATGCCTAAAAGTAGTTTGGTTACAAAATACGCGAGAAAACGCATTTTGGCCGAAACTACGACTCCTCACTAAACCTAGATAACGTGGTAATCGGTAGGTATAGTCACTAGGGACTATAACCATCATGATTATTCTCACGTTATGAAGTTCAAACGAACTTCGCATTGACCATAAACTGGTCAATGCAGAAAGTCAAACGCAGTTTGACCTTCAGACTCGAAAAGCGATAAAAGAACGAAAGAATACTTACAAAGGGTCCCCGCAAGCTTTGATCCGATTTACCCTCAGGTATGAAGTGTATACTCCAACTTAGAGGGCCAAAATCAGATCAAAGTGTGGGTTTTGAAGTGAAATGGGATGGGGTATTTATAGATTTGGCACAACCGTTAAGATCGTTCATCGAATAACGTGCTTCGATCTAGGCCGTACACATGTGCCCATGGTTTTGTGTAACCACGAGAGCCCCTAGAATGGCCCATAGTACCAAAAATACCATTAAATACCAGCCCATGGTTTTGCAAAACCATGGGTTAAAACCATTAACACTTCAAAATTTGACTAGGTTCATTGAATCTGGTCAGAAATTTCAAAAATGGTCCATGCACTTGTAAAATTTGATTTTTTTTTGCACTTTTAAGCCCCGTTAACCCAATTTCAAGGCTCTAAAATAAATTTAAAGTATAGGGAACTTAAAATATCCTCAAAAACATCTCGGATGTCGGTTCGTTTGGTCGTACGGTTGCGTTGTTCGGTTAATTACGACGAAAATCGTAATGTACGCAAAAACGATCCAAATTACGCGACGAATGGAATTTTATCATGCCAATCACTAAATAAAATATTTTAATGATTACATAAATTTTTGGATGTCCGGATATATTCAGGACGTAAGATATGCGCGAAAATGCAAACTTATGCATTTTTGACGCTTTTAGTCTCTATTGATCAAGAAAGTTTATTTTTGCACACCAAACACCTCAAAGCCATTTTCTAAGCTATATAAAGGATATTTAGGGCATATTAACTTATGATCAAGTTCTGGAATGTTCGTTACTATACGAATCAGTATATTTTCGTAGTTTGACACAAATAGTCCCTACGATCGAACAAGCTTGATTTCAACACACCAAACCATCCAAAACTTATTTCTAAGTTATGTGAAGGTTATTTAAGGTATGTTAAGCCTATTTCACTATTCCGGAGTGTTTGTTGCATTAAACTGGTTATATCTACGCATCAGTGCGCGTATAACCTTCCAGAAAGCGATTTAAAGCTTGAAATCGAACAAGAATTGATATGTGCAGGCGATACACATATCTATACAAATCCGAAGTATGAAATACAATATTTCATTGGTTTGGAATTTGTTTGATGGTTGAAGTGACACAGGTGTCACAGTCTCCCCTACTTTAGGAAATTTCGTCCCGAAATTTAATTTTAGAGGAAACTTGTGAGGACAGCTGTGACGGTTTCGCTTTCAAATAAATCCATTGAACCCTAAGTAAAACTCTGGGCCATGTTCTGATTTTTTTAGCGAAATTGTCAACCCTCAAAGTGAAGTCCTTGTAGTAGCAAAACATGGAGTTTCGGACTATGGACAGGAGAACGTTTCTCATGAAGACTTATCATAGGAAACTTGTGTGTGCTTAAATTCAGAATTGGGGAGTGTAAGATAAAATGACATCGGTCAAGGTCCAGAACTTCTCCCGTATCATTGTTCTTCTCACTATAGGTCTTAACACATGACAAAACTTGCTGTGGTTTCTGTGCACTGAATTCCATAATTATGTATGCATCCATAATTACGTAATTCCTTGCAAAGTCCGCACGGTTCATTTCGTAATGCGTAGGGGAAAAATCAATTGAATAAACATGAAATGACTTGATTAGACCACCAAAGGATCTTTTTAACTAGATCAACGAACGATCTTTTTAACTAGATCAACACATGATCTTCTTAATTAGACCGTTGTATAATCTTTTTAAATAGACCACTTAAAGAGATCTTTTCAATTATATCATCACATGATAATCCTAACCAGATTTTTAAATCAATCTGTTTAACTAGACCACTCAAGGGGTCCAATTATAGAATAGTACTTTATAATCCAAGGGACTTAACTACAACATAGAAGTCCATTAAGGATTTAAGATAGTACATTTAGATATCCCACTATGAATCCCCCATATGAGATATGGAAGATTCTATGAGGATTTGGATAATGAAAATTCAGATTACACAAAAACACAGAACATAAGAGGAATCAAATAAGCACATATAATCACATAATTAGTCAACTTGATCTTTAATTTGTTATCTTTGGGCACGGATATTTAGAGCACACCAGGAATCCAATCCGTGGATTTCATTTGGCACTTTAATCATTTTCAAGAATCTATCTATGGAGATAGAAAGATCTTCAATAGGAGTTTGGCTTTGTTTCTTAAAAGAAACGAGCGTTTAAGGTTCTTGGGGAGATCACAAGTGATCATAAAAATGACAGAACCACAAGAGTAGTTTGTCTTTGTGTTGTTATCATAAGGTTGCATCAAACATTCGATGGCTTGTCTGACAGTAGTAGGGTTGCTGCCAGTGACAATATCCTGAACTAGGTCAGGAAGACCATCAATGTATTTCTCAATCGCCTTATCCACAGGTGTAACCATAGCAGGACATAGCAAGCTTAATTCTTCATAACGGTCAGTGTAGGCGCGATGCTCACCGCTGTCTTGCTTTAGGTCATCAAATTCCCTTTCTAAAGCTCTCAATTCATGACGGGGACAAAAATCCCTCATCATAAGAGCCCTAAGCTCAGCCTAAGTCTGTGCTAATGCAATCTCAGCACCACGGTCCCTCATAACTCCGTTCCACCATGTGAGAGCCCTCTTCTGAAACACACTGGATGAAAACTCGACTTTCAGATTTTCAGGACACTGAACGTGACGAAATGTACTCTCAATGCTCTCGAATCACTGTAGGAGCCCAGTTGCCCCTTCAGAACCACTAAACTTGAGTGGGTTAGATGAATTGAAGCTTTTGAAATTGCATGGAGCATTCTGGTTATTGTTGGCTTGATTCACTTGAGCAATAATATCAGGGAGTGCAGTAGCCATATGCCGTGCCATAATATGTGCCATTTCGGCATTTGGGAGCGGATTTTCGCGTCGAGGAGGCATTCTAAAAGGGGAAACAGGAAGGAAAACAAGTGAGAGGATTAGACAAAAAGAATGAGATGAAACAAAATTGATGAAAACAAAGATGGTGGTCATTTGTTTGTTACTACAAAGCAACAAACGACACACAATGATTAATCATAGTAAATGGGTCAAAAATAATGTATCGCGAAGACATGCTCGCCTATAAGTGGACACTCACCCCGAGAGTTCCCAGGTAAGAGTGACTGGTCCGATATTGCGGATTTGTACGAACACTCTAGCCTTAGACAGAAGACCCAGGGTACAAGCACCCACCCTTCCAGTTTGCACGTGTTCACATTATTTAGACCCAACTTTGACGAGATTTTGAAAACTTAGAGGGTTCAAAACCTTATAATCAATCATCCTAGAACAGATGATTAGTTTTCAAAGCGGGATTGAAATTTGTGTTCTTATTGAGGTTGTCACCTAAGGATAAGTGACGGTATTGTTTTAAAACTAAACACAAGATAACTTGTGTAAGGATCCTAGGAAGGTTATAGACTAGGTCAAAGCATTACTAATAACCTAATTCCCTATAACCATTGGCTCTGATACCAACTTTTCTGTCACACCCCGACCACGTAAAACAATAAAACGTGACGGAAACGTCGGGGAGTGTTGTAACAAAATCATTGTTTCACAACCATGGAATAAATAATTTCGTTTTATTGAATTAACGAACTCATTGTTTTATTACAAATCCTATAAATACAACTATTATCTTTCAAATTTTAAAGTCGCTAAGGCACGAGTCCATCCTATATATAGCATGCACCATCAATCATCACATAATAGCACCTGAAACATGTGTAAAAATAGGTACGTCAGCATAAAAATGCCTGTGAGATACATAGGTTTTATTGTAATTAGGATTCATGACTTATAAGTTTAGAAAAAAAGTTGTTTAACAAAAGTAGTCATGATCCTTGTAAAATGTTTTCTTTTATTAATCATACTAAAATTTATAAGAAATCGGATGATATGATATAAAATAATAATACATAGGAAATTAATTAATTAAGTAAAATGAGTTTGTATAAAATATATTGTTTGAAAAACAATATTTTGATAAAAAGGTTTATAGCATATATAAAAATATACTTTGGTTTTAAGAAAGTCGAATAAGTAATATATTAAAATATATTTCAGTTCCAATGACGTTAACCCAAGTGTACTAAATAACGCCACGGTATGTAATGTGATGAAAACACTTATATATAAGAAGTACCAGCGGCGTATCTACCATGTTTTCATCATATCACACCCGTCCCGTTATCTAAACACTAACCCAAAACCCAATTGTAAAACAAATAGTATATTAAATATACTTTAGTTGTTAAAATAATAATTTTCAGTAGTATATTAAAAGTATACTTTGGATTTATAAATAACATATTAAACTATGTTTTGATGATTAACAAAATATATGTTGGTTTTGTACATTATCACATATGAGAGCATATCAAATTATACTTTTGGGAGTATAACTAAATATACAAAAATAATGTGATTTAAGAATTCATTCAGACCTAGTGTATCAAAATACACCTGTGAGACTATAGAAATACCACAAAGGCAATCCCTATTTGGATGGAGAAAAATAAATTGGTTTCAGACATTCCATGACAACAGGAATGGGGTGTCAAATCATATAGCGCTATATCATACTACCAACCGGTCTGGTGAACATAAAATAAGTACTATCCAACAATTTAATTTTAAAATCTTTGGAAAAATTAGAGTTTAAACCATAAATAATCATTTAGTTTGTAAAAAGATAAGTACTAATATGTATAATCAATTATACTTTTGAAAACAAGAACATAACAAATAGGTACACATGCTTCACCCCAAAACATTTGAAAACAGTAAAAGAGGGGACTATGTACTCACTTGAGGGTGCTTAGAAGTCTTGAACAACTAACAAGCAAGCTAGAGGGAGCACGGAAATCGAACGGCACCTAATATAGGTAACTATATAAATAAACCGGGCCTAAATCGGAAGATCGGATAGGATGAGGTCTCGTAAACCAAATGAGTGTGGGATCTCATATAATATGGTTTAACAAGGCCTACATACTAAAAGGAAACCTAACCTAAGTGCTTACGAACCATTATGACCCTTTTAGATAGCTTATGCTACTTTAACGCGTCGTTCGCGCAAAAGGCGTTCGGACCGCCTAACTAGTCCTATGACAAGTATTATATGCCTAAACATGTTTAATTATGTTGCATAATCAGTTAAGTTACAAAATTTTGGGTTACATATGCTTAAATATCAATTATGCATAAAAAAGGTATTTTGGTAATTTTCCTAAGGCATATAAACTACCTATCATATAACTAGCTAAACAACGTGACCATAAGGTATAACCTCAGAAGGTTATTCCCTATACAACTATGGTCACTAAACATGTTTGGTCGGATCCTAATGATCGACCAAACGGGTCTAGTTCGAAAGTCTAAGCGGTTGTTTAGACCGCTTGACTTACGACACTACATAAGCACTAAACCTAAAGTGACGAGCTAAACATGCTAAAACATGTTTAGTTAAGTTAGAAAACAGGTTTAGTATCAAAACAAATGGTTTTGATACCTAAAAGTAGTTTGGTTACAAAATAAGCGAGAATACGCATTTTGGCCGAAACTACGACTCGTCACTAAACCTAGATAACGTGGTAATCAGTAGGTATAGTCACTAGGGACTATAACCATCGTGATTACGCTCACGTTATGAAGTTCAAAAGAACTTCGCATTGACTATAAACTGGTCAATGCAGAATGTCAAACGCAGTTTGACTTTCAGACTCGAAAAGCGATAAAAAAACGAAAGAATACTTAGAAAGGGTCCCCGCAAGCTTTGATCCGATTTACCCTCAGGTATGAAGTGTATACTCCAACTTAGAGGGCCAAACTCAGATCAAAGTGTGGGTTTTGAAGTGAAATGGGATGGGGTATTTATAGATTTGGCACAACCGTTAAGATCGTTCATTGAATAACGTGCTTCGATCTAGGCTGTACACATGTGCCCATGGTTTTGTGAAACCACGGGAGGCCCTAGAATGGCCCATAGTACCAAAAATACCATTAAATATCAGCCCATGGTTTTGCAAAACCATGGGTTAAAACCATTAACACTTCAAAATTTGACTAGGTTCATTGAATCTGGTCAGAAATTTCAAAAATGGTCCCTACACTTGTAAAATTTGATTTTTTTGCACTTTAAAGCCCCGTTAACCCAATTTCAAGGCTCTTGTTGGTGCACTACATCTGTCGACTTCGTCTTGTATCGAGTCTTAGTTTTAGATTGTTAGATCAGGGCACGTTTTACGAGAAAATAGGATAGCATATAGGTCTAAAATATCAGGTCCGCTTATGTGTCACTAGGATGTCTGCTTATGTGTCAGGTCCGCTTATATGGACATAGGAGGTCCGCTTATGTGTCAGGTCCGCTTATGTGTACATGTCCGTATGTGGGAACCTACCTACACTATAAATACCACATGAGCGAACTCATTTGTAACTTTCTAGAATTCCATTCCGAAGTGCTGCCGGTGTGAAGAACAAGCTGTAAACATTGTCAAATCAATAAAATCAGTAGATTAAGTGAATTGCAAGCTGTTTCTACCTTCGTTTCTTGTTATTCCGTACCTGAAACATAGTTGAACACCTCTGAACGACTCATTCGGGCCGAAACACGATCCTACAGCTCTAAAATAAAGTTAAAGTATAGGGAACTTAAAATATGCTCAAAAACATCTCGGATGTCGGTTCGTTTGGTCGTACGGTTGCGTTGTTCGGTTAATTACGACGGAAATCGTAATGAACGCAAAAACGATCCAAATTACGCGACGCATGGAATTTTATCATGCCAATCACTAAAATAAAATATTTTAATGATTACATAAATTTTTGGATGTCCGGATATATTCAGGACGTAAGATATGCGCGAAAATGCAAACTTATGCACTTTTGACGCTTTTAGTCTCTATTGATCAAGAAAGTTTATTTTTGCACACCAAACACCTCAAAGCCTATTTCTAAGCTATATAAAGGATATTTAGGTCATATTAACTGATTATCAAGTTCCAGAATGTTCGTTACTATACGAATCGGTATTGTTTCGCAGTTTGACACAATTAGTCCCTGCGATCGAACAAACTTGATTTCAACACACCAAACCATCCAAAACTTATTTCTAAGTTATGTGAAGGTTATTTAAGGTATGTTAAGCCTATTTCACTATTCCGGAGTGTTTTTTGCATTAAACTGGTTATATCTACGCATCAGTGCGCGTATAACCTTCCAGGTTTAAAGCTTGAAATCGAACAAGAATTGATACCTGCAGGCGATACACATATCTATACAAATCCCAAGTATGAAATACAATATTTCATTGGTTTGACATTTGTTTGATGGTTGAAGTGACACAGGTGTCACATTCGGGCAGATGAATCTTGTGGTAAACGATCCTTCTTCAATTGCCCGTTTGTTTCCGCTAACGATCATCTATTTCTCCCTCTAACATTTGTCTCAAAAGAACAGAGATGGTGAAAGGTCCAGACTCTCTATCCTGATATCAACAAGAAATCCAGAGGTAATTCATCAATTTTTCAGCCAATTTTTATATCGATTTACATGTGTGTTTGTTGATTTGCGAGGGAAGTAGGGTTAAAACCCTGGCAACAACGATGATTTCAGAGGTACTTCTTCTCTCGGTTTAATGTTCTTGAATCATGTTTCTGTTATTGATTTTGAATCGAATTTATTGGATATAATCTTTGATTATAATATCATGTTTGTAGCTGTGGTGCAATTGAAGTCATGGTTTCAACTTTTCTTTATTGGTTTCTTGTTGTTTTGCAATGAAATTCATTTTGATATAATATGGTTATTGTTGTTTAGATCTTTCAATTACGAGCTATCTATTTTGTTATGTATTAGTGTTGATAAATCTGATGCTGGAAAAACACACACCATCTTCAATTCAGGTTTTTTTCATCTTTTCTTTTTATACAAATTCTAAAGTTTATGGTATTTTAGTATAATATAATATCTAATCCACACATTAGATCAAGACTTAATAGTGCTTTATCGTTGCATCATGCAAATAATATTGCTTTGAGAGATGAAAGTCGGCTCATAAGAGTGAGTATAAAACATGTATCGACATCTTATATATCCATCGAAATCAGTTGTTTTCGAGTACAAATGGAGTTGGAGGAAGCGATTTGCTTCCAGTTTTGTCACTATTGTTATCAATCTCACTCTGAGTTTGGATCTGTGTTTAAAGTTGCTTTGTTGATTGTTGAGCTCTTGAAGAAATTCTATCGGTAAGTGTTGTCGATTTGGTTTCAATCGATATATCTTATATGATTGATTTTTCGAACTAGCAAGTGATTTGTTTGCTTGTTTGTTTTAGTAGTGACTTGTGTGATTAATTGCGTGTTTAACTTGAATCTAGCAGTTTTAGATGGGATATGTATGTGGTAGTGGTTTTTGTATGCTTGATTAGGTTACTAATTGCGATATGAACATTTATAGATACTGATTTTTGTTACTGGATTTTTTTATATAATTCAGAACCGAAAAAGTCAATTTCGTTAGCGCTTCAAGCTATGGCTAACGTTCAAAAGTGTGAAGGGTTGAATCATCGAGAAGAGCCTGTTAAAACTCAGTTTAACACCGAAAGAAATCCACAGAAGAATCCTGTTTCTTCGAATGTATTAAAGCAATAATCAGAAATAGAATAGCTTACTTGACCGAGGAAAGTCAACCCCGAAAGCTTCGAGTTCTAACGTTGGTCCACAAGCAAGAAAGCTGGTTTCGCAGAAACCGAGCCATAAAAAGGAACCTTATTCCACCCAGAAAAAACATTCCATTGAAGACACTAATCATAATACTAATACTAATATTGTTCGCGATAGAAGTTATAGAAGTAACAATAGTGATGTTGTTTCTTTCACTTTCACCGCTCCAACTGCACGCCCGATGATCTTTAATAACGGTTTTCTGCCCGATAATCAAAGTAAAAACGCACCTGATTCGACCAGTAATGATTCAAACTCATCTTCTTTGACATGTAATGTTATTGGAGCTGATGCTTTAATTGCTCTTTTGAAGCAAAAACTGAGGTAATTAACCGATAGTCCCGTTTCGGTTTTTCAAGATTCTTTGTTAGCAACGGAAACCAACATTGGAGAAGATTCGAGTAATGGGTTTTCTTCATACAAGTCGAATGATGATTCAAGTTACGGGTTTTATTAGAGTGATTGTTTAGAACTTATGAAGAAGCATCACAAGCTCGATCTGGTATGTTGTGGACACGATAATATAAGTGTTTTGCATACGATAATTGCGATTTATACGTGATTATATTTGACAAATTTTGATGTTTTTATAATCAGGATTTGAGTTACGGGTTTTCTGCCAATGATCATTCAGAACTTATGAACAAGAATCATAAGCTCAATTTGGTATGTTGTGAACAAAATATGTACATTACTTGTAGTTTATATAAATGATTAATAATTCGATATTTTGTGATGTTTCAGGGCCAAGATCTAATGAATACAGATGATTCAGGTTACGGGTTTTCTGTTAATGATCCTCGAGAACCGATGTTTCATGACTACGCGTATCGAAAATATCTCCTTGGTAACTTTAGAAGACAACCGAGTCTGGATTCGATGCTCGAACCATCTTTTAACACCGAAAGTTGTAACTCTTCAGACACTGCTGATACCTGCAAGAAAGATTCAGCTTCGGTTCTAGCCCGAGAGCAAACCGCTCCAAAATTTTCAACAACCCCAACCCCGATTGTGACAACTGTGTTCTGTAATCGTCGTATAATGTAAAACAAAGTCAATTATCAATAAAACAATGTGCTTTGGTGTTATTATATGTGTTTTTGTGTTATTGTGTGTGTATTTGTGTTTGATAATTTTACAATTTGATTCGATTCCAATTTCAAGCTTTAAATCGCTTTCTGGAAGGTTATACGCAAACTGGTGTGTAAACGCAGTCAGTATAACGCGAAAAACACTCTGGAATAGTGACATAGGCTTAATATACCTTAAATAACCTCCACATGACTTAGAAATAAGATTTGGATGGTTTGGTGTGTTGAAATCAAGTTTGATCGATCGCAGGGACTAATTGTGTCAAACTGCGAAACTATACCGATTTGTATAGAAATGAACATACCGGAACTTGATCATAAGTTATATATGCCCTAAATATCCTTTACATAGCTTAGAAATAGGCTTTGAGGTGTTCGGTATGCTAAAATAAACTTTATTGACCAACAGGGACTAAAAGCGTCAAAAAGTGCATAAGTTTGCATTTTCGCGCATATCTTACGTTCTGAATATATCCGGACATCCAAAAATTTATGTAATCATTAAAATATTTTATTTTAGTGATTGGCTTGATAAAATTCCATTCGTCGCTTAATTTGGATCGTTTTTGCGTCCGTTACGACTTCCGTCGTAATTAACCGAATAACGCAATCGTATGACCAAACGAACCGACATCCGAGATGTTTTTGAGCATGTTTTATGTTCCCTATACTTTAACTTCATTTTAGAGCCTTGAAATGAGGTTAACGGGGTTTAAACGCATCGAAAATGGCTTAAACGGGCTGCAGGGACCATTTCTGCCATTTTTGAAACATTTCTGGAACTGGCACCTCCTGGCGTTGCGCGAGCACCATCTGCCTATCCCGTGGCGCAACGCGAGCACCTCATCTGTGCAGAAACTCCATTTTTGCAACAGCAGGTCCATTTTCAGCACTTAACTTGAAGTTTAGGGGCTATTTTGTAACATTTTCAATACCGTTTGCTATTTTTGGGGCACCCCTAGTATCCCAAAACCATGGGCCATATGTGTATGGTCCAAATTGATGCTCGTTTATCGAGGAACGATCTTAACGGTTCTTGATTCTCTATAAATAGCAACACCCACTTCACTCTCAAACTCACACCTTGATTCAACTTCTGCTCTAAGTTAACACCTCATACCTGAGTAACTTTGAATCAAAACACCTTCTTGGTCCCTTTGTAAGTCCTCTTCTTACTTGTTCTTGTATTTCAAGCATGAAAGTCAAACAGAGTTTAACTTTCAGCTTTGACCAGTCAATGGTCAACACAAAGTTCATTTAAACTTTGCAACGTGAGCATAATCACGATGGTCATAGTCCCCCGTGACTATACCTACTGATTACCACGTTGACTAGGCGTAGTGACGAGTCGTAGTTTCGGCCAAAATGCGTATTTGTGCGTATTTTGTAACCAAACTACTCTTGGGTATCAAAACCTAATTTCTAACTTAACTAAACATGTTTTAACTAGTTTAGCTCGTCACTTTTAGTTTAGTGCTTGTGTAGAGTCGTAAGTCAAGCGGACTAAACACCCGCTTAGACTTTCGAAGTCGACCCGTTTGGTCGATCATTAGGATCCGACCAAACATGTTTAGTGACCATAGTTGCATAGGGAATAACCTTCCGAGGTTATACCTTATGGTCACTTAGGTTTAATTAGTTATATGATAGGTAGTTTATATGCCTTAGGTAAATGACCAAAATGCCCTTTTCATTCATAATTGGTAATTAAGCATATGTAACATAAACTTTTGTCACGAAACTGATTATGCAACATATTTAAATATGTTTAGGCATATAATACTTGTCATAGGACTAGTTAGACGTCTCGAACGAGCATTTGCGCGAACGACGCGTTAAAGTAGCATAAGCTACCTTAATGGGTCGCAATGGGTCAAAAGCACTTAGGCTAGGTTCCGATCTAGAATGTAGGCTTTGTTAAACCATATCACATGAGTTCCAACACTCATTTGGTTTACAATACCTCATTCTATCCGATCTTTCGATTGAGGTGTCAATTTATTTACTAGCGATTCGATTACTAGGTGATGCTTGATTTCTCTGGTTTACTTGAGTTTGTTGAAGTTCTATTGATTGAGGATACTTTGCACTTCATGTGAGTATATAGATCCCCTCTTTTTACATGTTTTGTGGTAACTATGTGAGTACATAGTTCCCCTATTTTACTGTTTTCAATTGTTTTGGGGTGATTCATATGTATCAAAACGATTTTCGATATTTTAACAATGGTTTCAAAAACGATTAAGATGGTTTATACTAAACTAATAACGATTTCAATAATGTGAACAAACTTGTTGGTTGTAGTTACATAACGAATGACATTCATTAGCATTGATCAAGTCGACCAGTATTAGGTTATGGTACCATAGGATCTGACAAATCCCGTTATCGTACTGCACCCATGGTTATGTGTGGGTTAGGTGGGTAATGACTGAATCTGATTGTTAACTTACCCTTTGGTGGTTTGTTAATGCGAAAAGCGAGATAGTCGAGTCACGAAGGTTTAGATGTTATTAGCGAGACGACCAAAAGTAGTTTTCACAATTAAAACGAGGATGATTTAAACGAGTTAACGATTTGGAAATGATTTGAACAAGATTAAACGAGCTGGATAAAGGATTGGTTTTTGGTTATGTGTTTAGATAACGGGGCGGGTGTAATGTGGTGAAAACATGGTAGATACGCCGTTGGTACTTCTTATATATAAGTGTTTTCAACATATTACATACCGTGGCGTTATTTAGTTCACTTGGGTAAACGATTTTGAAACGATGTCACATAACAATGTTTTTCGAAAGGATATAAACCATACGAGAATTATTAAACGAGTTAATATGAAATGTTTTACAATTTGGTTTACTAAAACAAATATTTTTGGGTTAAGAATCATGGCTACGAGGTTTTATAAATTATAACCCGCTTGATTTGAGTTGGCTAATTTCGTTGCAATATTATACTCTTTTCAAAACAAGGTTTTTAATAAGGTATTGCAACATGTAAACTAGCCATGAATCCGACACTCTTATAAAACCTATGTGCTCGCCAGCATTTCTTTGCTGACTTTGTTTTTACATATGTTTCAGGTGATGTTGCTTGATGTTGATTACTAGGATGCATGAGTCACATAGGATCTGAACGAGGCCTTAGTGACATAATAACAGTGATAGTCGATATGTAACTCGTTTGTTTTGTGTTAAAACAATGTAAATTACTTATCGAATAAATAAAACGAAACTCTTTTTACATCCATGGTTGTGAAACAATAATTCTGTTACAACACTCCCCGACGTTTCCACCACGATTTGTTGTTTTACGTGGTCGGGGTGTGACACCGATGGATGTCGATGCCGATCTACTAGACTCGGCTTCTTCCATCACAATGGTTACCAAATGGGAACCTGAGTACGTAACCGAAGTGCTTGCAAATATCGAAACAATGTTTGTCGACTTCACCATAGGCAAGACTCGAAAGATAGTGAACCCACATGTGTTTGACCGGTTAGAGTTCGGTAGACCCAATGAAGAACCGGCTAAGTTAAGACGAGAGCTTGTGTTCAATTGTGTGAGTGAGTGTATGGAGACGCGATGCAGGGTGTGGGCTAAAGGAATAGCAACGATTAGAAAACCGAAGCGGTTAGCTCAAGAAGTGTACCAAGAGATTGCAGGGTGGGAAGATATGAAAGATAGTATGGTTGATGAGCTTGTTGATAAGGATATGAGCGGTTGTAGTTACAAAAATATACAACTTCTATATGATTTTTTTCATCATTTTAAAGTTTAAGGTTTGAGTTATGTTTCCGCCTCATATTGTCGACTCCACTGCAACGCGCGGGTTTTCCACTAGTTATTATAATAGATAAAGATAACCAAACACTTTGTTTATATTCTTTAGATAAATATTATGAAATTTAAAGATATCCTAATTAATACAGAAAAAGATAGAAATAAAGCTATACTATTTAAAGTTTAAATTCGTAAATACATCTTTGGTAACATATAGTTACCTTCATAAATATATATATATATATATAAATATATATATATATATATATATATAACACCCCAAAAACGGGTTTGGTAATCAAACCACGTTAATATTAATGACGGGTAAAATACCGTTAGTGGTGAAAATTTACCTGGTAAATATTAGGATTTAAATAATTAAACCTAATATTAATTAAAAGGAGAATAATCATTTTGAGAAAACAAAGTAATAAAAGGCCCGAGTTAACGGGACTTAAAGTAAAAACGGGATGTGACTTCCCCGAACCCACCAAGTAACTAGGAATATCAACCTAGTTAATTAAGTGTTGTTAAATGCCAATGAAACTTGGTTAATAATACTTGTATAAATCTACAAAAGTTGAGGGACTAAAAGGGTAAAAGAGAAAAATGGTTAAATAAATAAAAATCAAAAACACCAAAAACACACACTTAAGTGTGTTCTGGTCGTGAGAATCACAGGAGCAAAAAGGGGCTCCTTCATGCTAACCCTAAATCACTCAAAATCAACCAAATTCAAGCAAGAAATCAAGAGCAAATCGAAACCAAGTTAAGATTAGTGATCACTCGGGTTAGAGGATCACAAGGTATGTCAAATTCCATCTTTTGGTGATGTTTTGAATTCATGGTGAATTATCATAAACGAAATTATTGCTTGAATGTTTGATGTAAGAGTGAAATTAGGATAAATCCATGTCTAGGAACAAACCCTAGTAAGGATTTGACGAATTAATGATGAAAAAAAATTGTGAAATATATAATTACCCATGCATGTCTCAAGTGGGTATTATAACTAGACGATGAGCACATGAAATTCAATGTTCAAATGGTATAAAACGGATGTTATGATGAAAGTCTTGATATTGTGCATGAATACTAGGCATAAGAGCTTGATTTTTCTGAATAAAACTTGGTTAAAAGTTAATTAGGAGCTAAATTGATGAAAGTATGAAAATCATGCCCACAAGGTGTTTGTTAGCTCCTAATTAACTTTTAACCAAGTTTTATTCACAAAAATCAAGCTCTTATGCCTAGTATTCATGCATAATATCAAGGCTTTCATCATAACATCCGTTTTATACCATTTGAACATTGAATTTCATGTGCTCATCGTCTAGTTATAATACCCACTTGAGACATGCATGGGTAATTATATATTTCACAATTTTTTTCATCATTAATTCATCAAATCCTTACTAGGGTTTGTTCCTAGACATGGATTTATCCTAATTTCACTCTTACATCAAACATTCAAGCAATAATTTCGTTTATGATAATTCACCATGAATTCAAAACATCACCAAAAGATGGAATTTGACATACCTTGTGATCCTCTAACCCGAGTGATCACTAATCTTAGCTTGGTTTCGATTTGCTCTTGATTTCTTGCTTGAATTTGGTTGATTTTGAGTGATTTAGGGTTAGCATGAAGGAGCCCCTTTTTGCTCCTGTGATTCTCACGACCAGAACACACTTAAGTGTGTGTTTTTGGTGTTTTTGATTTTTATTTATTAAACCATTTTTCTCTTTTACCCTTTTAGTCCCTCAACTTTTGTAGATTTATACAAGTATTATTAACCAAGTTTCATTGGCATTTAACAACACTTAATTAACTAGGTTGATATTCCTAGTTACTTGGTGGGTTCGGGGAAGTCACATCCCGTTTTTACTTTAAGTCCCGTTAACTCGGGCCTTTTATTACTTTGTTTTCTCAAAATGATTATTCTCCTTTTAATTAATATTAGGTTTAATTATTTAAATCCTAATATTTACCAGGTACATTTTCACCACTAACGGTATTTTACCCGTTATTAATATTAACGTGGTTTGATTACCAAACCCGTTTTTGGGGTGTTACATATATATATATATATATATATATATATATATATATATATATATATATATATATATATGAAGGTAACTATATGTTACCAAAGATGTATTTACGAATTTAAACTTTAAATAGTATAGCTTTATTTCTATCTTTTTCTGTATTAATTAGGATATCTTTAAATTTCATAATATTTATCTAAAGAATATAAACAAAGTGTTTGGTTATCTTTATCTATTATAATAACTAGTGGAAAACCCGCGCGTTGCAGCGGAGTCGACAATATGGGGCGGAAACATAACTCAAACCTTAAACTTTAAAATGATGAAAAAAATCATATAGAAGTTGTATATTTTTGTAACTACAACCGCTCATATCCTTATCAACGAGCTCATCAACCATACTATCTTTCATATCTTCCCACCCTGCAATCTCTCGGTACACTTCTTGAGTTAACCGCTCCGGTTTTCTAATCGTTGCTAATCCTTTAGCCCACACCCTGCATCGCGTCTCCAAACACTCACTCACGCAATTGAACACAAGCTCACGTCTTTACTTAGCCGGTTCTTCGTTGGGTCTACCGAACTCTAACCGGTCAAACACATGTGGGTTCACTATCTTTCGAGTCTTGCCTATGGTGAAGTCGACAAACATTGTTTCGATATTTGCAAGCACTTCGGTTACGTACTCAGGTTCCCATTTGGTAACCATTGTGATGGAAGAAGCCGAGTCTAGTAGATCGGCATCGACATCCATTGGGGTCGGGGTTGTTGAAAATTTTGGAGCGGTTAGCTCTCGGGCTAGAACTGAAGCTGAATCTTGCTTGTAGGTATCGGCAGTGTCTGAAGATTTACAGCTTTCGATGTTAAAATATGGTTCGAGCATCGAATCCGGGCTCGGTTTTTTGCTAAAGTTACCAAAGAGATATTTCTGATACGCGTAGTCATGAAACATCGGTTCTCGAGGATCATTAACAGAAAACCCGTAACCTGAATCATCTGTATTCATTAGATCTTGGCCCTAAAACATCACAAAATATCGAATTATTAATCATTTATGTAAACTACAAGTAATGTACATATTTTGTTCACAACATACCAAATTGAGCTTATGATTCTTGTTCATGAGTTCTGAATGATCATTGGAAGAAAACCCATAACTCAAATCCTGATTATAAAAACATCAAAAGTTGTCAAATATAATCACGTATAAACCGCAATAATAGTATGGGTGTTACAATATATATATATATATATATATATATATATATATATATATCTTTGTTAACATCTAGTTTTAAATTAATTTTATATTAAAAAGAAATAAATGAGAAATAATATAATTTAAACAGGAAAACTTCTTAAAGATTATATAGTACAGATATAGATATAGATATGTATGATTATAATCTATACTATATAATAAAAGAAACCAATAGGAGGACATATGTCATTCATTGAAGCTATCTATTTTTTTATAGATAATTAATATCAATTAAAAGATAATTATAAAATTAAATTTAATATAAATTTAAACAATTCATATAGGAGATAATATAATATTTTAAAATATTTATTAAATTTAATATAAATTTAAACAATTTATATAGGAGATAATATAATATTTTAAAATATTTATCAGATTTCAAAATTATTTATCCTGAAATTAACAAAAGATGTACGCTAAATATAAATTAATATAATGTAAATGATTTATTAATTTTATTGAATTAAAGTTGTTAAGAGTAGAACATATTTCAAAAATGTTTATAAGGGCTAAACAAAAAATATTAATCAATGTTTATTTGTTCTATACTTTTATTTTCGTGTTCAACTCTCAACTCAAATACGTTAATCACTATGTTTACGTGACATTTATAAGAACAATCATCGCAATCACCTCATCCATTGTATATCGGGTATATCTGTTAGTTTTTTTAAGATATAATTTTTTATTAGATTCATTAAACCCGTGTAATAAACAAAGTTTTTTAAAGATATAACATTTTTATTTTTTACTATACAAAATTACATTTATGCAACTCGAGTAATACACGGGGATTTTAAAAATATAACTTTTTATTATGTAATATATAAAATTAGATTTATTCAATCCATATAATACATAGGGTTTATAAAAATATAACTTTTTATTGTTTGGTATATAAAATTACATGTGCTCAACCCGTATAACACATGAGGTTCTTAAAAATGTAACTTTTTTTATTATTTAATATATAAAATTAAATTCACTCAACCCGTACAATACACGGGGTTCTTAAAGATATACCTTTTTTGTTATTTAATATATAAAATTACATTTATTCAACCCATGTAATAAACGAGATTTCTAAATATACATTGTTTTATTATTTGGTGTATAAAATTACATTTATTCAACTCGTGTAATAAATGAGATTTTTAAAGATATATTTTTTTATTTGGTATATAAAATTACATTTATTCGACCCGTGTAATACACGGGGTTGTAACCTAGTAATGTATATAAAGCAATTTGATTACAAAGATTACCTTAGATTTTGAAGCGAATAAAAACTTAACATATATATCTGCTAATAAAATAACATAATAATTTATAAATAAATAAAGATAAAGATGATGAGTTGGGCGTCAAAGTGATATATCCTAATATTCAAAGATTATATATGTATATGTATGGTGGGGTTAGTGTAAAAATGGGTGGTTTTGTGAGAAACGTAAGAAGTATTTTAAGCCCTTAGATCTTGTAGTTAATAGTTAAAATAAAAAAAGAGCTTAAAATGTAAATTATGTTCTTTTTTTTACTAATTTGGCTAGATTAGGGGTAATAGTGTCTTTTTATATTGTATTTTTAAATAAAGAAATTACCATCAACTTTAATGCACATGCAAGTTTCACCCATCTTTTTTTAACGTCAATAACTTTTATACGTAACATTTTTTTAAAATAAATTACACTATAATAACGAGCTTTTTTTTATCTTTAATATGAGTATCATATTGTTATATTT
Source organism: Helianthus tuberosus (assembly GCA_030545235.1). Lineage (NCBI taxonomy): Eukaryota > Viridiplantae > Streptophyta > Magnoliopsida > Asterales > Asteraceae > Helianthus > Helianthus tuberosus. The sequence continues at coordinate 205,579,590 of CM060400.1, forward strand.
ATATAGATAAAAAATTATGTATAGCATGATATGAAGCCTACTGGATTGCAGGTATAAAACACCATACGAAGAACATATACCGGAATGCAGGTGTAAATGCAGGTTTAAAACACCATGCGAAGAATATACGAAGAACACATACTGGACTGCAGGTTTAAAACACCATGAATGCAGGTTTAAAACACCATATGGAGAACATACAAAGAACACATATTGGACTACAGGTTAAAACACCATGAGTTTTAAACACCATGAATGCAGGTTTAAAACACCATAAGAAGAACACATACTGGACTGCAGGTTTAAAACACACACAATAGATTTTTGCACAGAACAGAAAAGAAATCGTATTACAATCATGATGATAACTTCTTGCGATCTTGAACATTTATACGAGATAACAAATAAATCACAGATTTTTAAAGGATCTTTAAAAAAACAAATCGGAATCCTAAAATAACTCAAAGGCGGTTATGGAAATATTTATCATTTAATTGAATTATTGAGTAAATTACTTTTTTACCCTTTTGAATTAATATAACTCAAAGACACATGTTAGCCTCACAACATTTCTCACACTCAAACTCCATTTTACAGGATCCTCAATCTGTATATGTATATAATTATTAAAACATAATATAACATATAATAGATGTATGTTTTATGTTTCATTACAACGTCTGTACACCTTTTTTAAGATTTGATGAGAAGCAAATTATTATTATACAAATATACAATATATACAAATTAGTGGAAAGAGCTCATGAACAGTGATTTTGATTTTTTATTAATATTGATTTTTTCTAGGTTTTTATTAGTATTATATTGTTTTATTCGTTTAATTGATTTAAACATATATTTTTATATAACTTTTAAGATACGATCAAAGTAACAGTTATCAAACAAGAAATCACAAGAGCTCATGAACAGTGATTTTGATTTTTTATTAATATTGATTTTTTCTAGGTTTTTATTAGTATTATATTGTTTTATTCGTTTAATTGATTTAAACATATATTTTTATATAACTTTTAAGATACGATCAAAGTACCAGTTATCAAACAAGAAATCACCAAAATGAATATATACTGGTACCGATGTTGTTCAGTACGGTATGGTAGCGATACAATATTAATTCATTGAAAGCAAAAACACTAAAAATAAATACGGATACAGATGTTATTCAATCAGTTTTTATTGAATTTGGTACGATAGCGACACAATATCTGTTTAAAAAATATATATCGTAATGTTGAAATAAAAAGAGGGGAACAATTGTTTTTGAGTTTTTTCAATATTGTTTTTTCTAAGGTTTTATTATTTTATTGGTTTATTACTTTAATTGATTTAAGTATATTTTGTTCTCTCATATAACTTTTAAGATACGTTCATAGTAACCGTTATCAAACAGGAAACAACAAAACAGAATGTATACCGGTACCGATGATGTTCGGTACAATACGGTAGCATACAGTATCAATTTATTGAAAGAAAAAAAACTAAAAAACAATATTGGTACCGATACAAACGTTGTTCAATTGGTTTCGATTGGGCTTGGTACGATAGCGGCAGAATATCCGTTATAAAAAAAATCGTAATGTTGAAATAAAATAAACATAAAATACAAGCGAACCGAACCGATATCAACTGAACAACATATATAAGTACCATATCAATATGTGTTATTTTTTCGGTCGATGTAATGCTTTCTCTTTCAGTTAATATATCGAGTGCAGGTACTGTAACGAACCAAATTGACACCGACTTAATCCCCGCCGCGAAACACGGGGGAATATCACTAGTTATTATATATTATTATATTTATATATATTAAAGCTAAGTGACGATGAATAGTAATATATCTTTATTTATTATTATAAGTTTTTTAGGTTTTGATTTTTTGTTATTTTATAATATTAGTTCATTTGATTTTTTTGTTATTTTATTATATTAGTTCATTTAAACATATTTTGTTTTCTGTTATAACTTTTAAGATGCGATGATTTATAAAATTTCAAGTATGTTGTTGAGACATGTATCTTTTTATTTACGTCTTGATAAAAAAAAATCGAAACTGAGTTGTGAGTGGTAATATACATGGAATCGAAGTACAAACGCACATCTTATCAAAGGTAACATTTACGTTATTCTGGTAATACAATGTAATGTTTTATAAAATTCCTAATATACCGTTACGACGTTCTTATTTTATCTATGTTTTGATAAAAGTTTTGTTCAAAATCGAACAAGTAAAATATAATTGATTTTTCTGTTTTTATTGTGATGAACCGAACTAAGTATACCACCACAACTTCGGTAGCAATATAGAGTATATTTTATATATTGTATGCTATAGTGTCGGTGCCATACCGGTATCGGGACGAACCAAAGTGATATCACACTAGCATCATCGATGTTTTGTCCATATCAATCGAACAACATCGGTAATGGTACTATCGAAAACATTACTGATATTCGTTTTCATGGTTTTCAGCCGACGTAAAATACTTGTTGATATCATTTTGGTCATATTATGAATTTATTTGTTTTATTGATACACCGAGTGCTGATACCATAGTGAATCGAACCGATAATGATTGGATAACCGCCGCAACGCACGGAAGAATTTTGCTAGTTTAAATATGGATAAGAAGCAAGTTTTGTCTAGTTTTAGTGGCCACCAAATTCATATTTTTGACATCTGTTATAGAATCGATCAATGTATTTATTATATATCATCTACTAGGTTTTGTTTCAATTTTGGGAAAAAAGGAAAGAAAAGTATAATAAATAATAGAGTGAATTACAAGTTTTGTCCTTTATCTTTATATCAAATTTCAGACGGTGTTCTTTGCGTTTAAAATTGATTAGTTTTGTACTTTATATTTCAAAGTGTTGCACGTTATGTTCTTTCGACTTAACTCAGTTAATTTTTTTTTCAAGTCAGATCACAAAAGGGTAGTGTAGTCTTTTTGCCTATTTATTTAAAAGTGTTATAATATTTTTTTTACCCATTTATAGGTTTTTCTTCAATTTTGAGTAATCAAGTTTTACCCATTTATAAGTTTCCCTTCAATTTTGGGTAATCAAAATCATCGTCAACAGCAGCTTCAAATCTGGAACTTGGGCTTTCTCAAGATGGGGTAATATGGGGGTTTTAAATTAAAAACATTTGAGTCAGATGTACCAAATGGGTCAAGTTAGAGTGCATACTTCAAAGGATGATGATTCTTAAGGTTCAGAGGGCCAATAGAAGTTTTAGATGAGTTGTTTCAGATTATGATTCGTGATGGTCAGATCTACTCGGGGACGACACCGTTGAATCGCCATTACAACCTTCAGCCCATTCTTCTGTATAAATCTCCGCCATTACGACTTTCGGTGTGACAACCCGAGATTTCAAGGTCTTTCCTCTACGCATCACTTGTTCCACAATATTGTTTTCACGGTTCATTTTACGTTGTTTCTTGTGCATGATATCTGAATGATTAAAGTATTGTTACGGTTGAGTGTTACATGATATTTGTGTAGTGTTTAGGCATAGCATAACATCACACTTGATTCACACTTGATTCATGAAAAACCCAAGTCGACGAAGAACTAGGATTCTTCGCCCAAACCCATGCCGACGAAGAATAGCTCTTCGTCACAATCACTCCTCGACGAAGGAGGGTTCTTCGTCGTCAACACCCTTGACGAAGAATAGTTCTTCGTCAAGAGGTACTTCGACAAAAAGGGCCTTTGGCCCAGGTTATTCGAGGCCCAGATGATATGCGTATAACTTCTTGTTAAAAGTAACCACAAATCACAAAACCCTAAGGCTCTCTCTCTTCCTCTCTTCCCTATGTGACGGCATCTAGGTCTCTGTTAGGATCTGAGTTTGATTTGATTGTGTTTTTGTTTGATTAATAATGAAAATGAATCAAAGTAGATGCAGCGGAATTAGATGAACAAACTTTCGATACACAATCAAAGAGAGAACAATTCTAAGCAAACATGTTTGACATGAAATCGAATGATTATATTTATTACAAACACCGATTACAATGCATGCATGCACAAAGTCTCCCCCTCAGCCTGAGCTCACAAATGATTGTTCGTACAGAATGACAAGTGGTGAAGAGAGCTGATAGAACAGTACATGGTACTGTTCTATTTATAGTACAGAACAAACCACTGTGGCATCTTTGCTGACGTCACCATGATAGTGACATCTAACCTCCTAACAACTTCTAACCACTGACTATTACAAACACTGATATCTAACAACTGATTACAATTACAAATAAGGAAACTAAACTACTGCTTCTTCATTCCACTGCTTCAGCCCTAGCAGTGCTTTGGTTGGTCTTTAGTAGTACTTGAGTCAAGACAGTAGATTGAGCATCAACACTTAGTCTATAACAGTTGTTGAAGGTCAGCAGTTGTTGTAGAAGGACAGTAGATAGAAGACATCAGTAGTTACGGCCACAATCAAGGGGAAAGATTAAGTGCAAACATCTGCTTATTGTGAATCCACAACCCTGATCCAGTTTTGGCTTTACATCATCTGTTCCTCTATAAGGTTCAATCCCAACAATCTCCCTCTGGAATAGATGATGCCAAAACTCTTCATTATTAAGGATCTTTATTGCCTCATCAACAATTCCCTAACTTGACCTTTAAATTGTCGTTCAAAGTCCATGGAATTTGTATCATCCTCATCCCTGCAAAGTGTAAGCTCAAGGAGATCTTGTAGATCTTCAACACCCAGGCCAAGTGCTGCTTCCCTTGATATGTGCTTCACTACACCATTGGATATGAGCAAAGTTAATACGTGGGTCTGTTTGTCAGATTTCAACTTTAGTATCTTTGAATTCAATGGGTTTCTTGGGAGAGGTTTATTTGCAGATGAGTTTGGATATAGAGGCCTGGTGATGACTGCTTAGGCAGGGTTAGCAGCTTTTGCCAATTCAGGATTTTCTGCCATCATTTGCTGAAAGACCATCTTTATGAAGTAATCCCCTTGTGCTAAGTCTTGTTCTATTTCTGCATCCATCTGTTTTTGTTTCCTTCTTTGATAAAGGATGGCAGCAGGTGGAGCAGTGGATCTCTTGATGGGCACCTTTTGTTGTCTAATTGGAACAACTGTTTCAGGATAATTTGGCTTTTGAGGAACATTTGGATCCCTTTTCTCAATTCTTCCAACCTCTTATAAGTATCAATCACTTTCTCCTCTTTCCATCTTGCCACCTGATTTCTTGATCCATAATCAGCAGCAATAAGTTCTTCTTTCATTCTTTTCAGTTTCAGAGCTCTTTCAGGTACATTTTTCTTGTACTTAGACCAAACAGGAGGAGTGTGTTTTACTTTATCCTTGGTCATCTTTTGAACTCTTTCTAACTCCTCTTTCAATTCACCAATGGTCCATTCCCTGTACTGAGACTTTTCTACCTTGTACTTTTTGAATGCCATGATGTGCTCAATGTAATCTTTTCTTAAACTTTCATCATCTCTTTCAGATAATTTCTGACAAAGATCTTTCGAAAACTGCCCCAAAGTTCTGACTTGTGTGAGCAGGTATTGATAGTTTCTTTGAATCTCTTTATCAGATTTTCCTTCTGTATTTCTTTTGGAAATATCCTCAGCTTGTTGAGCTTTTAACTTCAAATATTCTCCAATGTTGTTTGGCCTAGGATATCCTTGAAGAGATGGAAGATTTCTTTTAGCAAGGTCATCTTCAGCATAGAAAGATTTGATTTCCTCTCTTACTGCTGGAAGATCTAGTGGGTACTGGACTCCTGCAGAAACAATGGCAGTGCTTGGAATAGGAGCTTTGACTGAAGATAATGGAACAGGATTTGGTATAGTGACAAGGGTTAGAGGTTGTGAAGATGTTGGAGGTGGTGAAGAGTCATCATCCAGTATAATTCTTCTCCTTTTTTGGTTTTGGAGAAGTTGGTGGGTTTATGGGTTGTGAGATGGTGATTGAAGTGGTTGGTGTCTGACTAACAGCTGTTGAAACAACTGGTGTTTCAACCACTGTTGTCATTACAGCTGATGATGTGTCATCAGCTGTCTTCTGCTTTTTAGCAGGTGGTGATGTTTTTGATGTGGCAATGGTTGATTGAGTGGGGATGGCAGTGGTTGATTGAGTGTGAGTTGTTGAAGTGGGAATGGCAGTGGTTGTGGTAACATCTGTTGGCTTTGAGGTTTGATGAGTGGAGCTTTTAGGAGTTTGAGGAGTTTGTTTGGTGACTTTGGAAGGTGTGGTTGCTTTGGGTTGGCTTACTTTTCTAGTAGGTTGTCTTCTTTGTGGTTTTGATTTTGAAGTACCCTGCTCTTCCTTTTGCATCATAACTTTCTTCTCCTTTTCAAACCTTGAAACACCTTTTGCTACCATATCCCTTTTTAGCCTAGTCTTTTCATCAGCAAATGCATTCAGGGTTTCATCAACCTTCTTTGAGCCATCTGGCCTTGGGATTTCCACCACAGGTTTAGCATGAGGGTCTGGTGGTAAATACAATCCATCTTTTCCTTTCTTTCCTTTCTCCCCCTTTTTGGCATCATCAGTGGTTTCAACATAAACTAGGGTAGGAGTAGGAGTGCCAGTAGATTGAATTAAATTGGCCTTGAATGCCTTGATATCAGCTTGTGTGTCTTTGAATCTAGCTTCCACCATGTTTCTAACCTTTTGAATCTGAATTTCATGCTGTTGAAACAATTCCCATAGAGCAGCAGGGGATGGAGCAGATGTTTCAGATGAAGCAGGTGGTGGTGCAGCAGTGGGTGTGGATTTTTGAGATTGTAACAACTGTTGCAGCATATTTTTGATATCTGCAACAGAATTTTCAATCTTATCCACCCACTCCATCAATTCTCTATATTTCAAACCATCACCCAAACTCATGGGATCATCTGATTTCCCACCGGCAGTGGTTGTATCAGCAGTTGACTTAGGGAAAGTGTACCAAAAGTCATCCACTGACGCCCCTTTTTCTTGGTTCTGGGGACTTCTTTCTTCGATAATTGATACCTTTTTTATTTCACCAGTGGTTGGAATAAACACCCAAGTGGATACCAGATTTTTCATAGAAGAAATTGCCTTCAAGGGAGTCTGATTGATGTAAAAACTGGCCAGGTGTAGATCAGTGGATCCAATACCTGTAGTTGCTGCTCCACTTGAACTACTGACAGGAATTACTGGTAATTCCTGCAGTGTAACCTCCTCAGTTGTTGCTGGGATAGCAGAGGTATAAGCAACAGACTCAGTCACTTGTGGGAGTATGCTCTCAGGGATAGGTGGTTGAGAGGAACTGATTTGTGTCTGTGCTATATCCAAAACATGCAACAAGGGTAGCATGGATTGTGGTAATGTGAGGGGTAAAGGGTGTGGTGTGGTGTTGAAAGAGACATGTCCTTGGGATTAGGACTGAGGAAGATAGATCCAAGTGGACCTAGAGCTTCATAATGTGGGGTCCCTCTGCTTACAACCTGATCCTTTTGTGAGGATGCAGGAGGAGTTTTAGGCAAAGGTGGAGATCTTTCTTCCAACTGCTGTGAGGAAGTAGCAGCAATGGTGTCTGGTGACTTTTGTGATGTCACAGCTAGTTGCTCTGGGATCTAATCTTCCAGAGTTACCTTTTGGATGGGTTTGGGGGGCTTTTGAGATTTTTTCTTTTTAGGCTTTTTGGTGGTTTTAGGTGTGGTTTGCACAGCAGTGGTTGTGCTGCTGTGTTCACCTTGAGCAGTGGGCTCAACAGCAGGAAACTGAGGAGCAGTGGTTGCTACTAAATTCTGCTCAGGAACCTCTGTTTGTGTTTTAGAAGGTTTTGACAGCCTTGTAAAAGTTTCAGATGTTAGGCTGTTTATATGAACTGGAGCACATTGGATAAGCACATGTGCATTATCCTTTGAAAATAGTGGCTCAAAAACCTTGGAAATAGTAAAAATGATTTTTTATTAACATGTTTAACCATGTCATTGAAAATCTCCTGGGAGAAGTTGAAATTTTCTTCACCCATAATAGCATAACCCAGGTATTGGATTTTCAGTGGAATTTCATTAGAAGCGGTTGTTTTATTGGACACACACATGAGAGGAGTATGAAATAAAAACATTGGGCCAGGAGGAAAACTGCCCTTTTGTAAAGTGTCTTTTTTCATTTCCTCTTCATTACCTCTCTCAAGGAAATCATTTTGATACTCTGATTTTGGAGAAGAGCTTTTACCTGAAAGATCGTTAATTTCAAATACATCGAAGATGGTTTGCGGTGTTATGATAACTGGAATACCCTTTATTGAAGAATTGATAGCAACGGTCTTTTTATCCACAGTTTCAAGTGTTGCATTTTTCCAAAACTCTCTTTGAGTATCCAGGTAAATGGTTGCGTTACAGGTCAACAAAGTTTTGTACTTTGAAGACAAAAGAGCGACAATCATGGAGTGAAAATTTGTGTTTTGACTTGTTTTCTCAAGTATACACAAGTAATTGTGGGGGGTTTTGAATGGAATCACCATGGTTAATCGTAGACGGTTGAAGGTGAAATGAAAAAGATGAGTGATTTGAGAAAATTTGGGGAAAACTGCTTTTGAAAGGAATTTTGAATTCGATTTGACAGTGAAAACCCTGTTTGGGGTTTTGATCAGGGTTTTATAGACTGAAAAAGTGTATGCTGATCTGGCAGCGGTTACAAAAGATCTGACGGCTAAAATATTGTCCACGTGATAACCTCTGATGGAAATGGATGACAATTGTTTAGGAAACCACTGATGGATCTATATCAGTGGTTCACAAAGAGAAAATGAAAACAGTGGGTGACTTTAACTAACAGTGGATAACCTTTGTCAGTGGATTAAAGCACTGATGTTTGACAACAGTATTTAACAAGGACAATGAAGGAACATAGGTTGACTTTTAGCAGTGGATAGCTTTTAACAAACAGATGTTTGAACCAAAACAGTGGTTATGGCAGACTTTCAAGGATTAATGAAAATTTTCATTTTTAGCTATTTTTAAGGATGAATTTTTTATTTTTTGAAACCATTTTAATGCTTTTATTCATAGAAAAACAGGATTTTGCCTGTTATTCCATGTTCAGGATGCCAATCCTCGAGATCAAACTTTCAAAGGTGGATGTGTCTAATGCTTTTGTTAGCACAGCTGCCAGTTGATCTTGAGTTGGAACATGGTGCAAAGAAATCAGACCTTTCTCATAGCAATCCCTCAAAAAGTGATGTCTGATATCGATATGCTTGGTGGTTGAATGGGAAAGTGGATTTTTGATGATATTTTCTGCTGCTTGACTATCCAGCATGAGTGGTGTTTTCAAAGTAGTGATACCAAAATCCAGCAACTGGTTTTGAAGCCACAGAAGTTGGGCTGTACAGCTTGCAGCAACAATGTATTCAGCTTCAGTAGTGGATGTTGAAACAGCTGCTTGCTTTTTGCTTTTCTAAGACACTAAGCAATTGCCTAGAAATTGGCATCCTCCTGAAGTGAACTTCCTTGTTGTATTGCATCCGGCAAAGTCACTATCTGAGAAACCGGAAAGCTTGATATTCCCATTAGCTGGATACCAGATACCAAGTGTGGGAGCACCTTTTATGTATCTGAAGATCCTTTTTCCAGAAATAAGATTTGACTTTCTAGGGGCTGATTGACTCCTTGCACAAACACATGTTGCAAACATGATGTCTGGCCTAGAAGCAGTTAGGTACAATAAAGACCCAATCATGCTCCTATATAAGGTTTGGTCCATCAGCTCATCTTTTTCATTAGACAAGACTAGCTTTGTGGTTGCCATGGGTGTACTGAATGGTTTACAATCATTCATATCAAATTTGTTTAAAAGTTCTTTTGCATATTTGCTTTGATGAATGAAAGTTCTATTTTGCATTTGCTGAACTTGGAGACCAAGAAAGCATTGCAGTTCACCCATTGCACTCATTTCGAACTCTGTTGTCATGAGTTGCCTAAACTCTTCACACATTTTATGACATGTGCTTCCAAAAATGATGTCATCCACATAAATTTGGACAATCATCAAATCCTTCCCTCTCCATTTTAAAAACAATGTTTTATCAATTATACCTCTTTTAAAACCAATAGAGAGTAAAAAGGTGGAAAGAGTTTCATACCAGGCCCTAGGTGCTTGTTTCAGGCCATACAGTGCTTTGTTAAGCCTGTAGACATGATCTGGATAAAATGGATCCTCAAAACCTGGAGGTTGACAAACATACACCTCTTCTTGAATTGTACCATATAGGAAAGCACTTTTGATATCCATTTGAAACACCTTCATGTTGTGGTTGACAGCAAAGGCCAGGAACAGTCTTATAGCTTCCAATCTTGCTACAGGGGCAAAAGTTTCATCATAATCAATGCCCTCTTCCTGTCTGTAACCTTGAACCACGAGCCTAGCTTTATTCTTGACAACAATACCCCTTTCATCAGTTTTATTCTTAAAGACCCACTTTGTGCCAATTGGACTTACATCCTCTGGCAGTGGTACCAGCTCCCATACTTGTTGTCTTTTAAACTGTTGGAGTTCTTCTTGCATGGCCTCTACCTAACTTTTGTCTTTTAGTGCCTCTTGGTACTTGACAGGTTGATGGAGTGATAGGAAACCAGCAAAAAGACAAATGTTTTGGGATTGGCTTCTTGTGAGCACCCCTTCATTGATGTTGCCAATGATTTGATCAGGTGGATGAGACCTCAGGAAGATTAAATCTCCCTTGTATGGTATGATGGCATTTGTTGGTGAAGGCTGCAGATGTGAATCATCTGTGCTAACATCTGTTGAGGACTTTGAAGACTCAACATCTGTTTTCAATGGAGGTGGAGGAATTGGTGGAAGTGGTGTGACACAAGGTTGGTTTTTATCCACTGATGGCAGATTTTGACCAACAGTGGTTGTGGATGTGGAAGCAGATGTTGAAGGGCTACTTTGGTCAACAACTGTTGAGGTAGCAGTGGTTGGACTTTGACAGCTGTTTTGAACATCTGTTGCCCTGATGGAGGATTTGAATTTCTGCTGTGGGATCACAACTTCATATCCATATTCTTGTGGAGGTGTTTGAGATGGACCTGCATTGTTAGTCTTGACAGCAGTATTTTCAAAGGTAAATTTATCAAGATCAAACAACTCAGCAGGGTTTGCAAGGATTTTCATTGATGAAAGTTCATTGAACTTCACATTCAAAGTCTATTCCACTGTCTTAGTCCTGGTGTTAAACACCTTGTAGGCCTTAGCAGTGGTTGAGTATCCCAAATGGTATCCACTGTCTACTTTGGCTGCAAATTTGGAAATGGAATCTTTTAAGTTTAAAATGAAGCATGGGCAGCCAAATAATTTAAAGTATGAGATCAGTGGTTTGATTTTATACAGAATTTCATAAGCAGTCTTTTGATGCCTAGGGTTTATTAAAACTCTGTTCTAGACATAGCAAGCAGTGTTTACTGCCTCTGCCCAGAAAGTTAAAGGAAAACCTGAATCAGCAAGCATGGTCCTGGCTGCTTCAATCAGAGTTCTATTCTTCCTTTCAACCACCCCATTCTGCTCTGGTGTCCTTGGAATGCTGTACTGTCTTACAATTCCTTTTGACACACAAAAGGCATCCAACTCCTTATTTTTGAATTATGTGCCATTGTCACTTCTAAAGACTTTTACTGGCAAGTCAAACTGCTTTTCAACCTGTGTAACAAAGTCTTGCAATATGCCTGCAGTCTCATCTTTAGAATGTAAAAAATAAGTCCATATAAACCTAGAAAAGTCATCAACTATCACCAAACAATACCTTTTATTTTTAAGACTCATGACTTTAACTGGGCCAAACAGATCCATGTGCAGCATTTGCAGACACTTGGTTGTTTTGGACTCTTCAATGGACTTAAAAGAGCTTTTATGTTGTTTTCCTTTTAGGCAGGAAACACAATGCTCAGGACATGAAAATGATTTTTGTGGAAGACCTCTTACAAGGCCATTTTTTGACAAAGCAGTGATTGTCTTGAGATTTGTGTGCCCTAATCTTCTGTGCCAAAGTTCTGTCTCTTTGTTAGAGGCAGCTGAGAACAGACAAGCATCAGTTCTGGGGCTCTCTTTTGACAAATCAACCACATAAACATTTCCACTTCTTTGAGCAACAAGTTTAGTTTTTCCATTTTTTATTATTTCTTCAATCTCTTTGACCATTTCTGGCCCAACAATCCTACAACAATCTTTAGTGAAGAATGACCTAAACCCTTTGTCACTTATTTGTGAAACAATAAGAAGGTTGAATTTTAGATTGTCTATTAGATTGACATTTTCAAACTTAACATTTCCAGACTGTACTGTACCAGAACCCATCACCTTCTCTTTACTATTATTACCAAAAGATATATCACCCCCTCCATGAGTTTTGAATTCTTTGAGAAGGGCTCTACATCCTGTCATGTGCCTGGAGCCTCCACTATCTATATACCAAAGACTATCTAAGCTTGCAGAAGCTCCCTGCACATCAAGTAAATAATTAGTTCAGGAGGGTCTCCAAAGACAAGATGGCTTTGGATGGGGTCTCAACAGTGTCTGTGTTAAGTTCAGGTGGATGGACAGTGGTTAGCTCAGGGGTTTGATCAATTTTTGAAACATTTTTCTCTAACCACTGCTGGGGGTCATTTCCCATCAACTGTTGGAAACCAAAGGGATGCCTGTTCACTCTGGGTTTAGAGGGCCTTTTGTAAGCCTCATAAACGTGTAGAACCCTTGGGTATGGCGGTTGACCTTTACTTCTTTGGTATTGCTTAGCAGGGGGTGCATCAGTCACATAAACATCTCTTTTAACAGAGGTTTGGTTCAGTTGTTTTGTAACAACTGTTTCAACTGGTTGGAAATGTGGTTGTTTCTGGACTTGTGATTTTGATGAACTCAATGGTGTTTTAGAAATGTACTCTTCCTTTTTGACCTCAAAGGATTTCAGGTACACACACTGCTGAGTGGAATGGTTGGTTTTACCACAGATGGTGCAGCTCTTTGAAGGATCAATGATACTTGTTTTGTTAATGTCATAGGCTTTCAAATGAAAACAATCTTTGGTCAAATGATTTTTCTTTTCACAGAAATTACAAAACAAGTTTTTAATCTTTTCTTTTTTCTTCTTCTTTTTAGACTCCTTAGCAACAGATTTTTGAACTACTGCTGGGATGTCCTTAAGAGGAATCACTTTTGCCTTAGGAGCTTTGACACCATCCACAGTTTGAAGTCCATTGGTTTGAAGTTTTCAAGGATGTCACACTCATCAGACCATGTGGGTTTAAATTGGTATTTCTCAATTTCCTCAAAAGTTGAGGATCCCACAGGTCTTTCCAAAGTGATCTTGTTACCAAGTTTGTCAGTGATTTTTTCTTCTTGGCCATCCTTGTTGGTGGGTATGATTTCAGTGGTTTGGACATTTTTGTTATCAGCAGTGTTTTCAACTTGGTCATGATTTCTAAAACCTACACCAAATTTTACATTGCTTTTAATTTGTTTTTCAAGCATGACCTCATAGCCTTTGCAGGATTCCACCCATTTTTCACATGTGATTTGGGTGGATTCCAACTCCTTTTTACAAACTTGATATTTTTCTATCATAGTCTGGAGTTGGTCCTTGGTTATGCTCTGCTCTTGTTTGAGGCTGGAGATCTCACTATCCTTTTCTAACAATTTGTTTTTCAATTCTTTTAAAGATTTTTCAAATTTTACTTCACATGTTAGCAATTTATCAACAAGGTTTTCAATCACCTCCTTAATATTTGCAAATGCTATGATGCATTTGTCTGAACAAAGGTTTTTAAGGACCCGGGGTGATACCTTACTTGCAGCCATCATTGCACAATCACATTCATGCACACTTTCATCTGATTTCTCTTCTTTCTATTCATCTTGCTTCTTCTCTTCTTCTTCAGCAGACCATAGGTCGGACAGTGGTTCCAATAGAGGTTCAGTTTTCTCTTCTAACAGTATTTCACCAGCAACAGCAGTAACCACTGCTTCAGCAATTGTATCCACTGTTTCATCATTTGACTGTCCTTCATCAGTTGTCAGCCCTTCTTGCACAGACTCCAATGCTACAAAACAAAAGTCATCACTAGAAACATCATTTTTAGCTAGGAGAGCAAAATTTTCATCACCTAGCTCATCAGGTAAGCTACTCCAGTCAACAAAGCCTTGGGTGAAAAAGCTTTGATGATCTGGTTGAACCACTGCTGGTGTAACTTGTTGAGGTGCAGCTGGTTGTACTTGAACCTGAGGAGCTGCGGCCTGGACATACTGTATCTGAGGAACAGTGGTTTGGACATAATGCACAGGAATAGGGGTTGCAGGGTGTGCATAGTGAGCAGTGTTTACATGGGCAGCAGGGGTATATTGAGCATAATGCATAGTGGATTGGTTATTTTGTGGTCTAGGGTTTGAGCTAGGGTGTGTGATAATTGGTCCATTTGTTTGACTCCTACACTCTCTAGCAAAATGACCTAACCTATTGCACTTGTAACATTTTATCTTTGACTTATCCAACCCTACTTTCAGATTCCCATGTAACCCTGGAAATTTCCTCCCTGTCCTTTTGTAAAACTTGCTGGTTCTGACACTCAGCAAAGCAAGTTGGTGCAAAATATCCATCTCATCTAAATCAGTTGGATCAAAATGCTGTAAATCATTGAGTTCAAAAGAGAGATTCTCAGAGATCTGGTTTTCACAACTAGCTGTGAAAGCATAGTTAGTAGGGTAAGAATCAGAGTTACTAGAGGCTCCACCAGCAGTTATGTCAATGTATGATCATAACTCTGATCCTTCCCACTACCAGACTCCTCTTAACCTAAAAGTGCTGTGCTACCAAAGGTATAGTCCTCATCAACTTTCCCTGACTCTTGTAACTTTTTTTTCTGGTTCAACTCTCTCTCATAAGTGAGGAGTCTACCATGAAGTTGAGTCAGTGTCAACTCTTTGAACCCAACATAATTTCTGGTTACAAAAGCAATTGTGTCCCATTTTTCAGGAAGTGACCTTAGAAACCTACTGTTTACAGTTGATTTAGCAAATTCAACATTCACAAGATTCAGTTCACTAATGAGACAACTAAACTGTTCAAATTGCTGTTTTAATGATTCACCCTTAACATGACAAAAGGTTTCATACTGTTGGTTTAAAACTTCTCTATTGTTTTCAATCACTTCTTCGGTACCACCAAATTGTTCCTTAAGTGCATCCCACAATTCCTTGGCACTGTTACAATGTAACAGCCCAGCATAAATCTCATTTGGTAGTGCGGATGCAACGATGCTAAATGCCTTGGCATCCAGTTCAATTTTCTGAAAATCCTGGTCCGTATAGTTCTCAATTTTCTTAGGAACCATGACCTTTACATCCTCAGCACTCGGCACCATTGGAACATGTGGTCCAAAGACAACCGACCTCCAACAACCAGTGTTTTGTTGAGCTAAGATGTGACCCATCCTACGTTGCCAGATATTGTATTCTGATCTGACAAGCGTAGGTGGTTTGAAGAGTGAACCAGTGTTCATGGTGTTATCCTGTGATTGTGACGTCATTCTGCCTATTTTTCAGGCACCGAACAATCAACTTTGTACGTGATTATCCCTTACTTTGTTTTACAACTAAAACCGAACAATCGAGAGTATCAAAGAAATTGAGCTGAACTTTTACGTCAAAATGATTGTTAGATCAAATTTGACTGTCCTAGCTCTGATACCAATTGTTAGGATCTGAGTTTGATTTGATTGTGTTTTTGTTTGATTAATAATGAAAATGAATCAAAGTAGATGCAGCGGAATTAGATGAACAAACTTTCGATACACAATCAAAGAGAGAACAATTCTAAGCAAACATGTTTGACATGAAATTGAATGATTATATTTATTACAAACACCAATTACAATGCATGCATGCACATAGTCTCCCCCTCAGCCTGAGCTCACAAATGATTGTTCGTACAGAATGACAAGTGGTGAAGAGAGCTGATAGAACAGTACATGGTATTGTTCTATTTATAGTACAGAACAAACCACTGTGGCATCTTTGCTGACGTCACCATGATAGTGACATCTAACCTCCTAACAACTTCTAACCACTGACTATTACAAACACAGCTATCTAACAACTGATTAGAATTACAAATAAGGAAACTAAACTACTGCTTCTTCATTCCACGGCTTCAGCCCTAGCAGTGCTTTTGTCTTCAGCAATACTTGAGTCAAGACAATAGATTGAGCATCAGCACTTAGTCTATAACAGTTGTTGAAGGTCAGCAGTTGTTGTAGAAGGACAGTAGATAGAATACTTCAGTAGTTAGGGCCACAATCAAGGGGAAAGATTATGTGTAAACATCTGCTTATTATGAATCCACTGCCCTGATCCAGTTTTGGTTTTACATCATCTGTTCCACTATAGGGTTCAATCCCAACAGTCTCGAAGACCCCCATCCCTAGCAAAATAATCAATCTGGTATCAACAGTTAGTGTCTAACATTGTTATTTGATGAAATCCTGATGTTGTGATTCTGATGTTGTGATTTTATGTAAAATTAGGGTTCACTAATAATATTGTAAATCTAGAATTTGCATGATGAGGGTTCGATGATTTGAATACGTTCATATTCATGATATGGTTGTTGGTTAATGAAACGGGTAGTCTAATTTACATGGGAATGAGAATGTTTGTGGTTGGATTGGAATGCTGATTATATATGATTAGACTTATGCTAATCCATGATAATGTATTTCAATGTTAATGTTGTAGGGTTATTAGTTTTGTTGTTGAGCAGCAATTAGGGTTTGCCGAATTTGTAAAGAAACTATTGATTGATCAAATAATCATGCCAATAATTTGTTAACTGTTGTTACGAAATCAAAGGAATTGTAACTGTCTGATGAGGGGCGAGGAAGGACCTCCCCCATGATGAATCTAGTCCGACGAAGAACTAGGTTCTTCGTTGACTGATTCTTGACGAACCGCTATGGTTCTTCGCCACCCTCAATCTCGACGAAGGATAGTCCTTCGTTGCTAGGTTCTTCGCCATAAGAGTAAATGGACAGAACAGTAAACAGATTATGATGTATATGAAGATGGGTACTTGTGTTTAGAAAATTCTAAGTGTTGTATGGTAATAATGCTCACTAAGAATGAGAAATCTAATCTGATTTTTGTGAGTAGAAACTCCTCTGTTATATGTTGTATTGTGTCATTCACATGGGAAATGGACTCGTATGAGGATAGGGTATTTGCTACGTGTGTACAGTGATCTTTATGATGAATACAATCTGTGATAAATACGTGACTTAATTGATTATGAAACTGATTTCATTGGTAACCACGGTAGGGTTTGGTTAACTAACTTGGAACGGGTAACTTAACAAACCGAGCAAATCTAAGGTGAGTTCATTTCTCTTGAGCATGCGTCCCGATGGGTCGGACAATCAATGGGTATTCCTGAGAGGAATAAGTCTTTTGGGTAAAAACTGGAATGTTAGATAATACACTCATTTCCTATCACCTTAAGTCCCATCTTCTACCGAATAGTTACCCGAGAGGTAACGGGGTATTAGTTGATAGCGCTATTAGGCTTGGCAACCTCACACCGTACCTGAGAGGACGGGCGTGAACTAATGACCTTAATCTTGTCCAATGCTTAGATATGGGGCATTGGGGACGGGCAAAACAATCTGGAAGCCATCTTGTACGGTACTCGAGTTATTATCAACATTATTATCAATGAACTGAACTAAACACTTGGCAAATAACATTTTCGTAAAAATATGAACTCACCAGCGTTGTCTGACACACTTGTTGCATGCTCGCAGGACGTTAGGTTTATGGACAAGGAACTTGCTATCTGGGATTGCTGGAGTGGTCATGGGTCTTACTGCTTGGATACGCATAATGGGCTAACTGTTTTTACATACATTTGGTTTTGTAATATTTAAACAATGATTTACTATTTGCTTCCGCTGAACCTGTTAAACTTATGTTATGATTTGGAATGTTCGATTTAATAAATGGGAGTTTATTTTAATATCTTGTGAATAGTTCAATGTGATTGGTGGCTAGATCCTGGTACGTCACACGCCTAGCGGGGTTTTTCCGCATGTGGTATTTTGGGGGTGTGACGGTTTGGTATCAGAGCCAATGGTTATAGTGAACTAGGTTTTAAAACTTTTTTATAAAACCAGACTATAACCGAACAGTTCAGAAAATCGACCATGACACTCAGCTCCAGATTGCAAGGTTCGTCTCTCGTTTACTTATTGCACATCATATTTAGTGAACACTTCTAGCACTATAGTATGAGTTCTTGTGTTACTAGCCTACGTTATGTGACTGATAGTGTGACACTTCCCTAAACCTTCCTGATCTATGTTGGGGTGTTTTTGTCTTGTTACTCGAATTTGAGGAACCTTTTAGCATAAGTTGGGAGGAGCTGAGATAAATATGCAAATCGCATTGCTATTATGGGTGCACACATAATAATAATGTGGGGTGCGTGTGAGTCCCAATGAGGCTTAACGAATGTAAAAGAGGTTCCGCTCTGTTGTCTGACGTAATGATAGAACTCGGCAATCTGTAGAAGTCATCATGTTTGACCCCTACTCAATCTCGACTTCTAATCTTTTCCACTTTATTTATATAGAATCATGAACGGACGAAATGGTGGACGTGGTGGAGGCCGCGGCGGTGGACGTGGCAATATTGTTATGTCTCAGGCTGACTTAACCGATTTGATCAATACTCGTGTGGCTGAAGCCTTGGCGGCTCAGCAAGCTGGTACGATATGTGCCAAATACTTTTTATCCTTGTGTCGCGTACTTGACTCTTACTCATGAATTGTATTTTCTTCCATCTTTAGGTCAACAAGTGAATCAGAATCAGAACAATCCGCCTGTCTGCACGTTTAAGACGTTCATGGATTGTAAACCACAGACTTTCAGTGGGACTGAAAGTGCTGTGGGACTACTCCGTTGGTTCGAGAAAGCTGAGACAGTTTTTGCGATGTGTAACTGTCCCGTGGGGGAACGGGTGAAGTATGCTACGGGCACACTGGAGGATAGTGCCTTGACTTGGTGGAATGCCCAAGTCCAAATGCTGGGTAACGAAATGGCGAACGCGACTACTTGGGATGACTTCAAGGAATTAATGCGAGAGGAGTACTGTCCTCGGGTTGAGATTCAGAAACTCGAGAACGAGTACTATAATCTGAAGATGGTGGGGTCTGAGATTGAGGCTTATACGAAACGGTCTCATGAACTCGCGAATATGTGTCCTAACTTATCTCGACTGCCGCATCGAAGGACTGAACTGTACATTAACGGCCTAGCGCCGCAAGTTAAGGGTTTGGTCACTGCTGTAAATCTTAACAACTTGGCTCAGATCATCCGCTTAGCCCACAAGATCACAGATCAGGAGGTGGAGCGTGGCTCACTACCACCACGTGTTTCTACTGCTGCTACTACTGCTACAGCTACTACTCCTGCTACTGACAGCAAATGCAAATGGAATGATGTGGACAAGGTGTCCAACTCGAATCAGTCACAGAAGAAGACAGACAACAGTATCAACCGCAGTTTTAGCCAGTCATCTTCTGTAAATCAGAATCAGAGCAACAATTCGAATCAGGGATCCTACGCGGGAAATCAACCAAAGTGTAACAAGTGCAACTACCATCACCGTGGGCCGTGTACCCGAATCTGCCACAGGTGCAACAAGGTGGGCCATATGGCTAGAGATTGCAGGGCCCCACTCCCAAAACAGCAGCAGCAGCAGCAACAGGTTAGGCAGCAGCCTCAACAGAACCAGGGAAATCGCAAGGGGTGTTTCCAGTGTGGGGATGAGGGTCATTTTAGGCGGGATTGCCCTCAACTGAATCAGAATGCTGGTAACAACAACAACAACACTGGAAACAACAACAATGGAAACAATGGTGGGAATGGTGCACGGGGAAGAGTGTTTACCATTGGTGCTGGGGAAGCTAGGAATGATGGCAACGTGGTGACCGGTACGTTTTCTGTGAACAATCTATTTGCTTCTGTTTTATTCGACTCTGGTGCCGATTGGAGTTATGTGTCTTTGGGGTCCAGTCGTCAGTTAGGGTTGACTCCCACGCCTCTTGTAAACAAACACGTAGTAGAATTAGCTGATGGCAAATCGATTGAAGCTTCACATGTTCTTTTTGGATGTAAACTCGATCTTATGGGTCAGGTTTTTGACATTGACCTACTTCCCGTTACTCCTGGGAGCTTCGATGTAGTCGTTGGTATGGACTGGTTGTCTAAGCACCAAGCGGAAATTCTCTGTAAGGAGAAAATCGTGCGTATCTGATATTCACCAATTTATACATACTTTAGTCCCCCATTTTACCCCCATTTTATGCGTTTTCGGCCGTAAACCCGTGAATCGGATACTTAATCAGGTATACTTTTGTTTACAGGCCTAAAACAGCATGCCAAACAAGATGATAGTGAAAAGGAGGACTTTCCGGACGAAACGACAAAGCTGCGAACATTCTGTGAAGATTCTGACCTGGGCATTTGGCACGGTCGTGCAATGAGTGGAACGACCGTGCGGTTCCGATGACAAAGCCTATCTCAGCGATGCACGACAGTGCAACCCGGAGTGCAACAAGATCTCGGAGTTGAATGATCGTGCGGATGGTTGCACCCCGTGCGGATCCGATGTCCAGCCTAACCCTGGCTATGCACTGCCCGTTTAGGAGCTCGTGCCACCCTAACCCAGAGATGCACGATCGTGCCACCAATGGAACGGCCGTGCGAGATCGAAGACTGGTCAAGATCTGATGATGTTATGCGGTATGGTGAACAGTAACTCCAATGATTCAAAAAGTGAACGGTCGTGCACTTTATTGGCACGACCGTGCGATCGCTAAAAGTTATAAAAAAACATGCAGAAACATTCTGTTCATAACTCTGGACATTTTGGGAGCTCTTCAGGCGATTTTCAGGCTCCGGAGACATTAGCTTTCACCCGGATTCAAGCCACATTGTGCCGTTTAGCTCCGTTATCATCCGGATTCTTAATCTAGTGCTTGTTTATGGTTTGATTCTCTAATCTTTCCATAATTTTGTTAATGTTTCAAGCATTTAGATTAATGTTTTATGTATTATTGTAAGCCTTTGGGCAAAAACACTACAATCCCTTGCTTAATTATAACCATTAGTATGTTAATTTTGTTTGTAATGACACTTGGAAGCATTTTCTATGTTAATCTTTGATGATTAGTTTGCAACCTTGTTATTGATGTTGATTTCTTGATTATAAGTAATTATGTTGGATGATTAGTATATGGTTAGTTGAGATAGTTGAAAGATGAAGCTTAATTAATCGTGTATTAGTAGACTTTGAACATGCTTAACTTGTTTAACTTGTTTAAAATGTGTGCACCATGGTACTAGAAATGGTTAGTGGTTTAATAAAATGTAATTATTGTTAATCAAGAAAGTTTTCCGTCACATAAGGACCTTAACGGGTTAAATGGTGTTGTTACAAATTCTTGATGGCAACGTGGTGACCGGTACGTTTTCTGTGAACAATCTATTTGCTTCTGTTTTATTCGACTCTGGTGCCGATTGGAGTTATGTGTCTTTGGGGTTCAGTTGTCAGTTAGGGTTAACTCCCACGCCTCTTGTAAACAAACACGTAGTAGAATTAGCTGATGGCAAATCGATTGAAGCTTCACATGTTCTTTTTGGATGTAAACTCGATCTTATGGGTCAGGTGTTTGACATTGACCTACTCCCCGTTACTCCTGGGAGCTTCGATGTAGTCGTTGGTATGGACTGGTTGTCTAAGCACCAAGCGGAAATTCTCTGTAAGGAGAAAATCGTGCGTATCCCTCTCCCCAGTGGAGAATCACTGTCGGTCCAAGGTCATCGTAGTGGTGCAATGGTTGGCATCATCTCAGTCATGAAAGCCCAGAAGTGTTTACGAAATGGCTACCCTGCTATTTTAGCGCTTGTTACTGATACTCAGGCGGAAGAAAGGAAGATCAAAGACCTGCCAGTTGTTCATGAGTTTTCCGATGTATTTCCTGAAGAACTTCCTGGTTTACCTCCACCCATCAGGTGGAATTTCAGATTGACCTTACACCAGGGGCAGCCCTGATTGCTCGTGCTCCTTATCGTCTTGCACCAGGAGAGTTGCAAGAACTGTCTAACCAACTCCAAGAACTGTTGGATAGAGGTTTTATCCGACCCAGTTCTTCGCCTTGGGGAGCCCCGGTTCTGTTCGTGAAGAAGAAAGACGGGTCCTTTCGTATGTGTATAGATTACCGCGAGCTTACCATTTACCTCGCATCGACGATCTGTTTGACCAGTTGCAAGGGTCAAGTTTTTACTCAAAAATCGACTTGAGGTCGGGCTATCATCAGATGAGAGTCCGAGAGGAGGATGTTCCTAAAACAGCATTTTGAACACGGTATGGCCACTACGAGTTTCTTGTTATGCCATTCGGGTTAACTAACGCACCAGCGGTCTTCATGGATCTCATGAACCGTGTGTGCAAGCCGTATCTTGACGATTTCGTCATTGTGTTTATCGATGACATCTTGATCTACTCTAAGAGCAAGGAGGACCACGAGCGACACTTGCGTCTTATCTTGGAGCTTCTAAGGAAGGAGCAACTCTACGCGAAGTTTTCTAACTGTGATTTCTGGATATGGGAAGTACACTTCCTTGGCCACATTGTTAACGAAATGGGAATACATGTGGATCCTGCTAAGATTGATGCTATCAGAGATTGGGCGGCACCGAAGAATCCTTCAGAGGTGCGACAATTTCTTGGTCTTGCTGGGTACTATCGCAGATTTACTAAAGATTTCTCAAAGATCGCTCAACCTCTCACCGCATTAACACAGAAAGGCGTTGTATATTCTTGGGGAACGAAGCAGGAGGATGCTTTCCAACTCTTGAAGCAAAAACTCTGCAGTGCACCAATCTTGTCATTACCTGAAGGTACCGAGGATTTTGTGGTGTATTGTGATGCTTCTATTCAGGGTCTCGTTTGCGTGCTGATGCAATGCGAGAAGGTGATAGATTATGCTTCTCGACAGTTAAAGGTTCATGAGAAGAATTACACGACTCATGACTTAGAGTTGGGGGCCGTGGTTTTCGAGTTAAAAATTTGGAGGCATTACCTATACGGTACCAAATGCACCATTTATACCGACCACAGGAGCCTCCAGCACATCTTCGACCAAAGAGAGTTAAACATGCGACAGCGTCGTTGGGTGGAACTCTTAAACGACTACGACTGTGCAATCAAGTATCATCCAGGCAAAGCTAACGTTGTAGCTGATGCCCTCAGTCGAAAGGAGGCAAAACCTAAACGTGTACGAGCCTTACAGCTCACTATTCACTCAAACCTCCCTGGCCAGATCTGTTCTTGTCACGACCCCTGACCAGGTTTGACCCGTTTAAAGAGCCGCGGGATAGAAAATCCCATGGTATTTATTTAACAACGGAAGTTTCTTCAGGATCTTTTTAAAATTTCAATTTTTCCCGATTATTTTATTTTACAACTCGGGATAAAACCCCAGTAATTTACAATCATATGATTTCATGGAGAAATCTTCATTTTACTAAAACATGTTTCTTTATTTTATATTGAGCCACTTCCTTAAGCTTGTAGTGCTTCGCGGCACTTTTCTTGGATCACAACAGATCACCTGAAACATGTTTGAAAAATGTTTTGTCAGCGGGAAATACTGGTGAATCATTCTTTTTACTAAAATGACACGTTTGTTATAATTTACAGTATTAAGGGTGATTACATTGTTTCCATATATCAACCAACTACCCACAGTATTTGTCACTCGACCGGATCTGTAACTATGGTCATATCACACATTGGCCACCCGTTTGTGAAGATTATCAAGTAATGTATACAAAACCCCACATACCGGCTGTAATTTGGTGATTACAAAGACTTAATCCCTGTAATTATAACTTTGAAAATAAACATGCTTTTGTAAATAAATTTAATAAAAAGAGAATGACTCACTTTGCAGATTTATATAAGCAGAGCTTAGCATACTGATTAGCCTTTTAACCTAAATTTAATAACATGCACACGAACTCGGTTAGTAACTAATACAGCATTTACGATAACTCACGAGATTAAAACCTTCACAACGAATGACAAAGTGCGATACTTAAACATCCATTGAATTAACAACGAATGACAAAGCATAAACCCTAATGTGGGCAGCACTTAAACATCCATTGGATAATTTAATCGATCGGACATTGAATCGTAGCAGCGATCGAGTTAATACCCGGTATCGGAGCAGCACCTCACTAATATTGAAAGTAATTTCGACTTCAGAGTACTAAAACTTCGTTTTTGAAAGTTTGTTTCAACACCAGTGGACTGTACAAATGACAAACTATTTATAGGTGAAATTAAGGCCTCACGCGGCCCGCGTAAGCCTTCGACTTGCCTTTACGCGGCCCGCACAGCCGCCCAGTCTACGACTAGCCTTGACCAGTCACAAGTACGTTAGCCAGGTGGTCGCTACGTGGATCCGGAACACTTATCCGGTCAACACAGGTTTGACGCGGCCCGCGTAAGACATACCTTGTCTCTTACGCGGCCCGCCTGAGAACCAAGATTTTGTTTTTCTTGATTTTTGATGTCGGGTAAGGTTTCAGGGGTCTGGGTTTATATTTACGGGTATTTTTATGACAATTTTGAGAGTCTTTACATTATCCCCACCTTATTTAAAATCTCGTCCTCGAGATTCATTGGAATAAGTGAGGATACTTTCGCTTCATCTCTGATTCCAGCTCCCAAGTGTATTCAGGTCCTCTCTTTGAATCCCACTTGACTTTGGCCAATACTAACCGTTTATGTTTGAGAAACTTAATCTTTCGGTCTTCTATTTGTAGTGGCTTCTCAACAAACTTTAGCTTTTCATTTACCTCTATATCTTGAAGAGGTACTACCAAAGATTCGTCTGATAAGCATTTCTTGAGGTTGGATACATGAAATACGTCATGTACTCCAGCTAACTCTTCTGGTAGTTGTAAACGATAAGCAACTGGTCCTGTACGTTGGATCACTGAAAAATGGTCCTACGTATCTTGGACTTAGCTTTCCCTTCTTTCCGAATCGAACTACTCCTTTCCAGGGTGAAACTTTCAAGAGTACCTTATCTCCAATTTGGAATTCTAGTGGTTTGCGTCGATTATCAGCATAGCTCTTTTGACGATCCCGAGCAGTCTTTAATCTTTCCTTGATTTGATTAATCTTGTCAGTAGTTTCTTGTACAATCTCTTGACCTGATAATTGACTTTCTCCTATTTCTGCCCAACAAAATGGAGTTCTGCACTTACATCCGTATAGTGCTTCAAATGGGGCAGTTTCGATGCTTGCATGATAACTATTGTTATAGGAGAATTCAATCAAAGGTAAGTGATCGTCCCAATTTCCACCAAAAACGATCACACATGCTCTGAGCATATCTTCTAGAGTTTGGATTGTCCTTTCACTTTGTCCGTCTGTCTGAGGATGATATGCAGTGCTTAAATTTAATCGTGTTCCCATTGCTTCTTGGAAACTAGTCCAGAAATGAGAAGTAAACCGACTATCCCTATCCGAAACAATGGAGAGTGGAACTCCATGTAAGGATACTACTTCATCTACATACAACTTTGCCAACTTTTCCATGCTAAAGGTTTCTTTCAAAGGTAGAAAGTGAGCTGATTTGGTTAATCGATCCACAATTACCCAAATCGCATCATTACCTTTTCTAGTTTTGGGTAACTTAGTAACAAAATCCATTGTTATGAGTTCCCATTTCCATACAGGCATCTCTAGTTGTTGTAGTAGACCTGAAGGTTTCTGGTGTTCTGCCTTAACTTGTGAACAAGTAAGACACTTAGAAACATATCGAGCTATATCCTTTTTCATTCCTATCCACCAAAAGTTATTTCTTAAATCTTGGTACATCTTATTATTTCCAGGGTGCATGGTATACCTAGATTTATGGGCTTCTTCTAAAATCTTATTTCTTAATTCTCCTTGCTTAGGTACCCAAATCCTTTTCTTATGGAATCTCCGAATTCCATCATTTCCTTTTTCTAATTCTTTTATTCGTCCTTTCATTCCTTCAGCATCATCCTTGATTGGTGTAGCTTGAACATTCTTCAATTGTTCCATTAAATCTAATTGTAGATTTAATCTGAGGGCACGAACTCGCTTTTGCTTTTCATGATATTTACGACTTAAGGCATCTGCAACTACATTTTCCTTTCCTTCGTGATATTGAATATCACAGTCGTAGTCACTTAGGATTTCCATCCATCTCCTTTGCCTCATGTTTAACTCTTTTTGCCCAAATATATATCTTAAACTTTTGTGATCCGTATAGACAGTAAATTTACTTCCGTATAAATAATGTCTCCAGATCTTAAGGGCAAAAATTACGGCTCCTAATTCTAAATCATGAGTCGTATAGTTCTCCTCGTGCTTTTTCAATTGTCTTGAAGCATATGCAATTACCTTCTTGCGTTGCATCAACACACATCCAAATCCTAGTTTTGAAGCATCACAGTAAACGTCAAAATCTTCAGTCCCTTCTGGTAAGGCTAGGATTGGAGCATTTGTTAATTTCTGCTTCAAGATCCTAAAGGCTTCTTCTTGTTTAGGTCCCCATTCAAACTTAACTGCTTTACAGGTTAGCTTAGGTAATGGTACAGCTATCTTGGAAAAATCCTTAATAAACCGTCTATAGTATCCAGCTAAACCTATAAAACTTCTAATTTCCATTCCGGATTGCGGAACCTTCCATTTAGTAATTGCATCTATCTTAGCAGGATCTACATGAATGCCTTCGTGATTCACCATGTGACCTAAGAATTACACTTCTTGCAACCAAAATTCACACTTCGAGAATTTGGCGTACAGCTTTTCTTTTCTTAACAAAGTTAAGAGTGCATGCAAGTGCCGACAATGTTCGTCCTGACTTTTGGAATAAATAAGTATATCGTCGATAAAAACAATTACAAATTTATCAAAGTACGGTTTACAGATTCTATTCATCATGTCCATGAATGCTGCAGGTGCATTCGTTAATCCGAAGGGCATGACTGTAAACTGGTAATGACCATACCTAGTTCTGAAGGCAGTTTTAGGTATGTCTTCTTCTTGTACTTTCAATTGATGATATCCGGAGCGTAAATCAATCTTAGAAAAATATCTAGCTCCTTGGAGTTGATCGAAAAGATCATCAATCCTAGGTAATGGGTATCGATTCTTAATTGTAACCTTATTCAATTCTCTATAATCAATACACATTCTCATTGAACCATCATTTTTCTTTACAAACAACACTGGTGCTCCCCACGGGGATGAACTAGGTTGTATGAAACCTTTACTTAGTAATTCATCTAATTGCTTTTTCAGTTCTAACATTTCTGTAGGTGCTAACCGATAAGGTGCCTTAGCTATCGGTGTAGTTCCTGGAATTAGATGAATTCTAAATTCTACTTCCCTATCTGGTGGTAATCCCGGGAGTTCTTCTGGAAATACATCTGGGTATTCTGAGACTACAGGAATTTCCTTAAGTTCTTTACTCTTAGTGCTAATGACTACCGAAATCATATACACTATTCCTTGTTTTCGTTCATAACTAGCAACTTTCATTACTGAAATGAACTTCATGGGCTTACGTGGTTTATCTCCTGTAATCATAATTACTTCTCCGGTGGGTGCCTGAATTTCTATGGAATTCTGATCACAAAGAATTCGAGCATGGTTGGCTACTAACCAATCCATTCCTAACACAACATCAAATTCGGCTAATTTCATAGGTAACAGGTTTGCAAAGAATTTATAACTTGAGAGTTCTATATTTTCCTTTTGCAAAACTTTATCTATGCTAACAGAATTTCCGTCTGCCGTTTCGACTGTAAAAATCTGCCTAAGGTTGGTTAAGGGTAAGTTAAGAGCTTGGCAGAATGAAGTATTGATAAAGCTTTGGTTTGCACCAGAGTCAAATAATACTTTTGCATATACGTTGTGAACTAAGAACGTACCAGCTATCATATCTGGAATAAGTTCGGCTTCCTGAGTAGTTAACTGAAAAGCTCGAACATTTTTCTTGGTAGCTCCGTCGGCTGGCTTGGCTTTATTTTCTGCTGGTTTAACCACTTTAGGACATTCTGTTTTGAAATGCCCAGCTTCTCCACAGTTATAGCAGATCCTTGTTTTCCTTCTGCAGTTTTCTTCACGATGTCCTATGGCTTTGCAAAAGTTGCAGGTCACATTACATCTTCCATAATGTTTCTTTCTGCAATTCTTGCAGAACGGTGGATTTGAGGATTGCCCTGTTCCTCTTCTCTTGAAGCTGTTATTATTACCCGTACGAAATCCTTGGGTAATTTTCTGAGCCAGTTCCTTTTTCCTGTTATCATCTCTTGTGCGCACCAGTTCATCAGTTAGGGTGTTGGCTAATTCCACTGCATTGTTAATAGTACGAGGTCTCGCAGCTTTAACGATATTGTGGATTTCACCAATCAATCCCCAAATATAGCGAGAAATGAGTACCGGTTCTGGCGAAGCCAGTGTGGGTACCACTCTAGCATATTCAAAGAATATCGAAGTATAGCCACGACAATCTACATCCATCATTCGATGATTTAGGAACTTATTCGCCATTTGATCTTTTTCATAGTCGGGACAGAATTTTCTTTCTACAAGACTCTTAAATTCTTCCCAGTTCATAGCGTACGCCATCATCCTTCCTTTTGCTTGTAACACCGTGTTCCACCATTCTAGCGCCCCTTCTTTAAAAAGATTTGACGCGTATATGACCTGGTCGTCCTTGGCACATTTACTTATTGTAATTACTGCCTCAGTTTTCTCTAACCAACGCAGTGCCGCAGTCGC
Organism: Helianthus tuberosus; assembly: GCA_030545235.1. Classification (NCBI taxonomy): domain Eukaryota; kingdom Viridiplantae; phylum Streptophyta; class Magnoliopsida; order Asterales; family Asteraceae; genus Helianthus; species Helianthus tuberosus. The sequence goes on from CM060400.1 coordinate 205,608,505, forward strand.
TCCTTCATTGCCTGCAATTTCAGCGGGTTTACAAGCAAGAAATTCTTTGTAAGTGCAACCAGGTGTTGCAGCTTTCATTTTCTTAGGGAGCGGAGCTTGCCGTGAATTATTATTGTGATTGGTATGATTACCGCCTCCGTTTACACTATTACTGAAATTATCTTCAGAAATACGTTTGCTAGGAACGATTTGTTGAGGTTCGATTGGATTTCTAACAGCAGCAACTATTGCTGGAATAGCATTGGCTATTCCCTGAGCAACGATATTTTCGATATCTTGCCTATTTAGAAATTGATCCTCCGGATGTTGCTCAGATTGATTAACCTCATTAACTGGTTTGTTATTAGGGTTTTCCATCTGATAATTTAATATATATAATTTATTAGTATCAAAATAAATAACAATTATACATAAAACAATTATAAAATTTCATAATACATATAGTCAAAACTATCGATTTCTCGATTCCATTTTTATATATTTTATAATATGCATCAATACACACCATTATCTTACAAAGTTTTATTTTAGGTTATTTCACAAGATTATATTTTAGTAATTATTATACAACCACAGTTTCACAAACCCACTATCCTTCGTCAGTTAGTATTTCAGTAACGACGTTCCCTCTCGTCGTATTTCCAGGAGATATGTTCTCCTACTTCCCTGATCCTATTTCCTGCATCCACCAGCTCCTCACCAAAGTGGCGAAGTTCAGCTAAATTCTCATTACTCATAGGTGGGTTAGGTATAGGTTCTGGGTCGAATTGAGGAAGAAAGGAATAAGGACTGTTGAGCAGGTTTTGGAACTGCCAATCATCTGTCCACCACTCGTCCATTCCTAGAGGTTGGGTGTGGATTATAGGTTCTGGGATTGCTGGTTCCAAATTTATTGGAAGTTGATTTTCAGCAGGAAAAGGGTAGAGGTTATTATTAATAGGTCTGACGACATCACAGCTCGCCAATGCCCGATCCAATTCATCCTGAAATGGTAACTCCTCAATTTGTCTAGAGCTTTCCCCAATTTCTATTTTGGTTTGCCTAGAACCTTCTCCAAACTCCATTTCCATTTTCCTAGAATATTCTTCAAACTGCATTTCCATCTGCTTAGAACTTTCCCCGACTTCAATCCCCTTTCCTTTGTTTAAAGGATTTTCTATTTTGGGAATTTTCCTGGTAGCGGGTTTCCTTCTGCGCACACGCCTCCATCCCACGAATCTTCTCATTCTCTTAGGTTTGGGTTTCTCAGGAGGTGGAGCGTTGAATTCCATAGGTTCTTCTATATCAGGTATATACCTATTAAAATCTCTGGAAACCTCTATTTTCACCGGATAGAGATTTAAATTCTGAAGGGCTTCAGAGAAGTCATTCATGCTGTTTAGCATATATGCAAAATACACAAAAATTGCTAAGTTAAAAATTTTTATAACAAATTTCATAAATAACCTTTAAATATTATTTCATACCGTGTGACTACAAAACAACTGAAAATTAAAACATACTAGGGTTTAGTGTAAATTTATTTATCTACTAGATAAGGTTTCTGGCTTGTAAGTAATAAAGTTGCTAAAACTTGAGTTAAAGTATTTAAAGATTTGCATTTACTGCTACAGTGGCTAGCATATAAAGATCTGCCCATTTTTCATCTAACTTATCTTCCCATGGTGGTTTACTGCCTAGTTCTTGGGTTTTCTGATTAACTCTCTTTCCTTTTTGTTGTGAATTCTTTAATTTTTCCTGACTTTTCCTAATAATCAAACTTCTTTTATTAGGAGAAAGTGGTTCCTCATATTCTGCCTTTCGGACAAATATTCCTTCTCCAGGATTTGCATAAGGTTTTGAGGAATTTGTTTGGGATAAACTTCCCTTCTCGTTTGATGACCTATATAATTTAAGATAGATGGTTGAAATCTTTTGCTTACCCATACTGTAACTAACAAATAGTTCAATTAATAAAACACATAATTACAAAATGGCAATCAGTAAAATTAAGTATTTTCTAAATACTTAATTGGCTTAAATCAGTGGCTCTGATACCACCTTTTTCTGTCACGGCCCCTGACCAGGTTTGACCCGTTTCAAGAGCCGCGGGACAGAAAATCCCGTGGTATTTATTTAACAGCGGAAGTTTCTTCAGGATCTTTTTAAAATTTCAATTTTTCCCGATTATTTTATTTTACAACTCGGGATAAAACCCCAGTAATTTACAATCATATGATTTCATGGAGAAATCTTCATTTTACTAAAACATGTTTCTTTATTTTATATTGAGCCACTTCCTTAAGCTTGTAGTGCTTCGCGGCACTTTTCTTGGATCACAACAGATCACCTGAAACATGTTTGAAAAAGGTTTTGTCAGCGGGAAATACTGGTGAATCATTCTTTTTACTAAAATGACACGTTTGTTATAATTTACAGTATTAAGGGTGATTACATTGTTTCCATATATCAACCAACTACCCACAGTATTTGTCACTCGACCGGATCTGTGACTATGGTCATATCACACATTGGCCACCCGTTTGTCCAATGGTGAAGATTATCAAGTTATGTATACAAAACCCCACATACCGGCTGTAATTTGGTGATTACAAAGACTTAATCCCTGTAATTATAACTTTGAAAATAAACATGCTTTTGTAAATAAATTTGATAAAAAGAGAATGACTCACTTTGCAGATTTATATAAGCAGAGCTTAGCCTACTGATTAGCCTTTTAACCTAAATTTAATAACATGCACACGAACTCGGTTAGTAACTAATACAGCATTTACGATAACTCACGAGATTAAAACCTTCACAACGAATGACAAAGTGCGATACTTAAACATCCATTGAATTAACAACGAATGGCAAAGCATAAACCCTAATGTGGGCAGCACTTAAACATCCATTGGATCATTTAATCGATCGGACATTGAATCGTAGCAGCGATCGAGTTAATACCCGGTATCGAAGCAGCACCTCACTAATATTGAAAGTAATTTCGACTTCAGAGTACTAAAACTTCGTTTTTGAAAGTTCGTTTCGACACCAGTGGACTGTACAAATGACAAGCTATTTATAGGTGAAATTAAGGCCTCACGCGGCCCGCGTAAGCCTTTGGCTTGCCTTTACGCGGCCCGCACAGCCGCCCAGTCTATAACTAGCCTTGACCAGCCACAAGTAGGTTAGCCAGGTGGTCGCTACGTGGACCCGGAACACTTATCCGGTCAACACAAGTTTGACGCGGCCCGCGTAAGACATACCTTGTCTTTTACGCGGACCGCCTGAGAACCAAGATTTTGTTTTTCTTGATTTTTGATGTCGGGTAAGGTTTCAGGGGTCCGGGTTTATATTTACGGGTATTTTTAGGACAATTTTGAGAGTCCTTACAGTTCTGCTCAAACCGAAGCGCTTAAAGAAGAAAACCTTAAAGCTGAGTACTTGCGGGGTATGGAGAAACGGCTCGTAGAAAGATATGACGGCATTTACTATTTCATGGAACGGATATGGGTCCCTTTGTTTGGAAATCTTAGAGAGCTTGTGATGGACGAAGCGCACAAGTCTCGATACTCTGTTCATCCGGGTTCGGATAAGATGTATCAGGATCTCAAGGTCTTATACTGGTGGCCGAAGATGAAAGCCCACATCGCAGCGTATGTGAGTAAATGTTTGACTTGTGCGAAAGTCAAGGTGGAGTATCAGAAACCCTCAGGTCTACTTCAACAACCAGAAATACCCCTGTGGAAGTGGGAGAAAATTGCTATGGATTTCGTCACAGGTTTGCCAAGAACTCAAAACGGAAACGATACCATCTGGGTGAAAGTTGACCGACTCACGAAGTCGGCACACTTCCTAGCAATCAAGGAAACCGATAAGTTCTCACAACTCGCTGCTGTTTATCTAAAGGAGGTGGTTTCTAGGCACGGGGTGCCAACCTCTATTATCTCTGATCGCGACCCGCGTTTCATATCCGATTTATGGCATTCGATGCCTAAATCATTCGGCTCACGTCTCGACATGAGTACTGCTTATCCCCCACAGACTGATGGTCAAAGTGAACGAACCATTCAGACACTTGAAGACATGCTGCGAGCATGTGTGATCGATTTTGGAAAGGGTTGGGAGAAACACTTGCCTTTGATAGAGTTTTCTTATAATAACAGTTATCATTCCAGCATTCAGGCAGCTCTGTTCGAAGCATTGTATGGACAGAAATGTTGTTCTCCTCTTTGTTGGGCTGAGGTGGGTGACAGCCAGATCACAGGTCCGGAACTTGTACTTGAAACTTCAGAGAAGATTGTCCAGATCAGAAATCGTATGGCGGCAGCGCGCGACCGTCCGAAAAGCTACGCTGACAAGCGTTGGAAATCTTTGGAGTTAGCTGTAGGCGATCGCGTTATGTTGAAAGTCTCACCCTGGAAGGGTGTGGTACGTTTTGGGAAACGCGGCAAGCTTAATCCTCGTTATGTCGGGCCATTCAAAATTTTGGAACGAATTGGTAAAGTGGCTTACAAGCTCGAGTTACCTGCTGAGTTGGGTAATGTTCATTATGTCTTCCATGTTTCGCAGCTAAAGAAGTGTTTGTCCGATGAAACACTTGTGGTACCGCTTCAAGAACTGAAAATCGACGACAAATTGCAGTTTGTCGAAGAACCCACTGAAATTATGGATCGGGAAGTTAAGGTTCGTAAGCATAGTCGGATTCCAATCGTGAGAGTCCATTGGAACTCAAGACATGGACCGGAGATCACGTGGGAACGCGAGGATCAGATGAAGCTCAAGTATCCTCAATTATTCCCAACTGACCAATCTAAATATGCTGCAACTGGTGAATTTCAGGGCGAAATTCCCTTTCAAGTTGGGGATGATGTGACACCTGCGGAAAATCCACAGTCATCCTGATCTAACACTTTGCTGCTTTGGATTACTTATCAAATTTCGGGATGAAATTTATTTCAAGTTGGGGATGATGTGACAACCCGATATTTCAAGGTCTTTCCTCTACGCATCACTTGTTCCACAATATTGTTTTCACGGTTCATTTTACGTTGTATCTTGTGCATGATATCTGAATGATTAAAGTATTGTTATGGTTGAGTGTTACATGATATTTGTGTAGTGTTTAGGCATAGCATAACATCACACTTGATTCATGAAAAACCCAAGTCCATGAAGAACTAGGATTCTTCGCCCAAACCCATGCCGACGAAGAATAGCTCTTCGTCACAATCACTCCTCGACGAAGGAGGGTTCTTCGTCGTCAACACCCTTGACGAAGGAGGGTTCTTCAGCCTAGGTTATTCGAGGCCCAGATGATATGCGTATAACTTCTTGTTAAAAGTAACCGCAAATCACAAAACCCTAAGGCTCTCTCTCTTCCTCTCTACCCTGTGTGACGGCATCTAGGTCTCGAAGACCCCCATCCCGAGCAAAATAATCAATCCGGTATCAACGGTTAGTGTCTAACATTGTTATTTGATGAAATCCTGATGTTGTGATTTTATTTAAAATTAGGGTTCATTAATAATATTGTAAATCTAGAATTTGCATGATGAGGGTTCGATGATTTGAATACGTTCATATTCATGATATGGTTGTTGGTTAATGAAACTGGTAGTCTGATTTACATGGGAATGAGAATGTTAGTGGTTGGATTGGAATCCTGATTATATATGTAACGACTCTCATCAAAAGTCATAATTACTCAAGTAATTTGACCAATAGGAAACCCTAATTGAGACACCCAAGTGATTCTGTGCAAACCCTAAAATTTTCATAATTTTCAGAATCAGGATTAGGGCCCCTAAAACTCAGGGGGGGGGCATTCCCTACTTTACGATTATCCGAATTACGTGCTCTCCAAGCTGAATTTTTAGAAAGTGTCAAGTCATCAGAGCTAGTCCCACACGTGGCTACACTATAGCAGCTTTGTGTCCCATACGGACCGTAAAGCTGTGAGTCTTACGGTCCGTAAGATGCCATACGGACCGCAACATCAGCAAGCTTACGGTCCGTAAGCTAGTAAATTTTCGTGTATAAATAGCAGGCATTGGGACTGACTTCTGTGCATTTGTTCGACGAAGGAATTCACTTCAGGCACTGAGTTCTGTTCGATTTACTACAATTAACACTCACTAAACTCTAATTAAGTATAGCGGGGTGCTGCAGAAAAGGGTATTAGTACAATCGCTGCTACGATTCATTTATCCGACGATCAAGATATTCAATGAATGTTTAAGTGCCGCCCACATTAGGGTTATACTTTATCGTTCGTCATTAATTTGACGGATTGTCGTTAATTCGATAGGTAAAGTATTATACTTTATCGTTCGTTGTTAATTCAACGGATCCTCGTTAATTCGATGGGTAAAGTATTATACCTTGTCATTCATTGTTAATTCAATGGATCATCGTTAACTCGATGGACAAAGTATTGCATTTTGACATTCCTTGTGATAATTTGATCTCATAAATTATCGTAATTGCTGGATTGATTACTAATTCCAAAATTGTGTGCTTGTTATTGAAATTAGGATAAAAGGCTAATCAGTAAGCTAGGCTCTGCCCGTATAAATCTGCATTGTGAGTCATTCTCTCTTTTTATCAAATCTATTTACAAAATCATGTTTATTTTCAAAGTTATAATTACGGGGATTAAGTCTTTGTAATCACCAAATTACAGCCGGTATGTGGGGTATTGTGCACAGTATTACAGTTTTATCACTTTAGGTGGGCGAACCTAAATTTAGTGATATTCGTCACTCATTGGGGCAGCCAATGGTGATATGACCACAGTCACCGTAAAGATTCGAGTGACAAGTACTGTGGGTAGTTGGATTGATATCAGAAACATTGTAATCGCTCTTAATACTGTAAATTATAACAAATGTGTCATTTTAGTAAATAGAATGATTCACTCAGTATTTCCCGCTGACAAAACCTTTTTCAAACATGTTTCAGGTGATCTGTTGTAATTCAGGAAAAGTGCTGGGGAGTATTTCAAACTTACTGATAGTGGCTCAATATAAAATAAATAAATGCTTTTGTAATATCACGCTTTTATAGTAAAAACATATTATTGTAAATTATCAGGGTTTTATCCCGAATTGTGAAATAAATAATCGGGGAAAAATTTTAGCTTTAAGCGATCCTGTTTCCGCTGTTAAACTCAATTAAATCAATACCGCAGTATTTCTGTCCCGCGGCTCCTGAAACGGGTCAAACCGAGTCGGGGGCCGTGACAGAAAAAGGTGGTATCAGAGCCACTGGGTTAAGCTGATTAAGTATTTAGAAATACTCAATTTTTCCTGATTACAGCCACTGGGTTAAGCTAATTAAGTATTTAGAAATACTTAATTTTTCCTGATTACTATTATATGATTATATGTTTTATTAACTGGCTATTTGTTAATTTTAATATGGGCAGATTTTTATTTGATTTATTATTATTAATCGAAAAATATTATATATTTGATTAATATATGGAATTACCTAATATAGTATTACTATATTGTGGTAAAGAAATTATATTTTTATATTTGAAGTATATTTTTATTTAAAATTATTGTTTAGTTAATTATTATTAATAATTTTATTATTAATAATAATATATTAATAATAGTGGTATTAAGATTATTTTTAAATACTAAGGTTATTATCAAAGGCAGATATTGGATAACCTAGCCTTAGTTAGGCATGGACTGATCACCTATGCTTAAACAAGGCAGCACTAACCAATATCCACAATGATAATGACTAGTTAATATATATAAATTAAGTCATAATATTTATTTAGTATATAGATTTTTATATGTTAACTACTGTAATAGTAAATATAAATCTTTAAATATTCTGATTTAAAGTTTAGTATTTTTATTATCTACAGTCAAGAAAATTTATAAATAAATTATAAATAAAACCTAGTATGTTTTAATTTTTAGTTGTTTTGGTAATATAAAATACTATTTAAAAAGTTGTTCAATAAAATTTTGTTATAACTTAGTAATTGGGTGTATTTTGCTAAAACAGCATGAGTGATCTGTCGGAAGCCCTTCAGAATTTAAATCTCTATCCAGTAAGAATAGAAGTTTCCAGAGATTTCAATAGGTATATACCAGACATAGAAGAACCTATAGAATTCAATGCTTTACCTCTTGAAAAAAAAAACCTAAGCATAAGAAAATGGAAATTGGGGAAAGTTCTAGGCAAATGGAGGGACTACCATCTCAAGAAGAACTAGATTTTATAATGGCAACCGATGATAATATTGAGCCTGTTAATGAAAATAATTTTATGAACTTAGAACCATCTATTCCAAATTCTTCGAATCACTGGAATATAGACAAATGGTTAGATAATGAAATATTATTACAAAACCATCCCTATAGGCTTTTTCCTAAATACAATCCAGAACCTTTACCAAATTTATCAATAAGTAACCAGAATAGGACTGAACTCCATCATTTTGACAACATGGATGCTGGGAATCGGATCCAAGAGACTTTGGGACAGATTTCCTGGAAATACGATGAGAAGAAACGCCGTTACTAGAACATCATCTTACAAAGGATAGGGGAATTATGAAACTGTGGTTGTATAATAATAACAGTAAAATCAGTATGTGTAAATAAAAAGAATAAAACGGGTATATATAGAAACATGATATAATGAAATATTAGAAAAGTTACAATTTTGTTTGTATATTCGATTATGTGATTATGTGCAACTAAATTGTGACATTGGATTATTTCCTTTATACTAATTATATATCTATAAAATAGATATCAGATGGAAAACGATAATAATGAACCAGTTAATGAGGGTAATCAATCTGAGCAACAATCGGGGAACCAATATGTGACTAGGCAAGATATAGAAAATATCATTGCTCAAGAGATAGCCAACACTATTCCAGGAATAGTTGCTCAAGGGATAGTCAATGCTATTCCAGCAATCATTGCTGCTGTTAAAAATCCAATTGAACCGCAACAATTTGTTCCTAGTAAACGCATTTCTGAAGACAATTTCAGTAATAGCATAAAGGGAGGTAATAATCATAATGAACCACGGCAAGCTCCGCTCCCTAAGAAAAGGAAAGTTGCAACGCCTGGTTGCACTTACAAAGAATTTCTTGCTTGTAAACCCACTAAGTTTGCAGGCAATGAAGGAGCAACTGCAGTACTGCGTTGGTTAGAGAAAACCGAGGCAGTAATTGCCATAAGTAAATGTGCTCAAAATGATCAGGTTATGTATGTTTCAAACCTTTTCAAAGAAGTAGCGCTAGAATGGTGGAATACGATGTTACAAGTAAAAGGAAGAAGGATGGCGTATGCTATGAACTGGGAAGAATTTAAGAATCTTGTAGAAAGAAAATTATGTCCTGAGTACGAAATAGATCAAATGGCAAATAAGTTTCTAAACCATAGGATGATAGATATAGATTGTCGAGGGTATACTACAACATTCTTCGAATATGCTCGAGTGGTACCAATCCTGGCTTCGCCAGAACCGGTACTTATTTCTCGTTATATTTGGGGATTGATTTCCGAGATCCGTAATATTGTCAAAGCTGCGAAACCTCGCACAATTAATGATGCGGTGGAATTAGCCAATACTATAAATGACGAGCTGGTACGGACAAAAGAAGAAAATAGAAAGAAGGAAGTAGCCCAAAAGATTACCCAAGAATTCAGTTCGGGTAATCATAACCATTTCAAGAAAGGAGGGAATGGGCAAACTTCTACTAGTCCATTTTGCAAATTTTGCAAAAGGAAGCATTTTGGAAGATGCAAAGGATATTGCAATTTTTGTAAGATTCCAGGGCATCAAGAAGAAGACTGCAGGAGGAAGAAATTTTCAGTTTGCTACAACTGTAGAGAAACTGGACATCTTAGGCCAGATTGTCCAAAACTGAATAAACCATTTGACAATCAAGCCAAACCAGCAGAAGGAGCAAAAAGGAAGGCGAAAGCTAACTACTCATAAGGACGAGATAATTCCAGATGTGATAGCCGGTATGTTCTTAGTTTACAACATTTACCTAAAAGTATTATTTGACTCTGGTGCCAACCAAAGTTTTATAAATACTTTACTCTGCCAAATTCTTAACTTACCATTTACCAACATTAGATAGATTTCTATATTAGAAACGGTAGATGAGAATTCAGTAAGAATAAATAAGGTTATGCAGAACATAGGAATAAGTTATAGGTTTTCTGCAACCCTATTACCTATGAAATTAGTTGAATTCGATGTTATGATCATTATCTGTGATCAGAATTTCTTAGAAATTCAATCAAACATCGGAGAAGTAATTATGATTACAGGAAATAAACCATATAAACCTATGAAGTTCATATCAGTAATGGAAATTACTAATTATGAACAAAAGTAAGGAATAGTATATATATGATTTCAGTAATCATTAATACTAAAGATACAGAATTTAAGGAAATTTCTGTAACTTTCCAAATACCCAGATGTAATTCCAGAAGATTTACCTGGATTATCACCCGATATGAAGATAGAATTTAGGATTTATCAATTCCAGGAATTTTACCGATAGGCCAAGGAACCTTATAGATTAGCTCAATATTGGTTATTAAGAAAAGTATGGTTCAATAAGAATGTGTATTGATTATAGGAAATTGAATAAGGTTATAATTAAGAATCAATACTCATTACTTAGAAATTATGATCTATTCATTTTCAGGAAGATAGATAGTTTTATAAAGATCAACTTATGTTCCGTATATTATCAATTAAAAACATCAAAGGAAGATGTATCTAAGACTATTTTCAGAACTAGTAATGGTCATTACTAGTTTACAATCATGCCCTTGGATTAAAGAATGCAATCGTAGCATTTAGGGACATGATAAATAGGATCTGTAAACCATATTTGGATAAATTAGTAATTGTCTACAAACGACGATATACTTATTTATTACAAAAGTAGGAAAGAACATTGACAGCACTGGCATTTACTCTTAACTTTGTTAAGAAAAGAAAAGCTTAACGCCAAATTTTCGAAGAATGAATTTTTGGCTGATAGAAGTACAATTTTAGGTCATATGGTGAATCATGAAGGTATTCACTTAGATCTTGCTAAGATAGCAGTGATTACCAAATGAAAGATTTTGAAGTATAAAGTAATACTTCAAAGTTATGATTTGGATATATGTTAATACAACGCAAAAAGGTAATTGCGTAGGCCTCAAGCCAATTGAAAAAGTCCTAAGAAAACTATATCAACTCATGAGTTAGAATAAGAACCATAATTTTTGCCTTAAAGATTTGAAGATATTATCTGTATGGTAGTAAGAATACTATCTATACAGATTATAAGAAATTAAGATATATATTTATAGGCAAAAAGAATTTGAGGCGAAAGGAGATGGATGAAAATTTTAAGTGACTACAACTGTGATATTTGGTATCACAAAGGAAAAGCTAAAAACGGCAAGAGATAGTCATAAGAATTATGCAGATAATAGAAAAGTAGTTGGAGTTCGAGTTGGAGACAAAATACTATTAAAAGTATCTCTTTGGAAAGGAATGATTAGATTTGGTAAGAAAGGAAATCTAAGACCAAATTATGTAGGATCATTTCCAGTAAATTCAACATATTGAATTAGCTACTTATAGTTTACAACTACCAGGAAGGTTAGTTGGAATACATGATATATTTTATATATCTAAATCTCAAGAAATGTCTATCAGACGAATCTTTTGTAGTAAATTCTAAAATATAAAGGTAAACAAATAATGTTAAGTAAAGTAGGATTCAAAGACAGGATCCTAATATACGTGAAAACTGGAATCAAAAAGTAAAAGAGTATTCTCAATTATTCCAGTAAATCTCGAGGACGAGATTTTTTATTAAGTTGGGGAGAATGTAACGACTCTCATCAAAAGTCATAATTACTCAAGTAATTTGACCAATAGGAAACCCTAATTGAGACACCCAAGTGATTCTGTGCAAACCCTAAAATTTTCATAATTTTCAGAATCAGGATTAGGGCCCCTAAAACTCAGGGGGGGGCATTCCCTACTTTACGATTATCCGAATTACGTGCTCTCCAAGCTGAATTTTTAGAAAGTGTCAAGTCATCAGAGCTAGTCCCACACGTGGCTACACTATAGCAGCTTTGTGTCCCATACGGACCGTAAAGCTGTGAGTCTTACGGTCCGTAAGATGCCATACGGACCGCAACATCAGCAAGCTTACGGTCCGTAAGCTAGTCAATTTTCGTGTATAAATAGCAGGCATTGGGACTGACTTCTGTGCATTTGTTCGACGAAGGAATTCACTTCAGGCACTGAGTTCTGTTCGATTTACTACAATTAACACTCACTAAACTCTAATTAAGTATAGCGGGGTGCTGCAGAAAAGGGTATTAGTACAATCGCTGCTACGATTCATTTATCCGACGATCAAGATATTCAATGAATGTTTAAGTGCCGCCCACATTAGGGTTATACTTTATCGTTCGTCATTAATTTGACGGATTGTCGTTAATTCGATAGGTAAAGTATTATACTTTATCGTTCGTTGTTAATTCAACGGATCCTCGTTAATTCGATGGGTAAAGTATTATACCTTGTCATTCATTGTTAATTCAATGGATCATCGTTAACTCGATGGACAAAGTATTGCATTTTGACATTCCTTGTGATAATTTGATCTCATAAATTATCGTAATTGCTGGATTGATTACTAATTCCAAAATTGTGTGCTTGTTATTGAAATTAGGATAAAAGGCTAATCAGTAAGCTAGGCTCTGCCCGTATAAATCTGCATTGTGAGTCATTCTCTCTTTTTATCAAATCTATTTACAAAATCATGTTTATTTTCAAAGTTATAATTACGGGGATTAAGTCTTTGTAATCACCAAATTACAGCCGGTATGTGGGGTATTGTGCACAGTATTACAGTTTTATCACTTTAGGTGGGCGAACCTAAATTTAGTGATATTCGTCACTCATTGGGGCAGCCAATGGTGATATGACCACAGTCACCGTAAAGATTCGAGTGACAAGTACTGTGGGTAGTTGGATTGATATCAGAAACATTGTAATCGCTCTTAATACTGTAAATTATAACAAATGTGTCATTTTAGTAAATAGAATGATTCACTCAGTATTTCCCGCTGACAAAACCTTTTTCAAACATGTTTCAGGTGATCTGTTGTAATTCAGGAAAAGTGCTGGGGAGTATTTCAAAGCTTACTGATAGTGGCTCAATATAAAATAAATAAATGCTTTTGTAATATCACGCTTTTATAGTAAAAACATATTATTGTAAATTATCGGGGTTTTATCCCGAATTGTGAAATAAATAATCGGGGAAAAATTTTAGCTTTAAGCGATCCTGTTTCCGCTGTTAAACTCAATTAAATCAATACCGCAGTATTTCTGTCCCGCGGCTCCTGAAACGGGTCAAACCGGGTCGGGGGCCGTGACAATATATGATTAGACTTATGCTAATCCATGATATTGTATTTCAATGTTAATGTTGTAGGGTTATTAGTTTTGTTGTTGAGCAGCAATTAGGGTTTGCCGAACTTGTAAAGAAACTATTGATTGATCCAATAATCATGCAATAACTTGTTAACTGTTGTTACGAAATCAAAGGAATTGTAACTGTCTGATGAGGGGTGACGAAGGACCTCCCCCACGAAGAATCTAGTCCGACGAAGAACTAGGTTCTTCGTTGACTGATTCTTGACGAACCGCTATGGTTCTTCGCCACCCTCAATCTCGACGAAGGATAGTCCTTCGTCGCTAGGTTCTTCGCCATAAGAGTAAATGGACAGAACAGTAAACAGATTATGATGTATATGAAGATGGATACTTGTGTTTAGAAAATTCTAAGTTTTGTATGGTAATAATGCTGGCTAAGAATGAGAAATCTAATCTGATTTATGTGAGTAGAAACTCCTCTGTTATATGTTGTATTGTGTCATTCATATGGGATGTGGACTTGTATGAGGATAGGGTATTTGCTACGTGTGTACAGTGATCTTTGTGATGAATACAATCTGTGATAAATACGTGACTTAATTGATTATGAAACTGATTTCATTGGTAACCACAGTAGGGTTTGGTTGACTAACTTGGAACGGGTAACTTAACAAACCGAGAAAATCTAAGGTGAGTTCATTTCTCTTGAGCATGCGTCCCGGTGGGTGGGACAATCAATGGGCATTCCTGAGAGGAATAAGTCTTTTGGGTAAAAACTGGAATGTTAGATAATACACTTATTTCCTATCACCTTAAGTCCCATATTCTACCGAATAGTTACCTGAGAGGTAACAAGGTATTAGTTGATAGCGCTATTAGGCTTGGCAACCTCACACCGTACCTGAGATGACGGGCGTGAACTAATGACCTTAATCATGACCAATGCTTAGATAGGGGGCATTGGGGACGGGCAAAACAATCTGGAAGCTATCTTATACGGTACTTGAGTTATTATCAACATTATTATCAATGAACTGAACTAAACACTTGGAAAATAACGTTTTCGTAAAACTATGAACTCACCAGCGTTGTCTGACACACTTGTTGCATGCTCGCAGGACGTTAGGTTTATGGACAAGGAACTTGCTATCTGGGATTGCTGGAGTGGTCATGGGTCGTACTGCTTGGATACGCATGATGGGCTTACTGTTTTTACATACATTTAGTTTTGAAATATTTAAACAATGATTTACTATTTGCTTACGCTGAACCTGTTAAACTTATGTTATGATTTGGAATGTTCGATTTAATAAATGGGAGTTTATTTTAATATCTTGTGAATAGTTCAATGTGATTGGTGGCTAGATCCTGGTACGTCACACGCCTAGCGGGGTTTTTCCGCATGTGGTATCTTGGGGGTGTGACATTCGGCTTATTCTCCAGTGTGACGGAACCGCTTATAGATCTGAGCTCCGTGATTGAAATCATACCGTCACCGATAGCGTCAAACTTCCGGAAAACCTTCTTGTAGTCGTTTGTGTCACCTACGGAAGAATTTTTCTTGAGATTTGTTTCATTATTTTGTAGTGACGAACTAGAGTTCCGGCGGTGGTCATAGGTGGTGGTGGTTGGTGGTTAATCCCGGGTGGTTGGGGATATAGATAGCAGGCTGAAGTTAGGAGAGAATGGGGCTTTGGAATGGGGTGTGAATTGTTGCAGGTTGTTGAAGAGAAATTAGGGTTTTGAAATGGGATTGATTTGGGAAAGAAGATATATAATATTTTCTTTCTTTTATATGTATTTTTAAAGAATAGGGTGAAAAGACAATTTGACCCTCATGTACATTGCACATGACTAGATTTGACAGAAAAAACTAATTGGGTTGTGGCTAAAGGACAAAACGTGTATGATTTGAAAACATAAAATACAAAACTCGTCAAATTTGAACATAAAAACAGCGCCTAAAAATAGGTATAAGATAAAAGGACAATACTTAAAATTCAATCTAAATAATAAAGTGGGATAACATAGGGCTTATGGGTTTTTTTACAGCTAATATAATATAATATAATATAATATAATATAATATAATATAATATAATATAATGAGTTAGGGGCTGTTTGATAACTTCTGGATGGGTAAGTGCTGAACTAGTAAGATTTCTGAATTATTAAGTGTTGAACTAGTAAGATGTTTGAATCATTAAGAGTCAGTATAATGCTTAACCGTTTAGAGGCAAATGTCTGACCAATTCATATAAGAGGTCTTAACCATTCAGACTCGGTATAATACTTAACAATTCAGAGGCAAATGTCTTAATCTTTCAGACATATGCTCACAAAACAAACAATTTGAACCATTAAGTACTGAACCAGTAAAAGAACTGAATCATTAAGAATCTCGTTAAGAACTAAAGAAACAGACTCTTAGCCGTCAAACTTAAAGCATGCTATATTAAATAAATATTCAAGAGCAATATATATGAATAATATATTCTTTAATTTCATTAAGGTTTTAGGTTTAGAATTGTAAACGTGGCACTATAAGAAAACATTAGTCACCAAGCTACAAAAGTTATTGTGTTGCCACATCTGTGAACATTAATCGTTCGTTTTGGTATTTGTTAAGTTAGCTATTTAATTGCCAAAATCATCCCTGAGGTTTGGGCAGGCTTGCCATTTTCGTCCAAAATGACATTTTTGTACCAAATTGCCCCCAACGTTTGTAACTTTTTGCCATTTTCATCCAAACCACTAACTTAGTTTATTTTTTCTGTTAAGTTGAGGATATTTGGATGAAACTAACAAATATAAAATCAGAGGGACGATTTTGGCAATTTACTCAAACTCTTTTAAATTTATTTTATTTAATTAATTTTGTTACATATATAATAAAAAAGAATATAAATGCAATTTTTATATGAAAAAAATAATAGCTTTATCACATAATTTTTATAAATTTTCATCCAACCACTAAGTTAATTTTTCTATTAAGGCGAATGATGTTTATAAACTAAGACAAAAATTAACTTCTAATTTTTTATATAGATCAGTTTTATAAAAATAAAATCTAATTAAACCTCTAAATTTTATAAAACTAAAATGCTGGTGACCTTATTGAAAAAATGTCAAATAAAAAAATCTTATCATGCGTACCAAGTTTGTAATCCATCTTCTACTCTTTTAAATTCACTACTAAGGAAAAACAGAAGCCAGTGCCCCCACCCCCCTCTATCAAACAATGTATCGTTACCAAACCTTAAAATTACCCACCAAATTGTAATTATAATGTTATGAACCAAAAGTTTCTTTACTCAAGCTACTCAGAATAAGTATTAGTTAGTTACCCTCATAATCTTAATTAAATAAATATTTTATTTCTACCAACATATTTCTTAGGTGCTCAACACATTTAAAAAATATGTAACGTTTTACAATTTTTTTCTATCTCTACAACTGATAAATACTAAAAGTTGTAATCGATTGTTATGTGTTGCACACCAATGACGTTTTCTCTTTATAAACCTGATTTATATAAAGAAGCTGTAAATTAATTTCTGTCTTAATTTATAAAATTTAAAAGAGTAAACTGCTAAATTCGTCCCTGAGGTTTGACTCAAAATGCTAGATCAGTCCAAAATCAACTTTGTTTGCTAAAACAGTCCCTGAGCCTAGTTTCATTTGCTATTTCAGTCCAATGAAGGGAAAATGATTGGACTGATCTAGCATTTTGAGTCAAACCTTAGGGACGAATTTAGCAATTAACTCCTATTAATTGGACTGAAATAGCAAATGAAACTAGGCTCAGGGACTGTTTTAGCAAACAAAGTTGATTTTGGACTGATCTAGCATTTTGAGTCAAACCTCAGGGACGAATTTAGCAGTTTACTCAATTTAAAACATCCTTCATCTTAACAGAAAAAATAAAATGAGTTAGTAATTTGGATGAAAATTTATAAAAATTATTTGACAAAACTATTAATTTTTTTTCTAAAACTCCATGTATATTCTTTTTATTATATATGTAACAAAAATAATTAAATAAAAGAAATGTAAATTGCTAAAACCGTCCATGTGGTTTTATATTTGCCAGTTTCATCCAAATATCCTCAATTTAACAGAAAAAGTAAACTAAGTTAGTGGTTTGGATGAAAATGGCAAAAAGTTACAAACGTTGGGGGCAATTTGGTACAAAAGTGTCATTTTGGACGAAAATGGCAAATGTGCCCAAACCTCAGGAACGATTTTGGCAATTAACTCTATTCTTTAATTTCATTAAGGTTTTAGATCTAGAATTGTAAACGTGGCACTATAAGAAAACATTAGTCACCAAGCTACAAAAGTTATTGTGTTGCCACATCTGTGAACATTAATCGTTCGTTTTGGTATTTGTTAAGTTAGCTATTTAGTTGCCGCCAAAGTGAAAATATAAATACACATCGGTTGTTTCCATTGTATTATATTACAATTATGAAAAATACATGTTTGTTGGTTTTTCTATATTACAACATAAGAAAATATTGGTGATATATATGTTCTGTTGATAGTCGAGGGTGAAACACGGAAAGGTGGTTGGCGGTTAAGGTCGGTGACAATCGGCATAAAACACGTGTTAATATTCTTTGAAAACTTTTGTATAATTAAATCTAACTAATACCACTGTAAATAATATATATGTAGAATGAGTTAGGGGCTGTTTGATAACTTTTGGATGGGTAAGTGTTGAACCAATAAGATTTGTGAACCATTAATTGCTAAATTAGTAAGATGTTTGAACCATTAAGATCCAATATAATGCTTAACCGTTTAGAGGCAAATGTCTGACCAATTCATATAAGAAGTCTTAACCATTCAGACTCAGTATAATGCTTAACAATTCAGAGGCAAATGTCTGAATCACTCAGACATATGCTCGCGAAACAAACAGTTTGAACCATTAAGTACTGAACTAGTAAGATGACTGAATCATTAAGGATGTACAGTAATAATAATAATATTTTAGAGTTAATAGCCAAAATGGTCCCTGAGGTTTGCTCACTTTTGCTACTTTAGTCCAAAATCCAAAATTTTTAAATCTGGGTCCCTGAGGTTTGCATTTTGTTGCCATTTTAGTCCAAAATCCAAAAACCCCTTTTTTGAGTGTTGAAACCAACCTATTTTGTCCTTTTGTGCAGGGGTATTTTGGTCATTTTTATGAGTTATTATAAAAACTCAGATCAAGAACCCAGATCTCAAAGCAGATCAAGAACCAGATCAGCTCTCTATCTTCTCTCTCTCTATAGCACCACCACCACCGCCACCTCCTCCCCCTTCTCACCACCGCTACTCCGGCGTCGTCCCATCCAACAGTCACACCCACACCTCCTTCCTTGTTTACCAGCGACCATCGCCGTTTTCCGGTGACAGCCGACACTCCGATTTCAGGCCTACACACACGTATATTCAGGAGAGCAGAGAGAGAGAGAGAGGAGAGAGAAAGGAACTCCGATGATGAATCGCTAAAGTTGTGATGATGAATCGCTGAAGTTGTCGATGATGAAGATGGACAGCTGATTGATTGATGCTGATGAATGAGGTTCGAAGTTTCGGCAGCGGCTGTAGTTGTCACACCCTGTCTTTTACGGAAGCGTATAATGTGTGACTGGTTTAATATCATTGCATTCAATGGTAATAAACAACTACATGGTCAAAACGATGTTCATCCATTCATAAAATTTATGTATTACAAACATTGTTTAGTCAAGTTTTTAAAACACAACCTTCGACTAGGTTACAAACCAACAAAAGTTGATGACATCCAAACTTGGAGTTTACTTCTAGTTACGACACTTGCGCTCAAGATCCATCCTGTTACCTGAAATACATGTAATTTTGGAAAACATCAACATAAAGTTGAGCGAGTTCATGCGTTTTGCATATCTTGTATAAATAAAGTATTCTTGTGTAAATCAAGTTTTCTTGTGTACACCACGTACTAAATGAATGTTTGTACAAGGACATTAAGGCACAGGGAGCACTCGTAATGGCTCCTTAAAGGCATGTGAGGACATAGGGAGCATTAGTATTGGCTCCTTTGGAGTACTTGTTATGACTCCTTGTATGTGTCGATTTCCCTCGACTGTGTCGATTAACCTCGACTGGGACTCCGAAGCACTACTAGGTACTAGTTGTGACCATGAGTGGGGCTCGGCCGTACCCGTTAGATCTAACCCTCGTCCCTAACTAACGAATGTTTTTAATGGCTTGGTACTAGTTTTCACCAAGACTTTATGGCATTTTTAGTATTAAGTCTATGCTCACATGATCTAGTATTTCATAGGCCTTTCGTAGGCATTTCATATATCGCATCATACTTGGTACTCGTTCTCACCAAGAGTGCTTCTTATTTTTGTATCATTTCATTTGTAAACATTGTAATATTTGTAACATGTATTTCACCCCCGAGAGTTATAAAACCAAAAACAGTTAAAGAAAAGGGGGAGCATGAACTCACAACTTTGCGTTCCTGCGTCGTAAACTTCACCGGATTTGCTTATCTAGCGTCGTGACCTAAACGTGTTTTATTAACGTTAGTCACTAGACTTGTATCGCACAAGTACAAGTCACTACCTTTTGTAAATGTGTTCTTGTGTTAAAAATAATTTTTATTTTTAACTATGTGTCTTACTTATATTATTTTCTCAAAATTAAATATAAGTATCTTGTATTTGTCTAAGTATGTTGTATGTGTATTTTTGTATCTTCACTCCTTAGGAGTATTTAGCGTATCTTCAAGTCCTAATACACTATCAAGTATAATACATACTACATACACTTAGCACAAAAATTGGTGATAAAATATATATATTTTTCTCACAAATATACATACTTAATACCCATTTTTATTCCTGAAGAAATCCTCATTTCTTAACACAAAAGTTGGGGAAACCTTGGTAAATGTTTTTAGATACATTTTTAGGGAATAAGTTTCTCAAAAACTTATATTTTTCTAAGTGTCAAAATTTTATAAAATTTTGGCAGGGTTTCCCCTAAAAATGGAGGTTTCCCATGTTTTAAAAACATGTGTTTATTTTCTTTTAAAACATTCTCAACAATCAACAATATGCAACTTCTTCTTACCAAACTTGTCAAGAACAAGCATAAACTATAAACCCATGAACTTGAATATTTATGAAAACATGTAGTAACTTACTAGCACACTTAGTAAGTCTTGTTACCTTTAAAAGTGTGATTAGTTTCTTAAAAACTCCATTTTTAAAGAGTTTGATTATTCACAACTTCTAGTCATATTTTCTAAAAATATTTCTTTGTGAAATTTTCTTATTACACAAGTGTTTCTACACTTGTTTATCCACTAAAAATGTGTTAGGTTTATGTAAGATCCAAGTTTTAACGAAACTCGCACTTTTCATTTGGTTCTTTCGAAAAACCACTCATGGATCTTTAGATCTACAATATTAGAACTTACTCTGATCTTTATTTTTCAAGAAAACACCCATTTAATCAAGTTCATAGTTTATGTGTGGATGATT
Organism: Helianthus tuberosus; assembly: GCA_030545235.1. Lineage (NCBI taxonomy): Eukaryota > Viridiplantae > Streptophyta > Magnoliopsida > Asterales > Asteraceae > Helianthus > Helianthus tuberosus. The sequence continues at coordinate 205,629,486 of CM060400.1, forward strand.
CCATCATCCACAACATTCTTGCTTTCTCATCTTGCTAGTTCATGTTTTTAAACATGATCTAGCGAGATCATGTGATGAACCATAACATTTCTACTAGCAAACAACAATCAACAAACATAGCAACACAAAAATAACATGATTTCTTCATCAACTTAACACTACTTTATCACTAGTTAGTTTATGTTCCAAGACTTGTTTATGTTTCTTTAGAGTTCTTATCTTTTCATCATTCTTTTAACTATTAACCATAAAAAATATGAAGAGTATGAAGATCTAAGGCACTTACTACTAGCACAAGGCTAGGGGAGTTCAAGAGTATGAAAGTGTTGGATAAAAGAAAACGAGAGCGGTCCTTGAACTTCCGAACACACCAAGCTTACTTGTAGGATCACTTACACCTTTGGATGCCTGTAGATTGCTTGGAAAAGCTTGAATGAAGATGATAGTGGGTGTGGTTGGGGTCGGCCAAACACAAGAGAAGAAGAAGAAGAAGAGAGCTTGTTTAATGTTTGAGTTTTGTGAAGTGTGATAACCCTTGTGTTTATTTATAAACCAATCTTCATCTTTAACCACTATGTAACATGTTCTTTATCCACCAACATCAACCAATAAAATAATGAAAAGATCATGGGGGTGTCCCCACTTCCCATAACCGGTTCGAAGGGGGGGGGGGTATGGGGTTGGGTTTCAATGATATAGTTACAATCTAGTTAGATTTTAAATGTTAAGTTAGTATGTTAAGGTGTGTTGTTATTTATAAAGTGTGTTAGGGTGTTCGGGGACCCTAACTAGCTCAGAAAAATAAAAACAATGTGTTTGGCAATATTTTTGTGTTCCGGGTAAAGTCTGTTTGTTCGGTTGGGTGTCGTCCGTTAAAGTGCTAAATTAATCCATAAAGTGTCTTTTATATTACTTTTAGTCACACTTTTCATTCCCAACACTTGGGGGAAGTATTCTGGATAATAAATCATAATTTCTGCATAATATTTCAGTGTTATAATGCTGATTATAGCTGAATTTAAATAAATTATGCACTTAAAGTGCGTTCCGGGTGCTTTCTAGTGCGTATTTTAGCTTCTGGATGGTATATATGTAAACCCTTGTATGTATTCTCGGGTTTTAATGTATTCTTGTCGTTGGACCTACACCTAGGCTCCAATTCTATTGTCTAACTGCTTTCTGCAGATTTGTTGACACAAGGTGTCTTACCGGTGAGTTTACTAGTATTTCTGACGCAACGCTATCATTAACGCATAAAGTAATTCTTGTAAAACATGCATGAATTCACTTGCATGGAATTCAGAAATTTATTTGTCTGGTAGCGGTGCCAGTTCTGTTCTGTGTATCATTAGAACTATCTCGTGTTGCATGTAGCAACGAATAAAGTCTTGTAAACTAGATCATGCACAATTATTTAAGCACAGATTACTGTTCATTTAGTGTACGGAATGTACGGAAAAGTGACGGTTGTCACAGTCTCCCCCCGTTAAAAGAATTTCGTCCCGAAATTCAAGCGATGCCATCGGTCGCAGGGGAGTTGTAAATCAAATATGGTCACTTAGATTCATGATTTGTCTTCATGTTCCCATGAAATCTCTGGGTCATGTTATGAATTCTATCGTACTCAAGTAAATCAATCATGTCTTTTCTGTATCTTGTGGACTCTTGTTCCGTAACCTTAACAAGTTTCTATAGTATTGTGGACTCTTGGTCCAAAACCTTAACAGGTTCTATAGTAATTCTTGTTGTTTGTCATTGACGTGAATCTTATTTGTGGGATCTACGACTGTCCCTTGAGTCAGACTCCTTTAAAGACTAGACACATAGAATGTGTCGCGATCACTACGGATCTTTTCTAGAAGTTTCATCTTGTGCGCAATAGTTCTGATCCCTACACCGGGGATTCAACCTTTTCGTTTTCCAAATCACACTACGCCTTCTCTAGGCGCGGGTCTCATTCTAGTCATACTTCTTGTCTTAAATTCTTACGATTTCCGTCGCTCATCGGCGCAATCTTTCTGTATTTGATATGATCACATATCTGTATGCTCTCGCCTCAGATTTTTCCTGACCAACTCGGGCCAGTAGATTGTTTATCTCCGGTCTCCGGGGATCGACTTGTTATGTTTTAAAGCTTCACACGAAGCGATTTGAACAGCGGTGTGATAAATACTGTTGTAGGAAGACTCCACTAAGTGCAAGTGAGTGTTCCAACTTTTCATCAAGGTTTATAACACAAGCGCGTATCGTGTTCATACAGTCTGCATCGTTCAGTAGTTTAGTCCATCTATGTTAATATTCAAGTTCTTACGATCATCGGTGTGCTGCAACCCTTGTGATTAGTAAAGATCGTGCAGCGTTTTCTTTCGGGTAGTGACGTCAGGTTTGCGGCGCGCAATTACTGTATCTAGCTCAAGGTTTCTTCTTATGATTCCTTAATCAATGTGCCGCGCATGCAATGTTGTGGTCTCGTTTCATCGACGTACAATCGAGACTTTGTCGAGAAGCGTCACATAATTGCAACTCTAGCTCCTTAGCTCTTGGTTGCAGGGTTGGCATGCTTTTCGTTCTTATCCACCATGTATCTTAAAGTTCTCATTCCTCGAATTTGAAATCCGCTTTTCGTCATCATAGCACATAACTATTCTTTTCTCTGAGAGTTGCAAGATAAATTGCAGCTGTTGCTCACGACCTTTCTTGGTCGTTGGCCATATAAGGATGTAGTCAATAAGTATAATCATGACTTATCCAGGTATGGCTTGCACGTTCGATTCATGAGGTCCATGAACATTGTCGATGCATGTGTTAAGCCAAATGATACGACAAGGAACTCGTAATGTTCGAAGCGAGTCCTAAAGGTCGTTTTAGGGATATTTCCTCCTTGTATTAACAGTGGAGGACATCTTGCCCTCAAGTTGGTCTTTGAGTGGCAACTATAACCTGACGATCTGCCTGTTCATGTTATCAGTCCTTGGCAAAGGATTCTGATTCTTAATTCTCTGGAATTTATGCAAAACAGAAACTGTCAATTTCCTTCTCATGTCCTCAACTAAGGATGTCACGTTTTTTATTCCTTCTGCCTAGTAGCTCTTGTAGTTATACCGGAAGCTCATGCTTCGCGGACGAAGCTAGTCGGTAAGGCGTCGTCTTGTCACTGGTGCCGCTTCTGGCACGAGGCTCAACTTAATCCTCTCTTGTCACTGCGGAGGGGCGTTCCTGGCAAGTCTTCAGAAAAGGCTTCTGGAATTTCTTCCATCACTGGGATGTTCTCAGGCTTTATACCTGGGTATCCAATCCGTGCTGGCTATCATACGATAACTTCGCAAGTCAATGGTAACAGAAGGTTTCGGCCTTCTGAGTTCGTAAATGCAATCCTTAATCGCTTCGTCTGTTTAAACTAGCCTTTTATACGCCCATTTCTAAGGAATACGGGACGTCTATTTTACTTGAAACTAGGCCAAGCAGTTTCTTAGGTTTTAAGCGTGCAAGGTTAAAGTTGACGACAGTATTAATTAAAAGTAGATGCATAGGGTTGGTTAATAGGGAACGTACCCGTAACCGCATCTGGATCCTGGCATGCTTCACGAGTTTCGATCGCGAAAACCCTTCCTTGCTTGTTTCTTCCCAGGGCAATCTTTCCTAAAGTGCCCTGCTTCACCACATCTGTAGCAACCTGGTATTCTCTTATTTCTTCCATCTGGGTCCTTCGCCCAACAGGCGTCCTTGCTGTGCCCTTCTTTCCCACACTTCCCGCACTTAGGCCTCAGACATTGACCTTCATGGTGAAAATTGCATTCTCCGCACCTCGGTTTAGTCCCCGAGTAAATTTTACCACCGGCCTTATTAGCGGCTCCATTAGTTTTTCTGTCATGCGGCGGGTTCACTTTCTTTCTTTTGTTTGCTTTAGAGCTTCCATAGCTGACTTGTGTGTAAGGACTCTCAAAATTGTCCTAAAAATACCCGTAAATATAAACCCGGACCCCTGAAACCTTACCCGACATCAAAAATCAAGAAAAACAAAATCTTGGTTCTCAGGCGGGCCGCGTAAGAGACATGGATGTCTTACGCGGGCCGCGTCAAACCTGTGTTGACCGGATAAGTGTTCCGGATCCACGTAGCGACCACCTGGCTAACCTACTTGTGACTGGTCAAGGCTAGTCGTAGACTGGGCGGCTGTGCGGGCCACGTAAAGGCAAGCCGAAGGCTTACGCGGGCCGTGTGAGGCCTTAATTTCACCTATAAATAGCTTGTCATTTGTACAGTCCACTGGTGTCGAAACGAACTTTCAAAAACGAAGTTTTAGTACTCTAAAGTCGAAATTACTTTCAATATTAGTGAGGTGCTGCTCCGATACCGGGTATTAACTCGATCGCTGCTACGATTCAATGTCCGATCGATTAAATTATCCAATGGATGTTTAAGTGCTGCCCACATTAGGGTTTATGCTTTGTCATTCGTTGTTAATTCAATGGATGTTTAAGTATCGCACTTTGTCATTCGTTGTGAAGGTTTTAGTCTCGTGAGTTATCGTAAATGCTGTATTAGTTACTAACCGAGTTCGTGTGCATGTTATTAAATTTAGGTTAAAAGGCTAATCAGTAGGCTAAGCTCTGCTTATATAAATCTGCAAAGTGAGTCATTCTCTTTTTATCAAATTTATTTACAAAAGCATGTTTATTTTCAAAGTTATAATTACAGGGATTAAGTCTTTGTAATCACCAAATTACAGCCGGTATGTGGGGTTTTGTATACATTACTTGATAATCTTCACCATTGGACAAACGGGTGGCCAATGTGTGATATGACCATAGTCACAGATCCGGTCGAGTGACAAATACTGTGGGTAGTTGGTTGATATATGGAAACAATGTAATCACCCGTAATACTGTAAATTATAACAAACGTGTCATTTTAGTAAAAAGAATGATTCACCAGTATTTCCCGCTGATAAAACCTTTTTCAAACATGTTTCAGGTGATCTGTTGTGATCCAAGAAAAGTGCCGCGAAGCACTACAAGCTTAAGGAAGTGGCTCAATATAAAATAAAGAAACATGTTTTAGTAAAATGAAGATTTCTCCATGAAATCATATGATTGTAAATTACTGGGGTTTTATCCCGAGTTGTAAAATAAAATAGTCGGGAAAAATTGAAATTTTAAAAGATCCTGAAGAAACTTCCGCTGTTAAATAAATACCACGGGATTTTCTGTCCCGCGGCTCTTGAAACGGGTCAAACCTGGTCGGGGGCCGTGACAGAAAAAGGTGGTATCAGAGCCACTGATTTAAGCCAATTAAGTATTTAGAAAATACTTAATTTTACTGATTGCCATTTTGTGATTATGTGTTTTATTAATTGCACTATTTGTTAGTTACAGTATGGGTAAGCAAAAGCTATCAACCATCTATCTTAAATTAGATAGGTCATCAACCGAGAAGGGAAGTTCATCCCAAACAAATTCCTCAAAACCTTATGCAAATCCTGGAGAAGGAATATTTGTCCGAAAGGCACAATATGAGGAACCACTTTCTCCTAATAAAAGAAGTTTGATTATTAGGAAAAGTCAGGAAAAATTAAAGAATTCACAACAAAAAGGAAAGAGAGTTAATCAGAAAACCCAAGAACTAGGCAGTAAACCACCATGGGAAGACAAGTTAGATGAAAAATGGGCAGATCTTTATATGCTAGCCACTGTAGCAGTAAATGCAAATCTTTAAATACTTTAACTCAAGTTTTAGCAACTTTATTACTTACAAGCCAGAAACCTTATCTACTAAATAAATAAATTTATAGTAAACCCTAGTATGTTTTAATTTTCAGTTGTTTTGTAGTCACACGGTATGAAATAATATTTAAAGGTTATTTATGAAATTTGTTATAAAAATTTTTAACTTAGCAATTTTTGTGTATTTTGCATATATGCTAAACAGCATGAATGACTTGTCTGAAGCCCTTCAGAATTTAAATCTCTATCCGGTGAAAATAGAGGTTTCCAGAGATTTTAATAGCTATATACCTGATATAGAAGAACCTATGGAATTCAACGTTCCACCTCCTGAGAAACCCAAACCTAAGAAAAGGAGAAGATTCGTGGGATGGAGGCGTGTGCGCAGAAGGAAACCCGCTACCAGGAAAATTCCCAAAATAGAAAATCCTTTAGACAAAGGAAAGGGGATTGAAGTCGGGGAAAGTTCTAAGCAGATGGAAATGCAGTTTGAAGAATATTCTAGGCAAATGGAAATGGAGTTTCGAGAAGGTTCTAGGCAAACCAAAATAGAAATTGGGGAAAGCTCTAGACAAATTGAGGAGTTACCATCTCAGGATGAATTGGATCGGGCATTGGCGAGCTGTGATGTCGTCAGACCTATTAATAATAACCTCTACCCTTTTCCTGCTGAAAATTAACTTCCAATAAATTTGGAACCAGAATCCCAGAACCTATAATCCACACCCAACCTCTAGGAATGGACGAGTGATGGACGAATGATTGGCAGTTCCAAAACCTGCTCAACAGTCCTTATTCCTTTCTTCCTCAATTCGACCCAGAACATATACCTAACCCACCTATGAGCAATGAGAATTTAGCTGAACTCCGCCACTTTGGTGAGGAGCTGGTGGATGCAGGAAATAGGATCAGGGAAGTAGGAGAACAGATCTCCTGGAAATACGACGAGAGGGAACCTCGTTACTGAAACACTAACTGACGAAGGATAGTGGGTTTGTGAAACTGTGGTTGTATAATAATTACTAAAATATAATCTTGTGAAATAACCTAAAATAAAACTTTGTAAGATAATGGTGTGTATTGATGCATATTATAAAATATATAAAAATGGAATCGAGAAATCGATAGTTTTGACTATATGTATTATGAAATTTTATAATTGTTTTATGTATAATTGTTATTTATTTTGATACTAATAAATTATATATATTAAATTATCAGATGGAAAACGCTAATAACGAACCAGTTAATGAGGTTAATCAATCTGAGCAACATCCGGAGGATCAATTTCTAAATAGGCAAGATATCGAAAATATCGTTGCTCAGGGAATAGCCAATGCTATTCCAGCAATAGTTGCTGCTGTTAGAAATCCAATCGAACCTCAACAAATCGTTCCTAGCAAACGTATTTCTGAAGATAATTTCAGTAATAGTGTAAACGGAGGCGGTAATCATACCAATCACAATAATAATTCACGGCAAGCTCCGCTCCCTAAGAAAATGAAAGCTGCAACACCTGGTTGCACTTACAAAGAATTTCTTGCTTGTAAACCCGCTGAAATTGCAGGCAAAGAAGGAGCGAGTGCGGCACTGCGTTGGTTAGAGAAAACTGAGGCAGTAATTACAATAAGTAAATGTGCCAAGGACGACCAGGTCATGTACGCGTCAAATCTTTTTAAAGAAGGGGCGCTAGAATGGTGGAACACGGTGTTACAAGCAAAAGGAAGGATGATGGCGTACAATATGAACTGGGAAGAATTTAAGAGTCTTGTAGAAAGAAAATTATGTCCCGAATATGAAAAAGATCAAATGGCGAATAAGTTCCTATATCATCGAATGATGGATGTAGATTGTCGTGGCTATACTTCGATATTCTTTGAATATGCTAGAGTGGTACCCACACTGGCTTCGCCAGAACCGGTACTCATTTCTCGCTATATTTGGGGATTGATTGGTGAAATCCGCAATATCGTTAAAGCTGCGAGACCTCGTACTATTGACGATGCAGTGGAATTAGCCAACACCCTAACTGATGAACTGGTGCGCACAAGAGATAATAACAGGAAAAAGGAACTGGCTCAGAAAATTACCCAAGGATTTCGTACGGGTAATAATAACAGCTTCAAGAGAAGAGGAACAGGGCAATCCTCAAATCCACCGTTCTGCAAGAATTGCAGAAAGAAACATTATGGAAGATGTAATGTGACCTGTAACTTTTGCAAAGCCATAGGACATCGTGAAGAAGACTGCAGAAGTAAAACAAGGATCTGCTATAACTGTGGAGAAGCTGGGCATTTCAAAACAGAATGTCCTAAAGTGGTTAAACCAGCAGACAATAAAACCAAGCCAGCCGACGGAGCTACCAAGAAAAATGTTCGAGCCTTTCAGTTAACTACTCAGGAAGCCGAACTTATTCCAGATGTGATAGCTGGTACGTTCTTAGTTCACAACGTATATGCAAAAGTATTATTTGACTCTGGTGCAAACCAAAGCTTTATCAATACTTCATTCTGCCAAGCTCTTAACTTACCCTTAACCAACCTTAGGCAGATTTTTACAGTCGAAACGGCAGACGGAAATTCTGTTAGCATAGATAAAGTTTTGCAAAAGGAAAATATAGAACTCTCAGGTTATAAATTCTTTGCAAACCTGTTACCTATGAAATTAGCCGAATTTGATGTTGTGTTAGGAATGGATTGGTTAGTAGCCAACCATGCTCGAATTCTTTGTGATCAGAATTCCATAGAAATTCAGGCACCCACCGGAGAAGTAATTATGATTACAGGAGATAAACCACGTAAGCCCATGAAGTTCATTTCAGTAATGAAAGTTGCTAGTTATGAACGAAAACAAGGAATAGTGTATATGATTTCGGTAGTCATTAGCACTAAGAGTAAAGAACTTAAGGAAATTCCTGTAGTCTCAGAATACCCAGATGTATTTCCAGAAGAACTCCCGGGATTACCACCAGATAGGGAAGTAGAATTTAGAATTCATCTAATTCCAGGAACTACACCGATAGCTAAGGCACCTTATCGGTTAGCACCTACAGAAATGTTAGAACTGAAAAAGCAATTAGATGAATTACTAAGTAAAGGTTTCATACAACCTAGTTCATCCCCGTGGGGAGCACCAGTGTTGTTTGTAAAGAAAAAGGATGGTTCAATGAGAATGTGTATTGATTATAGAGAATTGAATAAGGTTACAATTAAGAATCGATACCCATTACCTAGGATTGATGATCTTTTCGATCAACTCCAAGGAGCTAGATATTTTTCTAAGATTGATTTACGCTCTGGATATCATCAATTGAAAGTACAAGAAGAAGACATACCTAAAACTGCCTTCAGAACTAGGTATGGTCATTACCAGTTTACAGTCATGCCCTTCGGATTAACGAATGCACCTGCAACATTCATGGACATGATGAATAGAATCTGTAAACCGTACTTGGATAAATTTGTAATTGTTTTTATCGACGATATACTTATTTATTCCAAAAGTCAGGACAAACATTGTCGGCACTTGCATGCACTCTTAACTTTGTTAAGAAAAGAAAAGCTGTACGCCAAATTCTCGAAGTGTGAATTTTGGTTGCAAGAAGTGTAATTCTTAGGTCACATGGTGAATCACGAAGGCATTCATGTAGATCCTGCTAAGATAGATGCAATTATTAATTGGAAGGTTCCGCAATCCGCAATTGAAATTAGAAGTTTTATAGGTTTAGCTGGATACTATAGACGGTTTATTAAGGATTTTTCCAAGATAGCTGTACCATTAACTATGCTAACATGTAAAGCAGTTAAGTTTGAATGGGGACCTAAACAAGAAGAAGCCTTTAGGATCTTGAAGCAGAAATTAACAAATGCTCCAATCCTAGCCTTACCAGAAGGGACTGAAGATTTTGACATTTACTGTGATGCTTCAAAACTAGGATTTGGATGTGTGTTGATGCAACGCAAGAAGGTAATTGCATATGCTTCAAGACAATTGAAAAAGCACGAGGAGAACTATACGACTCATGATTTAGAATTAGGAGCCGTAATTTTTGCCCTTAAGATCTGGAGACATTATTTACACGGAAGTAAATTTACTGTCTATACGGATCACAAAAGTTTAAGATATATATTTGGGCAAAAAGAGTTAAACATGAGGCAAAGGAGATGGATGGAAATCCTAAGTGACTACGACTGTGATATTCAATATCACGAAGGAAAGGCAAATGTAGTTGCAGATGCCTTAAGTCGTAAATATCATGAAAAGAAAAAGCGAGTTCGTGCCCTCAGATTAAATCTACAATTAGATTTAATGGAACAATTGAAGAATGTTCAAGCTACAGCAATCAAGGATGATGCTGAAGGAATGAAAGGACGAATAAAAGAATTAGAACAAGGAAATGATGGAATTCGGAGATTCCATAAGAAAAGGATTTGGGTACCTAAGCAAGGAGAATTAAGAAATAAGATTTTAGAAGAAGCCCATAAATCTAGGTATACCATGCACCCTGGAAATAATAAGATGTACCAAGATTTAAGAAATAACTTTTGGTGGATAGGAATGAAAAAGGATATAGCTCGATATGTTTCTAAGTGTCTTACTTGTTCACAAGTTAAGGCAGAACACCAGAAACCTTCAGGTCTACTACAACAACTAGAGATGCCTGTATGGAAATGGGAACTCATAACAATGGATTTTGTTACTAAGTTACCCAAAACTAGAAAAGGTAATGATGCGATTTGGGTAATTGTGGATCGATTAACCAAATCAGCTCACTTTCTACCTTTGAAAGAAACCTTTAGCATGGAAAAGTTGGCAAAGTTGTATGTAGATGAAGTAGTATCCTTACATGGAGTTCCACTCTCCATTGTTTCGGATAGGGATAGTCGGTTTACTTCTCATTTCTGGACTAGTTTCCAAGAAGCAATGGGAACACGATTAAATTTAAGCACTGCATATCATCCTCAGACAGACGGACAAAGTGAAAAGATAATCCAAACTCTAGAAGATATGCTCAGAGCATGTGTGATCGATTTTGGTGGAAATTGGGACGATCACTTACCTTTGATTGAATTCTCCTATAACAATAGTTATCATGCAAGCATCGAAACTGCCCCATTTGAAGCACTATACGGACGTACGTGCAGAACTCCAGTTTGTTGGGCAGAAATAGGAGAAAGTCAATTATCAGGTCCAGAGATTGTACAAGAAACTACTGACAAGATTAATCAAATCAAGGAAAGATTAAAGACTGATCGGGATCGTCAAAAGAGCTATGCTGATAATCGACGCAAACCACTAGAATTCCAAATTGGAGACAAGGTACTCTTGAAAGTTTCACCCTGGAAAGGAGTAGTTCGATTCGGAAAGAAGGGAAAGCTAAGTCCAAGATACGTAGGACCATTTTCAGTGATCCAACGTATAGGACCAGTTGCTTATCGTTTACAACTACCAGAAGAGTTAGCTGGAGTACATGACGTATTTCATGTATCCAACCTCAAGAAATGCTTATCAGACGAATCTTTGGTAGTACCTCTTCAAGATATAGAGGTAAATGAAAAGCTAAAATTTGTTGAGAAGCCACTACAAATAGAAGACCGAAAGATTAAGTTTCTCAAACATAAACGGTTAGTATTGGCCAAAGTCAAGTGGGATTCAAAGAGAGGACCTGAATACACTTGGGAGCTGGAATCAGATATGAAGCGAAAGTATCCTCACTTATTCCAATGAATCTCGAGGACGAGATTTTAAATAAGGTGGGGAGAATGTAAGGACTCTCAAAATTGTCCTAAAAATACCCGTAAATATAAACCCGGACCCCTGAAACCTTACCCGACATTAAAAATCAAGAAAAACAAAATCTTGGTTCTCAGGCGGGCCGCGTAAGAGACAAGGTATGTCTTACGCGGGCCGCGTCAAACCTGTGTTGACCGGATAAGTGTTCCGGATCCACGTAGCGACCACCTGGCTAACCTACTTGTGACTGGTCAAGGCTAGTCGTAGACTGGGCGGCTGTGCGGGCCGCGTAAAGGCAAGCCGAAGGCTTACGCGGGCCACGTGAGGCCTTAATTTCACCTATAAATAGCTTGTCATTTGTACAGTCCACTGGTGTCGAAACGAACTTTCAAAAACGAAGTTTTAGTACTCTGAAGTCGAAATTACTTTCAATATTAGTGAGGTGCTGCTCCGATACCGGGTATTAACTCGATCGTTGCTACGATTCAATGTCCGATCGATTAAATTATCCAATGGATGTTTAAGTGCTGCCCACATTAGGGTTTATGCTTTGTCATTCGTTGTTAATTCAATGGATGTTTAAGTATCGCACTTTGTCATTCGTTGTGAAGGTTTTAGTCTCGTGAGTTATCGTAAATGTTGTATTAGTTACTAACCGAGTTCGTGTGCATGTTATTAAATTTAGGTTAAAAGGCTTCAGTAGGCTAAGCTCTGCTTATATAAATCTGCAAAGTGAGTCATTCTCTTTTTATCAAATTTATTTACAAAAGCATGTTTATTTTCAAAGTTATAATTACAGGGATTAAGTCTTTGTAATCACCAAATTACAACCGGTATGTGGGGTTTTGTATACATTACTTGATAATCTTCACCATTGGACAAACGGGTGGCCAATGTGTGATATGACCATAGTCACAGATCCGGTCGAGTGACAAATACTGTGGGTAGTTGGTTGATATATGGAAACAATGTAATCACCCTTAATACGGTAAATTATAACAAACGTGTTATTTTAGTAAAAAGAATGATTCACCAGTATTTCCCGCTGACAAAACCTTTTTCAAACATGTTTCAGGTGATCTGTTGTGATTCAAGAAAAGTGTCGCGAAGCACTACAAGCTTAAGGAAGTGGCTCAATATAAAATAAAGAAACATGTTTTAGTAAAATGAAGATTTCTCCATGAAATCATATGATTGTACATTACTAGGGTTTTATCCCGAGTTGTAAAATAAAATAATCGGGAAAAATTGAAATTTTAAAAAGATCCTGAAGAAACTTCCGCTGTAAAATAAATACCACGGGATTTTCTGTCCCGCGGCTCTTGAAACGGGTCAAACCTGGTCAGGGGCCGTGACATTGTGTGCCTACCTTTAGGTTCGAAGACTTCCTTTTCTTATTGCCTGATGACTCCACATGAGTCTCTTTCTTGTTATCCTCAGATTTCGAAAATTTTCCCGCACGTAGAGCTTCTTCAGTAAGCGTAACGCTTAAATCGATAGCCTCTGCGATAGTTGGAGGCCTTGAGGTAGTAACCAAGCTCCTGATCTGAGGTGCAAGTCCCCAAATGAATCGTTCAATTCTCTTGAATTCTGGCTTGACTAAGTAGGGGACGACTCTAGACAGGTCGTGAAATCGCTGGACGTATTCAGGAATCTTCGGTCCGTCCATTTTCAAATTCCAGAATTCCACCTCAAGCTTCTGGATTTCAGCCCTAGAACAGTATTTCTTTTCCATCATTTCCTTGAGCTCGTCCCAGCTTAATGCATAAGCAGCATCTGCACCAAGGGTCTAAACCTGAAGGTTCCACCAGGAGAGTGCGCCATCCAAGAATAACCCTGAGATAAAAGTAACTTGCTGTTGGGGCGAACAGTTACTCACTCTTAGAACGGAGTCAGTCTTTTCTGTCCAACGAACAAATGTAACGGCACCTCCTGTGCCATCAAAATTCAGTGGCTTGCATTCCAGGAATTGTTTATAAGTGCAGCCAGTTGGAGGGTTACTTCCGGTAGTGCCACCGCTGTGTTCGGAGCGGAGGGCTTCATGTCGGGCAATTGCCTGTGAGATTCGCTCTTGAAGCTCAGCTTCTGTTCTTGGCAACGTACTGGTGTTTGTGTCACGTCTGGGCGGCATTCTCTTCTGTCAAAATGGTATGAAGTAGGTTAGACAATATTCCACAATTGTCTATGAGGTACATAGCACCATAAGCCATCATGTAATCACCCAATTTCACATGTATATATAATCAATGTATGAGCGAGGAAACAATTACTGAGCCTTCACATAGGCTTGCCAACTTGGCTTATTGTTTGTAATAATGTATTCGAGGCTACATCGCCTTGGTCATACAAGTTTTATAAAGTGGTAGAGTGTAACGTCACTGAATCTTTCTGAATGTTATTCCTCCTCTCTTGCTTAAATATCGTTCCGCAAACGTCTCGTACACGGGTAGTCACGAAGTAGGCAAGACAGGTTTCCTACTTTATAAAGTGCTAAAGCACTGATCTAGGTATTGTTCTACCATTTGAAGGTGTGAACACCTAGAATTTATTTTTATGCAGTGATCGTTAGCTTGGCTCGCAGAGTAGTTGCTCAAGGGATAGCCAATGCTATACCAGCAATCATTGCTGCTGTTAAAAATCCAATCGAACCACAACAAGTTGTTCCTAGTAAACGCATTTCTGAAGATAATTTCAGTAATAGCGTAAATGGAGGTAGTAATCATGTTAATCATGATAATGAACCACGGCAAGCTCCGCTCCCTAAGAAAAGGAAAGTTGCAATGCCTGGTTGCACTTACAAAGAATTTCTTGCTTGTAAACCCACTGAGTTTGCAGGCAATGAAGGAGCGACTGCAGCACTGCGTTGGTTAGAGAAAACCGAGGCAGTAATTGCCATAAGTAAATGTGCTCAGGATGATCAGGTCTCGTACACGGGATTTCCATGTTAGTTGTACTCATTATCGCATGTTCCAATATATGTTCTGTTTTGTTATGAAAATAAGTTTTATAAGTTATGTGAATAAGACCATTTGTACTCTGATACCCTGAGTATCGCTTCTCGTGGAGTGTCCCACGAGCATGTTGTTGCGGCATCGACATCATGTGCTCCAACCGTGACGGAGAGATTAGTTCACGGCGTCTCTTAAGTACAAGTGTGGTACATAAGGCTATTAGGAGGCGTATGGATCGATCCTAGAATTTAAGTATAAGGAGGTGGATAACGGGTATGCCAATTCGCCATCTCATGTGATAATTATGCAGGAGTAGCTACCTGTGTATTGTCACATTTTAAGTTTGCTCATGGGTACATCCGTAAGATATGATTATGAAATTATGTTTTTGCATCGTATCATTTTCAAAATAAGTTCCATTCGGAAAACATTTCTATAAAGCGTTAATTGTTATTTGAGCCTATTATTCCGTACTGAGCATTCGGCTCATTCCGTAAATTTTTGTATATACAGGTCTGCATGTTACTTTGGGCGGGGAAAAGAGAGAAGAATAAAGCCTAGGAATAAATCTGAAGATATTAGTTAATGAAGTCGAATGTTTCCGCTTGTATATTAATCTTAAGTTTCGTTGTCATGTGGTTGTATCATTATCAAATAAATAAATGGAATTATGACTTTTGTTTATGATATCACTGTTATTGTGACACGTCAGCCCTTCTGGGTTGGGGTGTTACAGCTATGGTATCAGAGCAAAGGCTCTTTCCTGTAGAAAACTTGAAGATAGTAATAAAAAAAAAAAAAACCTGTGAGGAATGGGTAGATATCTATGATAGGATTCAACTTGGTCTCTTATTTGGTTTAACTCCTATGTATATTTGTATAGATATGCCTCCTCGTCGTCCGCCATGTAGGAATCATGCACGTAACAACACTTCTTCGAATGAGAATCCAGTTGATCCAAACGTAATTAATGCTATCAACCAGGCTGTTGCCGGGTTGCTTCCAAACCTTGTTGCTCAAATAGCTGAGGCAGTTATTCAACAAACTCGTCATCCAGAACGCACTAACACTAATCCAACCTCTGGTGGTGAAACTCGTGAGAATACCACGAATAATACTACTTATAGTATAGACATATGGATTAGTAAATTCCAAAAACAAAAGCCGAAATCTTTTAGTCATGCTAATAATCCAGTCGAAGCAAGAAATTGGATAGCTCATGTTGAAAAGATCTTCGGAGTTCTTGGAGTTCCGGAGCAATACAAAGTTAGACTGGCTACCTACAAATTTGAAGATGACGCACAAACTTGGTGGGAAGGATATAAGCATGTCAAAGGAGGGGATGATTTCGACGCTAATCTTTCATGGGTCGACTTTCGTAAAATATTTTACGACAAGTATTTTTCTACCGCTGATAAACAAGCTTATATCAGGGAATATGCAGTGATTCGACAGGGGAGTGATGAACCAGCCTCTGAGTTCATTACTCGATTTTCAAGGTTGGCTAGTATTGTAGGAGACGTTGCAGGATCAGCAGAAGTCCAGGCAGAAAAATGCAAATGGGCAGTCAATGATCGAATTCGGAAGTCGATCATGTATATGAAATTTAAGGATATCACCGAAGTTGCTGATGCAATCAAAACTTTTGAATTCGAAAGGAAAGAATTCTTATCTCGAACTGGGGATAATAAGAAGAGAAATAGGGAAGGACAATTTAAGCAGGAAAACGGCCAATCATCCACTATGCCCCAGCATCAAGATCGCAAAGTGCAAGGAAATCAAAACTCTGGAAATCAGGCACGTCCATGGCAACCTAGACTGCAAAACCCGAGACCTGCTCAAAACCAGATTCAGTTATCTGCAGAACCTATTAGAACTCAACCACTGAATCAGATTACATATCCTCTATGTAATACTTGTGGTAAGCGACATCAGGGCGTATGTCACCGAAATACAGGAGCATGCTTTAGATGTGGCCAAACTGGACACATGATCAAGGAGTGTACAAAGAAAGACACTAAGAAGAATAACCGACCCAACGTTGCACCACCCAATGTTGGAGGAAGAGTTTTCGCACTTTCTGCTACTGATGCTGCTAATGTTCCAGGTACTGTATCTGGAACCCTTCAGATTGGTGAACGTAGTATCTATGTGTTATTCGATACAGGAGCGACTCATTCTTTAGTATCCCATTCGTTTACTAAGTACCTTCCGATAAGACCAACTCTCTTAAATCATACCTTAACCATTTCTACTCCCATGGAAAATTCATCCGTAATCACTTCCGTATATAAAGATTGTCCGATCCGTATTGAATCTATTGTGTGTAAGGCCGACCTATTTCCAATACATATGTGTGACTTTGATGTTATTTTAGGGCTAGATTGGTTATCTCGACATCGTGTATCTATAGATTGTCATTCTCGCCGTGTTATTTTTGGTGATCTTCATCATCCTGATATTATATATCAGGGAACTCAAGCTCATAAATCTCTTAAGATTATCTCTGCGCTCAAAGCTCGAAAATTCATAGCAAGCGGCTGTGCTGGATTCCTAGCATCGATTAAGGATACTTCTGTTAGTGTTAAGAGTATCGATAGCCATTCCATTGTCCGTGAATATCCTGATGTATTTCCGGATGAACTACCAGGATTACCACCCGACCGTCAAGTAGAATTCACCATCGACTTGATTCCTGGTGCCGAACCTATTTCTAAAGCTCCATATCGTATGGCTCCAATGGAACTGAAGGAGTTGAAGGAACAATTGCAAGAATTATTAGATCTAGGATTTATAAGACCCAGTGTTTCACCTTGGGGTGCTCCGGTCTTATTTGTGAAGAAGAAAGACGGTAGTATGCGTTTATGTATTGACTACCGAGAGCTGAACAAGATTACTATTCGTAATCAGTATCCTCTGCCTCGCATTGATGATCTCTTTGATCAACTTCAGGGGGCTCAGTTCTTCTCAAAAATCAACCTAAGGTCCGGGTACCATCAGCTAAAGATCAAGAATGATGATGTTCCCAAGACCGCCTTTCGTACTCGATATGGTCATTACGAATTTTTGGTTATGCCCTTTGGGCTAACTAATGCACCCGCAGTCTTCATGGATTTGATGAATCGCGTATTTCACAAATTCCTAGACAAATTCGTTATTGTCTTTATCGATGACATTCTAGTGTATTCTAAGAGTCACGAAGAGCATGAAGCACATCTACATGCAGTACTTAGAACCTTGCGGCATGAGAAGTTGTACGCTAAGTTTTCCAAATGTGACTTTTGGCTTAGCCAAGTGGCATTTCTAGGTCATGTCATATCAGCAGAGGGAATTATGGTAGACCCAACAAAGGTTGAAGCTATTACAAAATGGCCAAGACCCACTTCTGTAACCGAAATACGAAGTTTCTTGGGTCTTGCTGGCTATTACCGAATATTTGTTGAAAGATTCTCGGTAATTGCTTTACCACTCACAAAACTCCTAAGGAAAGGGGTGAAGTACTCATGGAATGAGGAACAAGAGAAAAGCTTTGAAGAATTGAAGAAACGACTCGTATCCTCCCCAATACTCGCTCTCCCTTCTGGATCAGGAGGTTACCAAGTCTATAGTGATGCCTCAAAGAAAGGATTAGGTTGTGTGCTAATGCAACATGGGAAGGTTATCGCTTATGCCTCTCGTCAGTTAAAGCCTTATGAAGTTAACTACCCTACACATGATTTAGAACTAGCCGCAATCGTCTTTGCACTTAAGATTTGGCGACACTATCTGTATGGTGAGAGTTGTGACATCTTTACCGACCACAAGAGCCTCAAATACATATTTACGCAGAAGGAGCTAAATATGAGGCAAAGAAGGTGGTTAGAACTTTTAAAAGATTACGACGTAAATATTCAATACCATCCAGGAAAAGCCAATGTTGTAGCTGATGCGTTGAGCCGAAAGAATTTCGGGACTATATCTTGCTTACAAATTCAGTCTCATATTAGGAGGGATCTCGAAAGGATGAACATTTGGCTTCAGGTTAGCAAAGCTGATGGATATCTAGCTAGAATGCAGATTGAACCCGACCTCATATCACGGATCAAAGATGCACAGAAGCAAGATGGAGAACTTTGGGCAATTGTGCAAAATCTTGAGGTGGGTAAACAATCTGAATTTCGTATAGACCATCATGGGGTGATTTGGTGCGGCAAAAGACTTTGTGTACCCGATGACTCCAGCCTTCGTGAGTTATTGTTAGCCGAAGCTCACAACTCACCATTTTCGATTCACCCAGGATCTACTAAGATGTATCGAGACTTAAGACAGAACTTCTGGTGGAATGGTATGAAGGAAGACGTTGCTCGATACGTAAGTAAATGCCTCACTTGCCAACAAGTGAAAATTGAACACAAACGAGCAAGCGGTCTATTGCAGCCATTGGATATTCCCATATGGAAGTGGGATGAGATCACAATGGATTTTGTTACTGGTTTGCCTAAGACATTCAAGAAGAATGATGTTATATGGGTTGTTGTCGATAGATTGTCGAAGTCAGCACATTTTCTACCAATTCAGCAAGGATTTTCGGTTAATAAGTTATCCGAAATATTTCTTCAAGAAATTATTCGACTCCATGGCACACCATCTTCCATTGTTTCCGATAGAGACCCACGTTTCACCTCACGATTTTGGAAAGGTTTTCAGGCAGCTTGGGGTACACGACTGAAGTTTAGTACGGCTTTCCATCCACAAACAGATAGGCAGTCAGAACGCACGATTCAAACCTTGGAAGGCATGCTCCGAGCATGTGCACTTGAATGGTCTGGAAACTGGGATGAATATCTATGCCTTGTTAAGTTCGCCTACAACAATAGTTGGCAAGCAAGTATTGGCATGGCACCTTTTGAGCTTTTGTATGGTCGGAAATGTCGAGCACCGATATGCTGGGATGAAGTTGGAGAAAAAAATTATTGAAGGACCAGAACTAGTTCAGATTACAAATGAAAAAGTCACTATGGCCCGAGAAAAACTGAAAGAAGCTCAGAGCAGACAAAAGAGCTATGCAGATCAAGATAGACGACCACTCGAATTTAAAATTGGCGACCACGTTTTCTTAAAGGTATCACCTTGGCGTGGCGTTCGTAGATTTGGAATTAAAGGGAAGCTTAGTCCCTGTTTCATCGGTCCGTTTGAAATCCTTGAAAGAATTGGAGAAGTGTCATATCGACTGGCTTTACCTCCTCAGCTCTCTCACGTTCATAACGTTTTTCATGTCTCCTCGTTAAGAGGATATAATTATCATTCACTCCATGTCATTAGTTATCCTTTACTTACAATTCACGAGGATTTATCCTACGAAGAGGAGCCAGAAGCCATCTTAGATCGACAAGAAAGAGTTTTGCGTAGGAAAGTAATTCCGTTTGTTAAAATCCTATGGAAAAATCACTCTGAACACGAAGCAACATGGGAATCTGAAGAATCAATTCGCTCTCTATACCCTAATCTATTCTAGTAATAGAATTTTAGTTGAGGTTACGGTAATTTTTGCTCTTTGATATACGTTCATTTGTTTCTGTCTACGGTCATATATGCTTTACCTTATGTTAATATATCTTAGCTATGATTAAGCATATTTATGTAGGAAATATCAGTACCAATAGTCACTATAGTATCTGTAAGTCTCCATTGACTTTTCGTACGGTAAGATATTTTATTAAGATGCGTTATAGGAGGACCATTAGGACACATATGTAAGGTAATTGACAATTATAGTCATGACCTTAGTTATGAATTTCAGATACACATGTGTGTTTAGGAGATTCTGGTTATATAAGTTAATAACTCTGCTATGACAGTTCCGTTTCTGTTACTTATGCGATAGGTTATATTCTTATCTGAAAAATTTCGAGGACGAAATTTCTTTTAAGGGGGTAATAGTTGTAATACCCATAAATTTAAAATCATTATTCTAGAAATAAAAAGAATAATAATAATTTATAAATTACCCACTAGAAAACCCTAATTAAGACAACCAAGTAATTATGTACAAACCCTAGAATTTTCAGAATTTTCAGAATCAGGATTAGGGCCCCTAAAACTCAGGGGGGGTACTCCCTACTTGATAATTATCTTCATAACTTGCGGACGAACTTGAATTTAATGATTTCGTCGACTCAGCTAGGCTAGTCCCACACGTGGCAACCCTATGCATAAAATAAGTTGCCACGCGGCCCGCGTAAGAATAGGTTAAATCTCACGCAGGCCGCGTCAAGATCAAAATTTCAGTATAAATAGAGGATGTTGGGACTTGAATCTGGGCACAAAAACGACGAAGAAACTCAAAATACTCGCTGAGATATCATCAAATTACTCTCAAAACACACACAAAACACAAATTAAGTATAGCAGGGTGCTGCAGAACAGGGTATTAACTCGATCGCTATTACGATTCATTGTCCGATCGATCAATATATCCAATGGATGTTTAAGTGCCGCCCACATTAAGGGTTATACTTTATCGTTCGTCATTAATTTGACGGATCATCGTTAATTCGATGGATGAAGTATTGTACTTTATCGTTCGTCATAAATTTGACGGATCATCGTTAAATCGATGGATGAAGTATTGCACTTTGTCGTTCGTTGTGAGAATTTGATCTCATGAGTTATCGTAAATGCTGTATTAAGTTACTAACCTAGTTTGTGTGCATGTTATTTAAATTAGGATAAAGGACTAATCAGAAGTCTAAACTTTGCCCGTATAAATCTAAAATATTAGCACAAGGTAGCTTCACTTTGGAGTTATTAAGGTACGGATCCTTACCCCACCCCTTGTTGTTTGATATTCAATTGTTATAAAACCGTTAAGTTCATATAGCTTTTCAACCTCATCACGTCTTTGATTATCGATTCATTTGACAGTCCGTTCGAAATTCTTTTCTAATCATTTGAATTAAGCTTTCATGTCATGCGATAGTATTATGTTAGTTGTACTCATTATCGCATGTTCCAATATATGTTCTGTTTTGTTATGAAAATAAGTTTTATAAGTTATGTGAATAAGACCATTTGTACTCTGATACCCTGAGTATCGCTTCTCGTGGAGTGTCCCACGAGCATGTTGTTGCGGCATCGAAATCATGTGCTCCAACCGTGACGGAGAGATTAGTTCACGGCGTCTCTTAAGTACAAGTGTGGTACATAAGGCTATTAGGAGGCGTATGGATCGATCCTAGAATTTAAGTATAAGGAGGTGGATAACGGGTATGCCAATTCGCCATCTCATGTGATAATTATGCAGGAGTAGCTACCTGTGTATTGTCACATTTTAAGTTTGCTCATGGGTACATCCGTAAGATATGATTATGAAATTCTGTTTTTGCATCGTATCATTTTCACAATAAGTTCCATTCGGAAAACATTTCTATAAAGCGTTAATTGTTATTTGAGCCTATTATTCCGTACTGAGCATTCGGCTCATTCCGTAAATTTTTGTATATACAGGTCTGCATGTTACTTTGGGCGGGGAAAAGAGAGAAGAATAAAGCCTAGGAATAAATCTGAAGATATTAGTTAATGAAGTCGAATGTTTCCGCTTGTATATTAATCTTAAGTTTCGTTGTCATGTGGTTGTATCATTATCAAATAAATAAATGGAATTATGACTTTTGTTTATGATATCACTGTTATTGTGACACGTCAGCCCTTCTGGGTTGGGGTGTTACATACTTAATACCCATTTTTATTCCCGAAGAAATCCTTATTTCTTAACACAAAAGTTGGGGAAACCTTGGTAAATGTTTTTAGATACATTTTTTGGGAATAAGTTTCTCAAAAACTTATATTTTTCTAAGTGTCAAAATTTTATAAAATTTTGGCAGAGTTTCCCCTAAAAATGGAGGTTTCCCATGTTTTCAAAACATGTGTTTATTTTCTTTTAAAACATTCTCAACAATCAACAATACACAACTTCTTCTTACCAAACTTGTCAAGAACAAGCATAAACTATAAACCCATGAACTTGAATATTTATGAAAACATGTAGTAACTTACTAGCACACTTAGTAAGTCTTGTTACCTTTAAAAGTTTGATTAGTTTCTTAAAAACTCCATTTTTAAAGAGTTTGATTATTCACAACTTCTAGTCATATTTTCTAAAATTATTTCTTTGTGAAATTTTCTTATTACACAAGTGTTTCTACACTTGTTTATCCACTAAAAATGTGTTAGGTTTATGTAAGATCCAAGTTTTAACGAAACTCACACTTTTCACTTGGTTCTTTCGAAAAACCACTCATGGATCTTTAGATCTACAATATTAGAACTTACTCTGATCTTTATTTTTCAAGAAAACACCCATTTAATCAAGTTCATAGTTTATGTGTGGATGATTCCATCGTCCACAACATTCTTGCTTTCTCATCTTGCTAGTTCATGTTTTTAAACATGATCTAGCAAGATCATGTGATGAACCATAACATTTCTACTAGCAAACAACAATCAACAAACATAGCAACACAAAAATAACATGATTTCTTCATCAACTTAACACTACTTCATCACTAGTTAGTTTATGTTCCAAGACTTGTTTATGTTTCTTTAGAGTTCTTATCTTTTCATCATTCTTTTAACTATTAACCATCAAAAATATGAAGAGTATGAAGATCTAAGGCACTTACTACTAGCACAAGGCTATGGGAGTTCAAGAGTATGAAAGTGTTGGATAAAAGAAAACGAGAGCGGTCCTTGAACTTCCGAACACACCAAGCTTACTTGTAGGATCACTTACACCTTTGGATACCTTTAGATTGCTTGGAAAAGCTTGAATGAAGATGATGGTGGGTGTGGTTGGGGTCGGTCGAACACAAGAGAAGAAGAAGAAGAGAGCTTGTTTGATGTTTGAGTTTTGTGAAGTGTGATAACCCTTGTGTTTATTTATAAACCAATCTTCATCTTTAACCACTATGTAACATGTTCTTTATCCACCAACATCAACCAATAAAATAATGAAAAGATCATGGGGGTGTCCCACTTCCCATAACCGGTTCGAAGGGGGGGTATGGGGTTGGGTTTCAATGATATAGTTACAATCTAGTTAGATTTTAAATGTTAAGTTAGTATGTTAAGGTGTGTTGTTATTTATAAAGTGTGTTAGGGTGTTCGGGGACCCTAACTAGCTCAGAAAAATAAAAACAATGTGTTTGGCAATATTTTTGTGTTCCGGGTAAAGTCAGGTTGTTCGGTTGGGTGTCGTCCGTTAAAGTGCTAAATTAATCCATAAAGTGTCTTTTATATTACTTTTAGTGACACTTTTCATTCCCAACACTTGGGGAAGTATTTTGGATAATAAATCATAATTTCTGCATAATATTTCAGTGTCATAATGCTGATTATAGCTGAATTTAAATAAATTATGCACTTAAAGTGCGTTCCGTGTGCTTTCTAGTGCGTATTTTAGCTTCTGGATGGTATATATGTAAACCCTTGTATGTATTCTCGGATTTTAATGTATTCTTGTCGTTGGACCTACACCTAGGCTCCAATTCTATTGTCTAACTGCTTTCTGCAGATTTGTTGACACAAGGTGTCTTACCGATGAGTTTACTAGTATTTCTGACGCAACGCTATCATTAACGCATAAAGTAATTCTTGTAAAACATGCATGAATTCACTTGCATGGAATTCAGAAATTTATTTGTCTGGTAGCGGTGCCAGTTCTGTTCTGTGTATCATTAGAACTATCTCGTGTTGCATGTAGCAACGAATAAAGTCTTGTAAACTAGATCATGCACAACTATTTAAGCACAGATTACTGTTCATTTAGTGTACGGAATATACGGAAAAGTGACGGTTGTCACAGTAGTGATGAAGGTGACTTTGATCGATTTGATTTAATTGCAGGCTGTGGAGGACTTGCAGGCTGCTGTTAGGGTTTTTTTGATCTATTTGATTGAAGACGATGTTAGGGTTTTTTTTATCGATTTGATTTAATTACAGACTTGCAGGTTGTGTGAAGCTTGTATGAAGGCTGCTGAGAATCAAGTCCCTTTTTTGTCAAGCCTGCTGTTAGGGTTTTTTTGGGGATGACGATGGCTAAGTTGCAGGTGCTAATGTTCATTGCAGACTTGCAGGTTGTGTGTTGTTGGGTGTTTCGTTCATGATGGCTAAGTTGCAGGTGTTGATGTTCATTGATTGATTGATGAATATACGAAGTGGGTGTACCTGATGGATTGTGGAAGAATGATGTACAGTGGGTAACGGTAAGTGGAATCGAGATCGATATCGTTAGGGTTTAGGTATGAAAGATTGGGGATGATTTGGGTACCCGATGGCACGACAGAACATTGTTGCTCACTACCCGGATCTCTGTAGAGAGAGAGAACTGAGAGAGAGAGAGAGAGAGAGAGAGGGAGATGTATCTGTGTTTTATTGTGAGAGGGAGAGAGGAGGGGCAGAGAGGTGGCGGTGGTGCTAGAGAGAGAGAGAGAAGAGAGAGAGAGTTGATCTGCTTTGAAAGATGATCTGGGTTTGTTTTTTATATGGGTTTGTTATAATAAAATTAAAATGACCAAAATGCCCCTGAACAAAAGGACAAAACAATCAGGTTTCAACACTCAAAAAGGGGGTTTTTGAAATTTGGACTAACATGGCAACAAAATGCAAACCTCAGGGACCCAGATTTAAAAATTTTGGATTTTGGACTAAAGTGGCAAAAGTGAGCAAACCTCAGGGACCATTTTGGCTATTAACTCAATATTTTATTTAAACTTTTAAATTCTTATAATAATAATATTTTATTTAACTTTTTAAATTGTATATAATTACAATTTGAAGTTTGATGTATGTATAGAATCTGGTTAAGAACTAAACAAACAGACTCTTAGAGCATTCTCATCCAATCCATCATCTTTAACCTTATAATTTAACTTAAAATCATCACTTTTTAAAATTTATCTCACATTTTAAAAAACCTCCTACATCCAACTCCTCATACCTATCTCTGTATTCTTTTTTTATTATTATTTCTTCTCTTTCTTCCACTTACAATTTTAACTACTATCTATTTTGTCTTATTATATTTTTTCTTTTAATATTGATTCTTATAACTTTGTTTATAGAAATTATACTACTAATTATTATTTTTGGGTTTTTCGGGTCGGGTTACTTTAAATTGCTTGGAAAACAATAATCACCATAAATACTAATTATTTTTGGGTTTTCGGGTCGGTTGTCTCTTTTTCACTCCCGTTTATTGTAACAACTCTCACCAAAACTAGTATTTATTATTATATTTGGTTCAATAGGAAACCCTAATTGAGACCCCCAAGTGATCCTGCATAAACCCTAAAATTTTCAGAATAATCGGAATCAGGATCAGGGCCCCTAAAACTCAGGGGGGGTAAACCCTAGTTGATAATATCAACACAGTTTTATGTGTAATTCGAAATTGCACGAACGACCAACTCAGCAAGCCTACTGGGACACGGGGCTACCCTATGGTAGGGGAGCACCCCTCGCGCCACGCGACAACCCCTCGCGCCACGCGAGGGGGCTGTTTTTCAGGTATAAATATAGGGGCTTGGGACTTGATTTCTGACTTCAGTTTGACGTAAAAACTCAATACGTACGTTGAGATATTGCCTGATTACTACAAAACACACACAAATCACGAATCGCAGCCGCAAAACAGGGTAATAACTCGATCGCTGCTACGATTCAATGTCCGATCGATTAAACTATCAAATGGATGTTTAAGTGCTGCCCACATTAGGGTTATGCTTTGTCATTCGTCGTGAATTCGATGGATGTTTAAGTATCGCACTTTGTCATTCGTTGTGAGGGTTTAATCTCGTGAGTTATCGTAAATGCTGTATTAGTTACTAACCTAGTTTCTAGTGCATTATTGTTAAATTAGGTTAACAGGCTTATCAGTGGGCTAAACTCTGCTTAAATAAATCTGCAAAGTGAGTCATTCTCTTTTTATCAAACTGCTTTACAAAACCCTAAATATTTTCAAGGTTATAATTACAGGGATTAAGTCTTTGTAGTCTTCAATTACAGCCGGTATGTGGGGTTTTGTATACAATACTTGATAACCGTCACCATTGGACAACGGGTTAGCCAAGGGGTGATATGACCATAATCACAGACACCATTGGACAACGAGATAGCCAATAGGTGGTCGAGTGACAAATACCGTGGGTGATTGGTTGATATGTATAAACATTGTAATCGCTCTTAATACTGTGAATTATAACAACGCGTCGGTTTAGTAAAAAGAATGATTCACCAGTATTTCCCCGCTGACAAAACCTTTTTCAAACATGTTTCAGGTGATCTGTTGTGATTCAGGAAAAGTGCCGCGAAGCACTACAAGCTTAAGGAAGTGGCTCAAAATAAATAAAGAAACATGTTTTGTAAAAGAAAGATTTCCCAGTGAAATCACCTTATTGTAAACTACCGGGGTTTTATCCCGAATTATGAAATAAAATAATCGGGAAATTTTCAGCTTTAAAAAGATCCTGCTAAAATCTTCCGCTGTCAATTAAATTAAATAAATACCACGGGATTTTCTGTTCCGCGGCTCCTGAACCGGGTTAAACCGGGCAGGGGGCCGTGACAGAAAAAGGTGGTATCAGAGCCACTGATTTTAGCCTATTAAGTATTTTAAATACTTAATTTTTCCTGATTATCATTTTGTGATTATGTGTTTTATTATTTCAATATTTGTTTACAGTATGGGTAAGCAAAGACTTTCGGATATCTACCATAAATTAGATACTTCACCAAAAGAAAAGGGAAGTTCATCCCAATCAAATTCCTCAAGATACTCAGTAGATACTGAGGAAGGAATATTTGTTCGAAAGGCACAATATGAGGAACCACTTTCTCCTAATAAAAGAAGTTTGATTATTAAGTAAAGTCAGGAGAAAATAAAGAAATTATAACCAAAAGAAAGGAGAGTTAATCAGGAAACCCAGGAACTAGACAGTAACCCACCATGGGAAGACAAGTTAGATGAAAAAAGGGCAGATCTCTATATGCTAGCCACTGTAGCAGTAAATACAAATCTTTAAATAACCTGACTCAGTTTTAGCACCCTTATCACCTACAAGCCAGAAACTTTACCCAGTAAACAAATAAAGTTTATAATAAACCCTAGTATGTTGTAATTATCAGTTGTCCTTTGTATTAAAATTAGTAATAATACTTAAAGGTTATCTGTGAAATTTTGTTATAAAATTTTAACTTAGTATTTTTGTATATATGCTAAACAGCATGAATGAGTTATCTGAAGCCCTTCAGAATCTCAATCTTTATCCAGTGAAAATAGAAGTTTCCAGAGACTTTACTGGTTACATACCCGATATAGAAGAACCTATGGAATTCAACGCTCCACCACCGTAGAAACCAAAGCCTAAGAAAAAGAGAAGATTTGTAGGCTGGAGGCGTGTACGCAGGAGAAAACCAGCAACTAGAAAGATTCCCAAAATAGAGAATCCCATAGATAAAGGAAAAGGAATTATGGTCGGGGAAGGTTCTAGACAAGTAGAAATGGAAATTGGGGAAAGTTCTAAACAAGTCGAGGAGTTGCCATTACAGGAAGAGTTAGATCGCATATTGGCAGGCTGTGGTATCATTAGCCCTATCAATACCAATCTTTACCCTTATCCTGCTGAAACACAACTTCCAATAAAATTGGAACCAGACATTCCAGACCCACTTATACACACCCAACCTCTAGGAGAAATGGACGAGTGGTGGA
Source organism: Helianthus tuberosus (assembly GCA_030545235.1). NCBI lineage: Eukaryota > Viridiplantae > Streptophyta > Magnoliopsida > Asterales > Asteraceae > Helianthus > Helianthus tuberosus. The sequence goes on from CM060400.1 coordinate 205,657,640, forward strand.
CTAATGACTGGCAGTTCCAAAACCTCCTAAACAACCCTTATACCTTTGTCCCTCAGTTTGACCCAGAACCTATACCAAACCCACCAATGAGCAATGAAAATTCAGCTGAACTCCGCCATTTTGGCGAGGAGCTGATAGGTGCTGGGAATAGGATTCGGGAGGTGGGAGAGCAAATCTCCTGGAAGTACGACGAGAGGGAACGTCGCTACTAAAATGCACAGGGATAGGATGGTGGTGAAGCTGTGATTGTATAATAGTAATAATAATAATAAAATAAAGTCTGTAAAATAACCTACAAATAAAACCTTTGTAAGATAACAGTGTGTAATGACGCATAATAATATATATAAAATGGAAATCGAGAAATCGATAATTTTGACTATATGTGTGTTGTGAAATTGCATGATTGTTTTGTATAATTGTTATTTACTCTATACTAATAAATTATATATATTAATTATCAGATGGAAAACGCTAATAATGAACCAATTAACGAGGTTAACCAATCTGAGCAACACCAGGAAGATCAATTTCTGAATAGGCAAGATATCGAGAATATCGTTGCTTAGGGAATAGCCAATGTTATTCCAGCAATCCTTGCTGCTGCCCAGAAACCTGTTGAACCTCAACAAATCATCCCTAGTAAACGTGCTCAAGAAGATAACTTCAGTAATAGTGTAAACGGAGGCGGTAACCATACTAATCATGATAATGATCCACGGCAGGCCCCACTCCCTAAGAAAATGAAAGCTGCAACACCTGGTTGCACTTACAAAGAATTTGTTGCCTGTAAACCAGCTGAGTTTGCAGGTAATGAAGGGGCGACTGTAGCACTGCGTTGGTTAGAGAAAACCGAGGCAGTAATTACCATAAGTAAATGTGCTGAAGAAGACCAGGTCATGTATGCGTCGAATCTTTTTAAAGAAGGGGTGTTAGAATAGTGGAATACAGTTCTACAAGCTAAAAGAAGAACTGTGGCGTATGCCATGCACTGGGAAGAATTTAAGAATCTTGTAGAAAGAAAATTCTGTCCCGAATACGAAAAAGAACAAATGGCAAATAAGTTCCTAAACCATCAAATGATGGGTGTAGACTGTCGAGCATATACTTCGACATTCTTCGAATATGCTAGAGTGGTACCAACACTGGCTTCGCCAGAACCGGTACTTATTTCTCGCTATATTTGGGGATTGATTAGCGAAATCCGTAATATCGTTAAAGCTGCGAGACCTCGCACTATTGACGATGGGTAGAATTAGCTAACACCCTAACTGACGAATTGGTACGCACAAGAGATGAAAATAAGAAAAAGGAACTGGCTCAGAAAATTACCCAAGGATTTCGTATGGGTAATAATAGCAATTTCAAGAAAAGAGGAACAGGGCAAGCCTCAACTCCACCGTTCTGCAGGAATTGCAGAAAGAAACATTATGGAAAATGCAATGTAACCTGCAACTTTTGCAAAGCTGTAGGACATCGTGAAGAAGACTGCAGAAAGAAAACAAGGATCTGCTATAACTGTGGAGAAGCAGGACATTTCAAACCAGAATGCCCTAAATTGGTCAAACCAGCAGACAACAAAGCCAAGACGGCAGACGGAGCTACCAAGAAGAATGTTCGAGCTTTCCAATTAACTACTCAGGAGGCCGAACTCATTCCAGATGTGATAGCTGGTACGTTCTTTGTACACAACGTTTACGCAAAAGTATTATTTGACTCTGGTGCAAACCAAAGTTTTATCAATACTTCATTCTGCCAAGCTCTTAATTTACCTTTGACCAACCTTAAGCAAATTTTTACAGTCGAAACGGCAGATGGAAATTCTGTTAAAATAAATAAGGTTGTGCAAGAAGGAAAAATAGAACTTTTAGGTCATAAATTTTCGGCAAGTCTATTACCTATGGATTTAGCCGGATTTGATGTTGTGTTAGGAATGGATTGGTTAGTAGCCAACCATGCTCGAATTCTTTGTGACAAGAATTCCGTAGAAGTTTGTGCACCCTCAGGAGAATTAATAATGATTACAGGAGATAAACCACGAAAGCAAATGAAGTTCATTTCAGTAATGAAAATTGCTAGTTATGAACGAAAGCAAGGAATAGTATATATGATTTCAGTAATCATTAATACTAAAGATAAAGAACTTAAAGAGATTCCTGTAGTCTCAAAATACCCAGATGTATTCCCAGAAGAGTTACCAGGATTACCACCAGAGAGGGAAGTTGAATTTAGAATTCATCTAATGCCTGGAACTACACCGATAGCCAAGGCACCTTATCGGTTAGCACCCACAGAAATGCTAGAATTGAAGAAACAATTAGATGAATTATTAAGTAAAGGTTTTATACAACCTAGTTCATCTCCTTGGGGAGCACCAGTGTTATTTGTAAAGAAAATGATGGTTTGATGCGAATGTGTATCGATTATAGGGAACTGAATAAGGTTACCATTAAGAATCGATACCCATTACCTAGGATTGATGATATTTTTGATCAACTTCAGGGAGCTAGATATTTTTCTAAGATCGATTTACGCTCCGGATATCATCAATTGAAGGTACAAGAAGAAGACATACCTAAAACTGCTTTCAGAACTAGGTATGGTCATTATGAGTTTACTGTCATGCCCTTCGGATTAACGAATGCACCTGCAGCATTTATGGACATGATGAATAGGATCTGTAAACCATATTTGGATAAGTTTGTAATTGTCTTCATCGACGATATACTTATTTATTCCAAAAGTCAGGACGAGCATTGTCAGCACTTGCATGCACTCTTAACTTTGTTAAGAAAAGAAAAGCTTTATGCCAAATTCTCGAAGTGTGAATTTTGGCTACAGGAAGTGCAATTTTTAGGACACGTGGTGAATCATGAAGGTATTCATGTAGATCCTGCTAAGATAGAAGCAATTACCAAATGGAAGGCCCCACAGTCAGCTATGGAAATTAGAAGCTTTCTAGGATTAGCTGGATATTATAGGCGCTTTATTAAGGATTTTTCTAAGATAGCAGTACCATTAACTAAGCTAACCTGTAAAGCGGTTAAGTTTGAATGGGGACCTAGGCAAGAAGAGCCTTTTAGAATTTTGAAACAAAGGTTAACCCATGCTCCAATTCTAGCCTTACCAGAAGGAACAGAAGATTTTGAAGTTTACTGTGATGCTTCTAAGCTAGGATTAGGATGTGTGCTAATGCAACGCAAGAAGGTAATCGCGTATGCATCAAGGCAATTAAAAAAGCACGAGGAAAACTATACGACTCACGACTTAGAATTAGGAGCCATAATTTTTGCCCTTAAAATTTGGAGACATTATCTGTATGGAAGTAAGTTTACTGTTTATACAGATCATAAGAGCTTAAGATATATATTTGGGCAAAAAGAATTAAACATGAGGCAAAGAAGATGGATGGAGATACTAAGCGACTACGACTGTGATATTCCGTATCACGAAGGAAAGGCAAACGTAGTTGCAGATGCCTTAAGTTGTAAGTACCATGAAAAACAACGAAGAGTTCGTGCTCTCAGATTACATCTACAGTTAGATTTAATAGAACAACTAAAGAATGTTCAAGAAACAGCAATCAAGGACGATGCTAAAGGAATGAAAGGACGGATAAAAGAATTAGAGCAAGGAAATGATGGAATTTGGAGATTCCATAAGAAAAGGATTTGGGTACCTAAACAAGGAGAATTAAGAGATAAAATTTTAGAAGAAGCCCATAAATCTTGGTATACCATGCATCCAGGTAACAACAAGATGTACCAAGATTTAAGAAATAATTTCCGGTGGATAGGAATGAAAAAGGACATAGCTAAATATGTTTCTAAGTGTCTTACTTGTTCTCAAGTTATGGCAGAGCACCAGAAACCTTCAGGTCTACTTCAACAACTAGAAATGCCTGTATGGAAATGGGAACTCATAACAATGGATTTTGTTACTAAGTTACCCAAACCCAGAAAAGGTAATGATGCAATTTGGGTAATTGTAGATCGATTAACCAAGTCAGCTCATTTTCTACCCATGAAGGAAACCTTTAGCATGGAAAGGTTAGCCAAGTTGTATGTGGATGAAGTAGTATCTTTACATGGAGTTCCACTCTCCATTGTATCAGATAGAGATAGTCGTTTCACTTCTCACTTCTGGATAAGTTTCCAGGAAGCAATGGGAACCCGACTAAATCTAAGTACTGCATATCATCCTCAGACCGACGGACAAAGTGAAAGGACGATCCAAACCCTAGAAGACATGCTCCGAGCATATGTGATAGATTTTGGTGGAAACTGGCATGATCACTTACCTTTAATTGAATTCTCCTATAACAATAGTAATCACTCAAGTATCGAAGCTGCCCCATTCGAAGCACTGTACGGACGTAAATGCAGAACTCAAGTTTGTTGGGCAGAAATAGGAGAAAGTCAATTATCAGGTCCAGAAATTGTGCAAGAAACTACCGACAAGATCACTCAAATCAAGGAATGGTTGAAAAGGGATCGAGATCGCCAGAAAAGTTATGCAGACAATAGACGCAAGCCATTAGAATTCCAAATCGGAGACAATGTACTTTTGAAGGCTTCTCCTTGGAAAGGAGTAGTCCGGTTCGGAAAGTAAGGAAAATTAAGTCCAAGATACGTAGGACCATTCTCAGTAATCCAACGTATAGGACCAGTTGCCTATCGCTTACAACTACCAGAAGAATTAGCTGGAGTACATGACGTATTTCATATATCCAATCTCAAGAAATGTCTATCTGACGAATCCCTGGTAGTACCTCTTCAAGATATAGAGGTAAATGAAAAGTAAAAATTTGTTGAGAAGCCATTACAAATAGAAGATAGAAAGATCAAGTTTCTCAAGCACAAGCGGCTAGTACTGGTCAAAGTCAAGTGGGATTCGAAGAGAGGATCTGAATACACTTGGGAGCTGGAATCAGAAATGAAGCGAAAATATCCTCACTTGTTCCAGTAAATCTCGAGGACGAGATTTTTATTAAGGTGGGGAGGATGTAACAACTCTCACCAAACCTATTATTTATTATTATATTTGGTTCAATAGGAAACCCTAATTGAGACCCCCAAGTGATCCTGCATAAACCCTAAAATTTTCAGAATAATCGGAATCAGGATCAGGGCCCCTAAAACTCAGGGGGGGTAAACCCTAGTTGATAATATCAACACAGTTTTACGTGTAATTCGAAATTGCACGAACGACCAACTCAGCAAGCCTACTGGGACACGGGGCTACCCTATGGTAGGGGAGCACCCCTCGCGCCACGCGAGGGGGCTGTTTTTCAGGTATAAATATAGGGGCTTGGGACTTGATTTCTGACTTCAGTTCGACGTACAAACTCAATACATACGTTGAGATATTGCCTGATTACTACAAAACACACACAAATCACGAATCGCTGCCGTAAAACAGGGTAATAACTCGATCGCTGCTACGATTCAATGTCCGATCGATTAAACTATCCAATGGATGTTTAAGTGCTGCCCACTAGGGATGAGCAAAATGGTACCGGTACCGAACCGGAACCGTACCGAACCGTCCATATTCGGTACCGGTACCAAATATTAATAAATTTCGGGACCGGGAAATTCGGTACCGGTATCGGTATTTGCCGGGAGTACCGAATTAGTACCGATTATTTGTACACTTCATTAGTACCCATATTATATATATAAGTTGGGCTTTTAAAATTCATTAGTACCCGAATTAGTACCGGGAGTACCCATATTTCTAAGTTGGGCTTTTAAAATTCAAAGGCTAAATTCAAAGGCTGGTGGTGGTCTTCTCAAGTAAGCCATACTGCTGTTGTATCATTATCATCCCTACTACTAGCCATAGCCATGTACAAACAAGTCAAGAAATATCATTTGATCTCTCCCAAAATCAAAAACTCATCTTTCCCAATTCTCCATAGGTAAAAAAAAAACACGAACACACACAGCCTCCTCCTTTGGCCTCACATTCACCTGTACAATCAAAATTCTCTAGTGCCATCAGCCTCCATCTGTGTCGATGCTCTAATTTTGACTCAAAATTTCAGGTGAGACCCATATTTTTATGGTTTTTAGGGCTTTCTTTTAATTACAAATATGTAGTAGTAATGTGTTGTTTGGATTATTCATATTTCATAAGTTGTTCTTGTCTGAACTATGAGATTTTTAGATGCCCAGTATAACTTGATTGGTGTACATTCTATACATAAATGCAAAACCATTTATTATTGTTGTAATGCTTTTTGAGTAAATGCCATTGAATATTAATGAATAGAGATGTACGATGATGATGATGAATTAAATTGTGGTTTCATTTGAATGCCTCTTCTACATCTTTATTAAATATGAAAAAAAATCCTATAGAGAAATAAAGTAATAAAATGGTTCTTTCAAATTTATTGTCTAAATTAGATGTACATGTTTTTAGGTAGGATGTAATGTCTCAATTATTTCTTTCATTAGTTATTGTAGGTCACTTCTTCAGCTTCATCATAAATGGCATCTCCTTTGAACGAACCCGATCCTAGTCAAGTAAGTTTGTTTTCTTTTTCAAGTTACGTTAGTAACTTTGTTTTGTATAAAACTTATTGTTATGTGTGATTTGTAGGATGATGAAGATTATACACTTGTTGATGAGACCCCTCTTGATGACCAACTTGGTAATGATTCGGGATCGGGTAATGGGGTATCAATTTTGACATACTTAAGTGGTGGAAACAAAACGCGATTAGATTCCCAATTGTATCTCGGATGGCTAAAGGTAAATTGATTTACTTTTATAATGTTTTTTTATCATTACTTGGTTATATAATAGTTTTTTTTAACTTATATAATTGTTAGATATTTTGGCAATTCAAATTTCCACGGTCGCATCTGAATCGGCGTTTAGCACCGGCGGTCGTGTACTAGACGCTTATAGAACAAGGTTGTCAACTAACATCGTTGAAGCTTTGATTTGCACCCAAGATTGGGTGAGAAAGTCAAGAAAACCAATTGTGGATGACATAAACGATATACTAAAGGATGACGACGTTGCCATAGGTAAAGACTACAAGTTCTTGATTGATTTCCTTATTGTCATATAATGGGGTGTTAACTTTATTCGGTTCTTTTTTTTCTATAGAGATTGAAGATGCGATTCAAAAACAAAATGACAAAGGGAAAGGGATGGTGCATGACAAGGCTTAAGCAAACCGAAGGAAACGCAGTTTGAGTGCGGTTCAATGTTTATACTTTTGCTCACATGGAGTTAGACTTTTGTTTTGTTATTATTTGACCTAAGTGTCTTTTAACTCTCCTGATGTGAGGTCAAGTTTTTGTGTATGAGATGGGTTGCTCAAACTCATAATGATACCCATTTTTGGTATGGTTTGTGCTTGAAACACTTGTAACAAATTATGTGTTTTGGTGTGAACCATTTCCTAATGGAATGTTTGCTTCATAATATATTTATTTTGTGTGAATGTTTAGTTTTTCATATGTTATTATCACTGAATTCTGCAAGTTGATTTTTAAACAGAGTCATGCAAAATTTAATCCTTAATACTTCATAATAAACATATGTTTTGAAATCTTAAAGTTGGTTCATGTTAATACTTAATAGTACTAATATCATTATGTATCAGTGAAGCTTTTGGACTTTGAATCGGACTGACTGATGAAGAGAATGTGATTACATTGCACCAAATCCAAATCAATAACTTTTGTAAAATTCGGTACCAAATCGGTACCGTACCGAAAAACCGGTACCGGTACCGAACATGTATTTTCGGTACGGTACTCGGTACCAAGGTTTCATGAAAATCGGTTCCGGTACTTCCGGTACCGGTACCGGTTCGGTACCGGTCCGGTACCGAGCTCATCCCTACTGCCCACATTAGGGTTATGCTTTGTCATTCGTCGTGAATTCGATGGATGTTTAAGTATCGCACTTTGTCATTCGTTGTGAGGGTTTAATCTCGTGAGTTATCGTAAATGCTGTATTAGTTACTAACCTAGTTTCGTGTGCATTATTGTTAAATTAGGTTAACAGGCTTATCAGTAGGCTAAACTCTGCTCAAATAAATCTGCAAAGTGAGCCATTCTCTTTTTATCAAACTGCTTTACAAAACCCTAAATATTTTCAAGGTTATAATTACAGGGATTAAGTCTTTGTAGTCTTCAATTACAGCCGGTATGTGGGGTTTTGTATACAATACTTGATAACCGTCACCATTGGACAACGGGTTAGCCAAGGGGTGATATGACCATAATCACAGACACCATTGGACAACGAGATAGCCAATAGGTGGTCGAGTGATAAATACAGTGGCTGATTGGTTGATATGTATAAACATTGTAATCGCTCTTAATACTGTAAATTATAACAACGCGTGGGTTTAGTAAAAAGAATGATTCACCAGTATTTCCCCGCTGACAAAACCTTTTTCAAACATGTTTCAGGTGATCTGTTGGGATTCAGGAAAAGTGACGCGAAGCACTACAAGCTTAAGGAAGTGGCTCAAAATAAATAAAGAAACATGTTTTGTAAAAGAAAGATTTCCCAGTGAAATCACCTTATTGTAAACTACCGGGGTTTTATCCCGAATTATGAAATAAAATAATCGGGAAATTTTCAGCTTTAAAAAGATCCTGCTAAAATCTTCCGCTGTCAATTAAATTAAATAAATACCACGGGATTTTCTGTTCCGCGGCTCCTGAACCGGGTTAAACCGGGCCGGGGGCCGTGACATTTATGATGAAATTTCCACCTTGATCAAACGGGTCAAGTGAAGAGACAAACCACTTACTGCATATTATAATATACATTCACTTGGAAAACAATAATGATCAAATCAAATATCATACCATCCATTTTCACTACCATCGGACTACAAACAACAGTTTAAGATACCGAATCATGCCAAGTTTGACCTATTTAATAGCCTACACAATGGATTTACACGTAACACCAAAAACATATAAGTATGAGGTTAGACAAAGCTACAAAATATGTGTAGTAATACTTCCTTGTAACACCAAAATATAGATGGTAATATTTCCGTGTAGCACCCAAAAAACGCGCTAGTGTTCGGTTCAAAGCTGATTATCTCAGGCATGGTCGCTCCTCATTACGATTTCCCTTTGAAGTTCTTCAAAATACAGTCATTGGATTTCTATCATACCGCTCACATCCATCATCATAATCCGCTGGTCCGATTCCTTCTTTGCAAGTTCTGTTTTCTCAGCTTCAATCCTTAACTTTTCTGACAGTAACCTCAACCTTTCATCTTCCGCTTTCTTATCATACTCCATCTTCTCGGTCTTAAGGCGAAAATACTCTTTTTCTTGATCTTGCGCCTCCTCTAAAAGTGTAAACTTCATCTTTCTGAGTTGAATAAGTTCCTCAGTTTGCTTACCAGCCTTTCGTTTTTTTTCAGCAGCTTTCTTACCTATTGGTCGATCCAATTCGACAACTTCATCTTCAATAACATTTCGCGTTGGGGATGGGGTTAGGGTCGGGGGTGGGACCATCGTCTTCCTTTGCTTTGCGGCATCCCGCAAAATCCACTTAGGTTGGTCCTTTAATAGGTTCCAACAATCCTCGAACAGAAAGTTGCACTTTTCTTCTGATTGGTACATAATTTTCGCCTTATCAAACTTGCAATTAAACAAATAAAATACATGTTAGAAGAACAAAATAAAGTAATATAAAATACTATTAAAACAAGTTGAGTGTGGATTATTTTACCTTATCCTACTCAATCATGCCGCTTTGATTTAATCGTTCAACTTGAGCTAGGCATGAACAAAAGCTATTAGTGGCCTTTTGAATACAAGACCATCGATTTGATAAGGACTTGACCGTTCGCTCGGTTGTGGTTTCTTTATGTTGCTGAAAGTACTCAAAGTTTTTTTCCCATAACTGAGAGTATTTCTGATATGTTCCTTGAATGGCATCAAGGCTATGATTAAGCCAGCCAGAGACAACTAGCTTTTCTTCTTCTGGGATGAAGTTCACACCCCTTGTTGATTTCTTAACGCTGATTGGATTAGTGGGTAAGGGTGGAGAATCGTCAAGGCTTACAATAGAGTTTCCATGAAGAAGGTTGGTGTAGTACATACCTTGGTCTTGTGAATCCATAGTCAAAGCTACAATAGGATACAAATATCATTTATTTACTTGCAAATCAATACTAGTAAATTACTCTTTAAACACTACTAGATCAGGGAGTACTTGAAAACAGAGGCCAATCCCATGGCACTGCTTAGGTTTGCAGGGACGGTTTTGGGAGTTAAACCGTCCCCCGTGGTGGCAGCATTTAGTTCCAGAGGTCCTAACATGGGTCCATATACACTTGATATATTCTTAAAAAACGAAATTTTATCCTTCTTTTCATGCATATATTCTTACTAAAATATATTGTTGTGAGGTATTTGGTAAGAACTTACTTTCATTTATTATTTTGGTACATATTAAATATTTTTAAAATTGCCAATTTATAAAATGGTCTATGTATATTGCATAAATTACTGGTAATTTTATAAAGCAAGTGGACTTAATATAATTATTCAAATGAAAAGGTCTTTAGTCGATCTTTAATATTTAGATCTTTATAATCTTTTTTTATTCTTTACTTTAAAGTATATGTTGTCAAAACAATCTCACCAATGAGAAACCTTCACCTTGAAGATGAAGGCCATGGACCCATGTACTACTGTGGAGCAAAAGCTACACTTTTATACTTTCCATAGTTTCTTGCCTGCTCTATATATGGACCCCTTTTTTCTTTTTGGTTAAAAGCAAGCTGCAGGTGTTGTTTATCATTTTCTAAATGTATGCAATTAAAAGAAAGGAAGTTGGCATTATTATTATGTATGCTTATTTATTTCATAGGTGCATTAGCAGCAGAAGCATTGCCCAGACGCCGCAGCGGGCATGGCTGCAAGCAAACGCAGCAACGCGGCTACCGCTAAAATGCAGCGGCGCGGCTGCCGTAATGCCGTATATGCCGTAATAATATGCTTAGCAGTGTATGAAGAGAATCTTTCGAGTGGGTTCAAATCCTTGCAAGTGCAAGTTTAGGTGGTATTTTGGTGTAAAAAAAACGTTGTCCAAAAAACAATATGCTTAGCAGGTTTTCTTGTTTCTTTTGCTATAGTAACACTAACTACCATACCAAAACCAATAAACAACAGCAGCTGCAGCTCTAAACACCCCTTCGGGCCAGCCGAACTGCTACTAGTCATGCTTAGATAGCTATGTATACATGTCTTTGTTTATTTGAAATATGAATACATAGAGTATGCAGTAGGCAAGCTAATGATTCATCATCAATCTATATTCATATCAGTTTTTGGTGGCATGCATCAATGTCTTATTCAATGCTTCCCAAACACTGTACCATATTAAATTGTTCCATATGTTATTGTTCTTTCTTTCATCCAACTGTTGATTTATTAGAGGGTGATTTATTAGAGGGGAAACAGTAATGAAAGCTTAACTTTTTGACTGTCATACGACCCGTGTTCCCTAAGGCCTAAACATATAATCAAGATTAATTTCTAATAATGAAGAAGCAAACGAAACAACAAACTATTATGCACAATTGAGAAATCACCCACAACATTCTTGTTTCTAAAACTAACAATCCAAACACATTCAATGTCAGCCAACCCAGAATCCCACAAATGTACGAACAACACACATCAATCAATCTTCACACAATTCCAAATTAACCAATCAAACATCAACAAATACTAAAACAAATCAATACCCAGATCAGCAATTACAAAAACAATTATACCCCACGGAAACAAAACTCAAATCGGATCTAAAACCAATCAAATCAACCGACATAACCGGTCAAGAAAACCATTACAAAAACAGAGCAGCAACAAGATTACCAACAATTGAACAAAACCCTTTAGTAAAGATCAAAAATTGATCAAATGGGGTAGCGGGTTTGGAACAAGATTACACAGTGGGTTTGTGAATAAAGAACGTACACTACAAGAACGGGCCACCTTTAGCGGTGACAGGTGTCGCCGGTATTGGTCGAATTTGTCGCCGCTATTAACCTTTAGCGGTGACCTGTCGCCGGTAAAGGGTCGCTGGTATTGATTGGCCGCTATTGGCCACCTGTCGTCGCTAAAGGTGGCCGTCGCCGGTATTGATCTTGAACCTTTAGCGACGACAGCTGTAGTCGCTAAAAGGTCGCCGGTATTGATCTTGGTCGCTAAAGGGTTTGAGTCAATAGCGGCGACACTTGTCGCCGCTAAAAGTCTTTTTTTTTAATACAGCTGCTGTATTTACAGCACCCAGCCATTTTTTCGGCCGAAAAAACAGAACCTGCCTATTTCAAACAACGCAAACATACGCCACGAACATATACTAAAGGTAATATAATTGAAAACTACGTTTAAGTCGTACATTATAATCCTACAACGTTTAATTAAATCTAAATCATACATTAGTCACTCGTCGTCGGATTCATTATCGAATAAGTCGTCAGAATCGTAGTCTTTTGACTTTCCTTTTCCTTTCCCTTGTGAAGCAAGATAGTTGTTAAGTTGGTTCAAAAATGACGGGGTTTGGAACAAGCTGTTAACAAAATCCTACAATAATAGATATCAAAACGTATATTAGCATATTAATTAACGCTACCAACATATATTTAACAAGGAAACATGCGTTCGTTTGTCATTTTATAAATTGCGTAGTTTACCTCGGAAAAGGGTTCTTGCGTCCGAGCTTGCGAAGACGACATGTTCGAGGACGTGTTCGAGGACGTGTTGGAAGAAGGTTTAGGCCCCATCCCGCGGTACCATCCTCGCCGCTCTCCCAACGCTTCTTGATACGGGGCAATTGGAGGACCATCGCCGCTCCATTCATCTGTGGACTGTTGTATGTTCCGCTGTATTTTACGAAGATGATTAAATATATATGTGTATATATATATATATATATATATTTGTTATAGAAAATAATACTTAAAAGAAATACTTACGTAATTTTGTTTAGCAACCGGATCAACCCAATTCCCTTGATTGTCCATGTGGGTTTTAGCATACGTAGGTACCCAATCCATATCCTGTTTAACATTAAACTTAGATTAGACATTAAATAAACAAAAGCTTACACACACACACGCACACATACATAAAACATTACATTTTTATAGGCGGTGCTACCGTACGACGATGTCCCCCCCACGGTATGGGAATTGTTGTTTATCGCGTACTAGTTTGTTGGCCTTGCTTTTTTTAATATATTTTTCTTGCCGGAAACCTTCGATGGTTCTCAACCAGTTTTCATAGGGCATATCCGCGGGATGGTATGCCCTTGCCCTCTCAAGATCATCGTAACCTCCCTTGCTCTCAAATAATTGTCTAGCTTCATACTTGCGGTCAGTGTACCGCTTCATAAGCACAGTCCTAATACCACCCTTCAAGTTTTTCGCCTCATAATCACGTTCCACTTCATCAAAATTGAAATTTTCCTACAAATTAAATAAAAAAGTTAAAATATCATATATAAATTAGATTTGCATGTGCTTAAATATTTGATAAAATTTTATGCATATAACTTATTTACCCGTAAGTGGTTCATGACGGCATCCTTGTAATGTTGTTCAACGTTATCCCATCCAATTTTATCAAACGGGATGGTGCGCCACATATACATGCCGGCCTCCCTTGAAAACATGTCTCTTGATTTACCAACAGGGGTAAACGTGACCTGTCTGTCAAACGTAAGCGATACAGCCCCCCCCCCCCCCCCCCCGCTTTTACTAGACGTCGTAGTTTCTCGTTTTTTGGCTTTCCCCCTAACCTTCTTTGGGGGAACCGCTGCAATTAAAACAAAAATAATTAGTAACAACATTTATAATATATAAAATATAAGAACTACAAAATAATTTAGTAAAAGACTTACCATCAGTCTCGTGCGTGCCACGAAATCCACCAGGAGGCGGTGGATCACCAACGCCGTCACCCCCATGTCCCCAGGGGGGCCACATCCGCCATCAGATAAGCGAATATCAGCAATACCGAAAACATAATCCCTATAAAGTTACAAATGTTACAGCATGTGTATCTAATAGAAATTAAGGGAAAGTACAACAATCAGCCTCAAATAAATATTTCAAACAAGTGTTTATCAATTACAAATCAATATAAATTACAATAACTTTTCTTTTAGTCAGACTCCACATAATCGGGATCATCCTCATCACAATCAGCCTCGACCTCATCACAATCAGTCTCGACCTCAAACACTTCATCGACGGTAGCCGTTGGGGGATCAACTTCAATTGAAGGCTCACCCGCAGTAACATGAGAAGATCCAATTTGAAAGTATTGGGTCAAGTCAATGACAAGTGGACAGTCAGATGAAGAGTTGTTGTCGACAACGTCAATATCTTCTAAGCGTTTGTCAACATTTTGAACCTTATTGACGCGGTCATCACTTAATGGCCGATCCCAAATTCTTCGATGATTAACATTTTCGACTACCCACCTATGTTTATTTTTTTGGTTTCGAGACGTTTCTTGGATGAAGAACACTTGTTTGGCTTGCGAAGCAAATATGAGTTGATCGTCTTTGTCCCATTCATGTTCAGTGCTTATACTGGTGATATTATTGTCATGGTTTACACCCCTTTGAGTATCAAACCACTTGCACCGAAATAGGACAGTGGAATAATCATTTGTATTACGCAACTCAATAATTTCTTCTAATTGGCCATAAAATTTCACACCGTTCTCTCCAACCACTTCCACCCCAGAGTTTTGCGTTGCGCATTTTGCATCATGTTCAAGTGTCTTAAACCTAACACCGTTGACTATGCAAGCAGTGTAAGTGTAAGCAGTCATTTTCGCACAAATTGAAAGAGCATACAACTCCGGGTGGAATTCTGGAGAATTTTGTGTTTTCATCGAATGGACCTAACAAATATAGAGTAATAATGTTTGTTATATATGTATTACCTAGCAAGTGTAGAGTAATGAGTGTTATATATGTATTATACCTTATGGAGAAACCATCCTGGAAATTTGGTTTTAAGATCATCTTGGGGATGTGTATGTTTGAATTCACTACATTGATGACAAATATAAGAAAGGAATGAAAAATACCAATTAACAGATTATGAAAAGTTAAAGATAGAAGCACTCACTTCATGTACTCCCTAACTTCTGCGCAGTTTTCGAGGACAAACCATTCCATCTTGCGTTTTTCGATGAATGATAGATATTTGTCCTTTGTTGCGCCAACAGGACGACATTTGGACTCAAACACCCATAACTTTCTTTTTTCAACAACGACATCATCGTTTCTATCTGGGCGATTGAACTTAGTCTGAACATCTTTAAGGTACATTGAACAAAATGTTAGAGCTTCTTCAAACACATAACCTTCAGCTATACAACCTTCAGGCCTTGCTGGGTTTTTGACATAGTTCTTTAGTTTTTTCATGTACCTTTCAAATGGATACATCCATCTAAAAGCTACTGGACCTCCCGCAATCGCTTCATCAGGTAAATGCACAAGTAAATGAACCATAATGTCAAAAAATGCAGGTGGATATATCATCCACCGATAGTGTTCTAGAGCAAAGTTGCTTAAAGAACATACAAAGGTCTACTATTGGTGTAGATGTATCTTTAGTCAAAAGCCCTCTAACCCCAATCGGTATCAAACGTTGCATGAGGATATGACAGTCATGAGATTTCAACCCGGTAATGTTAGCATTGTTATCTGTCACCCTCTTACTGATATTAGATCCAAACCCATCTGGTAATTTAACATTTTTTTATAAACTGACAAAAAAGTTTTCGATCATCAGACTTGAATGAGTACTTTGGGTGGGGACTTAAGAACTTGCCACCCGATTGTTTCAGCCATTGTGACGGCCGAATGTTTATTTTTTCCAAGTCGGACCGCGCATTTGGCGTGTCTTTGCTCTTATCATTCATTAGAAGAGTACCGAGCAAGCTGTCGCACACATTTTTCTCTATATCCATTACATCTAAGTTATGTTTCAGCTGCAGATAAGACCAATACTCAAGGTCAAAAAATATGCTTCTTTTGGACCAGTTCAACTCGAAATCTAACCGGGTTATCCTCCCACCTCCAAAATCTGGATGCTTGCCTGGTAGACGATTAATTAAACGACCGAGTTGAGCTTCTATGTCAGCTGGGCTAAACTGTCTCGGAGGGTCTCGTGTCTCGGGTCTCCCGTTAAAGTCGAGACTTGTTCTCCAAGGATGGTTGGCATCTAAGAACCGGCGATGACCAACATAAGCACATTTACCAGTTACACGTATTGAAGGAGTGTCTTGGTTACAAGTTGGGCATGCCATGTAGCCTTGTCCGCTCCAACCTGATAGACTACTACGGGCTGGAAAGTCATTTATGGTCCATAACAACGCCGCCTTCATTGTGAAGTATGTGTTTGTTGCTGCGTCTTTAGTACATACACCTGTCTGCCACAATTGCTTAAGCTCATCCACTAACGGTCTAAGGAAAACGTCCATGTCTTTCCCCGGTGATTTAGGGCCAGGAATCAACAAGGTCAACATGAATGTGGACTCTCGCATGCATAGCCAGGGAGGCAGATTATATGTGGTGAGTATAACCGGCTACGTGCTATGAGTTGAGGATCCACTACCGTTGTTAAAGGGATTAAAACCGTCAGCTGCCCTAAGCGAACATTTCGTGGCTCCATCGCGAAGTTTGGGTACTTTTTATCAAAGTTTTGCCATGCAGATCCATCAACTGGATGACGCATAGTCCCATCTTCCGATCGTCCGGTACTATGCCATATCATATCTTTCGCTATGTGCCTTGAACAATACAAACGTCGTAGTCTAGGCGTCAAAGGAAAGTATCGTAACACCTTACGAGCCACCTTCGTGCCTTTTGTGTCTTTATCGACCCATCGACTCTCATTACAAACGGGACAATTTTGCAAGGACTCGTTTTCTTTCCAAAAGAGAGCACAATCATTTGTGTGCACATCTATCATCTCATATGCCAAACCAATCTTCTTAAATGTCTTCTTAGCTACATAATACGAAGGGGGGATCTTGTTTCCTTTTGGCATTGACTCTCGCAACAACGAGAGGAGTCGATCTACTGCTTCATTTTGCAAATGGTACGTATCCTTTATATTCAAAAGCTTTGCTAAAAAGTCGATAGAAGAAAACTTGGTACAACCAGGATATAATTCTGTTTCAACTTCCTTTACCAGGTCTTCAAAATCATCAACAACACCGCTACTATCTCCATTCGAGTTCTCTTGGTTAAGGTATGTATCTTCTTCCATACGCTCCCCCCTAATGTCTTCAATAACGTTTACCATACCGTCTTGTGGCGCAACATCGTTTACTTCTGCAATTGGAGTCGTGTCCCCGTGATAGGTCCACTTCGTGTATTCCTTCCAAAAACTGTTAATACGCAAATGGTATTTCATTTCTGCCATAGTTTTTAAGCCGGAATTTTTACATTTGGTACACGGACATCTAACTTCATCGTGGTTTTTTAACACTCTTTCACACATCTCGATAAATGACTTGAGTCCTTGCTTGTAGTGAGGTGAATGACGTGGGGAATCAATCCAACTTTTATCGATAGGCATTATGCAACTGAAAGAAAATCTAATTTAGGATTAACAAGACAAGGGTAGGCTGCTAAACCCACTTTTTGAACACTTTATCTCATATGTGAATGTGTATTACATGATTGTTTGTTTAAGAAAAATTCGGCAGAATTTCCTCTTAGCTCCCAAGTATATATGTATTGATATATATACCCGAGGAGCAAAGAGAAAATGATAACCGGATCCTTCTTAAACAAACAATCATGTAATACACATTCACATCCTAAATGAGATAAAATATTCAAAAAGCAGCCCCAAGATAAACGGGGACAACCCGAAATTAATTTCTAAATCAATTTCGGGCAGGTATTTCTAAGCTCGTTATGTTTAAAATGATTAATTCAAACACGGGCACATTTTTTTAAGCTTGTTATGTTCTTAATGATTGTTTTAAATTTTGGGCGGAACGTTATGTTTTAAATCATGATTTCAATTTCGATTGGGTGTTTTCTTAGCTCGTTATGTTTGAAATGATGAATTCAATATCAGGCACAGTTTTTTAAATATGCAATGTTCTTCATTTTGTTAGCTCCTTTTGTTTTAAATGGTGATTTCAATTTTGGCGGGTATTTTCTATGTTCGTTATGTTTTAAATGATAATTTTAATTCAAGGAGGGTATTTCCTAACTAATATATATCTTTCAAAGTTAAATATAAATGTTTTCAAACCTAAACACAAACATACTAATTATCAAACTTAAACTTTTTTTTTTCAAACCTACACATAAACATACTACCAACACACATACATACTTATAAAGACACATTTACATACGTACACATACATACCTACAAACACACATTTTGACCAAAAACACAAAATTTATACTTACTTACATACACATTTGCATATTTTATACAAACATACATAATAACATACACATTTTCACCAATTACAAACATTTACATGCACAATTGTTCATCATTTATATACACCTACATACTAACATACACCTACATACATACATTAATTCATAGACTTACATACACACATACATGCTTACATACACCAAAATACACAAATCAATAGATTTTCATATACACATTTTCATCAAATACACCTACATTATACATTTGACATACTAACATACACCTACATACATACATTAATTCATAGACTTACATACACACATACATGCTTACATACACCTAGATACAAAAATACATAGATTTCCATATACACATTTTCATCAAATACACCTACATTATACATTTGACATACAAACATTCATCCTTACATGCACATTTACATACCTAAACCAAAAACTATACAATTTCTAAACTTAAAAAAAAAAAAAAAAAAACTAACTGTATTTTTCAAGTTTCAAGGAGATGAAGACCGAGGAGACGAAGTGGTGCCGGAAAAGTGATGGTGGTGACCGGATTCGAGATGGTGGTGATCCGAATTTTCTTCTACAAACACAAAAAAGAGCAAAAATTAAAGCCTATAACATGTATATAACAAATGTAGAGAAGAAATGTAACATAAAACAAGTTAAACTAACCGATTGGGCAAAAAAACGAGTGTCTCCGGCGGTGGAAGCAAGAGTTTTGGGGGGAAAAGTGAAGAGGAGAGAGGGAAAGGCGCTGATAAACCTGCTGTTACGTTTACACTTTTACCGGCGACAGCCTGTCGCCACTATTGATTACGTGTCGCCGCTATTAGGTTAACCAGGATAAGATTTGTGTGGCTGGGATTTAATGTGGGACACACACTTTTAGCGGAGACAGTTGTCGCCGCTAATGACCTACTTCGCGTCGCCGGTATTGCCTTTTAAATCCCCAACCGTTAGATCAGGATTTTGATCAACGGCTGGGGTTTGGTCTCAGGGTATGTGACGCGGATCGACAAATAGCGGCGACATTAGGCCTGTCGCCGCTAATGGCCTCCCATTCTTGTAGTGGTACAAAGATTGTCAGTAACGCTCAAATCCGAACCTTGCAAGTGCAGTAGTTTTGTTGAATTTGTTGCTGGTAATCGCTGTGTAGGAGGAGAGGGGCGGGAGAGATGAAATGAGATGTGGTTGTTGGAAATAGAGAGTTACAGCAGCTTTTTATGTATAAAAAGTTACTGTAGCTTTTTTTTAATATTTAGGGCTAGGGTATAGGTATAGTGGACAGGTTGGAGTGGGATTTTTGAAAGTTTTTTTATATTTTGGAGTTAAAGGTTACTTTGATTGTCTGGATGAGAATGCTCTTAGCCGTCAAACTTAAAGCATGCTATATTAAATAAACTAGATTTAAAGAAGTTGCGGCGAATTTCTTTTGTTATTTACTTTGTGTTTACATGTGTTTTGAAATCACTACGAGCGTG
This sequence comes from Helianthus tuberosus, assembly GCA_030545235.1. Lineage (NCBI taxonomy): Eukaryota > Viridiplantae > Streptophyta > Magnoliopsida > Asterales > Asteraceae > Helianthus > Helianthus tuberosus. The sequence continues at coordinate 205,677,598 of CM060400.1, forward strand.
TTATGAACGGAACTGCTGACAAGAATAAAAAGAAAATGTAGAAAAAAAACACTAAAAGATAACCGAAAGAAAATCAACCAAAAAAGTTGTATGGTAACGATGTTGTTCGTATGAAACCCGTGGTCAGAGATGAGCAAATTGTTCTAGGCACCGGTATCAAATTTGCCGAACCGAAAGATCTTAAATACCAATTCGGTACCGACTTTTGGCGTTACTGGTACCGGTTCACTACCGTTTTTTAACTTCATATACTGGTACCGTAACCGGTAATTTCGGTATCAGTACTGATCCTGTATCGGCTGTTACCGAGCTCATCCATACCCCTGAAACTAAAAAAAGAATAAATTAAAAGTTGAAGAAAATCAATAAAAAAAAGTTGTACGATACCGTTGTTCGTACGGTAATCGTGATCAGGGATGAGCAAATGGTACCGGGTAGCAGCACTGAATTTCCCGAACCAAAAGATTTCCAATATCAATTCGGCACCAACTTTTGGCGTTTTCTGTATTAGTGCCCGTTTTTACCTTCATGTACTGATACCGAACAGCACCGTACCGGTATTTTCGATACTAGTACTGGTTCGATACCGGTTGATACCAAACTTATCCCAAACCTTGATATTAAAAAAATGATTAAAGTTAGAAAGTAAAGAAAATAACTATTATTATAATATTAAAATAATAAAAGTATTAAAAAACTATATATTATTATAATATTAAAATCTCTATTATATTATACATATGAATTGAAAGTCTTGATGAACAGTAATATTTATTTTTCTTTTTTTTTTTCATTTTTTCCTTTGATTTCTTTTTCCTTTTCTAGTTTTTTACTTTAGTGTTTTTTTTCTTTCATTTTTCTTATTTTAATATTATAACAACAACATCACATAGGGATGAGCAAATGGTATAGGGTACCGGTACTGAACCAGTACTGATACCGAATTTACCAAACCGGATACATTTTTTGTATCGAATCGGTAACGTCTTTTGACATTTTCGGTACCGGTACAGTACCGGTTTTTACCTTCAAATACCGGTACCGTACGGGTACTGAACCGTTACCGCATCAGGTATATTCGGAACCGTTATCGGTTCCCATTTTTGGGTACCGGTTCTGACCAAAGTTTTGATGAATAATATTTGTTTATTTTTTAATATATATTTATTTTTTATTCTATTTTTTTGAGCATTCAATTTTTTGATAAACTTTCTTAATAAAATTTTATTGATTATTTAATTTGTTTTTTTTCCTAATAAGTTGCATTCGTTAACTTATTTAAAAAATCTAACTTCACAAATATGCTTATTTTCTTCAACATTTCTATATAAGAGGGTGTTTAGGATTACGTTTTGAAGTGATTATTTGATTATTGCGTTTGTAAAACATAAATAATCTAAAAAAGTGTTTGGATGAAAAAGTGATTATCTGCCTCCAAAACACAGTTTTGGAGAAGCATGTACCTACATGCTTTTTCAAAACGCAGTTTTGAAAACGCAAAATTTATTTTGAAAACGCATAATCTATTTTGAAAACGCAACACCAAACACCTCCTAAGTTATATTGAATATGGATACTGTGTTGCTGTCGTACTAACCAACCGAAGCCAATGATAAATTGAAGTATTTATTCATTTATTTATTATAATCTTATTCATAATTTGATTTTTTCCATAATAACTTGCGTTCTAATTTTTTTTTTCAAACAACATTTGTATCGATGCCGATATTAAACTTTATTGTGTTTTACTTTCGGTAAACTGACATCATATCGCTACCATACCATACCGTACCAAACAAGACCGGTAACGGTAGTTCTATTCATTTTTATGGCTTCATGTTTAATAACGGAACCATAAAAAATATTATTTTCGGTACCGGTAATTATTTTATTAGATTCGCTTTCTTACACCGTATCATACCGAAACACATTGGTACCGGTACCTATATTCATTTTTATTGTTTTAGGTTTAGATAATTTTGAAATCTACAAATTTGTCTGCGACGGTATATGAATATCGATACCAGTACCAGTACCGTGACGATCTGAACCGATCGATACCATTCGAACATTGGTGCTGGCACCGGTGTTCATTTTTATCGTTTCGATTGATGTAAAACACGTGTTGATTTTTATACTTAGTGCAAGTGTATCGTACCAGTACTATAAGGAAACAAACCGATACCGATCTAATCCTCGCGATATTGTACCGCCGCAAGGCGCGGTCAAACACCCTAGTTTATTATTAATATATAGTAATATTTAAGAGCAATATATATAAATAATATATTCTTTAATTTCATTAAGGTTTTAGATCTAGAATTGTAAACGTGGCACTATAAGAAAACATTAGTCACCAAGCCACAAAAGTTATTGTGTTGCCACATATGTGAACATTAATCGTTCGTTTTGGTATTTGTTCATTAGCTATTTAGTTGCCGCCAAAGCGAAAATATAAATACACATCGGTTGTTTCCATCGTATTATATTACAGTTATGATAAATACATGTTTGTTGGTTTTTCTATAATACAACATAAGAAAATATTGGTGATATATATGTTCTGTTGAGAGTCGAGGGTGAAACACGGAAAGGTGGTAGGCGGTTAAGGTCGGTGACAATCGGCATAAAACACGTTTTAATATTCTTTGAAAATTTTTGTATAATTAAATCTAACTAATACCACTGTAAATAAATTTTCTTTTTTATTTTTATCGCATATGTATGTTTTACGTGCTGTATCGCACAGAGGAATTTCCACTAGCTTCCCATTATGCAATTACTTTATACTTATCTCCATAAATATTCGGATCAAGGGCAGCTTCGTACATTCACAATTCACCTAATCGGGTGCCGTTCACAAAGCAAAACTTCGGGGGTGAATATTTATTTAATATTATACCGTAAGTCATATAACAACAACTAACCCCACTGAACCCAAAAATTGCGTTATATATATCCCTAAGAAACGCACAACTACTTGCAAATGAGGAACTTATTGTTCTCAGTCTCCGAATCCGACGGTGGAAACCAATCTGATCACCGGAAAATACCATTTTCCGATGTGGTCGTCACAGGCACTAGAAACCAATGGGAACGAAAATGGCGACCCATAGACATCCAAGTGGCGTCATGGGTTTTTTTTGTTCATTTGCTTTCACTTTTTGCACCATTTACCTTCTCCTGGGATGCTTTCCGGGTGGCGTTTATCGGTTATTTGCTAACCGGACTTGTGGGCATAACCCTCTCCTATCACCGGCTTCTGGCCCATCATAGCCTCAAACTTCCCAAATGGCTCGAGTATACGTGTGTTTATTTTGGAGTCCATGCCGCACAGGTTAGTTTCTAGTTTATAGTTTTTTCATTGATCTTTAATATGAAACCAGTGAGATTCCCCCGCGCTTTGCGGCGGGAATCAGTCGGTATTAGTTCGGTTTGTTACGGTACCGGCATTTGCTATAGTATCATTCCAAAGAGGAAACATAACATCAGTCGAAAACAATAAAAACGAATATCAATACTAGTAATGATTTTGTTCAGTTGATATTGGTTATGTTCATTTGCATTCTTTGTTTATTATATTTCAACATTGCAATATATATTTTTTTTGAAAACGTACGTTGTATCGCTGTCGTACCAAACCGAATTGAAACCGATTAAACAACATATGTATTAATCGGTACCAATATTTAATTTTATTGTTAATGCTTTCCATAAAGTGACACCCTGTCGTTACGATATCGTACCGAATTGAACCGAACAAAATAGGTACTGATATGCATTCATTTTTATAGTATTTTGTTCGATAACACATACTTTGACCGTATCTTAAAAGTAATATAAGAATAAATATTATTAAAATCAATTAAAGTAATAAAAAAATAATGAAAACTAAAGAAAACAATATTAAACAAAAACATTGAACTACTGTTCATGAAGGGTTTTCTATTCATATAGATAATAATAAAAAAATAATGAAAACTAAAGAAAACAATATTAAACAAAAACATTGAAGTACTGAAGAGTTTCTATTCATATAGGTAATAATGAATCCCTCAATTGTAGTGGAGTGGTGGAAAGAACTTTGGGTTTCCTTGGAGACCCAAGTTCGATCCCCACCTCATGCATTTGGGGGAAAATGACCCCAAACTTGGTTGAGGGGTCATGGCAATGATGGATAAGAGCCTTGAGTGCGTTATAGCCCTGGTTCGAGTCTTGAGCCGCACACGAGTTTTCTATTACAGCGCGGTTACTCCGGCTCTTGAGTGCGGAGGCTGCAACGGCTGTCAAGTGGCTGTCGGTTGGAAATTTTCTCGTGGAGCGCCTATGGTCAACCTCGGATGCCTCGCCCGAGGGGGACTAGGACCCATGCAATGTGGGTGTGATCCTCTCGACTGTTGGAGTCAATCGCCGTTCAAAAAAAAATATAGGTAATAATGAGATTGATTTCTTTTGTTATTTGATTAGTTTATTATTTTCATGTAGAGAGATCCGATATTCTGGGTCAGCATGCATCGATATCATCATCAGTTTGTCGACTCAGAAAAAGATACGCACTCACCCATCAATGGTTTTTGGTTTAGTCATATGGGTTGGCTTTTTGACAGCGGATATATTCTTGAAAAGGTATGGTATGGGACTTGAATATTTTAATTGTGATTTAGAATTTTCGATCTATGGTTAAATTAACAACTATATATGCTGCCTACCGTCAAAAGCATTCGAATCTCGCGTGCTAACAATATAAATAATCCTTTGATTTAACAATATAAATAATCCTTTGATTTGGATATTTTGTATTTTATATATATTTTAATACAGGTGTGATATAAATATCTACACACATATTTTTGTCGTGCAGTACCAGGAGCGGAAAAATGTGGAAGATTTAAAAAAACAATGGTTCTATATGTTTATTAGAAAAACCTACATGTGGCATATCATTGGATGCGGGGCTCTCTTATATGCTTGGGGTGGATTCCCTTACCTTGTTTGGGGCTTGGTAAGGTTTTTTTTTTTTTTTACACAAAATAACCTATATTTTGATACATTTTTTATTGAGTTAAATACCATTTTAGTCGCTGTGGTTTGGACCATTTTGCCAGTTTAGTCCAAAGGTTTCATTTTTAACCTGTGGGTCTAAAAAGGTTTCACAGTTGCCATTTTAGTCCACTGGGTTAACTTCATCCATTTTTTATGTTAACGAGAAGGCCAATTTGGTCATTTTGTATGTAATTCTGTTAACTAAAAGGGCAATTCAGCCATATAAAATGACCGAATTGGCCTTCTCGTTAACAGAAAAAACGGATGAAGTTAACCCAGTGGACTAAAATGACAACTGTGAAAACCTTTTTAGACCCACAGGTTAAAAATGAAACATTTGGACTAAACTGGCAATATGGCTCAAACCACAGGGACTAAAATGGCATTTAACTCTTTTTTATTTAAAAGCAAACGTTACTAGTCACTTGTTTTCGCAGGGCGTTAGGATTGTATGGGTTTACCACCTCACCTTTTTGGTCAATTCCGCTTGTCACATTTGGGGAAACCAAGCATGGAACACTGGTGACCTCTCCAAGAACAACTGGTAATTAAATTTCTTAAACTTTGAGTAGTACGTTAATTATATATTAGAGAACTTTAAAATGTATTGTTTCCCTTAAAATTCTTGTGAATTGAAGGTGGGTAGCGGTGCTTACTTTTGGAGAAGGGTGGCATAACAATCACCATGCATTTGAGTTCTCAGCTCGACATGGGATAGAATGGTGGCAAATCGACATTTCTTGGTACATTATAAGGCTTCTTGAAGCCCTTGGATTGGCCACCAACGTCAAAGTGCCAACTGAGGCTCACAAGATTAAAAGATCATTCAACACTTACGATAATGCGCTCAAATGATTCTATCGTTCCGCGAAACAAACTTTTTAAACATTGTGATAGTGAATTTATACGTACGAACCGTGTATATTAGGTTCTTTGTGACGTCTTTTGTTGATACGAAAGGCATAATTTTGCTTGGCTAGTTAGTTTCAGTTGCAAATAAAAAACCGGAGGCGTTCTTTCTATATTTTATTTGCTTGTAAACGTAATTTATATTTTACCTAGACCGAATAAAATGTTGAAGTAATAATATATTAAGTTTAAGTTCTTTATTTGACATGTCAGAATATTTGTAAGACGATATTAATTACTACTATTATTATCTATAATAAATTTGCAAGATACATCGAAAGCTGCAAACGAACCAGCCGTTCAGTTAATAGTTCGTGAACTGTTTGACAGAAGTTCGTTTGTGTTCGTTCGTTCAATAAATAAACAAACGAACACGAACAAGAAATTCCGTTCGTTTAGTAAATGAACTAACATTAACAGGGGTCGCATTCGTTCATGTTCGTGAATTGTCGATAACATGTTAGTTTATATTCGTTTGTGCTCGATAGTTTCTTAGAGTTTTTAGCTTTTATTTTATATTTAACTACTTCAAAATTCACACTAATAAATTATATATTAAATAAAGTTACTCCTTACTTAATGAAAATCCTAGTTAAAAATTGTAGTTCCAGCTCTCATTCCAAGTAGATGCGACGAGACTACACCCCTGCTCTCATTCTAGTCTCCGATTTAGGTTGTTTACGCTCGTGTTGTTCATCATTCTCAGTACAAGATAGGGGTGGTTTTTGTTTGCTTATGTTCATGAACCCTTGTTTGTGTTTGTTTGCCTTCATTTGTGTCCATCTGTGTTCATGAACATTTTTTTTGTGTTCGCTTTTGTCCGACACCTAAAACTAACGAATAAACACAAATAAACACGTTCATTTCCTTAATGAACGAATACGAACAAAAAATATCGTCCGGTAAGTGTTCATGAATAGTTATGAACACATTATTTTAAAAAACGAACACAAACAAAACTTTTTTCGTGTTCTTTCGATTCATTTGCATACAGCCCTAGATACACCTCATTGGTTTATATGTGTGGGCCATAGAGTGCCTTTTTTCCAATTAGGATTTACATATTATCTTTATTCCTATGTCTTCCTTTATGATTTCCTTTTATATTATTTATCCTAGGATTTTCCACCGTGCGTTGCAGCGGAAAATCAATGTATGAACCAAATGGTAAAAATCAGTTTTTAAAGCAGTTATATTACATTATTATGTATATATTCAAAACCAACTTGTTTTAATTAATAATAACCGTTTAAACATCAATTTTAGATAGTAAAAGTAAGTATATAAATTTTTCGGTGGGTACCGGATTTGTATGTTTTCTAAAAATATTTTACCTTGAATTTAGTTGTAAAAAAATAACGAACGGAAGTTATAAAAGGAAAATAAAACTATTGTGTTAAAGACCTATATTATTTAAAGTGTAAGTGATTAATTTGAAACTTAAAAAAATATATTTTCAGCACTATAGGTAAAAGGGATAATAATAATTTTATTAATGTTCAGGGGACAATTAATAAATTTAGGAGTAAAGTGCCAAAATGGTCTCTGAGGTTTAATCACTTTTACCACTTTAGTCTAAAACTCAAACTTTTAAATCTGGGTCCATCTGTTTTCAATTTTGCTATCATTTTCATCCAAAATCAAAATCTGGTAAGATTTTTAGTTAATATCCAACTTTTTTTGTCTTTTTCCTCTCTTTTAATAAAGCGCAAAATTGTCTTTTAACATTTTATTATAACAAATTAAAAAAATCTGACCACAATCTAATCAATTCAAATGACTTAATAACACAAAGATAAAAGTCAAACATTTGAAGTAGCTTAAAGCTTTGCAATGTTTATAAAAAATTATTATTACTTTACTGTATGATAATAATACAAATGAATGAATAGTTGTTTTATAATATTATAATAATCTATTATTAATACAATTATTATTATTATTATTATTATTATTATTATTATTATTATTATTATTATTATTATTACTTTACTATATCATAATAATACAAATGAATGAACAGTTGTTTTATAATATTATAATTGATATAAACCAAATGGAATTATCTATTAGATTGCAACTTTGCAAGTGATTGTATTGAATCTTCTAGAAAAACCAACCACCAAATAACAATATACAATAGTATTATATAATACAAGCGGTTACAAGGTGTTAATACGAGCGGTTACAAGGTGTTAACTGCCAAGGCAGTTACATGGGGAAAACGTATATCTGGTTTTATAACACTCCCCCTCAGATATACATACAGTTCATTATACACTATTAACAACATTCTTCAGGATGATGTTAAATCGATACTTCAGGACCAATATGATAAACTGATACTGCAGGACCAGTTATGCTGCCTCATTAAAAACCTTGCTAAGAAAACCCAATGGGACAAAACTTAGCCAAGGAAAAGAGTACAGCGTGTATAATGCTCCCCCTCAATTTAACTAATGTCTTTTAACCTACGAAGCCCGATCTTATGTGATAACTGCTCGAAACTGCTTCTAGGTAAAGACTTTGTAAACAGGTCTGCTAGATTTTCACTTGACTTGATTTGACGAACATCAATTTCCCCTTCTTTCTTCAAATCGTATGTTGAGAAGAACTTTGGTGAGATGTGCTTTGTTCGATCACCCTTGATGTAACCTTCTCTGATCTGAGCTATGCAAGCAGCATTGTTTTCATAAATAATTGTCGGCTCCTTCTTGATCTGTTCTAGTCCGCATGCATCTTGTATGTGATTAATCATTGATCTCAACCACACACATTCTCGACCAGAATCATATAGTGTTATTAATTCGGCATGATTTGATGATGTTGCTGTAAGTGTTTGCTTAGTTGACTTCCAAGAAATTGATGTGCCACCGTATGTGAAAACATAACCTGTCTGAGATTTTGCTTTGTGAGGATCTAATAGGTATCCGGCATCAGCATACCCAACAAGCTTGGACTTTTGATCCTTTTGATAGAAAAGACCTAAGTCTTGTGTCCCGCAAATATACCTGAATATATGTTTTACACCATTCCAGTGTCTACGTGTTGGATTCGAACTGTATCTTGCTAGTACATGAACTGCAAATGCAATGTCAGGTCTTGTGTTATTTGCGAGGTACATAAGGGCACCGATCGCGCTTAAGTACGGTACTTCTGGACCAAGTACTTCTTCGCCCTTTTTCTTGAGGGCGATAAGGATCCTTGTGTGGATCTAGCGGTCGGACAACCATAGGTACGCTAAACGGATGTGCTTTATCCATATTGAAACGAACTAACATCTTCTGGATGTAGTTTGATTGGTGGACAAATGTGCCATTGCACAGATACTCAAATTGTAGTCCGATACATAATTTCGTCATACCAAGATCTTTCATTTCAAATTCCTTCTTTAACAACTGAGCAGCTTTCTCTATCTCTTCAGGAGATCCGATGATGTTGATATCATCAACATAGACTGCGATTATAGTGAAATTTGAGAGTGATCTTTTTATAAAGACACATGGACTGATTACATCAGACTTGTATCCTTCCTTTTCGAGATATTCACTAAGTCGATTGTACCACATACGACCAGATTGTTTGAGACCATATAAAGATCTCTAGAGCTTTATAGAACACATATCTCGAGGTGTTGATTTTAATGCTTCAGGCAATTTTAATCCTTTAGGGATTTTCATGTAGATGTCATTTTCAAGTGTCCCGTATAAGTATGCAGTGACGACATCCATTAGTCTCATATGAAGTCCTTCAGAGATTGTGAGGCCGGTTAGGAACCTAAGGGTTATCGCATCCACTACAGGGGAATACGTTTCCTCATAATCAACTCCTGGGATTTGGGAAAACCCTTGTGCTACAAGTCTAGCCTTATATCTTACAATCTCATTCTTTTCATTTCTTTTTATTGCAAACACCCATTTATAACCTACTGGTTTGACGTTTATGGGCGTTCGGACTACAGGTCCGAAAACATGTCGCTTTTCGACCGAATTCAATTCGGCGTTTATGGCTTCTTGCCATCTTGGCCAATCATTTATGTGCATGCACTCTTCTAAAGTTTTAGGTACGTAATCATTTTCATTGATTACATCTGTTGCTATAGCATATGCGAATATATCATCAACACGTGTTTTATTCCGGTTCCACATAGTACTATCTTGTACATAATTAATAGAGATCTCATTTTCATTCGGTACCGGTGTTTCTTCTGAAACTTCATTTTCCTCTGGATTCATAGTTGTCTCTTCTGGGACATTTACCTCTACTGGGGTTTCACTTATAATCTTTTGTGAGTTTTCACCAACTGCATTACTTTGCTCTTTTCGTTTCCGTGGGTTTTTGTCTTTGGAACCGATTGGTCTCCCACGCTTTCGTTGTATAGTAATCGCTTCTGGGATTACTTCAATTCGAGCAGGTGCATTTGATGCTGGTACATGTGACTTTGTCACTCTATTCGTGTCTGTGAATGCATCTGGTAATTCATTCGCTATTCTTTGCAAATGTATGATCTTTTGGACTTCATATTCACATTGACCACTTCGGGGGTCGAGATTTGATAGCGATGATGCATTCCACGTTATTTCTTGTGTTACCAGTCTTTCTTTGTCCTTATCTCCCCCTAAGACTGGGAACATCGTTTCATCAAAATGACAGTCAGCATACCGTGCTGTAAATATGTCTCCCGTCATTGGTTCTAAATATTTAATTATGGACGGGGAGTTAAAACCAATATAGATACCCAGTCTTCTTTGGGGTCCCATTGTAGTACGTTGTGGTGGCGGTATTGGTACATATACCGCACAACCAAAAATTCTAAGGTGGGACAAACTTGGTTCTCGTCCGGAGACCAGTTGCAATGGGGAGTATTCGTGATCAGCAGTTGGTCTCAATCTAATCAGTGCAGCGGCATGCAAAATAGCATGACCCCATGCAGAAGATGGTAATTTACATCTCATTAAGAGTGGTCTAGTGATTATTTGTAATCGTTTAATCAGAGATTCAGCTAAACCGTTTTGTGAGTGAACATGAGGTACTGAATGTTCAACATTGATCCCAATTGACATACAATAGTCATTAAAAGCTTGATATGTGAATTCTCCTGCATTATCCATCCGGATGTTTCTAATTTGATTATCGGGGAAATTGGCTCTCAATTGTAATATTTGAGCTAAAAGTCGGGCAAATGCTACATTTCGAGTAGCTAAAAGGCTCACATGTGACCACCTTGAGGATGCGTCTATTAAGACCAAGAAATAGCGGAATGGTCCACACGGAGGATGAATAGGCCCACAAATATCCCCTTGGATTCTTTCTAAAAATGATGGGGTTTCATGTATCAATTTAGTTTGTGAGGGCCGAGTTATAAGTTTGCCCAGAGAGCATGCTGCACATGATAAGTCTTGTGGTAGCAAAACTTATAAGTTTTTTTTTTTTTTTTTTTTTTTGAGAGGGTGCCCGGTTGCACTTTTGATTATTCGTCTCATCATTATGCTACCAGGGTGACCTAGACGGTCATGCCATATATTGAATGTGCCATATATCTGGTTTTGATTATTCGTCTCATCATTAACGTGATATAAACCAAATGGAATTATCTATTAGATTGCAACTTTGCAAGTGATTGTATTGAATCTTCTAGAAAAACCAACCACCAAATAACAATATACAATAGTATTATATAATACAAGCGGTTACAAGGTGTTAATACGAGCGGTTACAAGGTGTTAACTGCCAAGGCAGTTACATGGGGAAAACGTATATCTGGTTTTATAACAATAATAACCTACTATTAATACAATAATAATAATTATGAGCAAATGGTATCGAGTACCGGTACCGATATCAAATTTACCAAATCGGGTGTATTTTCGGTACCTGTTCGACACCGATATTCACCGGTTTTTACTCTCAATTACCGGTGTCGTACCAGTACCGACCGTTACCAAACCATACCGTACCAGGTATATTTGATACAGGTACCCACTTTTGGGCCTATATATTAAACATAGAATTAAATCAATAGTAACATCACTAAGTAATGAGTAAATGATATCGGGTACCGGTACTGGTATCAAATTTAGCAAACCGGTTGTATTTTCAGTACTGGTTCGGCACCGGTATTCACCGGTTTTTACCCTCAAATACCGGTGTCGTACCAGTATCGACCGGTACCGAACCGTACCGTACCAGGTATATTCAGTACCGGTACCCACTTTTGGGGATTTCGGTAACGGTATTTTCGGTACCGGTTGATACCGAGCTCATCAAATCCTGTAGCAACGTAACAATGCAAGTAATTGCACTGTTTAGATTACTTTTCATACACACAGTAAGTAAATTGTATTTCATTTGAATGAGGTTTTATATACACAACAACTTATTTTGCTTCCTTTTTTTGTCTTTTTCTGTAATGAATGAATTATAACATGTAAAATTAACTTGGATATTTAGATTATTGATGAGCAAATCGTATCAAATCCTGTAATCAAACCGGTATCGTATCGGTACCAACTTTACTATACCAAATCATTTTCGGCACCAATTTGGTACCAACCTTTTGGCATTTTCAGAATCGTTACTTTCGGTTCAACACCGGTCTAGCACCATACCTGTATTTATTGATTTTTACCTTCAAATATCATATCGTATTGTACCGAGCATTTTCGGTGCAGGTACCTAATTTCGATGATTTTATGGATCGGTACTTTCGGTATCGTTACCGGTACCGAGCTCATCCATATTTTAACGTGTTAGCACCGAAGTAACTGAACTGAAAACAACCGAATTTCCAACGTGTAGGACGTGTGGGGTCCTATTATTATATATTAGGTTATTTAAAATCTTTTTTAGAACGGAGTGACTATCCTTACCATGTCATTTTTATTTATTTTTTGATATTCGGTAGCTGCTTGCCGTTGTTGACACGCGTTTTGCAGTCATTGGGTCCCCGCCGCAACGCGCGGACATAAAATCAACTAGTTAACTATAAACTACGGAATTAAACAATCATACTGTCACACCCCAACCGATGGCGGAAACATCAGAGTGAGACGAAATAGATTGCTCGAGACATCATAACACTAATAATTGTGTCAAGTATTTAAATAGTAAATTTCATTTCATTTCTAAAGAATCAATTACAAGAGTTTGAAACAAATACAACATGAATAATGAAATACATCAAAAATAAAATACAAAATTTAAAGTGTGTATCTAAGCATCCTACTAGATTCCAAGCATCATTAATATCATCGCTAAACCTGCAACATGTTTTAAAAGCATAGTTCAATACAAAGGTATTGGCGAGTACACAAGTTTTAGACTCGTGTCATGTGTATAAAAAGTATTTCAATCCAACATAGCATTTGGTATACAAGGTCAAACTATTATGCAATACAATATGTCAACTCTAGTGTCCACTAGTATTTAGTATTTAGCATCCCTCGTCACAAAGCAACGAGGCCGTTATAGAATAAAGACTCAACAAAACCCCGTCGGGTGGTGTGCTACTCCTATAGCGCTATAATTGTTTAAGCCGAGTTAACAAGTAGTAAAAATTCTAGTATGAACTTAAGCATAACAAAGCATGTATAAGGATTGATTGAATAAAGCATGTTTGTGAATCGTGCATTTTAACAAGTAAAACATGTTGCACCCAAAGTATATTAAAAGGAAAATGGGTCAAGTGTACTCACGGTTTCTCAAAGTTGTTCCTTTGGTAATCCCGTGAAGAGTTGGAGGTTCAAACCTTCCTTAGAACACTTAATGTTTTATTTAGAACTCTTCGAGTTCTCTTCCTTGCTTGGAAGATCTTAAGAGAATTAGAGGGGTTGAGAGAAGAATGGTTAGAACACTTAGTGTTCTTTTAGAATTCTTAGAATTCTTGATTTTGAGAGATTAAGAGAAGATTGAGAAAAGAATGGTGTGAAGAAAATAGTAGGAGAAGGTTGGTATTTATAGGTGAAGAAGGTGGTAGGTGATTGGTGGAGATAATAATAAAAAAAAATAAATGGAAAAGATAAATAAAAATAATTATAATGGAGAGTAGAGGTGGAAAGGGTGATTGAAGGAGGTGGAAAAGGTGATTGGAGAAGAAAAAGAGGTGGAAAAGTGTTTGGTATAATCTTTGGTATTTATTGAGTATATAATATGTATAAATGCATAATAGATGTACGTATAAGTAATTATACGTCAAATCACAATGTTCACATATTTAAAATACGTATTTACGATTGTTGGTTTGTAAAAATTAGGTACGAGTTTGCGTGTAACGCCAATGTATCAAGTTTGCACATAAATGGAACGAATGTATGATATGTTTAATTTAAAGTATAATTCATGTATAATGATCAAGTTGTATTACGATCAAAGCCTCGGATTACAATGGTCGAATACGAATACAATACGAATACAATGGATATACGATTACAAAAATGCGGAGCCTTACACATACCCCTGTTTATACTAAGTAAATGTTGAGATAAACATAGAAACTAAATACAACAACAACCATACCCAGTAAGTCTCACAAATAGCAGAGCTACTTATAGGGTCTGGGGAGGGTGGTATGTAGACAGACCTTGCCTCTATCCCAAGGGATAGAGAGGCTGCTTCCAGAGTAAATTAATTCTTAAAATTCCATCACAGATAAAAATATAAAATCATAGAGTAAATTACACTTTTCGTTCTTTATGTTTCACCTAAATCAGTGAATGTCTTTTATGTTTTAACTTCTTTAAATGGGTGTCTTTTTTTCCATGACCCATATAATTTTTGTGTAAATTCACCACATGTGAAAGCACGTGACGACAGTTTCATCATTTTCTTTACCTAGTAAAAATGCAAAATTTAATTTCACTACCCACTTTATTCGATAGTTCAAACCTAGGGTTCGTCATATAAGTTAAACGAAGATCAATGCAATAATTTAAAAAAAAAATCGTTGGTAAAAAACAAAAGTAGATAATCACATTCACACCTTCTTCTTTAATTGAGAAATACAATCGCAAATCGGACATTTCTAGATCTACATATTTCCCGGTTGTTAACACAACAGTCCTCAACGACATCTTACTCTTCTTGTTCTTTGTCGTCGTGAACGCAGGAAACGGTCCATCACCGGTGTCCACGTCGTTCAAATTGAATGCAATGGAAATCGGTAGGTTGTCAGTCTAGAGCTTGTCATTAGAAATAATACAAGTTAATTATTCAATTAAAATCAGCTAGACTATAGTGTGCATTCAATCTTAATGATTCGAGAGATGATTTGAGATTGCTAGGTTAATCTATACATTGTTTGGTAGTTTTGGACACTTGTTAGCACACCTAGGTTTTAAGTGTATCATCTTAGAAATAGCTTCACGATTAGAAGGTTGTTTAAGTGGTACTTTTATAAGTGTGATAGTTGTGGGATTCGGGATCTTTTACTGGAATTGTTTCTAATTACATTCCGATTGTTCTTAATAGATAGGTTTTTAAGCTCTTAAGTGTAACAACCCTCAATAAAACCGACACCCTCATAATTTTTCCGACACCCTAGTATATTTTAAAATATCCCAAAATGTCCCAAAATACACCCCATACGCGAAAACGGGCCTCAAATATATTAAATAGTATTAAAAATAATAAAAAAATAAATTTTGGGCTGAGGCGGGCCGCGTAAGCCCCACCCCAACCTTCACGCGGACCGCGTGAACTTAACATCCGGCGCGACCCTGGGCCGCCACGTGGCCCAACACCCGGCAGCCCTATACATCGACTCAGCCCAGCTACGCGTTGACTGGGTTTTACGCGGGCCGCGAGAGAACCAGGTTCAGCAACTATATAAGAAGGGCATCGGCATTCAGTTCCGATCGCTCACAAACGTTTTTCTTCTCTCAATTCTGAATATTAGGCATAATACGCGGGTATTATACCCGCCTAAATAGAGAAGTTCTGCTCCATTGTAATTATTATAACCCCGGGATACGTATTAGATACGCTGCCCGATTGATCTAGGGTTCCGTAACGGCTGTCGTGGTTCTGCCCGACGTAGTCGTTGGAATGCCGTCTCGGGGAGGGTATTACTAATGTTAAAATGGGTTATTATACTAACGCGTGTATATTTGTGTAAATTTTAGATTTGTCATCAGGAAACCCTTACGAAAAACCTAAGAAAGCAATATGAGTAATCTCCTTTTTGTTAACAGTTTTTACAAAACCTTAACTATTTTATAATGAAATTTAGCAGTGATTGAGTCTTTGTAATTCTACAATTACTGCCGATATGTTGGGGTTTTGTATACAAAATGTGAGTAACGTTACCATTGGACGAAGAGTTAGCCAATGTGTAATATGACCCACAAGTCAGGATTGACAGTACTGAATGAGTAATTGGGTAGATATAAACATTGTAATCGCCCTCAATACTGTTAAGTTTAAATTAAATTAATATTTCTTGATTAAACTGGGATTCACTCACCAGTATTTCCCACTGAAAAATGTTTTTAAAACGTGTTTCAGGTAACACAATGTGACAGCCAATTAGTAAAAAGCCAGCTGAAGAGCACTGAAGGCTTGGGAAAAATGTGGCTATAAAAGTTACCTAAAAGACGATGTTTTAAATTAAATAAAATAGGGTTTATCCCTATAAACATAATTGTAATAAGAAACTTGGGTTTCATCCCAATATGTTTATTTATATATAAATGGTGGTTTTACTCTAATAAACATTTCCTAACTACGGTGCTGATGTAATTTCCGATGCCAAATTAACAAACTGATACCACCAGAATTCTGAGTTCGCGTCCGCCCGTTCCCGGGACAGATAAGGGATCGGGGGTTGCGACAAAAGGTGGTATCAGAGCCTAGCCACTGGTCTAAGCCAAAGAAGTGTTCTGCTGACACTTAAATTTTAAATTTTGTGTTAGGAAATAAATTACAGAAATACGTGCATAATTGTATTTATTTGTTATGTGTTATTTGATTATTTGTTAGTTTACAGTATGAGCGACCAAGGACCATCTGACGCGTACCGTCAATTGTCTGGTTCGCCTAGAAGCGAAGGCACCTCTTCTTCTCAGCCTGCCCTCTCAGGGTACTCTGCTGATACGGAAGAAGGAATCTTTGTGTTTAAGGCTCAGTCAGAAGAGCCATTTCCTCAGAAAAAGAGGGGATGGTTCAGTAGAGGGGCACACGGGCGTAGGAAGCGTATGAAAAAGTTACAAGACCAGATAACACTAGCTGCAGCCAAGAGAGAGACAGATGCCTATGCTCAGGATATGATAAATAGGGGTATAGCTAATATTCATATCTTAGCAACCACTGCAGCTGACCCAAATCTGGAGCAAATAATAGCACCCCAACCACAACTGCCAATCCCTGATCAACCCATGGAGATAGAAAACCCTAAAAACCAAGTAGAGATGCATGACTTCAATCCGGAAGAAATCCCTAGGGTACTAGCACCAAACCCCCTAGACCCAAATTACGATCCCTGGTGGGATGATGTTAGGGACTATGTGCAACGTTACCCGATACATGAAGACACGCCCATGCAGAACATAGGAGCCTTCCAGGTATGGACCCTTTAGATCCCTATTACCATGATGAATACATACGGGAGATCTTAGAAGATCCTTACCGATTTCAGGAACCTACACCCCCACACCAGGAACCCGCACCCCAGATTCCGAACCCAGTCCTAGAACCTGCACCCCCAATGAGTGCAGAAAACGTACAAGAACTTAGGACATTTGGTGAGGAAATTTTAGGAAACAGTGAGAGAATGCGACAGGTGGGAGAGCGACTCGTCTGGAAGTATGACGAGCGCAATATGGATTTCTGGATGAATCCATATCCGTAGATGTGATGGTGAGACGGTAATAGTAATAATAATAATAAAATAATAAAATAAAATATGTGTATGGATGCCTACTACTATTAGTGTAATTTTATTTCAGTTAGTATTGTAATTTTTATTTCAGTACTGGTGTGTAATAGATGCATAATAGTATATGAATAGAGTAAAGTCGCAATGATCGACACTTTTGGCAAAAATGTGTGTCATGTGATTGACTATATTAGCTATTATTTTGTGATATTAATATGGGGTAAATGTTTAAAATTCAGATGACCGACGAAGGAAATCAAGGAAATCTGAATAATGATAACCAGAGTAACATTAACGTGGTTAATGAGAATCCGAGCGTCAATAACAATGGAAACCAAATGGATAATAGTGCCGTTCAACATAAAGTGGCACAAGGAATTATAGATGCAATGCCATTTATCATTTAAACGGTTCAAGAAGCGAATAATAAAAGTAAACATAACAGTAAGCGACCAATTGAACCAGAACACAGCGTGAACAATGGACCCGTACTTCAGGTGCCCATTCCCAAAAGAAGGAGAACCATGCCTTATGGTTGTTCTTACAAAATTCTGGTCCTGTAAACCTATAGAATTCTCGGGCAATGAAGAACCTATTGCAGCTCTACGCTGGATAGAAAAGACTGAGGCTGTTCTAAAAATAAGTAAATGTGTGGAAGAGGATAAGATAATGTTTGCTTCCATTCTATTTAAGAACTCAGCCTTAGAATGGTGGAACACTATCCTCCAATCAAGAGGAAGCGATAGGGTATACAATATGGAATGAGAAGAATTTAGGAACTTGGTAGAAAGGAAGTTCTGCCCTCCTAATGAAAAAGAACAAATAGCAAACAAATTCCAAAACCTTAGGATGTATGGAGTGGATAGTAAGGGGTACACAAAGTTATTCTTTGAATATGTGATGTGTGCAAAATGCAACATAAAAATTACATCAATTGTGGCATAAAACTAACCCTTTTTTTTGTACTAATATTGGAAAAAGTGTGCTTTTGTCTTCCTTTTGTATTTTCAGGATTAAATGAACTCAAATTAACAAAAGAAGCAAAAAGGCAGCTAAATCTAACATAAATACAAGAAAAGTGACAAACGTGGCATGCCCGACCTCCCTGAAAGCATCTTCCCAAGCAAAACAAGAGAATAGAAGGCTGAACACGCCCCGTGCTCAGTGAACACGGGGGTGTGCCCAAGTGTCAGCATAAAAGACAAAGCTGTAGAAGCTTCTATCGCCCACCACGGGGCCGTGCTCAGTGGACACGGGGCCGTGGTCAACTATAAGATTCGCAGAATCTAGGCAAATCTTGATAGTACAGATATGCTTCTGCACATGGGGTCGTGCCCAGCGGACACGAGGCCGTCACGAGGCCGTAGTCAACTAATGCAGACAAAAGCAATTAATGAAGACAGAGAAGAAGG
Source organism: Helianthus tuberosus (assembly GCA_030545235.1). Lineage (NCBI taxonomy): Eukaryota > Viridiplantae > Streptophyta > Magnoliopsida > Asterales > Asteraceae > Helianthus > Helianthus tuberosus. Next base: position 205,696,831 of record CM060400.1, read on the forward strand.
ATGGACACGGGGCCGTGCCCACTGGACACGGGGTCGTGCCCGAGCTACTGTTCAGGCTATAAATAGGGGTGCTTGGCTCATTTGCAAACCATCCCTTGGCACACCACCTCTCTCACACTTCACCCACCACCTACCACCATCACAACACCATCATCCACCACCATCATCCATTGTCCATTATAGAGTGTGTGAGTCGTCTCGGGATCCAAGATTGATCGTAAGAGTTCTTGACAATCAAGGCCATGTTTGCCTAAGTCTCTTACATCACTTGGTGAAGACAAAGTGTCTAGTGTAATACTTTTTATTTTTAATCTTTTCGCACTTTTTACTTGGTTATGTATTAATGACTTTAATAACTAGTTTCTTATGTTGAAGGTGATTCTTCCTTATCGTTTGTCCGTGGTGTCTTGGCATTATTTTACTGTCTATATAAAATAAAGGATTTTCACCATTCATATCTCCACGATCTATATGGAGGTATGTTGACTACCTGGTCGGGGGTTAAGGGAGTGGTTTGGTAAGAGTCTTGCCTTGTTCAGTGTATAGATCCTGCAAGGACCTGGGTCAAATTTAGTAGGACCTCCTTCAATACCCACCGGTATTGGATGGCGGGGGTCCAAACTCTTTGATCCCCTCATATGTAAGCTACTATTAATACTTTAACCCGGCTACTTAGGACTGTATCCCTACTGACTCAGACTACTTAGCCGAGGGTAACGTCACCTTCAAAAGAGGGGCCTACCATAATACGCATTAATAACTTAATTAATTATCTTTCAATAATCCGACCCTTTAGGATTGTATCCTTGCTGACTCAAACTACTGGGTTGAGGGTAACGCCACCTTCAAAAGAGGGGCCTACTACAATAACTAAGATAATCTCTTAAATAGTGCAAAAGTGCGGAAATAATCAAAGGTTACACTAAACACGAGTCGGAGCCAAGTGATTCATCTTGTCTATCTGTTTTTATTTTTATTTTTATTTTTCAGCATTTTAGTTAGTTTTTATTTTTCTAGTTTAAAACATTTTTCTAAATTTTTGATTTGATTAGACGTTGAGGATAAACCAGTACTAAAAGCTCTTGTGTCCTTGGACGACCTCGGTATCTTGCTAACACTATACTACGCTCACGATGGGTGCACTTGCCCATATGTGTGTTTGGTGTTAGTAAAATATCGTGTTTTATAAATTTAAAAATTGACTAACGTGTAAAAAGGGCTTAAAATATACTTAAATTTATATCACACTTTACAAAGATCAAGTTTTTGGCGCCATTGTCGGGGACACAAGGATTTTAAGAAAGTTATGAATCAACGGCCTAATCGTTTTTTTTTATTTTTTCTTTTTTTTTTAGGATTTTTCTTAGTTTTTCAGCTTCTGCAGAACTCACCATGGGCCGTGCCAGCTGAACACGCCCCGTGCCCAATCATTGGAACTGGCAATCTTGTTTTAAGTCAGACAGTAAGCTGAACACGGGGCCGTGCCCACCCAACACGCCCCGTGCCCAAGATTCGGTTACTGAAAACAGAACCGTAAGATCCCGACGGTTGGTAATTTCTGACACAAACATGAGTGATAATGATATTTTTTACTTTCGGCACTCTTATGGTACGTGGTGTCAAATATGTGGTGGCTCTCATAAAGAATTAGAATGTTATTTTCTAAATTATAAGCCCCACTATATAGACCCATTGTTTTCATGTAGCCTTAAGAGAGGCGAAAGTAAAAATAATCCTTATCTCTCCCTCGAATGCTCTCAACCGGATCTTCTAGGAGAAATGCTTCTTGATGAACTATTTCAAATGGAAGATCTAATTCTTAATTGATTAGAAGAACTTAGGATAGATTTCAATAATTTATCTCAAGACGATAACCAAGAAGAATTGTTGGGATCGCATAAAAACAACTTCGTTGTTACCAACGTTACCTCTAACTCTAGTGAGGACTTGAGCGATAGTCGTCCCTGTGTCGATTGTGCCGTGAAGGACTCCCCATCGACTTCGTTCGATGCATACATAGACCTGAGCGATTCGGCATACACCTTCTTTAACAAGAGCCCAGGAAAGGGTTGGACTTGTCCACCTACATATAGCATAGGAATCACCCTCACCGACAACCTCTTGCGTTCTCGTCTTAATCTAGAGCAATTAAGGTATCTTAGGCACTTTGGGGTTGTTCCATCCAGTAAGGAACCGCCCGATCCGGAAAAGTTCCTTAAAAATAGACAAACTTCATAAGACAGCCTCTAGACACGGGGCCGTGTCCAGGTCAACACGCCCCCGTGTCCACTCAAAGATTCCCGTCTGATTTCGTGTCAGAATACGGACAAAATGTGTCAGGATTCCACCTGAACACGGGGTCGTGTCCAGCCGACACGGGGCCGTGTGCAGCGTACTATCGTTTTCTATAAACGCAGCCAAGAATCCTACACATTTGAACCATTCAAGGGACAGAGATTTGGGGAATATTCTCACATACCATCCTAGGTATTTTCTAAAAGAAGTTTCTCAACAACCTTCTTGTCCTTTCCTCTTTTATCCACTTTCATCTTCTTCAATTTTCCTTCATGCTTCCATTAAAACTTGAAATCTCCATAATTTCAAGCTTTATTGAGAGGTTTGTTAGATTTTTATTCATGGGATCTTGTTAAAAATAAGTTCTACAACAATGTTTTAAGCTGTTTCTGCTTAAAAACGTTTTAAACATCATAAAAACAAATTAAAACTCCATGATCCATTGTCCTAAAAATCTGCAGACATTTGAGCACGGGTCGTGTTCGTTGAACACGGGGCCGTGTCCGAAGTACTGATCCCATAAAGTTGAACTCTTCTCGGTAGGTTTTCTCAGAATGGCGAGCAGAACTAGCGGAACATCTTCATCACACTCCAGAAACAACCGACAAGGGAGAAGATCATCAACGGTTGAAGATTCTCTTGTAAACTACGTTTACGCCTTAAGAGAGGCCCTTGATGAGATGACATGGGTGGAAGAGGCATTGGTTGATCGTATTAATCATTTGACGGTGGGGCTAGAGGGATGTCTTCGAGAGGTCAACCTTTTGCACCAAAGGTTGAACATTCTCGCTTCTCCTCCTTTGGTTCCAATCATTACCCAAAGGGCATGGAATGTGGTTCCTGAAGTCATCATACCGGCCGAGTGGTACGCCATACATCCGGAGCCCCCTCGGGAAGTGCTACAAGGGGTTCCGGTTGGTGTCGCTCCTCCTCCACAAGATGTTGAAGAGAATGACGCCGCCTTCTTCCTCCCAAGAGAGATAGAAGAATGGCTTTAACGCCCCTCGGCTCGGAGTTCTACAAAGCTTTTAGATACCGGAAAACTATTTCTAGATTTTTGGTTCTTATTGTACTTGTAGAGCTCCATAAGATGATTTTACTTATCGCTTGACCTATCTAATTTAGGACCCTTTAATTTTATTTTCCGCTTTGTTTTTAACTTTTTAGGATTATTTTGTGGTTCTCTCTATGACTTAATGAATGATGGTTTTAGCTAATTTGGTGTTTGGATGATGTTGTAATGAATAAAACACACTCGGGATGGTGAAGAATAACAAGGGAAACTTGGACCAGCACCCCATGCACGAAAACAGGGCCATCTGACAAAATTTTCTTCATTACAGCAGGTTCAGCACGGGCCGTGCCCGCCCAACACGGCCCTGTGCTGCACAGTCTGCAGAAAATACCCAGTTCAGGTAAACTGGACACGGGCCGTGTTCACCCAACACGCCCCCGTGTCCAGGCTTCTGTTTCTTTTGTTCAACTTTTTGTTACTGGCACCTGAACACGGGGCCGTGCCCGGACACCACGGGGCCGTGTCCAGACGCCCAGTAACATAAAATTTTGCTTTTTCATAACTTTTACACATTCAATCAACCTAAAAACTTATTTTTGAGACACATTGAGGACAATGTGTAATTTAAGTGTGGGGGATGCTAAAACTTTGAATCTTGCAAGTCCTAATTACAAGCCTTACACAAAACTCTATTGGAACCGCTAATCACCCCAAATTTTTTCAAAGATTTTCATTTTTTTTACTTGTCTAGGTTTAACTTGGGAATTTCAAATTCTAAAAAGGTTATATTTTTACAAAGTTACAACCAATAGCGTCGTGATAAAAAGAACCAACATAAGAAAATTATGAAAAGACATGACAAGCTTAGTTAAAATTTAATTATATATACTTGATCACATAAAAACCCATTCCCACAAAAAGTGAGTTTTGAGCCTTTATTGAGCATACAAATACATATCTTTAAACTAAATGCTCATTTTTCGTTTCTTGTGTGAATAGCCGCTTGGTTCTTACAACTCTAGAACTTGCCACGATGATATATTCCCGGTCCTTACCAACTTAAACCCGAGTAAGTAAATGATGGAGGCATTAGGACTAACCCTTTTTATTTCTACACCATTATTTTTTCTTTTTTTTACCACCTACCCAAAATCCCCCTAGTTAACCCCTTTGAGCCTAAACCTTTTCATTTCTTAACCCAACCAAACACCCTTTCACCCACCAAAACCTTTTTTATTTTTAACCCTTTGTTTTAGTAACAAGCTCGGTTTTTCGTATGATTTAAAAAAAATGTTGATGATGAAGCAAAAGAAATAAACAAGCAAGTTCATTAAAAATAACTTTGTTTGAATCATGGCTTCATCAAAATAAAAATTGCAAAAATAAAAAGTCTTTCGAAAACCGACGCTTTTTACGCTTTTCGCCCTTTTTCTACTAACCACTAACCCAACCACCTACCTTTAACCCAAGCCTAACCCTTCACCCAAAAGTCCTCTTGATATTTACAAAGGTATATAATTAAAAAGGAGGAGGATTGATTGCTTGGCAAGCCTATGGTATGAGTAAGTTTCATGCCGGTCTCGAGTGATTCACTAAAATACATCTTCGGCCGAGTGTTGAGTGATCCCCCGTGAGGTATGTGAACTTGTATATAAATAGAATTTTAAAAAGGCATGCTATGCCCTAATAAGTAATTTATCTTATGTAATGTTTTAAATAAATCGTGACGAATAAGATTGTAAATAAATAAAAATAAAACTTGATAAAGAATCTTGGAAATCCCGACACTCTATGACAAGCCCAAAAACCTTCTCTTCTACCCATTCCATTTGTGAGTGTAAAGCCACATTATAAAGAGTTTTGCTTGAGGACAAGCAAAGATTCAAGTGTGGGGGTATTTGATATGTGCAAAATGCAACATATAAATTACATCAATTGTGGCATAAAACTAACCCTTTTTTTGTACTAATATTGGAAAAAGTGTGCTTTTGTCTTCCTTTTGTATTTTCAGGATTAAATGAGCTCAAATTAACAAAAGAAGCAAAAAGGCAGCAAAATCTAACATAAATACAAGAAAAGGGACAAACGTGGCATGCCCGACCTCCCCTAAAGAATCTTCCCAAGCAAAACAAGAGAACAGAAGGCTGAACACGCCCTGTGCTCAGTGAACACGGGGGTGTGCCCAAGTGTCAGCATAAAAGACAAAGCTGTAGAAGCTTCTATCGCCCACCACGGGGCCGTGCTTAGCGGACACGGGGCCGTGGTCAACTATAAGATTCGTAGAATCTAGGCAAATCTTGATAGTACAGATATGTTTCTTCACACGGGGTCGTGCCCAGCGGACACGGGGCCGTGGTCAACTAATGCAGACAAAAGCAATTAATGAAGACAGAGAAGAAGGATGGACACAGGGCCGTGCCCGAGCTACTGTTCAGGCTATAAATAGGGGTGCTTGGGTCATTTGCAAACCATCCCTTGGCACACCACCTCTCTCACACTTCACCCACCACCATCACAACACCATCATCCACCACCATCATACATTGTCCATCATAGAGTGTGTGAGTCATCTCGGGATCCAAGATTGATCGTAAGAGTTCTTGACAATCAAGGCCATGTTTGCCTAAGTCTCTGATATCACTTGGTGAAGACAAAGTGTCTAGTGTAATACTTTTTTTTTTAATCTTTTCGCACTTTTTACTTGGTTATGTATTAATGACTTTAATAACTAGTTTCTTATGTTGAAGGTGATTCTTCCTTATCGTTTGTCCGTGGTGTCTTGGCATTATTTTACTGTCTATATAAAATAAAAGATTTTCACCATTCATATCTCCATGATCTATATGGAGGTATGTTGGCTACCTGGTCGGGGGTTAAGGGAACGGTTTGGTAAGAGTCTTGCCTTGTTCAGTGTATAGATCCTGCAAGGACCTGGGTCAAATTTAGTAGGACCTCCTTCAATACCCACCGGTATTGGATGGCGGGGGTCCAAACTCTTTGATCCCCTCATATGTAAGCTACTATTAATACTTTAACCCGGCTACTTAGGACTGTATCCCTGCTGACTCAGACTACTTAGCCGAGGGTAACGTCACCTTCAAAAGAAGGGCCTACCATAATACACATTAATAACTTAATTAATTATCTTTCAATAATCCGACCCTTTAGGATTGTATCCTTGCTGACTCAAACTACTGGGTTGAGGGTAACGTCACCTTCAAAAGAGGGGCCTACTACAATAACTAAGATAATCTCTTAAATAGTGCAAAAGTGCGGAAATAATCAAAGGTTACACTAAACACGAGTCGGAGCCAAGTGATTCATCTTGTCTATCTGTTTTTATTTTTATTTTTCAGCATTTTAGTTAGTTTTTATTTTTCTAGTTTAAAACCCTTTTCTAAACTTTTGATTTGATTAGACGTTGAGGATAAACCGGTACTAAAAGCTCTTGTGTCCTTGGACGACCTCGGTATCTTGCCAATACTATACTACGCTCACGATGGGTGCACTTGCCCATATGTGTGTTTGGTGTTAGTAAAATATCGTGTTTTATAAATTTAAAACTTGACTAACGTGTAAAAAGGGCTTAAATTATACTTAAATTTATATCACACTTTACGCACATCAATATGCTAGAATAGTACCAACCCTTGCATCACCTGAACCAGTATTAATCTCACGTTACATCTGGGGATTAATTGAAGAAATTAGACACGTAGTCAAAGCAGCTAGACCTCAAACCATAGAAGAAGCTGTAGAACTAACCAACACCTTGACAGATGAATTAGTCCGTACCAGAGAAGAAGACCAGAGGAAAAACCTAGGCCAAAGACTTACCCAAGAATTCCGTTTTGGGAATTACAAACCTTAGAAATATGGGTTCTACATCTGCACCCTATTGCAAGTATTGCAAAAGGAAGCATTCTGGAAAATGCTCCATATATTGCAATTTCTGCAAAATATCAGGACACAAGGAAGAAGACTGCAGAGGAAAGCCAACAACAGGGTATGCTACAACTGTGGAGAAAAAGGTAATATCAGGCCAAACTGTCCAAAACTAGCCCCAGCTGCAAACAACAAGAACACTAAAAATGCTAGAGTATTTGTTCTGACTGCAGATGAAGCCAAGATGATTTCAGACGTGATAGCTGGTACGTTTTTAGTTAATTATGTTTTTGCTAAAGTATTATTTGACTCTGGTGCAAACCAAAGTTTCATTAATACTTCGTTTTGCAAACTTCTAAATCAGTCATTGATGTGTGCAAAATGCAACATATAAATTACATAAATTGTGGCATAAAACTAACCCTTTTTTAGTACTAATGTTGGAAAAAGTGTGTTTTTGTATTCCTTTTGTATTTTCAGGATTAAATGAGCTCAAATTAACAAAAGAAGCAAAAAGGCAGCTAAATCTAACATAGATACAAGAAAAGGAATAAACGTGGCATGCCCGACCTCCCCGAAAGCATCTTCCCAAGCAAAACAAGAGAACAGAAGGCTGAACACGCCCCGTGCTCAGTGAGCACGGGGGCGTGCCGAAGTGTCAGCATAAAAGACAAAGTTGTAGAAGCTTCCATCGCCCACCACGGGGCCGTGCTCAGTGGACACGGGGTCGTGGTCAACTATAAGATTCGCAGAATCTAGGCAAATCTTGATAGTACAGATACGCTTCTGCACACGGGGTCGTGCCCAGCTGACACGGGGCCATGGTCAACTAATAAAGACAAGAGCAATTAATGAAGAAAGAGAAGGATGTGGACACGGGGCCGTGCCCACTGGACACGGGGCCGTGCCCGAGCTTCTGTTCAGCCTATAAATAGGAGTGCTTGGCTCAAGCTCAAACCATCCCTTGGCAGACCACCTCTCTCACACTTCACCCACCACCCACCACCACCATAACACCATCATCCACCACCATCATCCATTGTCCATCATAGAGTGTGTGAGTCGTCTCGGGATCCAAGATTGATCGTAAGAGTTCTTGACAATCAAGGCCATGTTTGCCTAAGTCTCTTACATCACTTGGTGAAGACAAAGTGTCTAGTGTAATACTTTTTATTTTTAATCTTTTCGCACTTTTTAATTGGTTATGTATTAATGACTTTAATAACTAGTTTCTTACGTTGAAGGTGATTCTTCCTTATCATTTGTCCGTGGTGTCTTGGCATTATTTTACTGTCTATATAAAATAACAGATTTTCACCATTCATATCTCCACGGTCTATATGGAGGTATGTTGGCTACCTGGTCGGGGGTTAAGGGAACGGTTTGGTAAGAGTCTTGCCATTGTTCAGTGTATAGATCCTGCAAAGGACCTGGGTCAAATTTAGTAGGACCTCCTTCAATACTTAACGGTATTGGATGGCGGGGGTCCAAACTCTTTGACCCCCTCATAAGTTAAACTACTATTAATATTTTAACCCGGCTACTTAGGACTGTATCCTTGCTGACTCAGACTACTTAGCCGAGGGTAACGTCGCCTTCAAAAGAAGGGCCTACCACAATATGCATTAATAACTTAATTAATTATCTTTCAATAATCCGACCCTTTAGGATTGTATCCTTGCTGACTCAAACTACTGGGTTGAGGGTAACGTCACCTCCAAAAGAGGGGCCTACTACAATAACTAAGATAATCTCTTAAATAGTGCAAAAGTGAGGAAATAATCAAAGGTTACACTAAACACGAGTCGGAGCCAAGTGATTCATCTTGTCTATCTGTTTTTCTTTTATTTTTATTTTTCAGCATTTTAATTAGTTTTTATTTTCTTAGTTTAAAACATTTTTCTAAACTTTTAATTTGATTAGACGTTGAGGATAAACCGGTACTAAAAGCTCTTGTGTCCTTGGACGACCTCGGTATCTTACCAACACTATACTACGCTCACGATGGGTGCACTTGCCCATATGGGTGTTTAGTGTTAGTAAATATCGTGTTTTATAAATTTAAAACTTGGCTAAAGAAAGTGTAAAAGGGCTTAAAATATACTTAAACCTACATATACACCTAACACGCATCAAGTTTTTGGCGCCGTTGCCGGGGACACAAGGATTTTAAGAAAGCTTAAAATCGACGGCCTAATCAGTTTTTCAAAACCTTTTTAAAACGCGCGCACATTTTTCTGCATTTTAATTTGTTTTGCATTTACAGTAACCTGAACACGGGGCCGTGCTGCACATATTTCATAAAACACCCAGTAACAGTAGCTTGAACACGGGCAGTGCTCACTGAACACGCCCCGTGTTCAACGAAATCAGTAAATTTAATTAAAATGCCCAGATACAGATCCTGAACACGGGGCCGTGCTCACTGAACACGGGGCCGTGTCCAGCCTCTGTTTCCGTTTTTATTTTTGTTTTCTGATCTCGAGACTTGGTTGTGGTCTGCTGAGTGATTCTTATGGATCAATACTCAGGAGGTTACAACTACACCTATGAGGAGGATGATTATAGGAGTAACTATTGCACTAATTGTAGTAATCCGCACTCGGTTCAATATAATCACTCATATCAACCATCCAATTCATACACCTACTATGAGGAGCCCAGGTACGAGCCATCAACTTCATATACATCCTATGAAGACCAAAGGTATGAACCTCCTCCCTCATACTCATATTTTGATGAACCAATGTATGAGCCTTCTTACTCATACTTTGAGGAACCAAGATATGAGCCACCACCTTCGTATGCTTATTATGAGGAGCCATGGCGTGAACAACCCACCTCATATGAGTATTATGAAGAACAAAATTATGACCCTTATCCATCATATGCTTACAATGAAGAACAATGGTGTGAACCATCTACTTCATATGGGTATTATGAGGAACAAAGGATCGAACAACCGGATTCAAGCTCTGAAAATCCCGATCCTTTTTCTATAACCGAAGTGACCGATAGGATATTAGAACACCTTAGAGTTATTGATCGCTATATAAAAGAATCTCACGCAGGGGAAGAGGAGTCCCGCGCAAAAGAAGAATTAATTAAAGAAGAAATAACTGAAGGTGTAAAAATGGAAGAACAAATAAGTGAAAAACCGACACATGAATTAAACAACGAAAAAGGTGAGTCCGTTAACGATAAAATTCCAGAAGAGTCTAATTTTGAAGAAATTAATCTCTTGTCACCTTCTTTTGAAAATCATTGTTTAGTTCCCACTCATGCTAAGTTTTTAAAAGAGTTAAACACTAACACTAAAATTGACGAAACGGTAAGTGTTAAGTTAACTACTGATCAAACCTCACTAATAAAAGAAGGCCCATTTGAAATTAACATTACACCGGTTCCATGTTTCTTTTAAAATTCATTTATTAGTAATGTCACAATCGATAAAGATCTTTGTGTTAACATAATGCCTAACTACATCTTCGAAAAATTAAGTATTAGTGATTTTTCTCCACTTCAAATACCCATTTTTCTATCCAATCGAAAGGTAATAAAATCAATCGGTGTAGTTGAGGATGTCTTGGTTCAAACAAATCAAATGGTAGTCCCCACCGACTTTGTCATCCTCGATGACGCTCCTCTAGTGTTGGGACGACCATTTGTAAAAACTCACGAAGCTTTGAAAATCCGGAAGTTCAACAATCTACCTCTTCAATTAGGGGCATTTAAAAAAAGTGTCGATATTGAACGGTCAATGAAATATCAATTCGGCAACAATGACCCCCTAATTGAAGATGAAGATGAACCACCCGATACAAGTGAAAAGTTTGACCACTTTGTTGAAGAAGAGGTCGCCATAGAACAAACTTTTAAGGTTCTTGATCAAAATGAGCAACCAAATAAGGAGTCTCCCAAAGACCCACCTCTTGAGCTCAAAGAACTTCCAAAAGGTTTGTAATATGCTTTTCTAGACAAAGATGGTAAGTTACCTGTAATTATTTCGTCTAAGTTAGATAAATTAGAAAAAGAAAGATTAATTAACCTTTTGAAAAAACACAAAAATGCGATCGCTTGGAAGCTGGTAGATATTAAAGGAATAAGTCCTTCCATGTGTACGCACAAAATTTTAATGAATGGTGACTATAAATCGGTAATACAACCACAATGTCGAGTAAATCCTAATGTTCAAGAAGTGGTTAAAAACGAAGTCATCAAATTACTTGACGCCGGACTTATTTATCCTATCTCTGATAGTCCTTGGGTAAGTCTCGTCCAAGTAGTTCCAAAGAAAGGAGGTATGACGGTAATAACTAATGAAAAGAATGAACTAATTCCAACAAGAACCGTCACAGGATGGAGAGTATGTATAGATTATAGACGATTAAATGAAGCAACAAGAAAAGATCACTTTCCTTTACCCTTCATTGATCAAATGTTAGAAAGATTATCCGGTCATAAATTTTATTGTTTCTTGGATGGTTTTTCAGGTTACTTTCAAATCCCGATAGCACCCGAAGACCAAGAAAAGACAACCTTCACATGTCCCTATGGAACTTTTGCTTATCGACGCATGCCGTTTGGTCTATGCAATGCCCCAGCAACATTCCAACGTTGCATGGTAGCCATCTTCCACGACATGATAGAAAAGACAATGGAAGTCTTCATGGACGACTTTTCTATCTTTGGGGATTCATACGACCAATGCCTCGATAACCTTGAACGAATGCTATCCCGATGTGAGGAAACTAACCTCGCCCTTAACTGGGAAAAATGCCATTTCATGGTAACGGAGGGAATAGTACTCGGTCACAAAATCTCAAGCGAAGGAATGGAGGTGGATCGAGCCAAAATAGATACCATTTCTCGACTACCGCCCCCATCCTCCGTTAGAACTATCAGAAGTTTCCTAGGGCATGCCGGATTTTATAGACGGTTTATCGAAGACTTTTCTAAAATCTCAAGGCCTCTAACAAAATTACTTGAAAAAGATGCTCCTTTCATCTTTGACAAGGATTGCAATCAAGCATTTCTGACCTTAAAGGAAATGCTAATCAATGCACCTATCATGAGAGCGCCTGATTGGAAATTTCCTTTCGAAATCATGTGTGATGCCAGTGACTTTGCAGTTGGAGCTGTCTTAGGACAAAGAAAAGAAAAGCATTTTCACCCAATTTATTATGCTAGTAAAACACTTAACGATGCACAAGAAAATTACACAACAACTGAAAAAGAATTACTAGCTGTGGTATTTTCTTTTGATAAATTTCGTTCTTATCTTGTTCTTTCTAAAACTATAGTCTATACAGATCATGCAGCCATTCGATATCTCTTCAAAAAGCAGGACGCAAAACCACGTTTGATTCGGTAGATTCTACTCCTCCAAGAATTTGATATTGAATTCAAAGACAAAAGAGGAGCAGAAAATACCGCAGCAGATCATTTTTCACGCTTAGAAGACCCAGCTTTGAAGGCAACCAGGGACGAGCAAATCAACGAAAAAATTCCAACGGAGTCCCTAGAAATGGTGGAATACAAGGAAGAACCATGGTACGCCGACTATGCTAACTACCTAGCTAGCGGTATAGTCGCTAAGGGTTGGCCACATCATCAAAGAAAAAAATTCTTTGCCAATGTGAAACACTATTTTTGGAAAGATCCATATCTTTTCAAAATGTGTGCCGACCAACTCATCCGACGATGCGTACATGGTAGTGAAGCACGAAGAATTCTCCGCCATTGTCATGAAGGTCCATACGGAGGACATCATGGTGCCGCAAGTACCGCATGAAAGGTATTTGATTCTGGATTTTATTGGCCAACCATTTACAAAGACGCCCAAAGTCTTGTCAAGACTTGTGATGCATGCCAAAGAACAGGTAATATTTCTTCCAAAAACGAAATGCCACAAAATGGCATTCTTGTTTGTGAAATTTTTTATGTGTGGGGACTCGAATTTATGGGACCTTTCCCACCGTCGAAAGGAAACAAATATATACTTGTGGCGGTAGACTACTTGTCTAAATGGGCCGAGGCCGAGGCACTTCCAACAAATGATGGAAGAGTCGTGGTAAGATTTCTGAAAAAGTTATTCTCTCGTTTTGGCACACCTAAAGCATTAATAAGTGATAGAGGTACCCATTTTTGCAACCATCAACTTGAATTTTTTTTAACAAGATATGGGGTCTATCACCGGGTCTCAACAGCGTATCACCCTCAAACAAACGGACAAGCCGAAGTGACTAATAGAGGTTTAAAACGAATACTCGAAAAAACCGTAGGGTTAAATAAAAAGGAATGGGCAGATAAATTAGATGATGCTTTATGGGCTTTTCGAACTGCTTATAAAACAACAATCGGTGCAACCCCATATAAGCTAGTCTATGGAAAAAGCTGTCACTTGCCAGTAGAAATTGCACACAAAGCCTACTGGGCAATTAAAAATGTAAACTTAGATTTAGAATTTGCTGGTAAAAATCGATTTTGTCAATTAAATGAATTAGACGAGCTTAGGAATTATGCATACTCAAACTCCGAAATTTACAAGGAAAGAATGAAAAACTTGCATGACAAACATATTAAACCTAATGAATTTCGAGTGGGAGATCTAGTTCTTTTGTTTAATTCACGACTTCGATTATTTCCTGGTAAATTAAAGTCTAGGTGGTCAGGACCTTTTTCCATCACCCATATTTTCCCACACGGTGCAATAGAAATTAAATCTCGGAATGGACCCACATTCAAAGTCAATGGCCAACGGCTGAAACTCTATCAAGGATTCATTGAGGATGAAGAGGAGGAGATCTCGCTTCAAACGGTTGAAGAATGAAAACATCAACATCATACCTGGTAAGTTACGAACGATTAGGACGACATCTAAATCGGTAAGTCTTCTAACCAAACTTTTTGGGAAACAAAGGGCACTCACACGAGCACTAAATTTTTTTTTTCAAAACTTTGCTTGGCACGAGGCGGTGTCCGCTGGACACGGGGCCGTGTCCGCGCTACTGTCGGGATATATTCCCCTTTTCATAACAGTTACTTCATTCCACACGCCCCGTTTCCCCGAAAACGCTCTGGTTCCAGGCGATTTTCCGCAGATTTTCAACGTCTCCTATCATTCTAACAACATCAAGGTATGATTCTATCACTATTATTAGTTAGATTAGGCATTTGCATGTAGTTAAAACTCCAAAAATTTGGGGAAAAATCTTGGGTTCTTGAACTACACCCGGATCGAACCTCAAATTTTTTGCTTTAATCTGTTAGCATTTAGTTAGATCAGTGTTATAGGAAGTAAACCCACTTGTATTGTTCAAAGATTCACCCGATTTCTCACAAAAACCCCAAACCCTTGTTTTTGAACCGAAAAGGATAAAATTGAATGGGTAAACGGGTTGTTTTGGGAAAAACGGCGCTTGGGGTTTCATTTTCGGGGGAAACCACACCTACTGGACCAAAAATTTTCAAGTTTTCGAAACCGGGTCGAAAAATGATGTTTTTGAGTAACAGACGCCTGGACACGGGGCCGTGTCCGCTGAACACGGGGTCGTGTCCAGCACACTGTTTGCAGTTTTGTCCGAAAATCCTAATGTTTCGTGCTAACTTTTGGTGTATTCTTTCAGATGGCTAGGAAGTTCACGAGGTTTAACGCAAATGAGCTCGATGCTAGGGCCAGATACGAAATAGTTCAAACAAGACCGGAAGAATACCCAAGGCAAGCATGCACGGATTTGTTAGCATTGGTGAACCAACTCGACCGCTTCAACAACCTTGTCACAGGACCACTAAGAGTCGCTTTAACAACTCGACTCCGTTCCGTCCACGAATGCACTTTGGAATTCTATAGCACCTTCACATTCAACTCAAGGTGCGACCCATTCGACAATGATGGGGTGGCATTCAGATGTGGTGGAACTAGGTATTCGATCTCTATGGCACAATTTAGGTCGATTGTCGGGTTGTATGCGAAAGAAGATGCAGGTAACGAGGAAAATACTGGAGGGATGCGAGAGATAGATGAGAACGGTCACCAAGCCGCGTGGGCTCAGATTGGTGAAGGGCATTACAATCCGAGCAGCACTAAGAGCACGAAGTTGAGGGATCCGCTCTACCGATACATCCATAGGCTCCTCGGCTACTCTCTCAGCCAAAGGCATGATAGCGGTGGCGTCGTTGGGTTAAGAGATTTAGTTGTCCTCCACTGCATCCATAACCGCAGGCACCTCGATGTTCCATTCCTCATGCTCCGAAACATGCATCATAACCGCCTTGCTACTGCACCAACCCCTATCTTCTTTGGGGGATGGGTGTACCGTCTCTTCAAGAACTTCACCAACATACCTAGGTCATTCGGAAGGAGCCCATGGTCGGGTAGGGTAGATATACACATCTGCCGCTCAATGAACCTAATCTATGAGGCTGAAGACGGGACGGTGAGCTTCCAAAGGATGCAAGGGCATGCATGGAACCCGCAGGAGGCACTTGTCCTTCACGCTCCACAACATCATCAGTACCAGTACCAGCCCCATGGTGATCCAGGCCAGTCCTCCTCCGAAGGCGGTTTTCCTAACTTCCAAAGTTTACATGATTTGTTGCAGGAAAACCTCATGTGCACCAGGAACACCTACAATATGGCAAGCAACACGTACAACCGGGTTGGGGCGATCGAGAGAAACATATCCGATATCCAAGACGATATTGGAAATATCCGGGAGTACATTGCTGGGCATGGTGGAGATGATGATGATGAGGACGTGGACATGGATTAGGCGGGAGGAGCGGAGGAAGAAGCGGTTGGTTGGTGATTCCCCAGGTTAACCTTTTATCTTGAACAATTTCCGGCCTGTGTGCCGTGTGTCAAACAATTTACTTTCCTTTAACTCTTTTATTTTCTGCATTTTTTCTTTTTTCTAACTTTGTGATGGATGGGATGTTGAACACTGGTAATCTAGGATGTTTGCTATGTTTTGGCGTAGTGTTTATTGATCAAACATGAACATACGAGGCTTAGAGCACTAAACCTTAGTGCTACTAAAGCCGGGACAGGAAAACCAGAACCAGAAACCTGTTTCTCAACCTTGCAGACTGTCTACACGGGGTCGTGTCCAGCCGACACGCCCCCGTGCCCACTACCCCAGACCTGCTGTTTGTCTAAATATGCAGATTTTTTTTCCAAACACGGGGTCTTGTCCAGCCGACACGCCCCCGTGTCCACCTTCTGTAAGTTTTCGTTACTGGCACCTGAACACGGGGTCGTGCCCACCAGGCACGGGGCCGTGTCCAGTGCTCAGTAATATAAATTTTTGCTTGTTTCACACCTTTTAAACATTCAATCCACCTAAAAACTTATTTTTGGGACACATTGAGGACAATGTGTAATTTAAGTGTGGGGGGATGCTAAAATCTTGAATCTTGTAAGTCCTAATAACAAGCCTTACACAAAACTCTATTGGAACCGCTAATCACCCCAATTTTTTTTCGAAAATTTTCATTTTTTTACTTGTCTAGGTTTAATTTGGGAATTTCAAAATTCTAAAAAGATTATATTTTTACGAATTTACAACCGATAGCGTCGTGATAAAAAGAACCAACATAAGAAAATTATAAAAAGGCATGACAAGCTTAGTTAAAATTTAATTATATATACTTGATCACATAAAAACCCATTCCCACAAAAGTGAGTTTTGAACCTTTATTGAGCATACAGATACATATCTTTAAACTAAATGCTCATTTTTCGTTTCTTGTGTGAATAGCCGCTTGGTTCTTACAACTCTAAAACTTGCCACGACGATACATTCCCGGTCCTTACCAACTTAAACCCGAGTAAGTATATGATAGAGGCATTAGGACTAACCCTTTTTATTTCTACACCATTATTTTCTTTTTTTTTACCACCTACCCAAAATCCCCCTAGTTAACCCCTTTGAGGCTAAACCTTTTCATTTCTTAACCCAAACCAAACACCCTTTCACCCACCAAAACCTTTTTATTTTTAACCCTTTGTTTTAGTAACCAGTTCGGTTTTTCATATGACTTTCAAAAAAAATAGAAAGTCTTACGAAAAGCGATGCTTTTTACACTTTTTCGCCATTTTCTACTAACCACTAACCCAACCACCTACCTTTAACCCAAGCCTAACCCTTCACCCAAAAAAGTCCTCTTGATATTTACAAAGGTATATAGTTAAAAAGGAGGAGGATTGATTGCTTAGCAAGCCTATGGTAGGAGTAAGTTCCATGCCGCTCTCGAGTGATTAACTAAAATACATCTTTGGCCGAGTGTTGAGTGATCCCCCGTGAGGTATGTGAACTTGTATATAAATATAATTTTAAAGAGGCATGTTACGCCTTAATAAGTAATTTATCTTATGAAAAGTTTTAAATAAATCATGACGAATAGGATTGTAAATAAATAAAAATAAAACTAAATAAAGAATCTTGGAAATCCCGACACTCTATGATA
The DNA here is from genome assembly GCA_030545235.1 of Helianthus tuberosus. Lineage (NCBI taxonomy): Eukaryota > Viridiplantae > Streptophyta > Magnoliopsida > Asterales > Asteraceae > Helianthus > Helianthus tuberosus. The sequence goes on from CM060400.1 coordinate 205,714,496, forward strand.
AGCCCAAAAACCTTCTCTTCTACCCATTCCATTTGGGAGTGTAAAGCCACATTATAAAGAGTTTTGCTTGAGGACAAGCAAAGATTCAAGTGTGGGGGTATTTGATGTGTGCAAAATGCAACATATAAATTACATCAATTGTGGCCTAAAACTAACCCTTTTTTAGTACTAATGTTGGAAAAAGTGTGTTTTTGTCTTCCTTTTGTATTTTCAGGATTAAATGAGCTCAAATTAACAAAAGAAGCAAAAAGGCAGCTAAATCTAACATAAATACAAGAAAAGGAATAAACGTGGCATGCCCGACCTCCCCGAAAGCATCTTCCCAAGCAAAACAAGAGAACAGAAGGCTGAACACGCCCCGTGCTCAGTGAGCACGGGGGCGTGCCCAAGTATCAGCATAAAAGACAAAGTTGTAGAAGCTTCCATCGCCCACCACGGGGCCGTGCTCAGCGGACACGGGGTCGTGGTCAACTATAAGATTCGCAGAATCTAGGCAAATCTTGATAGTACAGATACGCTTCTGCACACGGGGTCGTGCCCAGCGGACACGGGGCCGTGGTCAACTAATAAAGACAAGGGCAATTAATGAAGAAAGAGAAGGATGTGGACACGGGGCCGTGCCCGAGCTTCTGTTCAGCCTATAAATAGGAGTGCTTGGCTCAAGCTCAAACCATCCCTTGGCACACCACCTCTCTCACACTTCACCCACCAACCACCATAACATCATCATCCACCACCATCATCCATTGTCCATCATAGAGTGTGTGAGTCGTCTCGGGATCCAAGATTGATCGTAAGAGTTCTTGACAATCAAGGCCATGTTTGCCTAAGTCTCTTACATCACTTGGTGAAGACAAAGTGTCTAGTGTAATACTTTTTATTTTTAATCTTTTCGCACTTTTTAATTGGTTATGTATTAATGACTTTAATAACTAGTTTCTTATGTTGAAGGTGATTCTTCCTTATCGTTTGTCCATGGTGTCTTGGCGTTATTTTACTGTCTATATAAAATAAAAGATTTTCACCATTCATATCTCCACGGTCTATATGGAGGTATGTTGGCTACCTGGTCGGGGGTTAAGGGAACGGTTTGGTAAGAGTCTTGCCATTGTTCAGTGTATAGATCCTACAAAGGACCTGGGTCAAATTTAGTAGGAACTCCTTCAATACTTAACGGTATTGGATGGCGGGGGTCCAAACTCTTTGACCCCCTCATAAGTTAAACTACTATTAATATTTTAACCCGCTTACTTAGGACTGTATCCTTGCTGACTCAGACTACTTAGCCGAGGGTAACGTCGCCTTCAAAAGAGGGGCCTACCACAATATGCATTAATAACTTAATTAATTATCTTTCAATAATCCGACCCTTTAAGATTGTATCCTTGCTGACTCAAACTACTGGGTTGAGGGTAACGTCACCTCCAAAAGAGGGGCCTACTACAATAACTAAGATAATCTCTTAAATAGTGCAAAAGTGCGGAAATAATCAAAGGTTACACTAAACACGAGTTGGAGCCAAGTGATTCATCTTGTCTATCTGTTTTTCTTTTATTTTTATTTTTTTAGCATTTTAGTTAGTTTTTATTTTCTTAGTTTAAAACCTTTTTTCTAAACTTTTGATTTGATTAGACGTTGAGGATAAACCGGTACTAAAAGCTCTTGTGTCCTTGGACGAACTCGGTATCTTACCAACACTATACTACGCTCACGATGGGTGCACTTGCCCATATGTGTGTTTAGTGTTAGTAAATATCGTGTTTTACAAATTTAAAACTTGGCTAAAGAAAGTGTAAAAGGGCTTAAAATATACTTAAACCTACATATACACCTAACACGCATTAGTCATTAACTAAACTACCACAAGAATGTCTAGTAGAGACAGCTAATGGAGAAACTGTTAGGATTTCTGAAATCTTGCAGGGAGCAAGAATAGAAATTTTAAATCAAAAGTTTATGGCAAACCTTTACCCAATGAATCTGGCAGGATTTGATGTTGTATTAGGAATAGATTGGTTAATAGCCAATAAAGCCAGTATTTTATGTGATCAAAAGTCAATCCAAGTAAATTCACCAAAAGGTAAAACGATCACAATTAAAGGAGATAAGCCCTCTAGATCCACAAAATTCATCTCTGTGATGAAAACTGCAAATTATATAAGAAAATGTTCTATAGTGTATTTGATTTCCATAATCACTAACACTAAAGGAAAAGAACTAAAAGACATTCCAGTTGTGTCACAGTTTTCAGATGTCTTTCCAGAAGAATTGCCAGGACTACCACCAGACAGAGAAGTTGAATTCAGAATTCACCTACTACCTAGAACAGCACCGATTGCCAAAGCACCTTACCGTTTGGCACCAGCCGAAATGCAGGAACTGAAGAAACAATTGGATGAATTGCTGGAAAAAGGATTCATACAACCAAGTTCGTCGCCATGGGGAGCGCCGATACTGTTCGTTAAAAAGAAGGACAGATCAATGCGTATGTGCATTGATTACCGTGAATTGAACAAAGTTACGATTAAGAATCTGTACCCATTACCGAGAATCGATGATCTGTTCGATCAATTGCAAGGAGCTCGATTTTTCTCTAAAATCGATTTAAGATCAGGATATCATCAATTAAAGGTACAGGAAGAGGACATTCCTAAGACTGCGTTTAGAACAAGGTATGGACATTATGAATTTACTGTCATGCCATTCGGTTTAACCAATGCCCCAGCTGCATTTATGGACATGATGAACCGAATATGTAAGCCATATTTGGATAAATTCATAATTGTTTTCATAGATGATATTCTAATTTATTCTAATAATAAAGAGGATCATGCAAAGCATTTGCACGCACTTTTAAGTCTATTAAGAAAGGAAAAACTTTATGCTAAATTTTCAAAGTGCGAATTTTGGTTAGAACAGGTACAATTTCTTGGACATTTAGTTAATCATGAAGGAATTCATGTGGATCCAACAAAGATCGAGGCGTTTACCAAATGGAAAACCCCTGAATCACCAACCGAGGTTAGAAGTTTCTTAGGATTGGCCGGTTATTATAGATGATTTATTCGAGATTTTTCTAGAATAGCCATTCCTTTAACTAAGTTAACCTGTAAATCCATTAAGTTTAAATGGGGACCAAAACAAGAAAAAGCATTTAGAATTCTTAAGCAAAGATTAACTAATACACACATACTAGCGTTACCAGAAGGAACTGAAGACTTTGTAGTCTATTGTGACGCTTCTAAATTAGGTTATGGATGTGTATTAATACAATATCAAAAGGTTATAGCTTACGCATCTAGACAACTTAAAAATCATGAAGAGAATTATTCAACCCATGATCTAGAACTAGGAGCTATAATTTTTGCCCTTAAGATTTGGAGACATTACCTTTATGGTAATAAGTTTACCATATTCGCTGATCATAAGAGTTTAAGGTATGTTTTCGGGCAAAAGGAATTGAATATGAGACAAAGACGTTGGATGGAGATGCTTAGTGATTATGATTGTGATATCCAATATCATGAAGGAAAAGCAAATGTAGTGGCAGATGCTTTAAGTCGAAAATATCATGAAAAGCCAAAAAAGGGTACGTTCTCTTAAATTAAATCTACAAGTAGATTTAAATGATCAAATCAGAAAAGCACAAGAATCAGTAATCAAGGATGATACTGAAAAACTAAAAGGTATGATTAAGGAATTAGAACAAGGAACAGATGGAATTTGGAGATTCCATAAAAAGAGAATGTGGATACCTAAATTAGGAAATCTACGTCATCATATATTAGAAGAAGCCCATGAATCTAAGTATACAATGCACCCAGGAAATGATAAAATGTACCAGGATTTAAGGAAAAATTTCTGGTGAATAGGAATGAAGAAGGACATAGCAGCCTATGTTTCTAAATGTTTAACTTGTTCACAAGTTAAAGCTGAACACTAGAAACCCTCAGGTTTGTTACAACAGTTAGAAATGCCAGTGTGGAAATGGGAATTGATAACAATGGATTTTGTTACTAAATTACCCAAAACAAGGAAAGGTAATGATACAATCTGGGTGATTGTAGATAGACTAACTAAGTCAGCTCATTTCCTACCAATGAAGGAAACTTTCAATATGGAACAGCTAGCTAAATTGTATGTAAATGAAATTGTTTCATTACATGGAATTCCTTTATCAATTGTTTCAGATAGGGATAGTCGATTTACCTCTCATTTTTGGTCAAGTTTCCAAAAGGCAATGGGAACCAAGATAAATCTGAGCACAACTTATCACCCTCAAACGGACGGACAAAGCGAAAGAACAATTCAGACAATGGAAGATATGCTTAGAGCTTGTGTAATTGATTTCGGAGGTAATTGGGATGATCACTTACCTTTAATAGAATTTTCTTATAATAATAGTTATCACACAAGTATCAATGTTGCACCATTCGAATCACTTTATGGACGAAAGTGCCGAACCCCAGTCTGTTGGGCAGAAATTGGGGAAAAGCAACTATCTGGACCTGAGATAGTGCAAGAAACAACCGACAAGATCATTCAAGTCAAGGAATGACTGAAAGCAGCACGTGATCGACAGAAAAGCTATGCTGATAACCGACGCAAGCCATTGGAATTTCAAGTAGGAGATAAAGTATTATTGAAAGTCTCTCCTCGGAAAGGAGTAGTAAGATTCATCAAACGAGGAAAGCTAAGTCCCAGGTATATTGGACCTTTTGAGATTATTAGAAGAATAGGACCTGCAGCCTATCAACTACAACTGCCAAAGGAAATGGCAGGAATACATGATGTATTTCATGTATCTAATCTCAAGAAATGCTTAGCTGATGAATCACTAGTAATACATCTTAAGGATATAGAGGTAAATGAACAACTCAAGTTTGTAGAAAGGCCTCTACAGATTGAAGACATAAAAGTTAAGAACCTCAAGCACAAAAGATTAGTTCTGGTCAAAGTGAAATGGGACTCCAAAAGAGGACCAGAGTACACATGGGAGCTTGAATCAGAAATGCAAAGGAAATATCCACACTTGTTCCAGTAGATCTCGAGGACGAGCTCTAAAACAAGGTGGGGAGGATGTAACAACCCTTAATAAAACCGACACCCTCATAATTTTTCCGACACCCTAGTATATTTTAAAATATCCCAAAATGTCCCAAAATACACCCCATACGTGAAAACGGGCCTCAAATATATTAAATAGTATTAAAAATAATAAAAAAAATTAATTTTTGGCTGAGACGGGCCGTGTAAGCCACACCCCAACCTTCACGCGGGCCGCGTGAACTTAACATCCGGCGCGACCCTGGGCCGCCACGTGGCCCAACACCCGGCAGCCCTATACATCGACTCAGCCCAGCTACGCGTTGACTGGGTTTTACGCGGGCCGCGAGAGAACCAGGTTCAGCAACTATATAAGAAGGGCATCGGCATTCAGTTCCGATCGCTCACAAACGTTTTTCTTCTCTCAATTCTGAATATTAGGCATAATACGCGGGTATTATACCCGCCTAAATAGAGAAGTTCTGCTCCATTGTAATTATTATAACCCCGGGATACATATTAGATACGCTGCCCGATTGATCTAGGGTTCCGTAACGGCTGTCGTGGTTCTGCCCGACGTAGTCGTTGGAATGCCGTCTCGGGGAGGGTATTACTAATGTTAAAATGGGTTATTATACTAACGCGTGTATATTTGTGTAAATTTTAGATTTGTCATCAGGAAACCCTTACGAAAAACCTAAGAAAGCAATATGAGTAATCTCCTTTTTGTTAACAGTTTTTACAAAACCTTAACTATTTTATAATGAAATTTAGCAGTGATTGAGTCTTTGTAATTCTACAATTACTGCCGATATGTTGGGGTTTTGTATACAAAATGTGAGTAACGTTACCATTGGACGAAGAGTTAGCCAATGTGTAATATGACCCACAAGTCAGGATTGACAGTACTGAATGAGTAATTGGGTAGATATAAACATTGTAATCGCCCTCAATACTGTTAAGTTTAAATTAAATTAATATTTCTTGATTAAACTGGGATTCACTCACCAGTATTTCCCACTGAAAAATGTTTTTAAAACGTGTTTCAGGTAACACAATGTGACAGCCAATTAGTAAAAAGCCAGCTGAAGAGCACTGAAGGCTTGGGAAAAATGTGGCTATAAAAGTTACCTAAAAGACGATGTTTTAAATTAAATAAAATAGGGTTTATCCCTATAAACATAATTGTAATAAGAAACTTGGGTTTCATCCCAATATGTTTATTTATATATAAATGGTGGTTTTACTCTGATAAACATTTCCTAACTACGGTCCTGATGTAAATTCCGCTGCCAAATTAACAAACTGATACCACCAGAATTATGAGTTCGCGTCCGCCCGTTCCCGGGACAGATAAGGGATCGGGGGTTGCGACATTAAGAGTGTAGGTCACATTCCTATCTGTCTAACTACTATAGGATTTAACTATCTTTGACGAGAAGTTAATCGAAATAGAAATCAGAACCTGATAAATTGTCAGATTAAAGGTCATTGCATGACAATAGGGATTCATTACCTGGGTGATTGTGTAACACCCCGTGTTTCGAAAGTCAAAGTCAAGATTGAAGTCAAAGGAAGAAAAGATTGCTAATTATCACTCCTTGCTCAACTACTGTTTCGACTTCTTTGACTTGTAATCGATTCTATTATTTATTTGTTTTAGTTGTATTATGTAGAGTATCTATTAATAATTGAGGTTTAATCGCTAATTAATCACATATTTAATCGCTAATCGACTTACCGCTATCGCACTCGCAACTCGAATTATGTGTTCTTGATATTGTTTTACGTGTGTGTGCTATTATGTGTTACTTGTGCGTGTTATGTTTATGTTGAGGTGTTTAATCGCAATCGCAATTCTATCGCATCGCAATCTAAATCGCAAACGCTAAACGCAAGTTATTTATAGTGATTGTATGTTAGATATAGTAGTTAGGTTATTTGTGTAACTAATGGGTAATATTATCGCATCGCTCGCTCGAATCGCATCGCAACGCTCAGCACATGAATAGAAACGACAAAACTCAACACGCCAGACACCATGATCGAGTGGCCATCCGATCGGGTTGCCATCCGCTCGGACTGCCATCCGCTCGGACTGCCATCCGATCGATGACCAATCTGACACTTTGACACTTTCCTCTTTTGGAAATCCTATAAATACCCACCTGTCACATCATTTGTGATGTGACAGCTCCTTGTTCGACCAGCCGCACTCAAGCACTCATTTCTCTCGATTTCTCGCGATTCTTGTAAGTTTTCAACCTAAATATTGTACTTCTATGATCTACACGCACTCCTTCATCTTTTTCACATTTGAATCTTAACTTTTAACCGTGAAATCACCGGATTTGAGGTGTTCTAGGGTGATGTCATCATGGAGTTCTTATGAACTTCAAGGTTGGCTTCATTCCACCAAGAACAACTTAGATCTGAAGGATTTTCACAAGATTAAACAATGTTTTTGCATAGATCAACACATATTCATGGTTAAAAGTATTGAAAGATGGTTTTCTAACTTTCTTTCAACTCTTTTACACTTAATGCACTCAAAACCGATAGAATCAGAGCTCGTTCTGATCTTCTACTCTTTCTTAGTGATGTATCAGTTCAAGATCTGAATTCTATCCAAGTGACAACAAATTTCGGGTTAAACATGAACAACTGTCTCGAACAGTGAACTGATCGGACTAGGGTGGTTCCTGTTCGATCGGATCACTTGGGTCAGGATGGGGTTTCTGTTGTTTAGCACGTTATCATACCGTCTCAATCAGAACTGCAAAACTTCAAAATGATCAATTACCAAGACGATTAGGCCGTTGGGACGGATTGCCGTCTGATCGGATTGCCCTCCGATCGGACAGCCATCCGATCGGCTTGCACTTGGTTCCACACTTAAACTTTCGTTTTAAACTTTCAATGTTTTGAACGTCGAACGGATTACCGTCCGATCGGGTAGCTATCCGATCGAACGACCATCCGACCATGTGACGTTTGGAACTTCGACACTTAATCATTTTTACAATTTTCAAAGATCATTAGTAACTAACGGATTGCCATCCGATCGAGTGACAACCCTGCTGTGAACTTGTTCTCATTAAGTATCTTGCCAATCGGATCGCTATCCGATCGAACTGAAGGGTAGAGATACTTCTCTATTTTCAAAATGCTACAACAAAAACTTCAAAGCCATCATACACAAACACATCCTTACCAAACGAATGTCAATCCAATCGAATGGCCATCCGATCGGATGACCATCCGAACGGATTGTGTTGGGTCCAGAGTTTTAAGCTTATCATTATTACGGTCTTTTATGTTTATTTAGTTTTAAATTATGTCTTGAGCTTGGGCTAGGCCATGTGGGCCAATGGGGTAGAGGCTCCTATATATAGTCTTGATTAGATTATTAGGGTAGAGTTTTCCTATTCTTTTAATCATGTAGCCCCAATAGAGAACCTTGTACTCGACAATCCTAGAGATTGTGTGCAAGGTTCTCGGAGATCGTGCCAGACAGTCTTCGAGACTATGTGCGATCTAAGCAGCAGTACTGAGTTATTCAATGATAAATTTCTTTTTGTTCTTTCGATTTGAACTTACATTCCGCGTTCGATTGAACCGTCGAGTGATGTCATGGGTTTTACGGGACTAACAAGTGGTATCAGAGCCATTAGAACCTATTTCTAGGCTCGGTGTGATATCAAAGATTCAAGATTTTCGTAATTTTTGAGTTGGTGTTCTTCGTGTTCTTCGCGATATTCGAAGTATTCATCGGTTTTTATTGAAAACTCATCATAATTTGCTATTTGATCTATTCGAAATTCTGTTAGTGGGATTTTCTTTTTCCAATTAAAAATTAAAAAAGGTTTTATTTTTGAAAAATCCCAAGTTTTTTCGGAAAGTTGACAACTATTTCCAAAATTATTCTATAATAAATGTTCGAAATATCTTCTGAAATAATCAATTAAAGTTGTCAACTGTTTACAATTTTTTTTCGGGATTTTGTTTATGGTTTCGAGTCGCCGAAGGTATTATCATCACAACTGATCTCGAGTCTTCCACGTCATCAATCAAGGTCTCGAGTTGTTCACCTCCGAGTCGCAACCATCTCCATGGTTTCGACTCATCATCTTCATATATGTTATCCTCACCGGTCTCGACTCATTAATCATCATTCTTCTCGAGTCGCAACCACTGTCCCGACTCACAAGTTTCACGGTCTCGAGTCTTCAACATCTCTTCACCCAGGTCTCGACTAAACACCACCAAACCTTCATCAACTGTTTCGAGTCAACAACTTTCAAGGTCTCGACTCAAGGTCTCGAGTCATCAACCTTTCGAGTCGCAACCATTTTCGAGTCGCAACCTCCGATCACCCGACCTGCTCCGACGATCTCCGACCACCACCTTCGTCTTCATCATTTTCGTACATCATCCGAGACACACTTCAACTTATCCGAGACCTGATCCGAGCTACACCATTTTTCATCCGACATCGTCCGACATCCAAGATACTTGTGTCTCATCCGAGATCGTCTAAACCGTAATAAAGAGAGCATAAAACTAGGTGGAGATTGTTAGGTCCAGAGTTTTAAGCTTATCTTTATTACGGTTTTTTATGTTTATTTGGTTTTTAATTATGTCTTGGGCTTGGGCTAGGCCATGTGGGCCAATGGGGTAGAGGCTCCTATATATAGTCTTGATTAGATTATTAGGGTAGAGTTTTCCTATTCTTGTAATCATGTAGCCCCAATAGAGAACCTTGTACCCGACAATCCTAGAGATTGTGTGCAAGGTTCTCGGAGATCGTGCCAGACAGTCTTCGAGACTGTGTGCGATCTAAGCAGCGGCACTGAGTTATTCAATGATAAATTTCTTTTTGTTCTTTCGGTTTGATCTTATATTCCGCGTTCGATTGAACCGTCGAGTGATGTCACGGGTTTTTCGGGACTAACAAGTGGTATCAGAGCCATTAGAACCTATTTCTAGGCTCGGTGTGATATCAAAGATTCAAGATTTTCGTAATTTTTGAGTTGGTGTTCTTCGTGTTCTTCGCGATATTCGAAGTATTCATCGGTTTTTATTGAAAACTCATCATAATTTGCTATTTGACACTTGGTACTTTTGCACCATTTTACAAGCCGTTCTTCGCTTATGCTATCGTTAACTGTTCAGGCTAATCTCTCAAGCGCTCCCTTCAATCCAAGGCAGTGTTTATTAAGTTAAACGCTATTTGTGAGTATACTCGATCCCTTTTTGCTTTACGCACTTTTGGGTGTTACATACGTTACTTTTTCTAAATCACATCTATCACACAACGCAAACACTATTTATACGCTGTCGCAACCCCCGTCCCCTATACTACCCGGGAACGGGCGGCCGCGGCCAGTTTTGGTGGTATCCAGGTGTTTATCATTTTGGCAGCGGAATCACATCAGGATCGTAGTTAGGAAATATTTTATCAGAGTAAAATACCACACTTTCATAATATTAAACACGTGGGAAAAATCCCAAGTTTTAAGTACACACATTTTCATAGGGATAAACCCTTATTTTATTTAATAAAAACATCTCTTTATTTTAGGTAACTTTATAGCCACTTTTCCAAGCCTTCAGTGCTGTCCATCTGGCTTCTATTTGGCTTTCACATTTTGTTACCTGAAACGCGTTTAAAAACATTTTGTCAGTGGGAAATACTGGTGAGTGAATCCCAGTTTAATCAAGTTAAGTAAAAACCATTGTACAGTATTGAGGGCGGTCGCGCAATTACATTTGTTTCCATCTACTTTAATTACCACCCACGGTACTGTCAACCCGACTTGTGGTCATGTTACTCCTCGCAAGATAGTAACAAATTTTGTATACAAAACCCCAACATACCGACGATAATTGTAGAATACAAATACTCAATCACTGTTTAATATAATGTTAATCATATGTGGTTTTGTAAAAACAATTTGCAAAAAGGTTTACAAAAAAGGAGATTACTCACATTGATGTCTTAGGTTTTCCTTAAGGATTTCCTGGTGATTATCTATAATTTACACAAATGCAAACGCGTTAGTATAATAACCCAATATTTACATTAGTAATACCCTCCCCAAGACGACATTCCAACGACTACGTCGGGTAGAACCTCGACAGCCGTTACGGAACCATGGATCAATTGGGCAGCGTATCTAATACGTAACCGGGGTTATGATACTTACAACAGAGCAAAACTTCGTTACTTAGGGGGTATTATACCCGAGAATAGCTTTAATTATTCAGAATTTCAAGAGAGAGAAAGTTTTGGTGCGAGTTGGGACTGAAGGCCTGAGCTCCCAATTTATAGGAGCTGAATTCGAGTCCCTCACACCCCGCGTAAGAGGAAGGGGGCTTACGCAGCCCACGACGTATGGTAAGTAGGCCCTAGCCTTGATTTGTCACCGGTCTAGCTTTGCCACGTGTCGACACGTGGCGGCTTCCGGGTGTCGCCTCATAGCCGGTCTGTCGCGCCCCGCGTAGAAGGTAGCCAAGGCTACGCGGTCCGCGAGCGCCCTATTTTCTGGTTTTTATTTTATTTTTGCAAATTTAAAGGTATTTTGAGCTCGGTTTTCACATACGGGGTATATATTGAGACATATAAGGGCATTTTAATTATATTAGAGGTGTCGAAATATTAATTAGGAGGGTTGTTATATCCTGCCCACCTTGTTTTAGAGCTCGTCCTCCAGATCTATTGGAACAAGTGTGGATATTTCCATTGCATTTCTGATTCAAGCTCCCATGTGTACTCTGGTCCTCTTTTGGAGTCCCATTTCACTTTGACCAGAACTAATCTTTTGTGCTTGAGGTTCTTAACTTTTATGTCTTCGATATGTAGAGGCTTTTCTACAAATTTAAGTTGTTCATTTACCTCTATATCCTTAAGAGGTACTACCAGTGATTCATCAGCTAAGCATTTCTTGAGATTAGATACATGAAATACATCATGTATTCCTGCCATTTCCTCTGGCAGTTGTAGCTGATAGGCTACAGGTCCTATTCTTCTAATAATCTCAAAAAGTCCAACATATATGGGGCTTAGCTTTCCCCTTTTGATGAATCTAACTACTCCTTTCCAAGGAGAGAGTTTTAATAATACTTTGTCTCCTACCTGAAATTCTAACTGCTTGCGTCTGTTATCGGCATAACTCTTTTGTCGGTCACGTGCTGATTTTAGTCGTTCCTTGACTTGAATGATTTTATCGGTTGTTTCTTGTACTATCTCTGGTCCAGATAATTGCTTTTCTCCAATTTCTGCCCAACAGACTGGGGTTCAGCACTTTCGTCCATAAAGTGCTTCGAATGGTGCAGCATTGATACTTGTGTGATAACTGTTATTATAAGAAAATTCTATAAATGGTAAGTGATCGTCCCAATTACCTCCGAAATCAATTACACAAGCTCTAAGCATGTCCTCCAGTGTCTGAATTGTCCTTTCGCTTTGTCCGTCCGTTTGAGGATGATAAGTTGTGCTTAGATTAACTTGGTTCCCATTGCTTTTTGGAAACTTGTCCAAAAATGAGAGGTAAAACGACTATCTCTGTTAGAAACAATTGATAAAGGAATTCCATGTAACGAAACTATTTTATTTACATATAGTTTAGCTAATTGTTTCATACTGAAGGTTTCTTTCATTTGTAGAAAATGAGCCGACTTAGTTAGCCTGTCTACAATCACCCAGATTGTATCATTATCTTTTCTTGTTTTGGGTAATTTGGTAACAAAATCCATTGTTATCAATTCCCATTTCCATACTGGCATATCTAACTGCTGCAATAAACCTGAGGGTTTCTGATGTTCAGCTTTGACTTGTGAACAAGTTAGACACTTTGTAACATATGCTGCTATATCCTTTTTCATTCCTATCCACCAGAAATTCTTTCTTAAGTCCTGATACATCTTAACATTTCCAGGATGCATCGTATATTTAGACTTATGGGCTTCTTCTAATATACGATGGCGTAGGTTTCCTAATTTAGGTATCCACATTCTTTTCTTATGGAATCTCCAAATTCCATCTGTTCCTTGATCTAGTTCCTTAATCATTTCTTTTAATTTTTTAGTATCATCCTTGATTACTGACTCTTGTGCTTTTCTAATTTGCTCATTTAAATCTATCTGCAGATTTAGTTTAAGAGAACGTACTCTTTTTGGCTTTTCATGATACTTTCGACTTAATGCATCAGCTACTACATTTGTATTTCCTGTATGGTACTGGATATTACAATCATAATCACTAAGTATCTCCATCCAGCTTCTTTGTCTCATATTCAACTCCTTTTGCCCGAAAACATACCTTAAACTCTTATGGTCGGTAAAAATGGTAAACTTACTACCGTAAAGGTAATGTCTCCAAATATTCAGGGCCAAAATTATAGCTCCTAGTTCTAAATCATGGGTTGAATAATTCTCTCCATGATTCTTAAGTTGTCTAGATGCATAGGCTATAACCTTTTGACATTGCATCAACACACATCCATAACCTAACTTAGAAGCGTCACAATAGACTATAAAGTCTTAAGTTCCTTTTGGTAACGCTAATATGGGTGCATTGGTTAGTCTTTGCTTAAGAATTCAGAATACTTCTTCTTGTTTTGGTCCCCATTCAAACTTAACAGATTTACAGGTTAGCTTAGTTAAGGGAATGACTATTCTAGAAAAATCTCGAATAAATCTTCTATAATAACCGGCCAATCTTAAGAAACTTCTAACCTCGGTTTGTGACTCAGGGGTTTTCCATTTGGTAATTGCCTCGATCTTGGTGGGATCCACATGAATTCCTTCATGATTAACTAAATGTCCAAGAAACTGTACCTGTTCTAACCAAAACTCGCACTTTGAAAATTTTGCATAAAGCTTTTCTTTTCTCAATAAACTTAGAAGTGCGTGCAAATGCTTTGCATGCTCCTCTTTACTCTTAGAGTAAATGAGAATATCATCTATAAAGACAATTATGAATTTATCCAAATATGGCTTACATATTCGGTTCATCATGTCCATGAATGCAGCTGGGGCATTGGTTAAACCAAATGGCATGATAGTAAATTCATAATGGCCATACATTGTTCTGAAAGGTGTCTTAGAAATGTCATCTTCCTATACCTTTAATTGATGATATTCTGATCGTAAATTGATTTTAGGGAAAAATGATGCTCCTGGTAATTGATCATCGATTCTCGATAGTGGGTACCAATTCTTAATCGTGACTTTATTCAATTCGCGTTAGTCAATGCACATACGCATCGATCTGTCTTTCTTTTTAACGAATAAGATCGGTGCTCCCCATGGCGATGAACTTGGTTGTATGAATCCCTTTTCCAATAATTCGTCTAACTGTTTCTTCAGTTCCTGCATTTCTGCTGGTGCCAAACGGTAAGGTGCTTTGGCAATTGGTGCTATCCCTGGTATCAAGTGGATTCTGAATTCAACTTCTCGGTCTAGAGGTTGCCCTGGTAACTCTTCTGGAAATACATCTGAAAGTTGAGATACTACAGGGATATATTTTAATTATTTTCCTTTAGTGTTAATGATTATGGAAATCAAGTACACTAATTGTAACATTCCCAAAATTTTTATTTATATAAAATATATAAAAACTTATGTTATTAAAAAGATACATCATGGGTAAGTTGATCGATGGAAATATGAGGTATTTTGGGCAAAGCGTAGGAACCATTTAATAATTAAATACATTATATTTGAACCTACTCTATTTTTAATGAAACTTGGTTCAAAATATAGATAAAATTATTCTCGTTCTAATGGCATATTCAGCATTTTATAAAACGTCATATTTTATAGGTTATCCACACCAAATGAGTGAAGTAGTTAAACTAATTATAATATATAAATTAATAATAACTAGAGATACATATAATGATGAATATGAAAATTCACCAAACCTCACATCATCAACATCTTGTTTCCATCCATCCTCTTTTCCATCATTACATTTATTCTTTCACTCAACCAGACCCACCATATTTCATTACTTGTACCATGTTGCTTTTGATGTTGACTTTGGCCAACTGTATACGCAAGATCATAGCCTGCAAATAGAACATGTACAATTACCATTCAACTTTATATTAAATAATATTAAAAATAATAATAATAATAATAATAATAATAATAATAATAATAATCCACGTATGGAATAAAATAAATAAAATAATAATAATAATTTAACATTTTCTAAACTCATGTACGCGTGTAGTAACAAGAATGATAGGAAGATTTCTGTTTCGTGCAATCCAAGGACCTTTTCAAGTATAAAAGGAACAACAGACCCTTCCAACATACTCTCGATCTCACCTTCACTTCTATAAAATTTTCTGTAGTAATTTATTCAAAGCTCCGCCCCGTTTTAAGTGTTGTAACCCCTGATCACCGATACCCTGTCCAAGTGACGTAGGGCCCCGTAACGTATGTCAAGGCTCTACCTAAATTCGTTGGGGTTCTGTCTCGTGACGCAGGGATAAAGTAGAATTGGGTCACTATACTTAATGTGAGTGCACTATATATTTTATTAAATAAGCCAGGAGTTATACCCAAAATATATCAATCCTCCTAAAAACACCCCTGACACCCTACACTTCCTAAAATACACCCATACGAGAAAACGGGCCCCAAATACATTAAATATTAATAAAAATAAGAGTAAATTGCCATTTTAGTCCCTGTGGTTTGGGCCATTTTGCCAGTTTAGTCCAAAGGTTTCATTTTTAACATCTGGATCCAAAAAGGTTTCATCGTTGCCATTTTGGTCCAACTGACTTAACTCCATCCATATCTGTTAAAGCTGCCAAGGGCATTTTTGTCATTTCATTTTGGTCCAACTGACTTAACTCCATCCATATCTGACAAAAATGCCCTTGGCAGCTTTAACAGATATGGATGGAGTTAAGTCAGTTGGACCAAAATGGCAACGATGAAACCTTTTTGGATCCAGATGTTAAAAATGAAACCTTTGGACTAAACTGGCAAAACGGCCCAAACCACAGGGACTAAAATGGCAATTAACTCTAAAAATAAGAAGACAAGAAATATTAATTTGAGGTGGGCCGCGTAGACCCACCCCAATACTTACGCGGGCGGTATGAAGGTTGAGACCTGATTCCTTTGATTTTCTTAAGTTCAAGCGAGCCGCGTAAGCTACCCGTTAAGTTCACGCGGGCCGCGTGAGATCAGATAGATGGCGCAGCCCGGTGCGGCCACGTGGCCAACACCCGGCATACCTATCTGCTGACCCAGCTAAGCTATACGTTGACCTGGAGTCAACGCGGGCCGCGTAAGCCCAACCCTTATGTTACGCGGGCCGCGACAAAGCCAGATTCAGCAACTATATAAGAAGGGCATCGGCATTCAGTTCCGATCGCTCACAAACGTTTCTCAATCTTAATTTCTGAATAGAAGGCATAATACGCGGGTATTATACCCCTTAATTAGCGAAGTTCTGCTCCATTGTAAGTATTATAACCCCTGGATACGTATTAGATACGCTGCCCGATTGATCTAGGGTTCCATAACGGCTGTCGTGGTTCTTCCCGACGTAGTCGTTGGAATGCCGTCTCGGGGAGGTTATTACTAATGTTAAAATTGGTTATTATACTAACGCATGTGCATTTGTGTAAATTATAGATTGTCACGAAGAAACCCTTACAGAAAATCTAAGACAGCAATGTGAGTTTATCCAATTTTTGTTAACCTTTTTGTAATATTTTACAAAACCTTAAATGTTTTACAATGTGATTAAGCGGTGATTGAGTCTTTGTAGTTCTTCAATTACTGCCGGTATGTTGGGGTTTTGTATACAAAATTTACTACTGTGAGTAGTAAGTCGGGATGATAGTACGTTACCATTGGACAACGAGTTAGCCAATGTGTAATATGACCCACAAGTCAGGATTGACAGTACTGAATGAGTAATTGTGTAGAAATAAACAATGTGATCGCTCTCAATACTGTGTTAATTGATAAAATGTTTCTTGATTAAACTGGGATTCACTCACCAGTATTTCCCACTGACAAATGTTTTTAAACACGTGTTTCAGGTAACACAATGTGAAAGCCAATTAGTAAAAAGCCAGCTCGAGAGCACTGACAGCTTGGAAAAATGTGGCTATAAAAGTTATCTAAAATACGATGTTTTAAACTCAATAAAAAAGGGTTTAACCCTATGTTGTAATAAGAAACTTGGGTTTTACCCATGTGATTATTAATATCAAATAAGGTGGTTTTACTCTGATAAAAGATTTCCTAATTACGGTCCTAATGAAATTTCCACTGCCAAATTAATAAACTGATACCACCACAAACGAATGTTCACGGCCGCCCGTTCCCGGGACAGATAAGGGATCGGGGGTTGTGACAGAAGGTGGTATCAGAGCCATGCCACTGGTTCAAGCCAAAGAAGTGTTCTGCTGACATTTAAGTTTTAAATTCTGTGTTAGGAAATTACTTATGTATTTATGTGTTTTATGTTATTTGACTATTTGTTAGTCTACAGTATGGGTAAGCAAAGAATTTCGGACATCTATCGTCAATTAGATAGTTCACCAAAAGATAAGGGAACCTCATTTCAACCAAAACCCTCAGGATACTCAGCAGATACTGAAGAATGAATATTTATTCGTAAGGCACAGTCTGAGAAATCACTTACCACTAAGAAAAGGAGTTGGATTATTAGAAAAGGTCAAGAGAAAATAAAGAAAATAAATAGGTCACAACCAAAGAAAATGATAATCAATGAGGAAATAAATGCACAAACTCAGGAAACAGACAATAACCCACCATGGAAAGATGAATTAGATCAACAATGGGTAAATCTCCATATGTTAGCCACTACAGCAGTAAATGCTAACTTATATTAAATAGTTGAACCGCCAAACCAGTACCAGCACCCATGCCACCTATGAGCCAGAAACTTTAAAGGAACTTTGATAAACAACCTAGTAGAGGAAAGAAATAGAATAAACCTTACATGAAAGCATGTTGAGCATAATACTCCTATAACCCAGATAGACTAAAGTAAGTTACGGATGCATAATCACTAGTATATTTTGAATTCCAGTTGTAGTCTGTAATAAATACATATATATATATAAGTCGCAAGGTTCGCCATTCTTAATCAATCTATTTTATGATTGTACCCAAATGTTAGCTGTTTCATAAAATATGCATTCCAATAATCTTAAGCCGTATTTAAATTGTGAAACAACCATTCAAAAAGTAATTGTTTCAAGGAACATTTCAAATTATTATACAAATGAGTAAACAGCCTCTTATCATTTCACTAATATATACACAGATATCTACTAGAGTTAACTGCCATTTTCGTCCCTGTGGTTTGGTCACTTTGGCCATTTCAGTCCATTTTTCAAAAATGCGCCATTTTCCTCCCCGACGTTCTGGAAAGGTGCCATTTCAGTCCAAAAATCATAACCCAGTTAAGTCGGTTTGTAAATAAGGACTGATTGTGTAAATTTGTAACATAAAGGACCATTTAAGTAAAATGTATAAATATTTATATAATTATAAAATATATAATATATATAATGTATACATATATATACATACAGATCAGACGAGCCGGAACCGGAGCTCCGGTGGTCACCACCGCCGCCGCCGGAACCACCGGAGAGAGAGAGAGTCGGAGAGAGAGAGAGAGATAACGACGAGAGAGAGAGAGAGAAGGAGGCGGGAGAGAGAACCGCCGGAACCACCAGAGAAAGTCGGAGAGAGAGAGAGAGATAACGACGAGAGAGAGAGAGAGAAGGAGGCGGGAGAGAGAACCGGCGACAGTGGGGGTGTCGTTTTTCCGGTGAGTTGCAGGCGGCGGTGATTAAGGTCTGATGATGATGATGAAGATCGCGATGATGATGATGAAGGTCGATGATGATGATAACAGATGATGACGATGATGACGTTGATGGTGGTGGTTCCGGCGGCGGCGGTGGTGACCACCGGAGCTCCGGTTCCGGCTCCGGTTCCGGTGGTGGTTCTCTCTCCCGCCTCCTTCTCTCTCTCTCTCTCTCGTCTTTATCTCTCTCTCTCTCCGACTCTCTCTCTCTCCGGTGGTTCCAGCGGCGGCGGCGGTGGTGACCACCGGAGCTCCGGTTCCGGCTCTGGTTCACCCTCTCCCTCTCTCGTCTGATCTGTATATATATATGTATACATTATATATATATTTATATATATTATATATTTTATAATTATATAAATATTTATACATTTTACTTAAATGGTCCTTTATGTTACAAATTTACACAATCAGTCCTTATTTACAAACCGACTTAACTGGGTTATGATTTTTGGACTGAAATGGCCAAAGTGACCAAACCACAGGGACGAAAATGGCAGTTAACTCTATCTACTAATTATTTTATCAATACATATGAGTTTACAATTATGAATTTATGTATATGTATATATAATTGAAATTGCAATTCATGTATATCACAATTGAGGTGAGTCACCATAAATTTTCTTTGAAATTACACGTGTCCAAGGGAGATGGCATTCATTCACCTAAATATGATTGAATTTTTTATTATATATTAATACATACTATATATATCTTACATGATATATTCCTTCACATACAAAGAATAAATGGTTTAGTTGTAGTAGTAACTTTATGATATAATATATATATATATAAATGGAGAAGATTTTTGTCTAACTAGAATACTCTAGTAAACAGCAAAGTTAAGTTACTACTTTAGTCACAAAACATCATAGAATAACTTTTATATTTATATATAATAGACTATTTGTTCAATAAAAACTTCAGTTTTAACTATAAGTTTAACGTTTTATTTATATTATTTAAAACTAATTTATGATTCTGTGTTATCAGTATTGTTTAGATATAGATGTTATATAAACTGATTAACGTAAATAAAGGATCATTATGAAGTAAATGTTTTAACCTATTGACTAAGTTCATATATTACAACAAGATATTTGATACAGTTATTATTATTATATTTATTAACTATAGTTGAAATATAAACCAAAGTACAATATTGATGATTATAACATAACTTATAAATAATATCCTATAACTCATCCAAATACGTGTTATATTGTTCTATTGCCTTGTTTAGTATTAATAATTATATACATTATCATAACGTTTAAATAACATTTATATATTTATACGTGTATATAATATAAACTAAAAATTATTCTACATAGGGTACATGTAGAATTTTATACGTATAGCATAATTCAAAGAAAGTATATGTTCGAAAGATTTTTATAATCATCATGTTTTTATTCTCTACCATTTAGAATATTATATTTAAAAGAAGTAATAAATTTTATTTTACAATATATTATAAAAGAAAAGAAAAGATGGATCTAATGATTTATACAATCGGTATATATAAAAGAGAATAAATAATTTTAAAAGTAAAAGATGTTACAAAATGAAAACCCCTTTTTTCTACTCGACTTAAATTAATAATTTAAGTATTCTATTTATTTACTTATTTATTTATTTTACCTGGCACGTTAAAATGTTCCTAAACATTCATTTTTCAAACTAGAATTTAAAATAAATGCCCCACATAAAAATAGTTGAATCAAATGTGTGTTTAGTACGTTTGTCCTTTATAGATTACAATTTTAATATTGTAATAAATTACTATTACTATTGCATGGGATATACATACATATTCTAATACATGTATATTACTCAAATATATTTAGAATCAATTTTAGAAACGTCAAACTTACTTACCATAAGTACTTCTTTGATTAAATAATATAATATACAATAAATTGAGAGCCAAGTTTTGATATTTTAAACCCATATGGTACAACCCACTAGTTAAAAATAAATTTATTTCCATAAGTTCAGAAAGTTTATAGTAATTTATTTCTTTAAACTTTTATTCATCCATCCTTAAATTCCAAAATATTATGTTCAATAAATTTAAACAGAAGTTTATTTCAATATACTACTTTTATTAAAGGATAAAATAAAGTCATGGAAATAAGCTTGATGATTGGTACCATCAGATGTATAGTATTATTTTTATATAATAATATAGTTATTATTTTATATGTGTGTATATATTACGTAAGTTTAATATTAACTAGAGATTTGAAATTTTATACACATATATGCATATACCCAATATAATATCTTCTGTAAAGATAAACATAAGAGAAAATATCATTGGTGATTATAAGAATAAACTATGAAACCTACTATCTGTCTCAATAAAATATTCCTTGTGACGGAATCTAATGAAGTTAGCTGTAAGCATACTATTTACATTTAACCAAATCATAGAGTCAATAGAGACAACGATATTTTTGTCAAAACTCCATTTTCCAAGCAAAAGAAAAACCACAACCATTAAAATATCTATGCTTAAACAAAAAGATTTGGATATTGATAATTACAGGTAACACTTAGAATAGTATTTAGACTTGAACTTAAGAAAAATGCCTTAGTATAAAGCTTTGAGATAAGCCAATTACTTGCGTAGATAAAGTGTGATGGTTATTGGTATCCCATGAGGATAATGACTAGAACAGTGCAAGTATAATAAATAAGCAATAACACCTGGCCACTGTTATTTCTTGTTTATTAGTACTACTCGGTTCTAGAATATGATCCATCATGAGAATACTGATTTCATTGTTTCTTGATGCAAACTATAATAAACGATGTACTTTCAAAATCCTAATTTGAAAGAAGACTATTTATGGGAAATACCATGATAATTACCTCTTCGGTAAAACTGGGTATGGTGCGGTAGACTCTCCAGCTTGTCCGGGTGAGATAGGGTTACCTCTCCGGCAAGACCGGATAAGATGGGGTATGTGTTATGAAATTCCCTAAATAGTACCATGAACTAATGTCTGACCTGTTTTTGGAAATATGAATCTATTAAATACATTGACCTTATAAATGGTGTGTATACTACCAGTATGTGAAATATATGATTATATAGACATGTATGTCTATGAGGAAATCCAAAGACCATATTGATTGACAATTAGGAATAAATCACGAACAAGTGTGTCAATAATAATTTTAGATTTATTTATTAGAAATCTCTCGTATACGTCTCTAATTCCGATATCAAACATTATTTCGTTTGATCATCCGTCTCGAAATTCGTGCGACAAGATGAACGACAGGAACTCTTTAAGTTGGGAAGTCATTGAAAATTTAAGAATTCCTCTTGCATTACCTTAACATATTGACGCATTAGGAAACATGTACTAAAACACGAAACATCTAAAAATATACGCTAACAGTAATGTTACTTTCATTCAGAACTCTTGAAAATATAAGAATCTCAGAGAATAATTCTGGTCAAAGTAAAGTGAAATTCAAAACAAAGGGCAGAATATTCCTTGAAACTAAACTAAAAATATTCATCCATATTTCAGGGAATCTCGAGGACGAGATTTAAAACAAGGTGGGGAGGATGTAACATTCCCAAAATTTTTATTTATATAAAATATATAAAAACTTATGTTATTAAAAAGATACATCATGGGTAAGTTGACCGATGGAAATATGAGGTATTTTGGGCAAAGCGTAGGAACCATTTAATAATTAAATACATTATATTTGAACCTACTCTATTTTTAATGAAACTTGGTTCAAAATATAGATAAAATTATTCTCGTTCTAATGGCATATTCAGCATTTTATAAAACGTCATATTTTATAGGTTATACACACCAAATGAGTGAAGTAGTTAAACTAATTATAATATATAAATTAATAATAACTAGAGATACATATAATGATGAATATGAAAATTCACCAAACCTCACATCATCAACATCTTGTTTCCATCCATCCTCTTTTCCATCATTACATTTATTCTTTCACTCAACCAGACCCACCATATTTCATTACTTCTACCATGTTGCTTTTGATGTTGACTTTGGCCAACTGTATACGCAAGATCATAGCCTGTAAATAGAACATGTACAATTCCCATTCAACTTTATATTAATAATATTAAAAATAATAATAATAATCATCATCATCATCCACGTATGGAATAAAATAAATAAAATAATAATAATAATTTAACATATTCTAAACTCATGTACACGTGTAGTAACAAGAATGATAGGAAGATTTCTGTTTCGTGCAATCCAAGGACCTTTTCAAGTATAAAAGGAACAACAGACCCTTCCAACATACTCTCGATCTCACATTCACTTCTATAAAATTTTCTGTAGTAATTTATTCAAAGCTCCGCCCCGTTTTAAGTGTTGTAACCCCTAATCACCGATACCATGTCCAAGTGACGTAGGGCCCCGTAACGTATGTCAAGGCTCTGCCTAAATTCGTTGGGGTTCTGTCTCGTGACGTAGGGATAAAGTAGAATTGGGTCACTATACATAATGTGAGTGCACTATATATTTTATTAAATAACCCAGGAGTTATACCCAAAATATATCAACCCTCCTAAAAACAGCCCTGACACCCTACACTTCCTAAAATACACCCCATACGAGAAAACGGGCCCCAAATACATTAAATATTAATAAAAATAAAAAGACAAGAAATATTAAACTGAGGCGGGCCGCGTAGACCCACCCCAATCCTTACGCGGGCGGTATGAAGGTTGAGACCTGATTCCTTTGATTTTCTTAAGTTCAAGCGGGCCGCGTAAGCTACCCGTTAAGTTCACGCGGGCCGCGGGAGATCAGATAGATGGCGCAGCCCGGTGCGGCTACGTGGCCAACACCCGGCATACCTATCTGCTGACCCAGCTAAGCTATGCGTTGACCTGGAGTCATTATGTTACGCGGGCCGCGACAAAGCCAGATTCAGCAACTATATAAGAAGGGCATCGGCATTCAGTTTCGATCGCTCACAAATGTTTCTCAATCTTAATTTCTGAATAGAAGGCATAATACGCGGGTATTATACCCCCCTAATTAGCGAATTTCTGCTCCATTGTAAGTATTATAACCCCTGGATACGTATTAGATACGCTGCCCGATTGATCTAGGGTTCCATAACGGCTGTCGTGGTTCTTCCCGACGTAGTCGTTGGAATGTCGTCTCGGGGAGGGTATTACTAATGTTAAAATGGGTTATTATACTAACGCATATGCATTTGTGTAAATTATAGATTGTCACCAAGAAACCCTTACAGAAAATCTAAGACATCAATGTGAGTTTATCCAATTTTTGTTAACCTTTTTGTAATATTTTACAAAACCTTAAATGTTTTACAATGTGATTAAGCGGTGATTGAGTCTTTGTAGTTCTTCAATTACTGCCGGTATGTTGGGGTTTTGTATACAAAATTTACTACTGTGAGTAGTAAGTCGGGATGACAGTACGTTACCATTGGACAACGAGTTAGCCAATGTGTAATATGACCCACAAGTCAGGATTGACAGTACTGAATGAGTAATTGTGTAGAAATAAACAATGTGATCGCTCTCAATACTGTGTTAATTGATAAAATGTTTCTTGATTAAACTGGGATTCACTCACCAGTATTTCCCACTGACAAATGTTTTTAAACACGTGTTTCAGGTAACACAATGTGAAAGCCAATTAGTAAAAAGCCAGCTCGAGAGCACTGACGGCTTGGAAAAATGTGGGTATAAAATTTATCTAAAATACGATGTTTTAAACTCAATAAAAGAGGGTTTAACCCTATGTTGTAATAAGAAACTTGGGTTTTACCCATGTGATTATTAATATCAAATAAGGTGGTTTTACTCTGATAAAATATTTCCTAACTACGGTCTTGATGAAATTTCCACTGCCAAATTAATAAACTGATACCACCACAAACGAATGTTCGCGGTCGCCCGTTCCCGAGACAGATAAGGGATCGGGGGTTGTGACACTAATGATCCTTTTTCTTATATAACTTGTTGTTTTCATCACAGAGATGAATTTTGTGGATCTAGACGGCTTATCTCCTTTAATTGTGATATGTTCTCCTTTTGGTGAATTTACTTGAATTGACTTTTGATCACATAGAATACTGGCTTTATTGGCTATTAACCAATCCATTCCTAATACAACATCAAATCCTGCCAGATTCATTGGGTAAAGGTTTGCAACAAACTTTGGATTTAAAAATTCTATTCTTGCTCCCTGCAAGATTTCAGAAATCTTAATGGTTTCTCCATTTGCTGTCTCTACTAGACATTCTTGTGGGAGTTTAGTTAATGGTTGATTGAGAAGTTTGCAAAATGAAGTATTAATAAAACTTTGGTTCGCACCAGAGTCAAATAATACTTTAGCAAAAATATCATTAACTAAAAACGTATCGGCGATCACATCCGGGATCATCTTTGCTTCTTCTGCAGTCAGAACAAATGCCCTAGCATTTTTAGTATTCTTGGTGTTCATGGCTGGAGCTAGTTTCGGACAGTTTGGCTTGATGTGACATTTTTCTCCACAGTTGAAGCACATTCCATTATTAGGTTTCTTCCTGCAATCTTCTTCCTTGTGTCCTGGTTTCTTACAGAAATTGCAGTAAGTGGAGCATTTTCCTGAATGCTTCTTCTTGCAAGCTTTGCAGTACGGTGTAGAGGTAGAACCTACATTTTTCCCACAGTTGGAATTTCCATAACGAAATTCTTGGGTAAGCCTTTGAGCTAGGTTTCTCCTCTGATCCTCTTCTCCTGTACGCACTAATTCATCAGTCAAGGTATTTGCTAGTTCTACAGCTTCTTCTATGGTTTGAGGTCTAGCTGCCTTGACTACATGCCTTATCTCACTGATTAATCCCCAGATATAGCGGGAGATTAATACTGGTTCGGGTGATGCAAGGGTTGGCACTATTCTAGCATATTCAAAGAATAAGGTAGTGTATCCCTTACTATCCACTCCAGTCATCCTAAGATTTAAGAACTTATTTGCTATCTGTTCTTTTTCATTTGGAGGGCAGAATTTCCTTTCCACCATGTTCTTAAATTCCTCCCATTCCATATTGTAAACTCTGTCACTTCCCCTAGACTGGAGGATAGTGTTCCACTATTCTAAGGCTGAGTTCTTAAATAGATTGGAAGCAAACATTATCTTATCCTCTTCCGCACACTTGCTTATTTTTAAGACAGCCTCAGTCTTTTTTATGCAGCGTAGAGCTGCAACGGCCCCTTCATTGCCCGAGAATTCCATTGGTTTACAAAACCAGAATTCTTTATAAGAACAACCATGAGACATGGTCCTTCTTCTTTTGGGAATGGGCGCTTGAAGTATGGGTCCATTGTTCACGCTGTGTTCAGATTCAGTTGGTCGTTTACTATCACGGTTACTTTTATTATCTGCTTCCTTAACTGTTTTGATAACATATGGCATCACATCTATTATCCCTTGGGCCACTATGTGTTGGATGGCACTGTTATCCACTTGGTTTCAATTATTGTTGTTGTTCGGGTTATCGTTATTGTTACTCTGGTTATCGTTATTCTGGTTTTCCTGGTTCACTTCGTTGTCCATCTGAATTTTAAACATTTTCCACTTATTAATATCACAAGATAATATTTAAGGCAAACCATCACATAACACACATATTGATTAAAAGCGTCGAACATTGCGACTTACTCTTTCTTATAGTATGCATCTAATACAAACTGGAACTGGAATTAAAATTACAACACTAATATGCGTCACTAACCACGAGGTGGTCTATACTACGATAGATATATTATTATTATTATTATATATATTATTATATTTTTTTTCATACACACATATTATATATTTATTATTATATTATTGTTACTATCACCACCATCACTGATATGGGTTCATCCAGAACTCCATATTACGCTCGTCGTACTTCCAGACGAGTCGTTCTCCAACTTGCCTCATCCTCTCGCTACTTTCTAAAATCTCCTCACCAAAGGTTCGGAGTTCTTGCACATTTTCTGCATTCATTGGGGGTTCAGGTGCTTGTACTGGATCTGGGTACTGTGGCATGGGTTCTTCCTGGGGATATGGATTCTCTAGGATTTCCCTAATGTATTCATCATTATCATAATAGGGATCTAGAGGGTCCAAACCTGGGTAAGCAGCTAGGTTTGGCATGGGTTCTTCTGATATGTGGTAGCGTTGCTGATAATCCCTTTGATCATCGAACCACGGGTCGTAGTCTGGGTCTAAGGGATTGGGTGCTGGTATCCTAGGTATCTCTTCTGGGTTAAAATCATGCATTTAGATTTGGTTTTATGGGTTGTTTTCAATCTCCATTGGTTGTGTGGGAAACAAGGGTAATGGTTGAGGGGCTATGAGTTGCTCCAGGTTTGGGTCGGCAGTTGTGGTTGCTAAGATATGGAAGTTTGCTAGACTCCTATTGAGCATGTCTTGGGTGTGGGCATCTGTTTCTCTCTTAGCGGCTGATAACACTCGCTGCTGTTGTAACTTTTTTCATTCTCTTCCTACGCTCATGCGCTCCCCTACTGAACCATCCTCTCTTTTTAGGAGGGAATGTCTCTTCAGACTGGGCCTTAAACACGAATATCCCATCTTCATTGTCAGCTTAATACCCTGAGAGGGCAGGCTGTGAAGAGGTGCCTTCGCTTCTAGGTGAGCCGAACAACTGACGATAAGCGTCGGAGGGTCCTTGATCGCTCTTACTGTAAACTAACAAATAGTCAAATAACACACAAAAATAAAATACAGATATGCACGTATTTCCATAGAAAATTTCCTAACATATTGAATAATATCTTGGTGTCAGCAGAACACTTCTGTGGCTGAATCAGTGGCTTAGATCTGATACCACCTTCTGTCGCAACCCCCGTCCCCTATACTACCCGGGAATGGGCGGCCGCGGCCAGTTTTGGTGGTATCCAGGTGTTTATCATTTTGGTAGCGGAATCACATCAGGATCGTAGTTATGAAATATTTTATCAGAGTAAATTACCACACTTTCATAAAATTAAACACGTGGGAAAAATCCCAAGTTTTAAGTACACACATTTTCATAGGGATAAACCCTTATTTTATTTAATAAAAACATCTCTTTATTTTAGGTAACTTTATAGCCACTTTTCCAAGCCTTCAGTGCTGTTCAGCTGGCTTCTATTTGGCTTTCACATTTTGTTACCTGAAACGCGTTTAAAAACAATTTGTCAGTGGGAAATACTGGTGAGTGAATCCCAGTTTAATCAAGTTAAGTAAAAAACAATTGTACAGTATTGAGGGCGGTCGCGCAATTACATTTGTTTCCATCTACTTTAATTACCACCCACGGTACTGTCAACCCGACTTGTGGTCATCTTACTCCTCGCAAGGTAGTAACAAATTTTGTATACAAAACCCCAACATACCGACGATAATTGTAGAATACAAATACTCAATCACTGTTTAATATAATGTTAATCATATGAGGTTTTGTAAAAACAATTTGCAAAAAGGTTTACAAAAAAGGAGATTACTCACATTGATGTCTTAGGTTTTCCTTAAGGATTTCCTGGTGATTATCTATAATTTACACAAATACACACGCGTTAGTATAATAACCCAATATTTACATTAGTAATACCCTCCCCAAGACGGCATTCCAACGACTACGTCGGGCAGAACCTCGACAGCCGTTACGGAACCCTAGATCAATCGCGCAGCGTATCTAATACGTAACCGGGGTTATGATACTTACAACGGAGCAGAACTTCGTTACTTAGGGGGTATTATACCTGAGAATAGCTTTAATTTTTCAAAATTTTGAGAGATAGAAAGTTTTGGTGCGAGTTGGGACTGAAGGCCTGAGCTCCCAATTTATAGGAGCTGAATTCGAGTCCCTCGCGCCCCGCGTAAGAGGAAGCGGGGGCTTACGCGGCCAGCGACGTAGGGTAAGTAGGCCCTAGCCTTGATTTTTCACCGGTCCAGCTTTGCCAAGTGTCGACACATGGCGGCTTCCGGGTGTCGCCTCGTAGCCGGTCTGTCGCGCCCCGCGTAGAAGGTAGCCAAGGGCTACGCGGCCCGCGAGCGCCCTATTTTCTGGTTTTTTGATTTTATTTTTGCAAATTTAAAGGTATTTTGAGCTCGGTTTTCACATACGAGGTATATACTGAGACATATAAGGGCATTTTAATTATATTAGAGGTGTCGAAATATTAATTAGGAGGGTTATTATATACGCTGACCGTTACTGCATCATACGTGTTACTCGATGAATGCTTGTATGTTATGTTAACACAGTAATTGTTGCCTGACACCTTAGCAATGATAGTACTATTTGTTTGGACTCAGCACCTGTCGTGGACAGGGGTTGTTAAGGTTACCTCTCACATGTCGAAGTGGTGATATGTGTTGCGCATTCTACAACTCGCAATCTAGTCTGTGCATATTTCATTGTCGATAACCTAATAGCTTCGCACTTTACATGTTACATGCTGGTTATGCGTAAACTATTTCGAACTCTATTATGCTATATCAAACTGGTATGCTCACCTTGACACTATGTGTATTGACTTTATTTTAACGTATGTGACATGTGCTTAAGATGCTAGGAATTGTTGTGCTTTGGTGAATCAAGCTAGGGGTCTAGTTATGTCATGCTTAAATCTGAGTCGTCGGAACAGTATTTTCTTTTGAGACAATTATTTGTAATAACTGTTTTTATTTGGATATGTTGTGGTATGGGACATGACGTTTAATTATCTGGTAATAAATAGTTGTTATGGATACTCATGGACAATCTGTTTCGCTCAGTGCCAAGCCCCGATGTTTCCGCCATCGGTTGGGGTGTGACAGATTGGTATCAGAGCCATAACTATAGTGAATTAGGCAAGACTCGACCTAGTCCGGGTCGATGTCTTAGAAACGACCTAGTCTATAGTCTAAGTACCAACAGGCTGACTTGTGCATGCCCTTTAAGGGTTTTGTACGAGCTTACTCGCTATTCTCGCTTGCACTACACTATCACTGCACACTATTTTTCAAAAATGAACAAGTAATTAGGTTAAGACTAGGTGTGATAACCGCAAACTCTCAACCGAATCGCTTGTTCGACCCGCATTTTTATCTACAAATAGGAGAATTTGTGTTGAATCAGGAGTGAAATCCGTACTTTAACGCAAAATTTCCTCTCTATCTTATCAAAACAGGAACAAAGTTGTTAAGTCAGGGGTGGTACCCGAACCTTGACGACTTGTTCCGTTCTTATTTTGGTTTTGCAAAACTCTCACCAAGGTCTCGACGGACTCCAACGACTTGAAGCCACACTGTAACTGGAAGGATGCGTGCCATTCGCCCAAAATCGAGGCAAGAGCACAGTCCCGAAAGTCAAAGTGTGTACCAGAAGTCCTTGTGAATAGTCGAATCACTTTGGGTAGTCGACGTCTAACAGCCGCAGATAACCTATACTCGACTTTTATGTGTTTTCGATTCTGAGCCTGCAACTGCTGACTCTGATAATTGTCGCTTTTATGTCAATTTTATGTGTTTTATGTGGTTTTACCTGTTTATGTGTTCGATTTTGGTGGTTTATACGCTTTTCGCTTCTCGCTTCGATCGACACACACGACCCGCACTACACATCTATCTCAAAACGTTAACAAATCGTTGCTACTCGTGGATGATCACATGCTATGTTACTCACTTATGCTATGCTACTCGCTGTGTACTCGCTAATCGCATATCGATATTCTCGAACGCGCGAACTTTGAATGATAGGTGAATACGTGCAAGATATAAAATGGTTTCTGTGTTCTGACTGCCTTATATGCTTATGTGCTCCTGTGTGCTTATGTGTCTACGTGCTTATGTGTTCTGTGATTATGTGCTTTGAGGTTTTGTGACTATATGTTTGCGTAGTTATTCGTGTTCCTGAGCTTTAGTAGTAGTACGTGTGAGGTGAGATTCGATTATATAGCGTTTTGAATCCTATGACGCTGTCTATTGCAGACAATGTCGTCATTTGGATCCTTTCATTCCCGATCTGCTCGCCGCAATCATGATGACAAACGCATCGCCGCTCTCGTCGCTAAGCAAATGGCGAAAGTTATCCCCCATATTGTTAGTGAGCTAAATGAAAACGCTAGCAAGTCATCTGAAGAATCCAGGACTGATGCTCCTAAAGCTGCTTTTAGCTTCAAGCAGTTCAAAGCCTGCGGCCCGAAAGAGTTTACCGGCGAGGATGGGCCTACGGCCATGTTCCAATGGTTTGATTCTATCGAAGTCACCCTGCGCCAGAGTGGCTGTCCTGACAATCTCCGTACTCTAAACGCAACTAGCGTCTTCCAATCCCGAGCGCTAGATTGGTGGACGGCCGAGAGAAACAAACACGGAAATGATGCAGCTTACGGGCTGACGTGGGATGAGTTGAAGGATGTTATGATGCAAGAGTTCTGCCCTCCCCATGAGCGCCAAAAGCTGGAGGACGAATTCTGACATATCAAGCAGAAAGATGGAGACAACGCTGGTTTGACTGCTCGCTTCAAGCAGCTAAGCATAATCTGTCCTAGCCAAGTTACCACGCCTGAAATCACCATAAAGAAGTATATCCGTGCTCTTCCGGATTGCGTGGCTGATTTCGTTCAAGCCGCAAAGACGACGACAATTGAAGAAACTTTTTTACTCGCTGCTGAGATCAACGACAAGCGAGTCAAGTCTGGTTACTGGGATAAAGCTCCCAATAATCTACATCAAGCTACCACTACTTCAACCGCTGAAACCGATGCCGCTCCGCAATCTTCAAAGTCCTCTCGCCACAAAAGAAAGAACAACAGCAGTTTCGGCACCAAGAACTGCGCTGTAACCACTGATGCCCTGCTCCAGTCAGTTCCTGCTCAACCGCAGCCTCAACACTGCCAAGTAGTGGCACCGGTCACCAACGCACCGCCGGCAAAGCGTGCGTATACTGGTCCTCACCCGGTTTGTCCTACTTGTACTTATCACCACCCTGTGGGAATCGCTTGCAGATACTGTGTGCACTGCAACATGTACGGCCACTTCACCGCCAACTGCCGTACAGGTCCACGTCAAACTCCAGCTCCAGTTCAAGGTCAAGCTCCTGCTCAACAAGCTCTACTTACTGCTCCTCGAGGCCATCAAGCGACTCCTGCACCCGCGATCAATGCTAGAGCTTGCTACACATGTGGTGATGTCAACCACTTCACGAATATGTGCCCGAACCGAGTGGTCAAGCAAGAGCCACAATAGCAGCAGCCCCAGCAGCAGCCTCAACAACAGCAACAACAGCCAGCAGCCCGCGGACATGCTTTCAACATTAACGCTCGCCAGGCTGAAGCAGACAACAATGTGGTCAATGGTACCTTCCACATGAATGGTATATATGCTGCGTGTTTATTTGATACTGGAGCCGATAACTGTTTTGTATCGTTTGAATTCGAAAAGCTCCTTAATCGTAAGCGTGTCCATCTACCCTCGACGTTCGATGTTGAAGTTGCCACCGGAAGAATCGTCGCCATCAAATATGTTCTACATGATTGTACGCTCGAACTCAACAATCACGTCTTCCCTATCGACCTTATTCCGATGCAGCTCGGTAGTTTTGACATCATAGTAGGCATGGATTTTCTACGTGAACATCGTGTTGAAGTTATTTGTTTCAACAAGATGATTCGCTTCTCGCTCGCTAATGGTGATCAATTGTGTGTTTACGGTGAAGTCGCGTCGAAGAAACTCCAACTCATGTCGTGTGTCCAGGCTAGCAAGTATCTCCGCAAGGAATACCAAGCTTTCTTGGCGCACATTGTAGTAGCGGAGAAAAAGGAAGTTAAGGAGGTGGATCAGGTCCCTGTTGTTCGTGAATATCCTAACGTTTTCCATGATGATCTCCCAGGGTTACCTCCGAGTCGTGATATCAACTTTCGTATCGACCTCATTCCTGGAGCAAACCCTGTTGCTAAAGCGCCTTATCGTCTCGCTCCTTCTAAAATGCGCGAACTCTCGAGTCAGCTCCAGGAACTACTTGATAAAGGCTTTATTCGCCCTAGCACCTCTCCTTGGTGCATGCCTGTCCTTTTCTTCAAAAAGAAGGATGGTTCGTTCCGGATGTGCATTGACTATAGGGAGTTGAATAAGCTGACAATCAAGAATCGCTATCCCTTGCCTCGAATCGATGATTTATTTGATCAGTTACAAGGTGCTACGTGTTTCTCAAAGATCGATCTACGCTCAGGCTATCACCAGTTACGCATTCAAGAGGATGATATACCCAAAACTGCTTTTCGAACCCGCTATGGTCACTATGAGTTCGTTGTCATGCCTTTTGGTTTGACCAACTCCCCCGCAGTTTTCATGGACTTAATGAATCGAGTGTGCAAACCCTTCCTTGATCGCTTTGTAATCGTGTTCATCGATGATATCCTGATCTATTCCAAGTCAAAAGCCGAACACTCGCAGCATCTACGTTTGGTTCTTGAGTTACTCCAAGGAAACCGTCTCTATGCCAAGTTCTCCAAGTGTGAATTTTGGCTGGAGGAGGTCAAATTCTTGGGTCACATTGTCAATAGTCAGGGTATCCATGTCGATCCCGCGAAGATCGAACCTGTTAAGAGTTGGGTTACACCCAAAAATCCGTCTGAAGTCCGCTCTTTTCTCGGACTGGTGGGCTATTATCGCCGATTTATCGAAGGTATCTCTAAGATCGCTGTGCCGCTTACTTCTCTTACGCATATGGATAAACCTTTTGTTTGGGGAACTAAACAGGAGGAAGCCTTTCAAACTCTCAAGGCTATGCTTTGCAATGCTCCCGTGCTCTCACTGCCGACAAAAACGACGATTTCGTAGTTTACTGCGATGCCTCGAACCTTGGTCTGGGTTGTGTTCTCATGCAACGAGACAAGGTTATCGCGTATGCTTCTCGACAGCTCAATGCTCCCACACACGACCTCGAGCTTGGCGCTGTTGTTTTTTCGTTAAAGATTTGGCGACACTACCTTTATGGTACCAAGTGTATGATCTTCACCGATCATAGAAGCCTACAGCATATCTTTGACCAGAAAGAACTGAATATGCATCAACGCCGGTGGGTAGAACTTCTCAACGATTGTGAATGTGAGATTCGTTACCATCCAGGCAAAGCGAATGTCGTTGCCGACGCTCTCAGCCGACGAAGCTATCTGCTTAGCATTCATAATGCTCAAGCCCAGCATCATCCCGAAGCCCTTATACATGACGCGAAGCATGCTTGTTTTACCGAACGGACTTTGAAGAAGAAAAGGATTCTAAACGATGGCGCCCAACTCAAGAATAAATCGAATGGTCGAAGCGTACGAATTTGAGACAACTTCTGATGGACGAAGCCCACAAATCTCGATATTCTGTTCATCCCGGTGCTGACAAGATGTACCAGGACATGCGCTATAAGTACTGGTGGCCGGGCATGAAGAAGGATATTGCTATCTATGTTTCGAAATGCCTGACCTGTGTGAAGGTCAAGGCTGAGCATCAAAGACCCTCTGGCTTACTCGTTCAACCCGAGATCCCGATGTGGAAATGGGAGAGTATAGCTATGGACTTCTTAACAAAACTTCCGCGCACTCAATCTGGTCATGATAGCATTTGGGTTGTAGTCGACCGTTTGACTAAATCAGCTCATTTTCTGCTGATACGAGAATACTTTAAGGTAGAAAAATTAGCCCGAATCTACACCGATGAGATCATTTGTCGACACGGGACGCCTCGTGACATCATCTCTGACCGCGATGGTCGGTTTACCTCGCGACTTTGGGAAACGTTCCAATCTGCTCTCGGTACTACGCTTAATCTAAGTACCGCTTTTCATCCCCAAACCGACGGTCAGACTGAAAGAACGATTCACACCCTTGAAGACATGCTCCGATCGTGTGTCATAGATTTCGGTGGTAATTGGGACGCGCACTTACCTTTGGTCGAATTCTCGTACAATAACAGTTATCATTCTAACATCCAAATGGCACCATTTGAGGCATTATACGGAAGGAAATGTCGATCGCCTATTGTATGGCACGAGATCGGAGACGCGCAAATTACCGGTCCTGAGCTGTTGCAAGAAACGACTGACAAAATCCTCCAAATCCGAGACAATCTGCTGAAAGCTCGGAGCCGACAGAAAAGTTACGCCGATAGACGCCGCAAGCCCCTTGAATTTGACGTTGGCGATCACGTACTCTTAAAGGTTGCACCTTGGAAGGGGGTGATCAAATTCGGCAAGAAAGGAAAGCTCGTGCCTCGATATGTTGGACCCTTTAAGATTATGGAAAGGATTGGGAAAGTGGCCTACAGTGTGACAACCAGTAATTCCCCGCAGTCCTTAGGTGTGTATTTAATTCCGAATCACTTTCTGTTGTGCTTGAGTTGCACTTACGTTTACTAGTGGTACTTGTTTAAGTCACATGTTAGGGTGTATAAAGTTATTTTAAATAAACGGTTGCCTAGATTGGGCCGCTACACGAAACACTGGTGCTTTAATTACATTGGGCCGCATCCCTTATGTCTAGTAATTGAGTGGGCTGCCCAAACCGCATCCTTTAAGTCTCATAACAAAGTTGGGCTGCCCAACTCTACGAAACATAATGCAAAGCCCAAACAAGTTGGAGGTGGGCCGATTAACTTTGAGTTAGTAGATATACATGGGCACATAAGTGAATTGTGCGTGATTTTATATGTTAACATTCACATAATATTAAACCCTAACCACCTCTCCTCTACCTTTTATTAACCCGACGGCAGTAGAACCCCTCCCTTCGAAGCATTAATTCATACGGTTAAGCATTGGCTCACTCGGTTAGTATGATTGTTCTTAATCCTTGTTGTTTTTGTGATTATAATTCTTGTTGCTTAGGGCTATGTTTACATCGTGGTATATGAATATCGTAATAAAAATGACTATATATGTGTAAATTATAGATGTATGTTGATGTTGTTATGTGAAATATTATCAACCTTAATCGTTGTGTGAATTATATTGAATGAGGATCTTGTGATTAGTTGTTTGCATGTTATTACTCGATGATTTATAATAGATATGTATGAGTTTTAGAATTATAACAAGGTGCATGAACTCTAAGGTTTTGGGTTAGTAAGTTTGATGATAATCTGATGATCAGATTTCATATATATAAATTAGTGATGTTTCATGCATAAAAATTGATAAGGGTATTGATGTTTCATGTGATTTTGTGTGAAGAGATAATGTGATCAAAAGTCAAGTATATCACTTCACATTAATTGTTTGTCAGGTCACACATGGATAAAGTGATTAAGATTGCATGTTATTGAGGTCCAATTAGATTTTGATTAAAATCATGTTTGTCGGCCATATTATAAACATTTGCATGAGAGTTCATATTGAAAATCACATGATCAGGAAATCCATAAGAGGATAGGTTATTGTTTTGGTATGTTGGGCCACACACGTTACACACCCACTATAATAAGTTGTTAATTGAAAATTTGTCGCATCATTTGTTTTGGGTCGGCACCCAACTGGGCCGTACCGGGATTGGCAATCGAAGGGGAGCCCAACAGGACT
Source organism: Helianthus tuberosus (assembly GCA_030545235.1). Classification (NCBI taxonomy): domain Eukaryota; kingdom Viridiplantae; phylum Streptophyta; class Magnoliopsida; order Asterales; family Asteraceae; genus Helianthus; species Helianthus tuberosus. The sequence continues at coordinate 205,751,022 of CM060400.1, forward strand.
GAAACGAGGATTGGGTAATGGTTACTCATACATCTAAAGAATTTGTAAAGTTCATGAGTTAAATTATTCAAAATCAACAACAATGGGCGTGCACTAAATTTACTTATGTGCACACGGGGATAGTTAATTTGGTGGGCCGAGATGGTTTAAGTTATAATGTTGGGCTCGGTTGCAAGTGATTTAGGGTGCAAAGCTTATGTAAATGAATATGGGCCGGTGGGTAAGCATTGGGTATGGGAACCAAGAATCTGGGCTTCATATTAAGAAGTGGGCCGAACTAAGGAGACGGGCTGCATTTGTTAACTTGGTTGAACAGGAATGTTGCCTGGATCCCGGGCTCAGTTAAAATTGCGCAAGACTTAAGTTTATTGTGTCATACATGATTGATGAACTAATATGCAACATGCTTAGCAATGCCAATACTTGTATCCTTGTATGCTAACTGATGACTAGATGTGGAATGTTACGTGCTGTGCCGGTATGCAAACTGATTGATTACATGTAACTATTATAGGGCTTGGTTGACCATTTTTGTTAAACGGGTAATTAATTCTACCGAGCAAACCAAATGTGAGTTCATTACTTTTGAGCATGTGTCCCGGTGGTTGGGACAGTAAGTGGGTATCCCGGGGAGGGATAAGTCTTTTGGGTAAAACTGGGATGTTGGATAATATTCTCACTCTCTATCTCTTAAGTCCCATCTTTTGTTACCGGGGAGGTAACGAGGTATTAGTTGGTAGCGCTACTTAGGTTTGGCACCCTCACACCGTACCGGGGAGGATGGTTGTGAACTAATTACCCAGTCGGGCCTAGTGCTTTGATAGGAGCACTGGGGAAAGGGCAAAACATACATCAGGAGCCGTCTTGTTCAGTATCGAGATATTATCAACATTACTTTCGGAATTAAATTCAATGGATTAACTAAACACTTGGTAACCAACGTTTTCGTAAAACTATGAACTCACCAGCGTTGTCTGATACACTTGTTGCATGCTCGCAGGTCGTTAGATATCTTGGATTTGGGAACTTGTTGTCTGGAGTAGCTGGAGTGGTCATGGGTCGACTGGAAGGATTCAAGTGATTGATTATTGACGGTATACATTGGTTTTGAACAATTTAACTTTGGTTTACTATTTGCTTCCGCTGAACATGTTGGTTTCCATTTAAACTTGTGGATGGTATTTTTATTAATAATTGAGAATTTTATTTTGAAACTTGTATGAGTTCAACGTAATTAGTGGCTCGTTGTTGGTACGTCACACGCCTAACATGGATATTCCCTAGGTGGTATTTTGGGGGTGTGACAGTTTGGTATCAGAGCCACTGGTTATAGTGAACTTGGTTTTAAAACGTTTTTATAAAACCAGACTATAACCGAACAGATCCGAAATCGACCATGACACTCAGCTCCAGACTGCAAGGTTCATTTATGGTTTACTATTACATAGTATATCTAGTGTTTGCGTATGAATAACATCACACGTGAATGCACACTTAGCACTGCAGTATGAACTTCTATGTTACCAACCCATGTTACGTGTTTTAAGAGTGCGACTTTTCTTGAACTTTCATGGTCTATGTTGTGGCGTCATCTGTCTTATTGCTCGAATTCGGGGAACCTTTTAGCGCGAGTTAATAGGCACTGAGATAAGCATGCAAATTGCCTTATTATTATGGGTGCACACATAATAATAATGTGGGGTGCATGTGAGTCCCAGTGAGGCTTAACGAGTGTAAGAGGGGTTCCTCCCTGTTAGTTGATGTTATGTTAGAACTCAGCAGTCTATAGGAGTCATAGCAGTGATTGTCTCCTACTCGAACATGATCTTTTCACCCCTTTCTGAATCCTTACGAATCTCGATGCTATCGAGTATCACCTGATCACACATTTGAACGCCTATCGAGCTGTGTAGAATGTTAGGTGCTAGTACGAATGTCCCTGAGTTGGATGGCTCAGCGTCAAATGATTGGACTATACTTTCCTCACTTATCTTTGTTTACTGGAACTTAGCGTGTTGACGCCTTAGATCCCTAAGTGCGATCACTTCTGCAACACTCTCGCGACATACCGTGTATTACTCAGTCAACTTGCAAGAACGATGGACAAGAGGGTAAACGTAGTACCTTACCGACTTCAGCATTTGAACGACCCCAGTTACCGGTAACGAACAACAGCGATTTGACTCCAATCGAAAACTTAACCCCAACCAGCGACTCATGGGAGTCGACTCTTTCGAACCAATCGGGACAAAATCGATGACGATTGACTGTAGAGCGGACGGTGTAACCGCCCGCACCATGAGTAGTGCCTTAGGACGTGGCACAGAATGTGAAAAGACGGACCTTGTTGGTGAAAGGACGCAGGACACCGTTACAGGCAACAATATTAGAGGCAACAGTCGCGACAACATCAAGGTACTCGTGATCGTAGCTTACAGTGTGGAAACGAAGGTGACGACAACCAAGGGAACGACGACAGTACTGGAAATTCTCGCGATGAAAACAACACTGGAAATGAAGCTCATGGAAGGACATTTAGCACGGCATAGGCTATACCAGGCGTAATAGCAACACGATAGCTTGGATGGGTAGCTATTCGCATCGCCTCTGTTCTGTTTAACCCCAATGCTCCTTGAAACTGAACCTGTTGTGGACTCGGCTGATGGCAAGTCAACTGAAACCTCATATGATTGTTGGGATGCAAACTCGCCTTGTGGGACAAGTGTTCGACGTCAACCTTCCTTCTACTACCCCTGATGGTTTCAATGCAGTAGTTAGTGTGGATTGGTTATTCAGAAATCGCGCAGACATACCTTGTGAGGAGAAAATTTTGTGTGGAGAATCGTTATTTGATCTAAAGCAACAGAGTGGTGCAAAGGTTAGCGCCATTTCAACTATGAAGGCCTAGAAGTGTCTACGGAGGGATTACCTCGCCATTACTAACAACGGTTACTGATGATGAGGCTAAGGAAGAGAGGATCGAGGATCCACCAGTTGTTTATAATCTCTTCCGATGAACTACTTGAAGAACTTCCAGGATTACTTCCACCACTGTTAGAAAGAATCTCAGTTTGATCTCACGACAGGGGCAGCCCTGGTTATTCGTGCTATATACCGTCTTACACTAGGAGGGTTGCAAGGACTATCTACAGGAACTGTTGGACAGGAGTTTTATTGGACATAGTTTTGTTCACTTTGGGGAGCCCCAGCTATATTCGGGGAGATAAAGCCTTTTTCTATGTGTACTAATTATCCAGAACTCAGCAAGGTGACAATCAAGAACTGTTTGCCTCGACCATGTATTGATGGAAGACCAAGAGGAGAATGTTCCTACAACGGCATATCAAACGCAGTGTGACCTTTGCAACGTTGTATTCCATGACCTTTGGGCTAATCATCACACCAGCAGCTTTATTGATCACATGAATCAATTATGCTTATTGATGACGTGTCGAATCATTCCCAGGAGAAAGGAACATCATGGACGACATCTATATCATATTTTAGAGCTCCTGAGGGAGGAGCCATTGCGTGTGAAGTCTTGTTAAATGTAACATCTAGATTCGAGAGATGCATTTTGATCATGCAACCAACGAAGTGGGAATGCACGTGGATCTTGCTAGGATCCATTTGGTTAGAAACTGATCGACACCAAAGATTCCTTCTGGGATACTGCAATCCCTTGGGTTTGCTGGATATTATCGCAGATTCATCATGGGATTTTCGAAGATTGCGAAACTTCAACCTCCTTAGCACAGCGGGGAGCTGTGAATTCATGGGAAATAAAACTAGGGAACGTCTTTTCAGCTTTTGAAACCCAACCCTGCAACGCACTGAGCATCACTTCTATCCGAGGGTACCGATGATCTGGTGGTATACCATGATACCACTGCTGCCATAATTAACCAATCCCTTCCAAACTGGGAGGAAGCAGTGGGTATGCTTGACTCCGATTATCGGCGTCAACTAGCCCGAGACAAACTTGCATCTCCTTCAGCCATGGCAGCCATCTCTTCTCAGCCTTCTCATGCACCACCAACTGGTGGCAACCTTGCTAACCGCAGACGATCCAGCTCAGGTTCAAGGCCCAATAGTGGCCGAGGTCCTCGACCCAATCCTAACAGTAACAACAACCGCAACCCAAGACCAAGAAACCCAGGCCCAAACCAACACCAAATGCCACAGTGGGCTGCCTCTCCTAACCGCAATCAACCCTGGCCCAACTGGCCCAGCCCATACCCTTGGGTGCCTCCGCCATGCCCGTACCCAACCATACCCGGCTGGGCTCCCACCTGGACTGGCCCAAACCAAAACTCAAACCCTTGGTACAATTCGGCACCTTATCCGACACAGTCAAACCAGAACCAAACACGTCAACAACCCACAAATACAACCCCATCTGCCAACCTTACTGATTATGATCCCCTGGTCCCCACTCAACTTGGAGAAGCTCTTCAAGCAATGAATCTGGACAACCAAGATGACGACTGGCATATGGACACCGGCGCTTCTGATCACCTCACCGGAGACCAAGATAAAATCACTAATCTCTCGTCTAATTGTCCTTTTGGTTCTATACTTGTAGGTAATGGCGCTAGCGTGAAAGTACTTGGATCGGGAAACTCCACCATTAAAACCCCTTCACGAGACCTATACCTTAAAAACATTCTTTACACTCCTGAAATAATTAAAAATCTAATTTCGGTACGCAAGTTTACCATAGATAATCATGTTTCAGTCGAGTTTGACCCATATGGTTTTTCTGTGAAGGAAATGAAGAGTGGGCAGATCCTATCCCGCCACAATAGCTCAAGCCACTTATATCCATTAACGTACCCAGTGTCACCTACCGCATTGGCTTCCACATTTCAAGATTTTTGGCATGATCGTTTGGGACATCCGGGTTTACCTGTTTTTGATTTTCTAGTTTTAAATAAATCTCTTCCATGTAATAAACGTCCAAAGACACTTGTTTGCAAGTCTTGTCAATTGGCGAAAAATAAACGGTTACCATTTTCGAGTTCTCAATCATGTACCGCTTTACCCTTTGATATATTGCATTGTGATCTATGGACGTCTCCCGTTGTAAGCAAAAACGGTTACAAATATTACATGGTGCTTGTTGACGATTTTACACATTATACATGGGTTTTTCCACTTAAGTTCAAATCCAAAACATTTACCAAATTTGCAAATTTTCATAATTACATCAAAACCCAATTCCACACTCTCATAAAATCATTCCAATGTGACCTAGGGGGTGAATTCGACAACAATAGTTTTAAGTCATTCGCCGATACCCATGGACTTCAATTTCGTTTTTCGTGTCCTCACACATCACAACAAAACGGCAAGTCCGAACGTATGATTCGTCGCCTCAACGAAGTCATGCTCACTCTCCTCACTCATGCCTCTCTTCCTCCCAGTTTTTGGGTAGAGGCACTCCACACCGCATGCTACCTTCACAACATTCTACCCACCACCCGCCTTAAATTTAACACCCCCACCGCGGCTCTATACCTTCGCCAACCATCATACGATCATTTACGGGTTTTTGGATGTGCATGTTACCCAAACACATCATCAACTCGTCCTCATAAACTTGCTCTTCGATCTTCCATGTGTGTCTTCCTTGGATACCCGGCCGATTACCGTGGCTATCGATGTCTAGATATGGCAACCGGTAAAATAATTCTCTCACGACATGTCACATTTGATGAATCTTATTTCCCATTTCACAAACCCTCACACAACACCACTCATGACTATTCTTTTCTGGACACTGATCCTTCACCTCTAATTTTTCAACCCACTTCTAATACTAATGTCCAACAATCTTCTAATTTGCCACCTACCCATATTCAACCAGCCCCACCACTTCCCTTCACATCCAACTCTACAACATCACCAGCCTCACCCACCAACTCGCACCCCAACTTTCCCTACACAACCGACCCTACACCACATCCAACCTCACCCGACCTCACCCCACAAACAACTAGCTCGTCCAACACCTCACAGCTACCAGCTTCGCCACCACCATATCACCAAATTCAGCCACCGAACCCACCACCACAACCGCAAAAACACACCATGACTACCCGGTCTATGTCCGGAATTCACAAACCGCGTGTTCCACTCAACCTTCACACTTCCACAGCCCCTAACATCTCACCACTTCCCACTTCCCACATAAAAGCCCTTTCCGATCCAAGTTGGAACGCAGCCATGACTGAAGAGTTTCGAGCTCTAATGGACAATGAGACTTGGGAACTTGTACCAAGGCCTCAAAATGCAAACATAATCCGGTGTATGTGGCTCTTTCGGCATAAGTTTAATGCAAACGGCACATTACAACGCTACAAGGCACGGCTTGTGGTTAATGGTAAAAGCCAACAAGTAGGCGTCGACTGTGATGAAACCTTTAGTCCCGTGGTAAAACCCACAACCATCCGCACTGTCCTAAGCCTTGCCGTCTCCCGAAGTTGGCCAATTCACCAACTCGATGTCAAAAATGCATTTCTACACGGCAACCTACCAGAAACCGTCTTCATGTTTCAACCACCGGGATTTACAAATACAGATTTTCCTAACCATGTTTGCAGGTTAAAGAAATCATTATACGGGTTGAAACAAGCACCACGAGCTTGGTACGAACGATTTGCAACATACATTACCAAGTGTGGTTTTCGAAGCACTATTAGCGACACATCTCTCTTCGTATACCGGGAAGGAAATCAAACTGCTTACTTGTTGCTATATGTTGATGATATCATTCTTACCGCTTCCGATAATACACTTCTAAGGCGTGTCATACAAACTCTGTCTACCGAGTTCGCAATGACAGACTTAGGTGAACTTCATCATTTTCTTGGCATCACAGTCACAAAGAAGAATGGAGGTCTTTTTCTATCACAAGCCACATACGCAACCGATATTCTTAAACGGGGTAACATGATTGATTGCAAACCCTCTTCCACCCCGTGTGACACATCGCCAAAATTGAGTGCTTCGAGTGGCCCCTTACTAGCTGATGGTTCGTTATATCGACAACTTGCGGGCGCATTACAATATCTAACCATTACGAGGCCGGATCTCACATATGCCGTCCAACAAATATGGCTCTTCATGCATGCGCCGCGAGAACCACACTTAAAATTCATGAAACGTGTTCTTCGCTACGTAAAAGGAACCATTGAATATGGACTACGTATCATGCCCTCCAAGTCTACTCAACTCACGGCCTATTCGGACGCAGATTGGGGGGGTTGCCCCGACTCTCGAAGATCCACATCGGGGTATTGTGTGTTCCTAGGCGACAACTTGGTGTCTTGGTCTTCAAAACGACAACATACCATCTCTCGCTCAAGCGCCGAAGCCGAGTACCGTGGGGTCGCAAATGCGGTAGCCGAAACGAGTTGGCTAAGAAACTTACTACTTGAATTATTTATTCCTACTCGTAAAGCAACAATTGTTTACTGTGACAACATATCCGCCGTGTATCTTTCTGAAAATCCCGTTCAACATCAACGCACAAAACACGTAGAACTCGACATCCACTTTGTTAGAGAAAAGGTTCGCATCGGTTCAATTCGGGTTCTACATGTACCCGCCGATTTTCAATACGCGGATATTTTCACCAAAGGACTACCACGTCAACTGTTTACTCGTTTCAGGTCCAGTCTGTGCATCCGTCCTCCTCCCGATCAGACTGAGGGGGTGTATTAACTGTATTATTCGATTGACATTTATTTAGTCAATCTCCTATTTTTGTATAGTATTCCTAGTCTTAGTTAGCATAGAATCAGTAAGTAACTGGTCCTTTAATTCAGCTATTTTATTGTATATGTATCTGTACGTGAGTAATGAGAAGGCATCTTGGAATACAATTGTTAATAGGTAAGATTATAATAATGCTACATCTAGACCCTCATGTCTATTATATATCTAAAAAGACTTTCAACATCATTATAATGATGTTATGGTGGAAGTAGTTTAAAGGGAATTTAGGTAATTGGCAAAAAATTTGGTTGTAGAAATTACTAGTCGCTAGACAGCCAGTGGGGTGGGGACTAACGATTAATCGAGATTAATCGGGGATTAATTGGAATTAATCTGGATTAATTGTGATTAATCAAAATTAATCTGTGATTAATCAACGCCTAGTCGGCATTTTTATAGCCATGGAAAAAATACATTGGTTGAAAGTTCTTAATTAGATTTGCATCAATCTGAAATATTGATAGGTTTCTTATATAGCATAGGAAAAGTATTCTAAAACTGCCACTTATTTAATACACTATTATGTCTAAAGAACATCACATGATATTTCGAATAGCTATATGATAATCATTTCAGCTCAGTTAATTCGGTTATGGCACAAACAAATCTGTAAGTGAGCGAAAAATTTTGGTTAAATGGTTTGGCTTAACCAAACTATTTGTTATCTGTTTGGTTTGGTTAAATTGATTTATCGATCCAACCTGTCTGTTCCGATTTTAACAAGTTATCAGAGTTGATTACTTGATCATTAAATTCAAACACCAATCAACACTATTACTTGTTTGGGGTATACCCTAATAAATCTGATGGTTCTAGGACTAAATCAATTTCAAGTAACCCAAAATTATTTGCTTGAAGTATAACGGGCCGGGTTTCTATGTTCAAATGTTCCACAACCAACCTAAACCCGAACCAACCACTAACCCAATTGCCAAAAACAAACTCATCACAATTCCCGCAATGTCCGAATCCTCGACAGGAACAGATTTAGGAGCCACAATCATAAGCACACTAGTCAAATACCCGTTGCTAACCCCCAACAACAACGTCAAAAGTGCCACTGGAGCCTCATGTCTGAACCATTTGGGCCCAAAAACACAACCCATAAAAAGTGGATAGAACAATACCCTTGTGATACATGCCCATACCACCCATTTACTTCTCTTAACCACGTAGATTGCAGTCAAACACTTGCCCGAAAAGTCACCAACATTGAAAGTTGTTATCAAGAACACTGGATACCAATCACCAAAGTAAACCGATTTGACATTCTCACTCAAGTAGCCCGGGAATATTGATAGCATAACGATGTAGATTGTGACCATGGACATAGCTAGCCACCGGAGTTTTTTTAAGATGTCAAGTGTTTTTATTGGTTTGGAGATGGTTTCGGGTGGGTTATTGAGCTCGGCTTTGGTCTTGTAATGTCGAATGGTTGGTAGTTTGTGTATTAGGTTGCAGAAAAGGATGCAAAGGAGTTCGATGAGTGTGCTGGTGAAGAAATAAATGTGTGTGCTTTTTCGAAGGCCTTTTCTTGAGTGTGGAAGTGATGCTTTGGTTATGATCCTTAACATGCATACTAAAACCCCTGCAAAGTCATGGAAGTAAAAAATAAGGTTATTGTAAAAAAGGTTAAAAGTGTGAGAAATGTGAGAAATATTGTGGAGATTACATGTATCCTAAATCTAAATTAATTCAAAAGGGTAAACAAGTAATTTTATCATTAATTCAATTAATTAAAAACTTCCCATAACCGCCACCTTAATTATAGGAACTGGATTTTTTTAAAAGATCTTTATAAACACCATTCAGCAAATATATAACACCATTCAGCATGTATATAACACCATTCAGAAGTATATAACACCATTCAGCAAGTATATAACAGATTAACACCATTCAGTACGTATATAACACCATTCAACAAGTATATAGCACCATTCAGTAAGTATATAACACCATTCAGTAAGTATATAACACAATTCAGTAAGTATATAACACCATTCAGTAAGTATATAACACCATTCATGGACGTATATAACACTATTCAGCAAGTATATAACACCATTCAGCAAGTATATAACATCATTCGGTACATATATAACACCATTCAGCAAATATATAACACCATTCAGCAAGTGTATAACACCATTCAGTAAGTATATAACACCATTCAGCAAGTATATAAGAGCATTCACATTCAATCCATCAAATTATACATACATTCCACTAAAAAACAACCCCTATATCAATATATTTCCACTAAAAACAAATATTTTTTCTCTCTCCTTTCAATTAAATAATATTATCATTACATTTTTCTCTCACTTCCACTCACAACCACTTTCAAAATATATTAAAAAATTATAACGGGTGAACAGTGTCCCCCCAAATATACAGATGAACAGTAACATTTTCTCTCTCCTCTACTCACAACCACTTTTTATACCCTTTATAATATAAAAACCCCTCCTCACATAATTTGATGGTTAGGATGTGAATGCTCTAACACCATTTGGTACATATATAACACCATTCAGCAAGTATATAACACCATTCAGCAAGTGTATAACATCATTCATGGACTAAACATCTGATCGAAACATATTTTTTCTCTATATAAGTATAGCAATATGGTACTCATATTAAAGATAAAAAAACGCTCGTTATTATAGTGTAATTTTTTTTTTTTAAAAGTTATGCATAAAAGTTATTGACGTTTAAAAAAGACGGGGGGAAGTTACATGTGCATTAATGTTAGTTTCTTAATTTAAAAATGTTAAATTTACATATATACCCTTAATCTATAAATTAATATGTTTAATAGTAAACATTATTTACAATTTTGCCATTATGATCTCAACCATTAGATAGATTCTTTCTTACCTTTCTCACAAAAAAAAATCTTTTTTTACAGGAACCTCTACCTATAAACACATATACATATATATTAATTTAGATGCGAAAATTTTAAGATAAGGGACATGTTTAAATTGTTAATTTTATGTGTAACTACTAACTATTTTACATACTCACACATTAACATAAACAAACACAGTTTTTATAAAATCCACAACTTTTGTAATTGTTAGATCAACCAAGATGTAGGTGAAAAGTTCTCTCAGTAAAAAATAAACAACGCTATCTTTAGAACACTTGTATAAATTGGAAAAGCATTTTCTAATTATTTATTTTACAATTCAGTTTCGGAATATTCAACTTCAAGCAAAATTGATTCTAGTCAAAAGACTTTCCAAATGTTTTACATATGTTTTCTTTTGAGGAATTTACGAAAATGGTAAAGAAGAAAGTTGACTTATCAAAATAGTCAGCCCATGCGTCATTGGAATGGGACATCACCCCTCTTATGCCCCTTAATTCTTTAAATGGATGCGTGCATGGATGAAGCAACAAGTATGAAAATGGGATGCATGGGATGAGTCACGGTCGCATTGGATAAGTCACCGACGCATGGGATGAGTCACGGACGCATGGGATGAGTCGGCAACGCATGGGATGAGTCACGGACGCATGGGATGATGGGATGAGTCACGGACGCATGGGATGCCTCAAACGGACTCATGGGATGATGGGGTGAGTCACGGACGCATGGGATACCTCAAAGCTCCTAAAAGTAAATTTTATTAGTCACGGACGCATGGGATGAGTCACGGACGCATGGGACGCATGATGTCACTAAGACACGTGTCACTTCTACATTGGCGGACGCATGAATGACCCTGCAGACGCATAAGCTCTCTCGTAATCAGTGATGTCCTGCTCCACCGACGCATGAGCTGGCCATTTTGACAAGTCAAACATTTTCTTGGCTATTTTCGTAAATTTCTCTTTTCTTTTTCTTTTTATTGAAAAACTTACTCCTAAATTACTACCTTTTAAGAGAAAAAGATTAGTGGTAAGTCAAACATTTTCTTGGCTATTTTCGTAAATTTTTCTTTTCTTTTTCTTTTTATTGAAAAACTTACTCCTAAATTACTACCTTTTAAGAGAAAAAGATGAGTAATTCAGTTCTAAACTCAATATTATAAGTGGATTACAAAGATGATCTTAATTTACTTTGTAATGAGAGAATATAGTGATCCCTATCCTGATATTCCTATCATATCAGAGAGAAAAATGCTTCCACTAATATAGAGAAAAGTAGGGTTGAGTTATAATACAAAGTATTTAAAAATAAGAAGGGTAAGAAGCCACTAGAGAGTGACAAGTGTTATAGGAGAAATTAAATGGAAAGGGTAATTTTGTCTACAAGAGGAAAGAGAATATGCACATGCAAGTCACATGTTATCCCCCCCCCCCCCCCCCAATTTTTAAACGTCCGTAACTTTTTTATACATCATTTGTTTTTGAAAAAAATTATACCATAAAATCGAGCGTTTTTTTATCTTTAATATGAGTACCATATTGTTATATTTTTCAAAAAATAAAAATCAAAAACCCAGTTACATATTACACAATGGACATGATGTAAAACACAATGTAAAGTAGATAAAAAACACAGTCAATGACAACAGATAAAGACACAATGGACAACATACAAAAACACAATGACCATAACGTATAACACAATGGCGATAACATATAACACAATAAGTATCAGACTAAATAAAAACACAATTGATGACAACAGATAAAAGACACAATTAATGACAACAGATAAAAGACACAATGGAGAGCAGATGAAGACACAATGAAAAACAAACTAAAAACACAATACACAACAAACTAAAACACAATGAACAATGATAATAAAAAATTGAACAAATTATTAAAACACAATTGACAACATATTAAAACACAATGAATAACATATTAAACACAATGACCTGAACTAATAACACAATTTATAGAAAACCGAGATATAACACCATCTTCATTGTGTCATATATTGTGTTATAGGTTCTTATAAAAACGCAATAGATAGAACCCAAATTAACATTGTGTTATAGGTTTTGATAATAACACAATGGACATGATGTAAAACACAAGGTAAAGTAGATAAAAAACACAGTCAATGACAACAGATAAAGACACAATGGACAACATACTAAAACACAATGACCATAACGTATAACACAATGGCGATAACATATAACACAATAAGTATCAGACTAAATACAAACACAATTGATGACAACAGATAAAAGACACAATTAATGACAGCAGATAAAAGACACAATGGAGAGCAGATGAAGACACAATGGAAAACAAACTAAAAACACAATACACAACAAACTAAAACACAATAAACAAAGATAATAAAAAAAATTGAACAAATTATTAAAACACAATGGACAACATATTAAAACACAATGAATAACATATTAAACACAATGACCTGAACTAATAAAACAATTTATAGAAAACCGAGATATAACACCATCTTCATTGTGTCATATATTGTGTTATAGGTTCTTATAAAAACGCAATGGATAGAACCCAAATTAACATTGTGTTATAGGTTTTGATAATAACACAATGGACATGATGTAAAACACAATGTAAAATAGATCAAAAACACAATCAATGACAACAGATAAAGACACAATGAATAACATACTAAAACACAATGACCATAACGTATAACATAATGGCGATAACATATAACACAATAAGCATCAAACTAAATAAAAACACAATTGATGACAACAGATAAAAGACATAATTAATAACAACAGATAAAAGACACAATGGAGAGCAGATGAAGACACAATGGAAAACAAACTAAAAACACAATACACAACAAACTAAAACACAATGAACAAAGATAATGAAAAAAATTGAACAAGTTATTAAAACACAATGGACAACATATTAAAACACAATGAATAACATATTAAACACAATGACCTGAACTAATAACATAATTTATAGAAAACCCAGATATAACACCATCTTCATTGTGTCATTTATTGTGTTATAGGTTCTTATAAAAACGCAATGGATAGAATCCAAATTAACATTGTGTTATAGGTTTTGATAATAACACAATGTATAGAAACTCTACTGACCAAAACCCAGTTAAAAGACACAATGACCTGAACCTTTAACACAATGCAAAAAACCCCCAGTAAAAATGAAATTTTTTTTTTATTTTTATATGATAATATGGTACTCATATTAAAGATAAAAAACGCTCGTTATTATGGTGAATTTTTTTTTTAAATGTCGTATGAAAATGTTATAGACGTTTTAAATCGATGGTGGAATTGGCATGTGCCTTGCATGTGGAGAGAGAAAATCTATAAATATAGGATTTCATTTATGCCCTTCTATTATCTTCTTTTCCCTACAACTAATCTCAACCCTCCAAATCTAAGATCAATGGACTAGAATCCTACAACTTTCTAACAACAAATCAAGAAGGATGATATAAGATAAATTAATTAAGAGTAAATTACGTTTCTGGCCCCTGTGGTTATATCACTTTTACTATATTAGCCCAAAATAAGAATTTTTAACATATCTGCCCCCATGGTCTCTATAACTAACAATTTTGGCCCCTAAGTCTAGAGATCATGGGGCCAAAATAGTTAGTTATAGAAACCATGGGGGCTAAAATGGTTAGACTTAGGGGCCAAAATGGTTAGTTAGAGAGACCATGGGGCAGATATGTTAAAAATTCTTATTTTGAGCTAATATAGTAAAAGTGGTATAACCACAGGGGCTAAAAACGTAATTTACTCATTAATTAATATCCATTAAAATTATTATAAAGCCAAATTCGATTTTAATAATTTCACATTTTCTCAGTTCGACAATAATAATCCCAATTGCACGAGTCCTTACTTTCGAACTTTTTTTTCCAATGGACTACCGTTAAAAAAGCTTAACCCAGTTAGTTTTTATGCTGACGCAGATAGTTTTCGGTGACGTGGACATACGAGGTGGGAAAAATATGCTAACGTGGAAGATTATGGGGACATAAAAAAATTCCATCTTGTATGTCCACGTCAACAAAAAGGTAACTAGGTTAAGTTTTTTTAAGTGGGTCCATTGGAAAATATAGAGACCGGTGATAAGATTTGTCAAAGTTGAAATTACTATTTGCCGACTGAGAAAAGACGAGATTATTGAAATTTAATTTGTCTATTATATATTATATTTGTTTGATGATATCTTTCTTAATTTAATTTTTTCTTCAAGGAACTTACAACCAATGCAATACGATTTCAAAGTAATGTACAATTCATATACGACAAATTACTAACTTTTTTTCATATACTACAAATTACTAACTTTTTATGTATTGGGTTTATACCATATGCTTTGTATGGTTTTCAAAGAAAATTTTAAAAGTTTATTTTTAATCTAAATCTTTGAATTTCTTGCAATTTTAATTTTACAAAATTGAATATTTATTTAAGCCAAAACTTTTCTTCTTTTACAATTTAAGCTCACAACTTTTTTACATTCAACTTTGATCCCCCATACTTTTCATCTTTCGTAAATTTTTGTTTTACGTTTCGTACTAAATTTTGCGAGTTACCACGGAGTAACGTGTGTGTGGTTCAACGTTTTTACGTTCATAATTTTGCGAGGTAACAGGGCGCAACGTCCATGTGTAGTTCAAGGTTTTTACGTCTATTGTTTTTCAATGATAGGTCCGTCGCAACGCGTGAGTCATTGATCGACTTTGTTATTTTTTTATATGTTCTATCTTTCGGTTTCTTACAATTTTAACCTCACAAAAATGATTTCGTTACTTTTAACCCAAAACTTGTTTTACTTTCAACTTTGGTACCTTATACTTTTCATCTTTCCCAAACTTTCGTTTTACGTTTCGTACTAAATTTTGCGAGTTAACATGGCGCAATGTGCGTGTGTGATTCAACGTTTTTACGTTTCGTTCATAATTTTGCGAATTAACACGACGTAATTTCAATGTGTTGTTCAATGTTTTTACGTCTATTTTTTCTCATTTGACAGGTTCGTCGCAACGCATGAGTCCTAGATCGACTTAGTTATTTTTTTAAATGTTCTGCATTTCGGTTTATTTCTTCGCTTCAACACGCCACAACTTCAACGTTGTGGTCACTAACGGCTGTCTAGCATTGGTGCTATTTGACATGCTTTTACGCCTCCGCCGCAACATGAGGATACTTTATTCTAGTTATTTTCAAATACAAAGATCATTAATTATAGATAATATCATAACATATATTATTATGAAAGTATATACTCCTTTAGACAGTTAAGTTCGGATAAAAACACAATATCATAGTATCATACCATATATCATTATGAAAGTGTAGGAGAAATTGAATTTTAATAATGGAATATTGGATTTTAATAATCTCAACTATTAGCCGTTGGTCGGTAATGGTCTCAACTTCAAAAATAACCAGTGGTGGTCTCATCTTTTCATATATTGTAAACCAGTGGACCTTTACTAACAGAAAACTATAAAAGGTGACAAAACGAAATTAAGGTTTTATTAGTAAAGGTCCATTGGTTTACAATATGTGAAAAGGTGGGACCACCACTGGTTAATTTTAAAGTTGGGACCGTTGCCGGCCAACGGCTAATAGTTGGGATTATTAAAATCCATTATTCTTTTCAGGGCGGACCTAAGTGAAGCCCTGGGTGGGCGGGCGCACCCCTTGAAAAAAAAAAGTTTAGTGTACTTTTTAGGCAAAAAAAACACGACCGCACCCTCTGAAAATATGCTTGAACCACTTA
This sequence comes from Helianthus tuberosus, assembly GCA_030545235.1. Taxonomy (NCBI): domain Eukaryota; kingdom Viridiplantae; phylum Streptophyta; class Magnoliopsida; order Asterales; family Asteraceae; genus Helianthus; species Helianthus tuberosus. Next base: position 205,767,507 of record CM060400.1, read on the forward strand.
TCCGCACCTCCAACAAATAATTTCTGAGTCCGCCACTGATTCCTTTAATAATTATAATTTCTAACTTCTTGGGCGGGATTGTTCTCAACTCGGGAAATGATTACTATTACTAGTAGTCTTAAATTTGAACATATTTTGCTTCGGTATGTGATCCCATGCTAATTAAAAATTAACCCAGTTAGATTTTATTGATGTGAAAAAACTAACTGCGTTAACTTTTAGTTATTATGGAATCACAGAAAAACTATGTTCAAAGTTGAAACTGTCTGTAAACATTTTCTAAGTTAGGATTAATCTCGACCGATAAATCAAAGTTAAACTTATTAAAATTCAATATCTCAAAGTACAAGCACATTGATGTATGATTAACATTTATCTAGCTGCCACTAATATTTGAAATATAATATTACCTTTAGTTAATTTATTATATTGTCCAAACAAAATAGTCACCATAAACATAGTTTTTATATATAATCAACCGATACGTTTTAAAGGGTGTGGGATCAAATAGGTATATTTTAATACGGGTAAGTTAAAATACAAATCTTAGCCTACTAACATTTATAATCTCTTTTTGTAATTTTACAAATAATGATATACTACAAAACAAGATAATAATTAACTAATTCATATTTATTATAATCATTTATAAATAATGATATACTACAAAACAAGATATTAATTAACTAATTCATATTTATTTTAATCATTTATAAGGAAATTAATAAAAGCTTAATTGACTACATTTTTAGCTTATAAATCTATAGGGAATTGACCTGTAATAATCCCAACAAGTTGTCATTGGTCATTGTCAGCCCCCCCTTTGAATATTTCTCATATCAGTCACACCTTTCACTTATTTTTCATCAAGCGGTCCTCAGTGAAAAAAAAAACTTAAAAGAGTTAAGGTTTTTTTTTTTTGAATTACAAGCTTACGTCTTAGGGCTTTTGATCAGAACGAGGATACGAGTCGAATGATGTAAAACTTACCTTGAAATTGTACTCCAAGCGATGAAAACAGTGCTTCAATTCGTGTGTTTAAACTTCCAATTAACGAAAATCAAGTCGTTTGAAGCATCGTTTCGTGGTAAGTTTTACATCAGTAGACTCGTATACTCGTTCTGATCAAAAGCTCTAATACGTCAGTTTGTAATTCGGAAATAAAACTTATTAAGTTTTTTAAATTGGGGACCAGTAAAGGAAAAATAGGTTAAAGGAGGGACTGGCATGAAGAATATTTAAAAGTGAGAAGGCAATCACCAATGTGTAGTTAGAATTATTCCAGGCCAATTCCCTAAATCTATTAAAATACTTTCATTGAATTAATATTTCATTAAATAGATGTTAATGCGTACCGGCAGAAGCATTGCCTGCAACAACCGCTTGCATATACCGTCCGGGCAGTTTTCCGGTGGCACCAACCAAGCTTCCACCAGTTAACCCTTCAGCAAAACCAGTTAACACCACCATTGAAACCAAAACCACAAAAGCCATATTCGAACCTCTTTTAACCTCCTTCCGATGATCAATCCAGTCAGTCACCGGTGCCACCATTAGAGCCAAAACAAACAAACCATACCCCAAGTTCATCCTCACTTTAACCCCCGGCAACTTCATCACCGATGAACTAGACCAACATGTTAGAATAATTAGAACAGTCATGGCTGCCAACATATATGCCACAGAGAACACCTTGCTGACGTGTTTATCTGGATAAAGATCTTGAAAGTAGTCGACGGCGGTGATGAAGGAGTTCCATGGGACAAGATAACCTGCTCCGAGAAGAAAGTGGATCATGTATGTGATATGATAGGGATCTTTTGGGTCAGTTTGATCGCCTCTGGTAGGCTGGTTTTCCATTAGGTTGTTGCCGGAGATGATTGCTCCGGAGAGTTACTTGTTTATACTTTGAAGAGGGTGTTAAAGTTGTGTAGCATTCAAGAGAGTTTGTTGGATTAAATGTACGTATTTTGGGATTTAATTGAACATAAGATGTTACCACGTGGAATGACCATGCAAATACACCATTCTCATATATCTTTTTATTTTGGGAAATTTACGAAAATGTCAGTTGACTAACCATGTTTTTTGAATTTGTCACGCTCCTGTGTCTGTGGACGGACCTCTGAGCATGGGATGAGTCGGCGTATCATGTTGAATGGTCCATGTATCAAGCATAGGACACGTGTCCGACAAATTGAAGCGTCAGTGGACGCATAGTATGGACGCACCAGACACGGCTTGCGTCACTGATTTGAATCCGGTTTGGCTTGCGTCTGTGTAGTAATATGGCTGACGCATGCGGTGTGGTCTGGCTGACGCACCAAGAGTGGTCTAGCCGACGCATTGGGAGTGACGTCGTACCGAGGACTGGCCGACGCCTTAGAGAGATCTGGCCGACGCCTTAGAACGGTCTGGCTGACGCCATAAATTAATTTAAATTTTTAAATCTTTTGAAGATTATATTTTAAAAAAAAAAGTTATAAATCAAATAATAATTTATTAACATTGTAATAAACAATAACAATTTATGTATAACTTGATTTGTTAAAGGGTTTTGATATATGTATAAGTAATGTATTTATTCAAATAAAACGATTTGACGAAAAAAAGGTTATCTAGTTAAGTTTTTTTAGTTAGAGAAAGCGATTATAATCTAACTTTGTAATTATGTGTTTTTTGAAGGGAAGTATAACAAGCTATTAAATAATAACATGTTAATAAAAGAATTAGAACAAAAACATTTAAAAAATTTCACGTAAAATATACAATATCCATTTTTATTAACTAGAAATATTTATTAATAGCAATTGTTTTAACCAAGAGAGAGAAAAAAGTAACTTTATTTAAAAAAAAAAACGATTTTCGAAAATACTTGTTAAATCACCCATTTTGGTAAATAAATTTTCCACCTACACCTATTTGGAAAAAAAACTCGTGGAATGTAGAAAATTATTAATTTTACTTTGGGGGAAAATTATTAATTTTACTTTGGTGGAAAGTTACTTTGGTCGAGTATACTCACAGCAATGGAAATTAATGGATTGAAGGGAGCGCTAGATTGATCAGCTTGAACAGTTAACGATAGCGTAAGCGAAGAGTGATGCGTAAAACGATGGAAATGACCAAGTGTCGGACGGTAATCCGATCGGATGGCAATCCGGTTGGATGGTCACTCGATCGGATGTCAATCCGTTCGGATGGTCATCCGATCGGACGGCCATTCGATTGGCTTGACATTCGTCTGGTAAGGATGTGTTTGTGTATGATGGCTTGTCCTTTGAAGTTTTCGTTGTAGCATTTTGAAAATAGAGAAGTATCTATACCTTTCAGGTCAGTCGATCGGACGGCGGTTCGATCGGAAGGCGATCCGATTGGCGAGGCTTCTCAGTTGAGAACAAGTTCACAGCAGGACGGTCACTCGATCGGATAGCAATCCATTGGAACTACTGTTCTTTCAAATTATAATTCCTATACAAATTCCAATTCATTTAACAACTAAACACAACAAAAAATGGAATTGAGATTCCAATTCCAACAATTTCCAATTCCTGTTGGAATGTTTAAATTCCAAATCCAATTCTTTCAAATTATAATTCCTATACAAATTCCAATTCCAAAACATTCCGTAAACCAAACGCCCCCTTAGAGTTAGCGGCGTGCATGATTAGGTTTATCTGGTCTAAAATGCCACATCTTCGACAAATCACTAACATGTAGGTTTGTAATGTAAATGTAGACATACAATCACCACTCAGTTTAGTGGCGACGGAGCTAGCCCACTAATAGAAGTATCCAAAAAAAATATTGTGTAATCAAACAATAATAAAAAAAGACGATAATAAATAAAGTAAAACAAATAACTAACAGATTTGTTCTCTTCGTGTTAGCAAGAAAACTAGAAAAGTATAAGTTTTTTTTTTTGTACAATTTAACTTATCTAAACACTTAAACCCTAACAAACTTACATAGAAAAGTATAAATTTTTTGTACAATGTAACTTATCTAAACACTTAAACCCTAACAAACCTACAAACTACAATTCTACATAATCAATAACACAAGAAATCAAAGGGCAAGAAATACTCACAAATCACCAAGGTCGAACGCAGGTCAACAACGATCAGACTTGCAATCTGCAGCAGGGACGATATTGACAACGTGCAACTCGTCTCCAGCAATCCAACGACCATCCGTTTCCAAAATCTAATTGCCGTCTTAACCTAAACTTGGGTATTTTATTGTTTTTGACTTTGGGCTTGGGCTTGGGCAAAGTTGGGCCTCCTTTCGATTAACGTATACCTGTTTACTCGACCCGACAACGTATACCCGTTTACCTGACTATATACCAAAAATAATTTTTTTTGTTTAATTTAGTTATGTCATACATATGATATATCCATAAATTACATAGTTTTTTTTATTGGCACCAAATCATTGTTTAGTACCCCAATATCCATACTTCTTCAAAATATATCGTTAATGTCTTTCAAAATTCCTATGACAGGTCTTAACGATTTGTCAAAAACTACATATTGGTCTTCAAGATTGGCGTACAATTTATTTGTAATCTTTTGGCAACATCTGGATCGTATATGATTTATAATTACACAATAGATACCCGACGGTTTTAGGTCGGGTATACTCAACGGGTACTTTTAATAAACTAACGGGTGTACCTAAAACCCACGGCTATACCCGATGAATAATCAGCCAATAGATAACGGACAGGTTTTTGGCCGGATATAAGACAAGCTTTTATAATGGAGTATGGGGTTGGGATTACCCAAACTCGCCTCGTTATCATCCCTAAAACCAGAATGCATTTATAACTATGGATGTAAACAAGGCGAGCCACTCATCATCTACTCGAGATCATCTCTCTAAAAGCTCGAGCCCGAGCTCAAGCCTAAAAACAAACTCATTTAATAAACGAGCCCAGACTGTGCTTCACTTATGAGCTCAAATTAATAGACTCGCAAACCTAAATGAACCTGTTACTTTTATAGATTTTATTTCATTCTATACAGATACACACACAACAACAATAATATAAAATATGATAAAAATAACAATTATAGCCCGAACTGTTGAGTGTGAAGCCAAACCACTTGACAACTTGTTCAGCTGAGGTCACAATGCTGATCAAGTTGATAAGAGGATAAGGGGGCAGTGGTGAACCAATCATGCCTGTAACCCATTTCACAGGATAATGTTTTGGGACTTTCTTCTCTTTCTTCAATCTCTATATAAGAGATTCATTTGTATTGTAAACCTTGTACCTCTCCAGAAATATAAACTCCTAGTTACCCGTGGACGTAGGTCAGTTTAGACCGAACCACGTAAATCCTTGTCTTCTTGAAAGTGGCAGAGTGTGTGAGAGCAGAGTGTGTGTGTGGTCCGAGTTCGTGTGTGAGAGTCCGATCCTAACAACTGGTATCAGAGCTCAGGGCTCTTGATCGACTCACACGAACAGAAGAAGGAGGTAATACTGACCTGTGATACCAGAACTAGGGTTCCGGTCAGAGCCACCGCCGTCAGAGTCACGGCCACCGCCATCAGAAACGCCTCCACCGCCATCAGAACCGCCAGAACCGCCGCCGCCGCCTCCGTTCTCTTCACCCTCGCGACTAGAGTTTGCTGACTCAGTAGTCGTCGTTACTTTGGATTTTCGATCCTTGCTTTTTTTCTAGGTGTTGATTGAGTCCAGAGGATAAGAGAAGAAGGAGAGCAGAGATTTTTTGTTCTGGTGGAATTGGGGAAATTGGGGAAGAAGGAGCAATTACGTGCCTTTTTTATTTTGGTGGAGAATTAAAGTTTTCAATTTGACCAGAAGGCCCCTCAACTTTAAACAAAGAACAAAATTGGGTTTAGTTCTTTTTATTTAATTCCTTGGTAGTAGTATCCAAACTTTTAATTGTCAAAGAACTAAGTTTTTTTTTGGGGGGGGGGGGGGGCATTAGGTAGAAGGTTTAAAAATTTCAAGATCAGTTATTTTTTGACCGGTTAAACCAGCAAATTTTCAGAGTATCGTTTCGTTGAAGATTGAAGAAACAGAACCGTAGACCAGTGCTTGTTTCGGTTGTTTCAGTTTGATTTTCGGTTTATTTTTCGATTTCAGTTTCGTTTAGTCGTGTTTGAGTTATCATGGCAGAAGACGGGAGGGTGCAAATCGACAAGTTTAACGGTACAGATTATAGCTGGTGGAAGATGTAGATTAAGGCATTATTGGTTCAAAAAGATCTTGATATTGTGTTATCAGGAGTTAGACCAGAAAGGGTGGAAGCAGCAGATTGGGAATCAAAAGACAGGAAAGCCAGGGCAGTTGTTACATTGGCGTTATCAAAGACTGTGGCATTCAACATCATGACGGAAACCACAACTAGTGGCATGTTGTTAGCCCTATCTAACATGTACGAGAAGCCTTCGGAAGCTAAGAAGGTCTTTCTGATTCGAGAGCTGGTGAATACTAGGAGGAGGGAAGGCAGTTCAGTCACAGAGCACATCAACAAGTTGAATTCGATTTTGGCCAGACTTACGTCAGTGGGCATCAAATTCGAAGATGAAGTTCAAGCTTTGCTACTGTTATCTTCTTTGCCAGAAAGTTGGTCCGGAACTGTTACAGCGATTTCCAGTTCATCAGGTACCAGTGGATTTACTTTTGAAGGGATTCGTGATCTTATTCTGAGCGAGGACGTCAGAAGGAGAAGTTCGAGTGGATCATCGAGTGAATTACTGAATGTTGGCAGAAGAAGGAAGAATAACAGAGATAGTCGGAGCAGGAACATAAATAGGAGTCAATTTAGGGCTCGAGGTGATGTAACCTGTTGGAACTGCAAAGAGGTAGGATATTTTAGGAATCAATGTCCAAATGAGAAGAAAGAAGTTAACGCTGCAGTAGCCCACTCAGATTGTGACAACTCGAGTTTCCAAGATTTCCACATTTGCATTTATTGCACGTTAATTGTTTAAGTTGTTTGTTACACGACCTGTTTGTTTCGCAACTGTGCACGTTTGTAATACGTTATATCGTGTTGTGATTGATATGTTATATTTGATGTACGGCATAAGTATATTTGTTGATATATGCGTGTATGTTGGTTAATATATGTGCTGTATGAGTAATAAAATGGAACACATGCAAATCATCCCTCGTGATAACACCTCATCGAAAACACCCTATGGCCGAAAACACTTCATGTGTTTTCGTCCACTAACTAGTTAACGAAAATCAAATGGGCTTTGGTCCAGATCATTGTGTTGATTGTTAATTGTAGCCGGCCCAATCTATTGTGGTTGTGATTAGAATTACAACCGGCCCAAACCCCCTTGTCCATATAATTTCATGTTACGTGATTTATTAGAGAGGATAGTAGAACAAACCCTACTTTTGCATCTGTTGTGCGACGGCATAGATACCCTTCCCCACCTGGTCGAGATTTGCATTCTGTTTAACCAAGATTCCGGTTAGTGGCTCTCATTTATTGATGTTTCATGTCGGGTGATAATTGTTATGATAATTCTCATGAGTTTGTCAATGTTAATTGATTTATAGCACTTGATTATCTATTGGTGTCATGAATTAACTGTATGTGATTCTCGTTTGTGGGTTTTAGAAAATTAATCGATGGATGGATGCACATGTAAATAGATCGGCTGCAATATGTATGTTTAATTGCTGAATTGAATGTTGAATGATATGGTTCTATTGTATGCATGCAGTGAATGATTATATCAACCTGTTAATATTGAATAATGATTTGGATGATGATGAGCATATGAATTGAATAATGTTGTCGGCCATTGTTCTCATATTAGCCATGTGATTGTTCATTGGAATGTGTAAATTGATAAAGTTTTGTTCAACAGTGTGTTAATATATTGAGTTGTCGGCTATCATGATTAATCTTGGTCCTATCAAAAATAGTAGAGTCAACTATGACATCATAAGAATTCTTGTATCAGTTGATTCAGTAACAATTGTCAGATCCTTTATCTCGGTCTAATAAAATGACTATATGATTAGATGGTTGGTCCGATTAAATCTTTATTAGATAACTGTTAGCATGCTTAGGGTAACCTGCTGTTGTTGATGATGATATTACCCACGAAAACACAAGGTGTTTTCGTCACACCTTAGGCCCAACGAAGACCCTAGAGATTTCGGCCCAAGAGTTTTCGCCCACTAAATGTTTTTGGTTCATTAACCTGTTAACTCTGTTACTTCAGTAACCTCAGTTAGTTTAGTAATTATGTTTATATGTTAACCCCATTATGTCCATTAAGTTATATATGTTAACTCTGTTAGTATCCCGTTGATATGTTAACTCTGTTAAATTAAGTATGCAACTCTGTTAAGTTGTAAACTCTGTTTAGTATGATGGTTCTGTTAAGTCTGTTAACTGTGTCAATTATGTTAATATCCATGTTAGACTAAACTGTGAAATCAAAGATGTGACGCATGAATTATGTGAACACGATTAGCTGTTTATGTGATGTATGATGTTAATTACCAAACACTTTGTGGCAATGATTTCATGCGAAACTTTACGAACTTGAACTGATTGAGTATACGTGCGTACTATAGGTCGTGACTGATTATTTGTGAGCGTATATTTCTTTAGCATACCGAGCAAACCAAGGTGAGTTCACACTAGCCAAGGCATGGGATTCCCAGGGGTTGGGAATGGGATTGAATAACTACTCGTACAACTATTACATTTAAACTAATTACTACTGTCCTCGGGTTGAAGGGCACGTACGTAAAACCTACGTACAGTTATACTTACTACTGTCCTCGGGTTGAAGGGCACGTACGTAAAGCCTACGTACACGATCATAAGACCATCACCTCTATCAAAGGAAGTCCCTCATTTATCGACTTAATCGCCGAGGCCTATGGCGAGCGGGTCATTAGTTAATAGCGCTATTAGGTTTAACAAACCTCACACCGTGCCAGTCGGACGGGCGTGTACTAATGGACTATGGGCAAAGGGTCAATGCTGATAGACATTGACTTAGGGCACCTCTTACATTTTCGTAGCAGTCGATACGCGTGGTCTAGTAACACATGGGAAGCCCCCACTAATCATCGCACACATGCCTGGATTGGCTGCGATACGGATTAATACAATACATGGTTTACAAAACGAACATACGATTTACGAAATGAATACTGTAACCAAACAATCAACTGTGAACTCGCTCAACTTTGTTGTTGATTCGTTGCTACATGCCTTGCAGGTCATTAGGTACTCATGGAGCTTGCACAGGGAGGAACAGTCGTTGTGGGACATGGCAGTGTGTGCCATGCTTTAAACATTACTTTATTTCATACTTAATATTTGCTATGGGTTTTACAATTATGCTTCCGCTAAACACTTAACTATGCTTTGGTTTTTGGACACCTTTCATATTGTTGGTTGAAGTATGTTTACTTTTATGCTTGTTCAATATGATTGGTGGCTTGATCCTGGTCAGTCACGCCTCCAAGCGGTGATACTCCGCGTGTGGATTTTGGGGGTGTGACAGATTGGTATCAGAGCCATTGGTTATAGAGAACTCGGTTTTAATAAGGGGAAAACGTTTTTATTAAAACCAGACTATAACCTGTACAGTGCTCAACGATCCACAACGACGCATCGCTCCACGTGCAAGACTCAACATTCTAGGTAATACGGTATATGTTTTATTGCCTACTTGCTAGAATTACATAGAACTTTGCTCATGGTATGCTTAGATACACATAACCCCTATTGCTTGAGAATACTTGTGTGATTACTCTCTTCTGTCATCGCACTTTCGTGAATCCTTCTCACTCATGTTTCCTTGGATATGAAGATCATGAGTGGATGCGTTAACCTAACTCAAGCCCAGTTGGCGGCTTTGATCATTGAACAAGTTACTGCAGCACTCGCAGCTGCCCAGGCAGGAGGTATAACCTGCCATCACAACTTACTCTAGGATCTCTAGATCCTACTCTTGTAACCCAACACTTGTGCTTAATCTTGTTTATTCTTACGCGCACAACCGGTCAAAACGCTCAACCACCTGTATGCACATTCAAGACTTTCATAGACTGTCGTCCTAGTACTTTTAGTGGCACTAAAGGGGCCATTGGACTCCTCCATTGGTTTGAAAAGCTCGAATCCGTCTTCGAGATGTGTGAATGCCCTGAGGCTCGTAGGGTGAAGTACGCCACTGGTACTCTCGAAGGCACTGCGCTAACTTGGTGGAACGCGCAAGTTCAGATGCCGGGGCTGTCGGCTGCTAATGCCACCCCTTGGAATAATTTTAAGGAACTGATCAAGCGAGAATACTGTAACCGTGATGACATCCACAAACTGGAAGTGGAGTTCTTTAACTTGAAGATGACGGGGTCAGAGATAGAGGCGTATACGAAGCGATCTAACGAACTGGCAATTTTGTGTCCAACTATGGTGGATCCTCCCATCAAGCGCATTGAGCTGTACCTCAAAGGCTTAATACCAGAGATTCAAAGTCATGTGACTTCTGCCAACCTTGCTACTATCCCGGATGTTACTCGTCTTGCTCGTCGTCTCACAGACCAGGCAGTGGAACAGAACAGGCTGCCTAAACGTATCGGTGCTACTACTACTACTTCTGTTACTCCCAGTGACAACAAGCGAAAATGGGATGGAACCTCCAGCAAGGGTTCGACTTCGGTTCAGTCCCAGGCACAGCAGCGAAAGATCGATGACTACCAGAGTCCTGGTCATCAATCTTCTGGTAGTCGAGGGCAGGGTGGATATCGAGGAAATCACCCAAAGTGCAATAGATGCAACAGGCACCACAGTGGTCAGTGCAACAGGAGTCGTTGCCAGAGGTGTCTCAAAATGGGTCATGAAGCTAAGGATTGCAGGAGCTCGCGACCTGCGAATCAGAACAACAACAACAACAATAATCAGGGCAACGGGAATAACAACGGGAGTAATAACGACGGCAATAATGCCAGGGGTCGAGTGTTCGTGATTGGTCAGGGTGATACTAGAAATGACCCCAACGTTGTGATGGTTTCGACATCGTTATTAGTATGGATTGGCTACCTCAACATCGAGCAGAGATTTTTTGCAAAGAAAATATCGTCCACATTCCTCGTGCTGGTGAAGAAACTTTAGTAATTCATGGTGACAAGGGTGGTGCTGTTGTGAGCATCATCTCCTTTCTTAAGGCCCAGAAGTGTTTGCGAAAGGGCCACACTGTTATCTTAGCACTCGTTACTGACGCATCATCGGAAGAGAAGAAGATAGAGGATATCCCAGTAGTACGTGATTTTCCTCAAGTGTTTCCTGAAGAGTTACCACCTCATCGCCAGGTCGAATTTCAGATCGAGCTAGCTCCAGGAGCAGCACCCATAGCTCGAGCACCTTATCGCTTAGCTCCAACCGAACTGGAAGAACTATCTAAGCAATTACAAGAACTATTGGAAAATGGTTTCATACGTCCTAGCTCTTCGCCCTGGGGAGCTCCAGTGCTATTCGTGAAGAAGAAAGACGGTACCTTCAGGAGGTGTATCGACTATCGAGAACTCAACAAGGTGACTGTGAAGAATCGCTATCCTCTTCCACGCATCGACGACTTATTCGACCAGTTGCAAGGGTCGAGCTACTATTCAAAGATTGATCTGAGGTCAGGCTACCATCAATTGAGAGTCCGGGATGAGGACGTCTCCAAAACAGCATTCAGAACTCGCTACGGCCATTACGAGTTTTTGGTCATGCCATTCGGGTTAACAAACGCGCCTGCGGTCTTCATGGATCTTATGAACAGGGTGTGCAAGCCCTATCTGGGTAAGTTCGTTATTGTATTTATCGACGACATTTTGCTTTACTCCAAGAGTCAGGAGGAGCACGAGCAGCATTTACGACTTATTTTGGAACTCCTTCGAACAGAACAGCTGTACGCCAAGTTTTCGAAATGCGACTTCTGGCTTCGTGAAGTCCACTTTCTAGGCCACGTAGTAAACAATGATGGAATTCATGTTGATCCATCGAAAGTTGATTCGATCAGGAACTGGCCTGTACCGCGTACACCAACAGAAATACGCCAATTCTTGGGTTTGGCGGGTTATTACAGACGGTTCATCAAAGACTTCTCAAAGATTGCACAGCCGCTTACACTACTGACACAGAAAGGTGTTGCTTACCGTTGGGGTAATACACAGGAAACAGTGTTTTAGCACTTAAAGGATAGACTTTGTAGCGCACCTATCCTCTCATTGCCTGAAGGCACGGACGATTTTGTAGTCTACTGCGATGCATCCATCCAAGGTCTTGGATGTGTGTTGATGCAACGGGATAAAGTCATTGCTTATGCTTCGCGCCAACTTAAGATTCACGAACGGAATTACACTACACACGATTTAGAGCTGGGAGCTGTTGTTTATGCACTCAAGATATGGCGACATTACCTGTACGGTACCAAGTGCACCATCTACACCAATCACAGGAGCCTCAAGCATATCTTCAAACAGAAGGAGTTGAACATGCGACCACGTAGATGGGTCAAACTACTGAATGATTACGAATGCGCCATCAAGTACCATCCAGGCAAAGCCAATGTTGTGGCTGACGCCCTCAGTCGAAAGGATACTGCGCCTAGACGCGTACGAGCACTACAACTCACTATTCAGTCTAGTCTGTCTTCCTTCACAGATACCAGATGCTCAGGTAGAAGCATTGAAACCAAAAAAACGTCGGGGCTGAAGCCCTACGCGGCTCAAGACAGCTGTTAGAACAAAAGGAAGACGGCGCCTACTACGTAACAGGACGCATCTGGGTCCCACTTTATGGCAACTTACGCGAGCTTGTAATGGATGAAGCACATAAGTCTCGCTACTCAGTACATCCTGGTTCGGATAAGATGTACCACGATTTGAAAACTGCATATTGGTGGCCTAGCATGAAAGCTCACATAGAAACTTATGTTAGCAAATGTTTGACTTGTGCGAGAGTCAAGACTGAATATCAGAAACCATCGGGCCTACTCCAGCAACCAGAGATACCACAATGGAAATGGGAATAAATTTCCATGGATTTTGTTACTGGCCTGCCTAGATCTCAACGTGGGAATGATACTATTTGGGTGATCGTGGATCGACTCACAAAGTCTGCACACTTCTTGGCTATCAACGAAACGGATAAGTTCTCCACACTAGCAGACGTATATCTTAAGGAAGTTGTCTCGAGGCACGGGGTGCCCACCTCTATTATCTCTGATCGTGACGCACGTTTTACTTCAGAACTGTGGCAAGCAATGAACAAATCTTTTGGCTCTCGGTTAGACATGAGCACAGCTTATCACCCTCAGACGGATGGGCAGTCTGAGCGCACTATCCAAACTTTAGAAGACATGCTTCGAGCATGTGTAATCGATTTCGGCAACGGCTGGGAAAAACATCTCCCGTTAGTGGAGTTCTCGTATAACAACAGTTACCACACCAGCATTCAAGCCGCTCCATTCGAGGCATTGTACGGGCGTAAATGCCGATCACCTCTTTGTTGGGCAGAGGTGGGTGATAGTCAGATCACAGGCCCAGAACTCGTAGTTGATACTACTGAAAGGATCGCTCAGATACGACAACGCATGGCGGCAGCTCGTGACCGTCAGAAAGCATACGCCGATAAGGGCAGGAAACCATTCGAGTTCCAGGTTGGGGATCGAGTGCTACTCAAAGTTTCACCCTTGAAGGGTGTGGTTCGTTTTGGCAAACGAGGCAAACTTAATCCGCGCTATGTCGGACCGTTCGAAATCATTGAAAAAAATAGGCAAAGTGGCCTACAGACTGAACTTACCAGCTGAACTCAGTGCAGTTCACAACGTCTTTCACGTGTCAAATCTGAAGAAGTGTCTGTCAGATGAGACCCTCATAGTTCCTTTGAAGGAGCTTACTATCGACGAACAGTTGCGATTCGTCGAGGAACCAGTTGAAATCACGGACCGGGATGTTAAGGTCCTCAAGCACACTAGAATACCTCTTGTTCGAGTTCGTTGGAACTCCCGTCGTGGCCCAGAGTTCACCTGGGAGCGAGAAGATCAAATGAAACTCAAGTATCCTCAGTTGTTCGTAAACAATGCAACTACTACTGAGGCTGAAGCTACTACAGAATTTCGGGACGAAATTCCAAATCAACAGGGGGATGATGTGACACCCCAGGAAAACCAAGAAAATCATGCAATTTAACTAGCTTCCTCAGTAACCGCGTGCTAAATTTCGGGACGAAATTTCTTTCAAGTTGGGGATAATGTGACAACTCGAGTTTCCAAGATTTCCACATTCGCATTTATTGCACGTTAATTGTTTAAGTTGTTTGTTACACGGCCTGTTTGTTTCGCAACTGTGCATGTTTGTAATACGTTATATCTTGTTGTGATTGATATGTTATATTTGATGTACGGCATAAGTATATTTGTTGATATATGCGTGTATGTTGGTTAATATATGTGTTGTATGAGTAATAAAATGGAACACATGCAAATCATCCCTCGTGATAACACCCCATCGAAAACACCCTATGGCCGAAAACACTTCATGTGTTTTCGTCCACTAACTAGTTAACGAAAATCAAATGGGCTTTGGTCCAGATCATTGTGTTGATTGTTAATTGTAGCCGGCCCAATCTATTGTGGTTGTGATTAGAATTACAACCGGCCCAAACCCCCTTGTCCATATAATTTCATGTTACGTGATTTATTAGAGAGGATAGTAGAACAAACCCTACTTTTGCATCTGTTGTGCGACGGCATAGATACCCTTCCCCACCTGGTCGAGATTTGCATTCTGTTTAACCAAGATTCCGGTTAGTGGCTCTCATTTATTGATGTTTCATGTCGGGTGATAATTGTTATGATAATTCTCATGAGTTTGTCAATGTTAATTGATTTATAGCACTTGATTATCTATTGGTGTCATGAATTAACTGTATGTGATTCTCGTTTGTGGGTTTTAGAAAATTAATCGATGGATGGATGCACATGTAAATAGATCGGCTGCAATATGTATGTTTAATTGCTGAATTGAATGTTGAATGATATGGTTCTATTGTATGCATGCAGTGAATGATTATATCAACCTGTTAATATTGAATAATGATTTGGATGATGATGAGCATATGAATTGAATAATGTTGTCGGCCATTGTTCTCATATTAGCCATGTGATTGTTCATTGGAATGTGTAAATTGATAAAGTTTTGTTCAACAGTGTGTTAATATATTGAGTTGTCGGCTATCATGATTAATCTTGGTCCTATCAAAAATAGTAGAGTCAACTATGACATCATAAGAATTCTTGTATCAGTTGATTCAGTAACAATTGTCAGATCCTTTATCTCGGTCTAATAAAATGACTATATGATTAGATGGTTGGTCCGATTAAATCTTTATTAGATAACTGTTAGCATGCTTAGGGTAACCTGCTGTTGTTGATGATGATATTACCCACGAAAACACAAGGTGTTTTCGTCACACCTTAGGCCCAACGAAGACCCTAGAGATTTCGGCCCAAGAGTTTTCGCCCACTAAATGTTTTTGGTTCATTAACCTGTTAACTCTGTTACTTCAGTAACCTCAGTTAGTTTAGTAATTATGTTTATATGTTAACCCCATTATGTCCATTAAGTTATATATGTTAACTCTGTTAGTATCCCGTTGATATGTTAACTCTGTTAAATTAAGTATGCAACTCTGTTAAGTTGTAAACTCTGTTTAGTATGATGGTTCTGTTAAGTCTGTTAACTGTGTCAATTATGTTAATATCCATGTTAGACTAAACTGTGAAATCAAAGATGTGACGCATGAATTATGTGAACACGATTAGCTGTTTATGTGATGTATGATGTTAATTACCAAACACTTTGTGGCAATGATTTCATGCGAAACTTTACGAACTTGAACTGATTGAGTATACGTGCGTACTATAGGTCGTGACTGATTATTTGTGAGCGTATATTTCTTTAGCATACCGAGCAAACCAAGGTGAGTTCACACTAGCCAAGGCATGGGATTCCCAGGGGTTGGGAATGGGATTGAATAACTACTCGTACAACTATTACATTTAAACTAATTACTACTGTCCTCGGGTTGAAGGGCACGTACGTAAAACCTACGTACAGTTATACTTACTACTGTCCTCGGGTTGAAGGGCATGTACGTAAAGCCTACGTACACGATCATAAGACCATCACCTCTATCAAAGGAAGTCCCTCATTTATCGACTTAATCGCCGAGGCCTATGGCGAGCGGGTCATTAGTTAATAGCGCTATTAGGTTTAACAAACCTCACACCGTGCCAGTCGGACGGGCGTGTACTAATGGACTATGGGCAAAGGGTCAATGCTGATAGACATTGACTTAGGGCACCTCTTACATTTTCGTAGCAGTCGATACGCGTGGTCTAGTAACACATGGGAAGCCCCCACTAATCATCGCACACATGCCTGGATTGGCTGCGATACGGATTAATACAATACATGGTTTACAAAACGAACATACGATTTACGAAATGAATACTGTAACCAAACAATCAACTGTGAACTCGCTCAACTTTGTTGTTGATTCGTTGCTACATGCCTTGCAGGTCATTAGGTACTCATGGAGCTTGCACAGGGAGGAACAGTCGTTGTGAGACATGGCAGTGTGTGCCATGCTTTAAACATTACTTTATTTCATACTTAATATTTGCTATGGGTTTTACAATTATGCTTCCGCTAAACACTTAACTATGCTTTGGTTTTTGGACACCTTTCATATTGTTGGTTGAAGTATGTTTACTTTTATGCTTGTTCAATATGATTGGTGGCTTGATCCTGGTCAGTCACGCCTCCAAGTGGTGATACTCCGCGTGTGGATTTTGGGGGTGTGACACAGATGATGATGTTTTGATCTGTAGTGTGGAGAGCAGTGTGGATTCCTGGGTTATGGATTCGGGTGCTTCATTTCACGCTACCCACAGCAGTGAAGCATTGCGAAATCTGAAAGAATGTGATTTTGGTAAGGTAAGACTGGCGAACGATGAGGTTCTTGAGGTGACGAGCATGGGTGACTTAGATCTAAAGACTCCAGTCGGTTCATGGACTTTGAAGGATGTCAGGGTGATTCCAAGCTTAAAGAAACAGTTAATTTCTGTTGGGCAGTTGGATGAACAGGGGCACGAGGTTAAGTTCAGGAACTGGCAGTGGAAGGTTCTAAATGGAAATGTAGTCGTAGCTCGAGGAAAGAAACGGGGTTCGCTGTATATGGTCAGTTTACCGTCTGAGGGAGTAACCGTCCCAGTTCAGAAGAAGACCAAGATCCGGTTCACAGAATCTCGTGGGCAGAAGAAGGTTTGCTTTGCAGATGGCAAACCCAGAGCCACAGGTCAGATTCAGGTTGAACATGCTGGAAAAGGTTCAGTAAAACCAGTCAGGGGCATTCGTGACAGTGGGAGCACGGGATGTGCTTCAGTCAGAGTTACCAGACGACAGTGGGTTAAGAGAACCAGTATTCCAGCTGTCAAAGTCTCTCCAGTTGATAATCTGCTTTATTCGAAGAGTGTTTGTTCTCAAGTTGTTCCAGGATCGGGCAGTTCATGTCAGTGGGAGCCGATAGGAACAGAGAATGGGTCAGTGGCAGACTTAGCCTTGACTGATGTGTTGGAGCTAACGGAAGCTTCAACGGGCCTTCAGGATAATTGAAGAGAAGGCCGGGTAACTAGGAAGGAGCTAAGATCAAAAGGTTTTTTACAAAAATGCAGATGCACAGTTGAAGCACAGGTGAAGATTATCTCGTGGCTTCAAGTGGGAGATTGTTGAGTGTGAAGCCAAACCACTTGACAACTTGTTCAGCTGAGGTCACAATGCTGATCAAGTTGAGAAGAGGATAAGGGGGCAGGGGTTAACCAATCATGCCTGTAACCCATTTCACAGGATAATGTTTTGGGACTTTCTTCTCTTTCTTCAATCTCTATATAAGAGATTCATTTGTATTGTAAACCTTGTACCTCTCCAGAAATATAAACTCCTAGTTACCCGTGGACGTAGGTCAGTTTAAACCGAAAACGTAAATCCTTGTGTTCTTGAAAGTGGCAGAGTGTGTGAGAGCAAAGTGTGTGTGTGGTCCGAGTTCGTGTGTGAGAGTCCGATCCTAACACGAACGACACTCGAACTCAAAAAAACTACTAACGGGTTGAATTTAAGTTCAAACTTTAGAAACAGAGTACATAACGATCATAACCGGAGCTAGGCTCGTTTACAACTTTACACTCGTTATAGGACTTTGTCATTTTTTTATACCAAACCAGCTATTTATTTATTTATTGATTTTGCACACACGAACCAACAAATATTATTTTTTGGTATGGCCTACTTGCTTGTTTGAGTCCAATTTTTTATATTAAAAAAATGTTAAAAACATCCAACCATTCATGTTGGAGAAAAGATCTAACTAATAATGTTTATAGAAACATGGCCACTTCTATAAAATAATAACTCATTTTTTTAAAGAGTTAATTACACAGATGGATCTTATGGTTTATAGCTAGTTTTATCTTTGGGTATTAATTTTTTTTAACAGATTTAGGTTTTATGGTTTCAATTTTGTAACACCTTTAGGTACTAACACAAAAATTAGTTAATTTTATCAATATAATGACTAAAATATTCTTCCATTTTTTAATTTTATCAATGTAACACATTTGGGTACTAACACCTAATTTTATTTAAGTTTAAATCAATTTTACAAAATCTATTTATTTTTTTCATCTTTTTATTATATCTCTTAATTAACATAAAATCTATTTATTTTTTTATTTTCATCTTTTTATTAAATTTATTATTTAACATAAAATCTACTAGCTACACCGGTATTTTTTTCGTTCATTTACATTTTACTATTTTAGAACTTATACAGTTTCTATATTTATTATATTGATCACTGAGATATAAATTATTTTAAATTATTCTCTTATTAATTAAATATATATATATATAGGGAGGGGCTCATGCGAGAACTCTATTTATTGCGAGAACCGCGAGAACCCATGAGAACACAACCTAAAATAGCTAAAAAAAACCTAACCCCCACCCCCCCCCCCCCCCAAAAAAAACCTAAACCCCCTCCCCCACCCCCAAAAAAACCTAAACCCCCCCCCCCCCCCCAAAGCTAAAATGCTAAAAACTAAACCCCCAAAAAACCTAAAAAAATCTAAAATTTTTTTTTTTAATATTTTAATGCTCAAATCGCTACTTTTAGTGGCAAAAAAAAAATTTAGTTTTTTTTTTGCTTCGAAAAGTAGCGATTTTTATATAAAAAATATTAAAAAAAATTTGTGTGATTTTTAGCTATTTTTAGGCATTTTTGATTGTGTTCACATTGGTTCTCGCGGTTCTCGCAATAAGAGGTGGTTCTCGCATGATCTTCTCCCTATATATATATATCATCATAAGAAAACCAGAGCTCTTAAGAATCAGGCATTTTGCATCAATGGAGTTTTTGCGTGGGTATCGACCCTATTAATGGAAGTTTGCGACATAAATTGAGAGCTTCACGTCTAATACGTCCATATATACCCACCTGAAATTAAAATACTAAAAAATTTTGAGAGCTTCACATCTAATATGTCCATATATGCCCACCTGAAATTAAAATACTAAAATTATCACGTTAATTAAAAAGATAGAAATTGTATAAGTTCTAAAATAGTAAAATGCAAATGAACAAAAAAACTGGTATAACTAGTAGATTTTATGTAAAACAAGAAATTTAATAAAAAGATGAAAATAAAAATAATAAACAGATTTTATGTTAATTAAGAGATATAATAAAAAGATGAAAAAAAAAAAATAGATTTTGTAAAATTGATTTAAACTTATATAAAATTAGGTGTTAGTACCCAAAGGTGTTACGTTGATAAAATTTATAAAAAAAAATGGAAGGGTATTTTAGTCATTGTATTGATAAAATTAACTAATTTTTGTGTTAGTACTTAAAGGTGTTACAAAATTGAAACCATAAAACTTAAACCTGTTTAAAAAAAGTTAGTACTCAAAGGTGAAAATAGTTATAAACCATAGCGTCCATCCGTGTAATTAACTCTTTTTTAAATGAAGCACAATTCTAAACAACTCGAGTATATCATGATATATTAACCGTTCTGTTTTTTTTCGTTAATGATGATATATAATAAGGATTAGAATTTTCTGGTACAAGTCAAATCCCTCTTTTTCTTAATATGTCGTTTGGTCCCATTACTTCTAACATGTCCACAATAAAGACGTTTTCCATGAGTCCAAATATACCGTGCAACAAAAGCATCCTAAACATGTTTTAGGCAGGAAAGCTTATTGTCTCCGACCCCATTGATTCGAGCAAATTTCATGTTCGATCACCTTTCCATTCATGACGGTTTTTTCAGAAGAGTCATACCTGTCTTTAAAAAAACGGAATTCTTTTAAAAAGATGGGTAAGACCCAGATTTAAAAAAAAAAAAAACACACTATTGGATGATTTATTAGATGATCTTGATAATGAGGTTACCCAAAACCTATAACTAGCTATAAGTTGCCCTTCATTCATTCATTCATCTTGGGAATCTTGCATTAGCAACTCTAATGGCATTCCTGAAGGTGAAGCATCCCAATCCACAAGCCACCATTCTCAATTCCTTAGTACAAAGCCTTTGATTACTATGCCTAAAACATACTATTCCTTTTTATTTCAATCTTAACATCATCTAACCTCCAATATCCTAGCCATGGGCTCGGCTAACCGCTTCTTCTTCTGGTCCTTGATCATTTCGGCTAACCGTATGCGCAACTCCTTTTGTTTTTCTTCTTACTTACTACATGGTTGTGTTAGATTTTTTTAACTTGTTTTTTTTTCATTGACAGTGGTGATGTCAAGCGCATTCATAGGCACGTATGGAGTGAACTATGGACGGATAGCCGACAACATTCCACACCCCGAAAGTGTGGTAACGTTAATGAAGGCCGCTAAGATAATGAACACACGAATCTTCGATGCAGATCATGAAGTTCTTAAGGCTTTTAAAGGGTCAGGTATTGAAATAATGGTCGGGCTCGGGAATGAATTCTTAAGAGATATAAGCGTGAATGAAGATCGGGCTATGAATTGGGTTAAAGAAAATGTAGAGCCGTTCCTGCCCGGGACGCGTATTGTCGGCATCGCGGTTGGAAACGAGATATTAGGGGGCGGTGATCAAGAACTATGGGAGGTGTTGCTTCCCGCCGTGAAAAATGTTTATAACGCCCTTGACCGGCTCCAGTTAGCTGGTAAAGTTCAAGTCTCGAGCCCACACTCGGCTGCGGTGTTTGCAACTTCTTACCCGCCTTCTGCTGGCGCGTTTAAGGAATCGGTTATGCCGTACATGAAACCGTTGCTTGAATTTTTTTCCCAAATTAAATCACCATTTTATATAAACACTTACCCTTTCCTAGCTTACATTAGTGATCCTGATCACATTGATCTTAACTATGCTCTTTTTAAAAAGAATCCTGGGATCTATGATCAAAAAACAAATCTACATTACGACAACATGTTTGAGGCCCAAATCGATGCATCCTACGCTGCCTTGGAGAAAGCTGGGTACGAGAACATGGAGGTTATAGTGTCGGAAACAGGCTGGGCCTCACATGGAGACCCGAACGAAGCAGCTGCAACGGTTAGCAATGCCCGTACTTACAATTACAACTTAAGAAAGCGGCTCCTTAAAAAGAAGGGCACCCCTTATAGACCAAAACGCGTGGTCAAGGCTTACGTGTTTGCAATGTTTAACGAAAACCTAAAGCCCGGCCCGACTTCCGAGAGGAATTTCGGGCTGTTTAAAGCCGATGGGAGTATTTCTTATAGTATCGGGTTCACGGGCCTCGTACCTTCCTCAGCAAAATCTTTCATCACCATGAAAGTATGTCAATAAACTCATAATAACTCATTTTCTCAGCAAAATTTTGTATTATATTTGTCATAATTCTTTTATCTCCTTTTCTGTTTGCTGCAGGGCTTTGGTTCAATACGATTGATGTTTTACACTATATCGGCTGCAGCTCTGGTGCTGATAATATCGTTGTGACAACGGAAACAGATTCGGGTGTCGAAAGAATCCTCTGAATTAAACGGATATTATTAGGGATTTAGAAACATTCATGTACAATATGACAGTATTTCTTGAATACAAATCTTCTGTTCATTTTTCTCTTCTGTGCTGATTCAAAATTCAGATTTTTTACTTTAAAATAAATAATTTGACTTGGATAGACAATTTAACCTAAGAAAATAGAATTAGTCAATAGTAAATCACCTAAGGAATGTATTTAAAAAAATCAATGATTTTTCTGCCTACATTCTGTAATATTTCTAAGTTCTTAAACTCAAACTCAGCAATTTCATCTTCTAATATTCAAAAATGATGATTGATTATATATCCTATTTTGGTGATCATCTTGTAATATTCAAAAATAATAATAATAATAATAATAATAATAATAATTAGTTATTAGGTTTGCCTGTACTTAAACATTTCAGCATGTCTTGTCATCAAGAAAATAGGAACATTTTGAATGAAATACAGAGTGCATTTTATATTGTTTATGAAACAATATGTTAAAATTAGCAAAAACAATTCATAATCTATGCACAAGAGGGGGGTATGTAAATATGTAATCAATACTGAAATTCATTAATACCAAAGTAATAGATATTCAACTTAATCAGAAAAAAAGACAGAGATAATCAGATAAATAGTTTCTACCTTCATACCTAAATATATAACATAATTGATCAAGGTTGAAAGAGTTTATCACCACATTTGCATTTCCACGAAAGAAGATAATAATTATCTTCATAATGAGACTGATCCCGATATCGAATCGTCTTATAGTGAGGAGGAATGACCAAAGTAGCCTCACATGGCCTGCAATTCACACACTTGTGTACACACCTTGGTGGTCTTGACCCCAAAATCTTCTTGTTTTGTTGAACACTTGCCACCCATTTATCATCAAAACCTAAAATCAACAAAAAGATTAAAGAAATCAAAACACCCTTTTGATTTTCAATTCTATAAGATGAGTTTAGGCCTTTAAAGTTTGTTTCTTACCTGATATGGAATGTGATACTGTGAAAAATAAGAGAAGAATGGCTGTAATAACAGCTTTGAGTTCAAGTGCCATTAATAGTTAACAACTTGAAGGAAGTTAAATAGTTGATATATAATTGTATAAACAGAAGAAGAAGGAAGAGTAAAGATGAGTATGAAAAGGGTCTGCAAGAAATTGATAATGGTTGCCGTGCATGCAGTACTATAACAAGAAATAGTGGATATTATAAAGGAGATTCTGAGGGGATTGGGTTACTATTTGGGTAGGGAATACAACAAAAAAAGATATATCAATGTTTGACAGCAAAGTCAAATAAATGTTTGGAGAAAAAGGGACAGGTTTCCATTGATTTTAAATCAAATTCTTTACCCACTCAAATTTTACTATTTATCTTCTTGTTTTTGGGAAAATGTTACAGTTGGACTGGCTTTGATCTGAGTGTCTCAAATCTTGAGCCGTTGTTTCTTAAGTTACCAGCATTATTCTTGTGATCTGAGCATGCCAAGAAAACAATGCCATTACAAGTTATTGGTCAAAGTGTCAAAGTATTGTGGTAGATGAGCATTTAAGCTATCCGTTACGGGTCAATGATCTCTAGATCAAGTGGTGGAAGACTTGCATTTTTCTTGAGAGATGCAAGTTCAACTCCCACTTGGTGCAGAGTGAGGCATTGGTGGGCAATGATAGGAGACCCAGGGAAACCTGGGTTCATCCTTGAGCCAAACGGGTTTTACCGGTAACTTCATCGTCGTGCCTACGGGCGGGTGGGTTATCGGGTTTTCCCCGGAATTGGTGGTGGACCCGGGTACTCTCGGAGTACTCCGTTTGGTCCAGTGGGTGCCCCGAGAGTGCTCGGGATTGATTCTGTTGGCCGTTCAAAAAAAAAAAAAAAAAGCTATCCATTACGGTTTCACTAGTTTTTAGTCACGTCAAAAAGTGAATGCTACATTAGTACGGGGCTTCCACTCACTTATTTTCGGGTTGACGTATTTAAGAAAAGTGGATTGACCCGTTAACCCGTTTAAGTATTCCGAAAAAAAAAACTTTTATATATTTGTTTTGTTTTTTCCGTTTTCCATTTTACATGGGTGGTCATAATACTAGTTTTGCCACACCATGTTATTTACTTGTCATACTCACCATTAAACACGTTATCAATGACCCGCTTATAATTTGTCAACATTTAAAAACAGGTTAAACAGTTGTGTTCGGGTTGACCAGAATATATGTGTTCACGAGTTAGAGTTGAAATCTTTTACACGAATAATAATATGGGTGATGGGTCATTGGGTCGGATTCAGGTTGCACATGTCAACCGGCCAATCTGACATGATTGACACTCCTATGTTTAACGCCCTATTAACTGCCACATCATCAGGACGTTGGCTGATAACAAGTGGCCTTATGTAATTTCAATTTAACTTAGCATAGTGAAAGGTTATCTTCAAGATAGAAAACTCGCAAGAATAGAAATTATATGTAAAAAAGTTACCAAAAGCAAAGAATTATTAAGAAAAAAAGCCAGATTCTTACGTGAATTGGGTTCCACGTTAGGAATGAAGTTTTAAAATACAGGGCCACATGAAAAAATTCGAAGCGTCATTTCATCAAACAGTTGGCGTGCACATGTTTTACCTTTCTTGGTGATGGTCACAGTTTTCCGATTAAACTCTCAATTACGAAACGACTGCACTAAAATGGCTCGCAGTGATTTGTACCAAAAAGCAAAAGCCATGGCCACCAACTCATCATCAAGAATTACCCAAGAAAGATTTAATGGTAAATATTGCTTTATGCACAGTGTAGTCAAAAGGGCTCAGATATCACATGGAACCCATGATAAAAAGTCTTCTCTCTTCCACTAATTTCCTCTTCCATTGTCGCCATGTGCACATAAAGGGAAAACATGAGGTGTTGATCAGTTGATGTTCATATGATATATTCCGGCCAGATTTGTGTGTATACCGGTTTAGGGCCGGTCAAACCGGAAACTGAAATTCCAAATCACATTCAAGTAATCGGGTCAGTTTCGGACCGGCTGTTCCACCGGTCTAAATATTTCTAATGCATAAGTTTTTATTTATTTATATTAAATCCTACAATATGTTAGACTTTACACTAGGGCTGTAAACGAACCAAACGTTCGGCGAACAGTTCGTGAACCGTTCGGCCATTGGCGAAGCTTCCCCCCCCCCCCAAATTTTCCGAAACCGGGGGGGGGGGGGGGGGGGGGCGGAAACGTATATACCTAAAAAATTTCTATACGAAAGTACTATTCATAACACTACGCATCGAAAAGTTCGGGGGTCGGGCGCCCCCTCGGACTATGCCTAAGCTGCGCCAATGCGTTCGGCGGGAAGTTCGTTTGTGTTCATTCGTTTATTAAACAAACGAACACGAACAAGAAATTTCGTTCGTTTAGTTAAATGAACAAACATGAACAAAGGTCTCGTTCGTTCATTTATGTTCGTGAATGTTCGGTAACATGTTCGTTTGTGTTTGATAGTTCATTAGTGTTTTGTTTTTATATTTTATTTAAATATTACAAGATTTCGGCAAATAAAATATTTAATAAGTGTTAATGTGTTATATGATCTATTCATGAACGCGTATTTGTGTTTGTTTGTTTGTTTGTTTGTTTCCATTTGTATTTATCAACGTTTCTTTTTCGCTCATTACCAAAAATTAACAAACAAACGCAAATGCAAACGAACACGAACAAGTTTATTTTCATAACAAACGAACACGAACATAAAATCTCGTTCGATAAGTGTTCATGAACCGTTCGTGAACACATATACACTCTTTAACAAACGAACACGAACAAGGTCTCGTTCGTGTTCGTTCGGTTCGTTTGCAGCCCTATGAACAATGAAATTTATATCCATTCTAAAAAAAGTTAATGGCAAAACATAATTCCACAAAGAAAGAAACCCTAAGATCATATGCATAGTGGTAGTGGCATCCATGCCATGTTGGATCGTGGGAAGCCACGTCAAAATCTAGCCTCCGTACGCCCCTCTTTGGCCGTGGTTAGAATTTAGAAGTTAGAACCTGCCTTCCCCCTTCATCGTGGGCCCCGCAAAATGCCCAAAAGTATTGCCATGTTGTTGCTGAATCGGCTTACTCGACCAGGGGCGGATCTATCTTCGAGACACCGGATTCCAAGGAACTCATTCGCTTTCGAATTATTAGTAAAAACCTATATAGAAAGTGAACCCATAAATAATTATGAGTAAATCTATAACAAAGAATCTGGTGTAGACTTTGGTTCGAATCCCGCCCTGTTCACCTTTTCCTTACGTTTTTAGAACTTAGTTTTTAATTTAAACTCCATATCCAATAAAAATTCAATGTATGCGCTCTGTGGTTCACTGGCAGCCTTGTTAGTTTTTACGTTGCTGGTCTCAGGTTCGATGTTGTCTCCTTTTTTGAAAAGTATAAAATCCATACCCCTTATGCTATATAGCCTTTACTTCAAACACTCAAACAAAATCCATAGAATTTGACCGTTCAAATAAAATCCATATTCATCCATCGATGATGATGGTTGTATTAATTGTACACTTATATTTATAGACTAGGTTAGAACCCTGTGTATTACACGGGTTGAATAAATGTAATTTTATATACTAAATTAAAACAATTATTCTTTAAAAATCTCGTTTATTACACGAGTTGAACAAATCTAATTTTATATATTAAATAAAAAAATTATATCTCTAAGAACCCCATGTATTGTACTGAATAAATGTAATTTTATATACCAAATAATAAAAATCTGTGTATTGTACGGGTTGAATAAATCTAATTATATATACTAAATAATAAGGGTTAATGGATTTAAACACCCCCAACTATGGCCATTTGGCCGATGGCACTCTCAACTTTCACTTTGGCTCAGACCACTCCCAACTTAACACTTCGATTGTCATGGCACCCCTTCGTTAAATATGCACTAACTGGGTTTGTTTTTTTTGCTGACGTGTCATATTAATCCAACGTGTGGACACCTGTTTGATGAGTTGGATCTGGAGAAAAGAAAAAGGATAAAATAAAACCTTCAACCCATCTTCAAACTCCACCCTAACCGATCTACTGCAAACCAATCTTGCCGATGCCGGAAGTTCTTGCCGGACTAATCATTCCACCTGTGGAGCCCAACATATGACCCTAGCCCATGCACACTCCAAATCTTTGCAAACCCTAGCTGCCACCCACTAATTCCAGCCGTCATCAACCTTGTACAGCTCATCCATCATCATCAACCTCAACCAACAAACAGACACAACCAGCCGCCATCCATGTTCTCTCTCTCTCTAGATCGCACCTTCTTTTTTTATGAATCTTCACATTTACGCTCCGATTGCACTCTAATCACAACCTGCAACTGAACTTGATCTTCAATCGGTTTGTTCCAGAGCTGTCGTCGTCTTCATCTTAATTACCGCCGCCGCAGCGACGGCGCTGTTGCGCAAAAACTTCGCCGGTGTGCCGCCGGTTCTTCACGGGAGGGAGATCGAGAGGGGTGGAGGTATTTGGGGGTGTTTGTGCGTCCGTCGGAGTCACTCCGGTCGCCGGTCAGAATCGAGAGAGCAGAGGGTTCTTGTGCATTTGAGAGTGTTGGATTTTGGTGATTTGAATGTGTAGATTGATTAGGTCTTGGTTGGGGATGATAATGATAAATGGGTTGCTGAATCTGTGTGTGGATATTTATAATAAATCTTATAACCTTTCACCATATATGTATATCACATAATACAATTATTCATCAAATCATAGTTAGCTCAGTTGGTCAGTACCCATTTAATGGGTTCTTGTCTATACAGACGCGAGTTCGAGTCTTGTTAGTCCCATTTTATAGATTTTTGGATCCATCAGCATGCCACGTCAGCAAATTTGGATCCATCATCATGCCACGTCAACAAATATTGGCCATGTCAGCAAAAAGAACTAACCCAGTTAGTGCATATTTAACGAAGGGGTGCCATGACAATCGAAGTGTTAAGTTGGGAGTGGTCTGAGCCAAAGTGAAAGTTGAGAGTGCCATCGGCCAAATGGCCATAGTTGGGGGTGTTTAAATCCATTAACCCAAATAATAAACAAAAATTATATCTTTAAAAACACTGTGTATTACACGGGTTAAATAAATGTAATTTTGTAACCTTGTATACCGCAAGCGGGGCGAATATATACTAAATAATAAAAAAGTTATATCTTTAAAAACACCATGTATTACACGGGTTAAATAAATGTAATTTTGGTAAATAATATGCTATTGGATTCGTTTAAAAAATCATAAATTTGGTTCGGTTTAATTCGAATCAAATCACAAACTTGGTTAAGTTTAATTCGAATTTATTAGAACCCCAATTTGAAAAATCAAAAAGGAAAAGATTATATATTAATCGTTTGATATAACGTTTGAAATCATTATTGTTATTTAATTAATTTAATTTTACTATATAATTAAATAAATAACATTAAATAATAATAATAAAGATAAAAGGATAATAAAGATAAAAGGAAAAGATTATATATTAATTAGTTTGATATAACGTTTGAAATCATTATTGTTATTTAATTTATTTAATTTAACATAGATAAAAAGAAAATATGTGAGAAAGCATGAGGAAGTGACATGTGTCCCAAATCAGGTTTCTTTTATTATATGTATAGATTCGTATATATTAAACAACGGTGATGTTTTCTTTTTCTACATAAATTCTCTTTACAGGTTTTCTTCGTTTGGAAACATTAGTTTTTTCAACGATTTAATACTATGCAACGTGCGTGTTATGTTTTGTTTTTTCTTATATAAAGTTTTCACTGAGACATACTTATTTCTATCCACATATTTTTTTAATTTTATTAAAAAACGGTCTTTTCCCCACTACTAGTTAGGGTTAAAGTAAAAAACAAGAGCTTCTAACCTCTCCCATCATTCATTCCTTCGCATCGCTACCCGTTCCAAAACAAAAGAAGGCCGACCCGAACCGTCGAACCAACCCGAAATTATTAATGTTCAATCCTATGAAATTAGAGCATCTAAAAAATGAACCAAGTAGAAAAAAATTATGTATCCGCCACTGTACTCGACACCCCTAGCCATGGAGTACTAGCATGGTCTAATAGTTAGACCTTGGTCGTGGAGTGAAGCGTTAAACTTGAGACATCTACTCTATCTTGAGAACCTTTCGGGCCCTTTGAAATTTAGGCCTCGGATGACAGCATGGATTGGCCAGCCCAAGAGCTGGCCCTGATTATATATCGTATGATAACCTTTATTGTTGTAAGTTGTAACATGCTAAGAGATGCGAGCTTGAAGCAATTATTTGTGTATTTGTATATCATAATCGAGTAGGGAGAGAAAATTCTTTGTTAAAAAGAAAACCACACTCAAGAACACCTTTGTAAATATACCTTTAAAGTTGGATAAAATAAATTATGAAGTAAAGAATTTTATAGGCAAATTGATACCGGAAAAGAAAATAGGATGGGAAACGGTGGAGGCTGAGAAGACTCCCACGTGTCTTGTGTTAAATACCTGAAATGCCCTGATCACTAATCGCTGTTCATTCACTTCACCTATTAACATATATTAATAATGGGTAGGGATCCTATACATTAATTCAGAAGTGTGAGAAGTGTATTATAACACTATATATAACATCATATAAACACCGTATAACACTATGTAACACCGTATAACACTATGTAACACCATATAACACTATGTAACACTACATAACACTATATAACAAATATAACACTATACATCTATCATAGACATGCTATCAGACAAAATATAGTGTTATATTTGTTATATAGTGTTATAATACACTTCTCACACTTCTGGATTAATGTATAAGATCTTCTATCATTAATAATAATTATATATATATATATATTAAAGAACAACTTCAAAGCACTGTAGCACTGCTACAGTACACCAGTATAATTTGTATCATTCTCACTTTTGCCACAAAAGTCTTCTTCTTAATCCAAAAGATCCAGACACATACACATGTTCTATGTTCCAGGAGTCACGGTGAGAGAGACAGAGATGTGAAAGCAAAGCGACTCCCATCAGCCTTCACCGTTACGGGCGACAACGCAATCCTCTTCAACAATCCAAGAACCTCTTCGAATATCATTCATCGTCATGTTCATGTGGTCATCTTCTTCACCACCAAGATAGCATCAGAAATCCTCGGCAATGGCGGCTAGGGTTTCAGCGAGCCGATTGCAGGTTAGTTCTCTTTTTCTTTGCTTAATTTTGCTGGTGTAAGATATGGTACACTCAATTTCCCCCTTTCTCATTGTTGAATGGTTTGATTTTGCCCTGACTTTCTCATTGTTGAAGGGTTTAAAATTGAAATCGATTTTGTTTTCATTGTGATTTCTGAATGGAACCTCGGGTTGTTGTTGGTTTTGACCACGCGAATCATAGAGCTTTTTAATTCGCCACACACCTTAGCTATGACACTGTTGTCTCAGGTTAATTTTCTCTCTTTTTTACCCTAATTTTGTGCATAATATGATTTGTGTGGTTAGTAGGGCTGTTTGCCGGCGGTAAAAAAAGGATCTAAACTCCGATTTCGGTGGCTAGGTGCAATCCGACAACCATTAGTTCTTATTTTCGTTGTGTGTAGTTTTTTTGAAATAGATTTAAGGTTTAGATGACGGTTGTTGTGGAGATTCCCGACAAAGTACAGGGCTATGTTTCATCTTCCTCCGCAGTTGCTGGCGGCGGTTGTCGTCGGGTTGTCAACAGTAGAAACTTCCACATTCGGTGTCAAGAACACCAAGTTCAGAAACGAAATTTCGCACCAGTTGAATAGCGTTGGTTGTTTACGGATTCCGATTTTACAGGACCGGTATGGTGTTTAAATCCGTCTTTTCATTGTTGTGTTGTTCGCATTTTGTTGTTGAGTGAAATTAAATGGTTAAATAGTTGATTAGTTTATGTTAGTTGTATAAATGTTTGATTAGAACAGTTGTTAGGATTTTGTTCAAGGAGTCTGGCTTTAAATTGTTGATTAGTTGTTGTTAGGGTGATTTTGGTGTTTTCATCAACTTAATGAGTTCTACATTGATATTAGGCGAGGAGGGAAAAATTTAGTGAAAGAATGAAGTTCCTTTAAGCAAGGTTAGTTATTGAATTTGAATTTGAATTGATTAGTGACTTTGATTCCAAAAACTTGAATTTGTACATGACATACACTGAATGTGTCTCATATCGTTTTGATTGTTTTTTAAGGTCTAAGGCAAGTAGTTATGTTGGCTGAAATGATTAACTATGTACAGTCGTTACAACAACAAGTTGAGGTATGATGACGAAAAATAATATCTTTTATTTGCTATTTTTTTAAAAACATTTTATGAAAAAAAAAGTTTATTTTTTGCAGTTTTTGTCGATGACACTCGCCACTGTTAATGCCCGGATGGATTTTAACCTTGAAGGACTCCTAGCAAAAGATGTAAGGCATTTTTAATGACATGTTACGAAACAGTAACCAAATTTCACTATTGTTCAATCTAGATTATTCAAACTTTTTTGCGAGGTGTAACCACTCGAGATTTGATGCTGTGAAACTTTAATGAAAAATTACAATAAGTATTATAACCCGGGTTATGCATGCGGATGAAGTTGTCCAATTCTGTAACTAGCTGATGTGGACACCACGTCAGAAATTTTACATAATTGGCACACAACGTCAACACCTGTAACCCGTACTTCAGTTTTCAAGTCAATTTTTAAAACTATCGGGTCAAAAGGTGCCCAGTCATTTATGGTCAATTTTTTTAAATATATCGGATCAGTTAATTCAAGAATTTAGTTTTTAAAGCCTGTAACATGTACTGCAGTTTTCAAGTCAACTTTTACCAAAATTACAATACGCGTTTTCAATTCGTTCCGCTAACCTTTATTAGCGGCCCAACTAACAGACCTAACAATATTCGGAACGATTACAGGTTTAATTTGGACCAGTGTGCCATTCAATTCCAGTCGTATACCAGAAGTGATTTGGTACACTACGATTTCTGATTGGGTACAAAACGATCCAGTACGGAAAAAGCGAGATGTTTAGCGAATTTGGTAACTATGATTAGGTCAGTAGCTCTTCGATCTCTAAATTTGTTTGCCTTTTGTCTCGCGATTTGATTCGTTGTTTTAATATGGTTTCCATAATGGTTATTGCGATTTGGTTACCTTTAGTCTTCGTCGTTGTCTTGGTTCATTGATTCCATTGTTGGTGGTATGTGCGGAATCTATTTGCTTTAAATTTCTGTTGTGCAGTACCTGATTTTTCTCCCATTGGTGTTGAAATTTTGTTTTTTGTTTTTTTTATAGGTTTTGTATTGTGGTTGTTTGTAGGAGTGAAATCGTCTTATTTGTGGAGGTTATTCTGCATCTGCACTTTTGAGTTGGGGTAAGCGTCAATCACATAAAACCTGCCATATTAGACTACTTATTTGAGAGAGCAAAACTATTTGTGAGTAGGTTTTAGTCTGTTTTTAAGTTTGCGGTTTTTGTTCATAGCCACCTGGGCAACTATCTAAATAAGGACCGGTTATGTTCAATAGTTGGTACATGGGTGTTATTGTAATTTCCTTCTTTTTTTTGTTTAATAGAAGGAAAAGGGGTATGATTTTATACCAACAGCCAGTTGTATCTTTGGTAAATTCTGGTAAGTTCATGTCAGGGTTAAATTATCGGGTGATTGTGGTGGAATCCGCGGCGCAACGCGCGCCGCGGTGCTTAAATCTAGTTAATAAATAATTAATAAGTATGAAGACTTTACACGGCCCAAAGAGTGGTGCGGGTGGGGTGTGATGGTGGGCTCGGAAACGTGAAAGAACGAACGGTTTGGCAATGGCAGTTGGGAGAGGGTGAAGTTGCTCCATTGTAGAATTGACTGTTGAGGAATATTGCATGAACCATTCTTTTGATTTTTGATATTTGTGGGTCAACAATTTCATTTTGTTCATAAAAAAGTTTTTTTTTTCTAAATGTTTTTTTTTTTTTTTTGCACAGTTTAATATATCAAAGGTTTTTTCATTTTCCGAATTTTGATGTTGAGAGTGAAATCTGATTCAAACCGAATTCAAAAACCCAATTCAAGTTCGGATTCATTTAAATAAGCTTAAGTCATGAGAAAAATAGATAAAAACTTTTAAGCATCTAGATATCATAAAATGAGTGTAGATAAAATACAAATGGGTTTTGACATATAAAATACCCTTAACGTAAGAATTGAACGAGCGATTTTTTTTTTTTTTTGATTTTTTTCCTTACTACTTAAGAATGTTGTTTAATTGCAAAATCTGAAAAAAAAAATAATAATAATTCGTGATTTTACTGTAGTAGAGTAATTTGTAGAGTAGTTATAATTACTCTTCTACAATTTTGTAAAGTAATTATAATTACTCCACTAGTGTAAAATCATGATTTTTTTTATTCAGAGACTAAAATACGTGCTTAATAAGTAGGGAAAAATTTTCAAAAAAAAATTACTCTTTCATTTCTTACGTTTAGGATATTCTGTATGTTAAGACTTATCTATAGTATATAATAAAAGAAACCAATAAAAAGACACTTGTCATTATTCTAGACCATCTACTATTACTTAATTATAAATAATTATTATTTAATTTAAATTATTAATTTTAATATATGTTTCAAACATTTAAGAAATTAAAGATAAAGTTCTATAAATATATAAATATATAGGAAGTTTGGTCATGAATATAAGACTATCTCGATATCATATATCAAAAGGACTAAAGTTTTATATTTTTATAATACAATACATCAAAAGAACTTCTATTAGTTCCAACTTCTTATTATTAGTAAAATCACTATGTAATATGATAAACATATTTCTTTTCACGATTTGATAAATACATGATTTTTTAAATTAGGTTATAACTCCGTGTATACACGGGTTAAGTAAATAAAATATCAAATAGTTAATAACGAAGATTTAACAATTATAAAACGATATTTTAAGACACTTTTCTGATATCCGAACAAAATTTTGTTTTATGTATGATCAAAACTTGTGAAACATTTAAGAAATTATGGATAAAGTTCAATAAATTATCTTATTATTTATTTATATTAATTACTAGGTTAGAAACTATATCTTAATAATTGAAACAAATATCGAGCATTTTCATAACAAGGGTGGAGGGAACGATTTTCTTATTTATATTAGAGTTAATAGCCAAAATGGTCCCTGAGGTTTGCTCACTTTTGCCACTTTAGTCCAAAATTCAAAATTTTTAAATCTGGGTCCCTGAGGTTTGCATTTTGTTGACATTTTAGTCCAAAATCCAAAAAACCCATATTTTGACTGTTGAATGCTGATTCTTTTGTCCTTTTATGTAGGAGTATAATCGTCCATCTTAAGCATTAATATATATATATATAAATAAAATTAAAAAAAAAGATTATAATAAAATTCCAAAAACCCAATCTCTGCAATTTCTCTCTCTCTCTAAATAATTTCTCTCTCTCTCTAAACACACCTCTGATTCTCTCTCCTCTCTCTCTCTATAACACCACCGCCATCAACATTTGAGACTCTTCTTCAGCCACCACCGCATCACCTCCACCAAATCAAAAGCCACCGCCTCCACCATCACCTAAAACAACCCACATCCGCCATAACCCAAATCAAAAGCCACCGCCACTGCCGGCAACCACCTGAACAACAACAATAATCAAAAGCTGGCAACCACCCAAATCAAAAGCCACCGCCACTGCCGGCAACCAGCTGAACCAAATCTGAACAACCCTCATCCTCTACTTCTCCTCCCACCCCCACCACCGTCCCAACACCCCCACCCCCTAGATAAATCCGAATCCCAAAGTTGAGTTTCACCATAACCACTGCCATTACAGTCGCGCCGACCACCACCGTCAGTCGGCCACCACCACCAACATCGTCATCTTCAATCAACATAGTCACCCTGCCACCACCCTGATCGGCTCCCCTGAAGCGAAAAACAAATGAATCGGAAAAAGAAAGAAAAAGCTAAGGGTGTTCGAGCTTACCCGGAAAATCGACGTCTCCGACTTCACTCTCTTTCTTTGCCGTTGCAACAGAACCCCACCACCGTCTCAGACGGCGGCGTCGCCGTCATCGGAAAAGAGGCCTAGCCGTTGTTTTTCATCGCCACTCTGCCTCTTTCTCCGCTATTGTGTGAGTATGATGGACTAGGGGGTTGCAGGTGGGTGTTGGGGGTTTGTCGGAGGTGGGTGTGCTATGCGGCTCGCCGGATTTTGCAGCTCCGGCCGTTTGCTCGAGAGGAGAGGCAGAGGGTGTGGTTGTGAGTGTCGAGAGAGATAGGGAAGATCTGATTTGAAGCTGTGGTGAGTATAAACTAGGGTTTCTCCAAGGAAGAAGGAGATGGCGGATCTGTGTAGAGAGAGAGTGAGCTGAGAGAGAGTCTGTGTTTTAGTTTGAGAGAGAGAGAGTTATATATATATATATATATATATATATATATATTATAATATGTAATTAATTTTGTTTTAATTTATTAAAAGAGTAAATTAAAATGACCAAAATACCCCTGCACAAAAAGACAAAAAAATCAGGTTTCAATACTCAAAAAAGGGGTTTTTGAAATTTGGACTAAAATGGCAACAAAATGCAAACCTCAGGGACTCAGATTTAAAAATTTTGGATTTTGGACTAAAGTGGCAAAAGTGAGCAAATCTCAGGGACCATTTTGGCTATTAACTCTTTATATTAATTACCGGGTTAGAAATTATATCTTAATAATTGAAACAAATATCGAGCATTTTCATAACGAGGATGGTAGGAAAGATTTTCTTGCTTAACAAATAATTTATTTATTTAATATATTTAAAATATAAGAAGAATAATAACTATATTTATCATACTAATAAATTTATCCAAAAACAACCATCATTTCAAGATGCAACTCAAGTCCATATATTTAAATTTTAAAGTTATATAACTTAATAATTATTGATAATTTATACTTATCTAATTAATTTAAATATTATTTTATAGTTATAAGTTTATCTAATTAGCTAATTGCTATATGCCTAATCTAAACATTTCAACAATAATTTTGGAACTAATAAATTAATACCACTGTTATTTAAATAAAACTTGGGTTCATGTCATGAGAAAGTCGATGATACACTTTGTCTTCTAATTGATGGTTCAAATGCTTTCATATTTATAAACTTGACAAACATCACAAGTTTTGATCATACATAAAACAAAATTTAGTTCGGATATCAGAAAAGTGTCTTAAAATATCGTTTTATAATTGTTAAATCTTCGTTATTAACTATTTGATATTTTATTTACTTAACCCGTGTAATACATGGGTTATAACCTAGTTTGTACAATAAATAAACCCCATAAAATGAATATAACATAGAAACTTTGTATTATGTTATTTGAGTCAAATTTCGGTTCGAAAATCACAAGTTCGAATTCGATTAAAACTTCAGCTAAGTTGCTAACTTGATTCAAAAATTTAAACCTCAACATTGGACTGGACTTTAAACCTTTTAAAGGCTTCTTATATGAGAAAATGGGCCAGGTTAATAGAATTATTCTAACAAAACCACAAAATCGCATACAATACAAAATGAAAAAAGGTTATTAACCTCTTACAAGCCCTTATGCATATAATGATCCAAACATTGCTTATTATTCGATTATAAAAACAAAAGATTTGAAGTTATTGTAGGTCAAAGACTCAAAATTATAACGGGGAACAAAACTTGTCTTAGGTAGTAAGGATAGGAGGAAGGTAATCAGATTTAGCACCGAGGATCTTTGCACTTGTATCTGGAAAACACTCGATTCCGGGCAGTGAAGTAACATCACCATCCCTAGTAATACCAACGGGGTAGCGAAGCAAGTGTCCAGGTAGATCGCGATCTAGATCATCACTAGCGTATATATCCCAATATTTATCAGCCATTTGGTTCACCTTTCTCGCGCATTCAGCATTCTCTGGGTGCTCAAAAGTGTCGTCAATCATGCCAAGGTGTTCATACCATAGAGCCATACGAAACCCGTGGATTTCACCCCTTGCCGGTTGCTTCCCAGCTAGGTGGTATGGTTGGTAGGCTCCCATAGCTATTTCAGAATCTCGAGCACCGTCCATAGATCGTTGGTTAATGTTAGCGGATCCAACTATTATGTATTCATCATCAACTGCGCCGCATATATGGTATGTATGATGTTAAATAATAACATGTTTTAAAATGTCACACAAAAATTAAAGTTGTTAGGTACTTACCAATCATCATTTTGGAATGTACATAGATCATGAAGCGTCGGTTTTGTTGGGCATGATGATAACCGGAACCCGGTTCAGGTGCTTCGGTAGGTTCATGTTCTTCGCCATCTTTCACTTCGCGGTTTCCAAGGCAAAAGAAAGTAAGATACTCTCTTGGATCATCATCAAGTCCCTTGGCTTGGAGTGCCTTAACAATATCTTTATACATCATCTCCATTGTTCTCCGTTGCCAGTCCAATATAGCCTGAACGGATCCACTTTCTGGGATCCCTTCAGGCCACATTGGCACGACAATATAAACAATAAATTTTTGACCCGCCTCAATCTTGCTAACAATCTTTAAAGAAAGTTCTTTTGGAATAAGGTGCAAAGCACCGATTTCGTTGATGTTAATGTCACTAGATTTCCATGCGAACGAGCTTCCTAGAAAATACTGGTTTTCGATATAAATAAAGTTTTTGGCTCTACGTATCGCTTGAATATACGCATCTTGAATACTCCTATCAATTATGTTATCCTTTCCACTCACGAGACCCGATTTAGCCGCTTCTTCCGGAGAGTCCGGGAACCCGAAGGCGGCACCACCATCGATTGACCGGAAAAGCTGAACGTTCCACGTTTCTTGGTCATCCGGAAACGTGACCGGAGACGGAGGGATTAGTACTCCCTTAAGTTCTCTTAAGTTAACTAAAACATCTTTCCCACCTTGTTTCCTCCACCTTTGATCAAAATTAAACAAAACATCCCAAGCAATCGGTCCCTCAAGCCGCGAGTGGATATCGTGCCACGGCTCACGTGGACCGCCTTTAGTTATGCTCGCACCGGTGTAGTTCGGCTGATGGAAATCATCATGGTGAATGCAATGCAGAGTCCTAAAAAGAGTATGAGTAGCACTATCATATCTACCATCACACAAATCAATCCCACCAACAAAACTAACCACTCGCCGCTTCGAACCACCATTCGGCATGTCATGATCAACCACTATAATCTTCTGGTGGTGTGTAAACATAGTAGAAATCTGAAGATCTTGAATAATGCTTCCGCCATCATCCGGATTACGCGGACATAAAATACAATAAACATCAGTATTTTGAAAGAAGTTTTTAGTCTCTTCATCATGTGTAGCCATCAACCCATCTTCCTTAAACGCGGTTACAGATGTTCGATCATCCCAAACAAGCATTGCAACACGAACACCTTCGTCCGCCTTTCGTTTTAAAAGCTCACCAAGCATGACCTCACCTCCCTCTTTCGGTCTATTATCGTCTCTAATCAACGCAATCTCAGTGTACACAGACCATCCAGTAATGTAGATGAAGTGTTTCGCATTAGTGATCGCATCAAACACATCTTCCCAGCATCTATGCGGCTCGTAATACTTCCCACCTGCAAGGGGTATTTTAGGGATGAAGTTATCTGGAACATGTGCATCTTGGTACAATGAAACACGACATCCTTGTCTTTGAGCAAAGAATGTGTAGGGAACTCCAGGATATTTAGCGGTTTTAACCCCATGAGCCCAGTTTCGATCTTGAGTAACATCAAAGAACTGTAGTTTGACGTGAATTTTGGCTCCAGCAGGTATGGGATTTTTGTTTTCGTCCATGATTTCGAGCCATTTATCGACCTCATCGCCTTCAGTGAGCTCGCTAACGGGCATGTAAGCTCGACCGATCAATGTTGCGCCGATCGGGTTGTTGTCCTTGACTGTGAAGACTACGTTAGATGCTGAGTGGGCACAGTAGATGTGGAATGATTCGAACCATCTTGGGTTTTGTGGTTCGTTTTCTATCATTCTAGTTCTTCCAACTCTACATTTTTCTAGATCGATTGTTGCATAGATCTTTGGAGTTCCTTCCCCAAATCCAACGGTTTCTTGTATGTTTGCCATAAGCTGCATGCAACAACAAATCAAACATTTATAAGTTTATAACTATAGGTGCAATAATGATCCACTTTTTTTAAAGAATGGGTTTATAAAGAAAGAGTAAAATGCCAAAATGGTCCCTTAGTTCAGGCACTTTTGTCGCTTCAGTTCAAAAATAAACTTTTTTTTGTATCTAAGCACCAGGGGTTTCATTTTAACAAATTGGGTTAGAATTTTTTGTTAACTTCTCCCCTTTTTGTCGGTTTCCTCATTTAAATGAAGGGTAGAATCGTCATTTTATGCCATAATATATTTTAATTAAATGAGGAAAACGACAAAAAGGGGGAGAAGTTAACAGAAAATCCTAACCCAGTTTGACAATTGGATGGAAATGGCAACAAAAATGAAGCCTCGAGGACCTAATACAAAAAGGTTTCATTTTTGGATTGAAGTGACAAAAGTGACCTAAACTCAGCGATCATTTTAGCATTTTACTCGCTTATAAAATTATCACACCATATGTCAAAACAGGCCACTATTATAAAGGGTCTAAATATGTTAGCACCACCAATGGGCAATGACTATTGTTTGTCTCCAGTCTCCACCACCTACTTGTTGTCGCTAGCATCACCATTGTCACCGTCACCACCCACTGACTCATTTCAACCCGACTTATTTTTGCCGTAAACTTATTTGACTCGAACCAAATTTTTTAAACGATCTATTTTGACCAGAATTTATTTTTGGCAAAAACCCATATTGACCTGTCACACTAACTTGTCCGGTTTGCCAGGCTTAATTACAACATAAGCAAATCCAACATTATTGCTCTTTGCTTATTTTAAAAAGAAAGAATATATGTTATACCTTCCCAAACATATTAGGGCCACCACCTTCACCATGAAGCTTATCAACCTCATAGATGGTAACATGAAGAGTTCCATGAAGCAGTACCTTAGACATTTTCAAGCCTGCACCATATGAATAAACGCGTTAATAAGGTATACAAATGGTGACTCCGAAATCACACTTTTTTGCTGATTGAAACATGTGAAGATCAAATTATTGAATTGTGTTTTATATGCTTATATGATATGAAGCAAAAGAAGCATTGCTTACCCTTTAGATGAGATATGGAAACATAGAGAATATGTGTAATGCAAGAGGTAATAAGAGGGAAGGGGTGGAGGGAATAGTGATCCGTAAAAACAGTTGTGAAAACATAGAAGGCTCACAACTAACCACAAAATGAGTATTATTTTTAGGAATTCAAAAAGAGTATTATTTTTAGGAATTCAAAAATGTTCACAACAGCACTTTATGGATCTTGGATTTTATTCATTTTCTTAAATCCTACCATAACCAATGTGTTTTGAAAACAAGCCCGGACGTTAAACTGAACGCATTACTGATCCCTAATAGAAGTTTTCAGGTAAAAATAAATAGTAACTTTTAAGTACAGAAAAAAATAGAAGTTTTCAGGTTAAAATAAATAACAACTTTTAAGGCCTTAATTAAATAACTCTTAAGTTTGCTAATTGTCGCAAAAGACAAAACAGTATAACGAGAAAAATAAAATAATAGAGAAAATTATAAGCCTTCACGTGGGCTTGCGCTCGGGATTTTCACGCACATTTAACACTAATTATTTTTTTAAGAAGGGTGCCCTCCCATCCACAGAAAAGCTTAGGTCCGCCCCTGCTGACACATCCTGGGTCCCAAGAACCATGGTATCATACCTCTTCAATATGGGTTGTAGGACCGAGTTTCGTGACCGAAACCGTGATTCGTGTGAGATCGGTTCAAGACGGGAGAGATTAGAGATAAACAAACAACTTCTTTGTATTAATCCGGTAGTATAACATTACAAATCGGCCCGATTACAAGATAACCGAACTAATACCAAAGGAGTATACATCCGGGGAGAGACCAAGTGGTGATCTCTCCCTGGTGAGGACTTGAACCTCCTAAAATCTCCAAGTGTTTGAAATGGCAAGGGTTTTCTATTTATAGTCACACCCCTTGTCTTGCAAACACACACGGTCAACCGAATAACCCTCTCGTTTGACCACTTCAAA
Organism: Helianthus tuberosus; assembly: GCA_030545235.1. Lineage (NCBI taxonomy): Eukaryota > Viridiplantae > Streptophyta > Magnoliopsida > Asterales > Asteraceae > Helianthus > Helianthus tuberosus. The sequence goes on from CM060400.1 coordinate 205,808,872, forward strand.
CGAGCGGGTCTATACACGTTCGATAGACCGTTTCACTAACTATTACAAATTCAGCGTAAAATAAAACTAATCTATTCGACAAGCATCGGACACAAAATCTGCATCAACAAATTCCCCCTTGTCCGTTGCTGTCGAATGCTGAAAATGCAACTGCAATCGATCTTCAGTCAAGTATTCATCTTCTCTGTGTTAACAAATTCCCCCTTGACCGATGATCCAGGTAAGTAGTATCTTGACGCTTCTTGTATAATAGTTCCCCCTCAAAGTACGCGTATCCGTGTTGGGTGTTGTGCAATTTCCTCAATTGACCGATCTTCCGCTGATCTTCCAATACTCCAACCGGTATTTGATAAGGGTTCCATTCTTTTAAAAACTGCATCAAGTCTTGATCTTGTCATAAGAACTCTATTTCATACAAGCATACTACATTGATAGAGATTTCTGGTGAACTGTCTTCTGTAAACCGTCTTTGTGGAATCGACCAAGTAATGCACTTTAATCTTCAACATCAACACTCAGGAAAGTCAGCTAGACCAAGTGTATCCCTTGCAAGCTCAACCAAACGGCACGCTTAGTTGAACTACATCCAGATCTCATTGTCTCGCCTTTGTGAAGTTGACCACGTAATGCACTACAGATCTTCAGCATCAGTACTCAGGAAGTCAGCTTGACCAAGTACATCGTTTGCAAACTCAACGAATTGAGTTACCCCCAGATCCCTGTAAAATCCCAAAGAAACATCAAACCCAAAACCGAATCCTGCAGGTCTTCAGCCTTGAACTATCAGCTTTCATAAAGATTCCCCCAGGTCTTCAGTAAACAGCGCTTTGAAACAACTGTCGACTTTAGATACCTGTATGTTTCCGTGCAAAACCCTTCACTCTGGCTGGAGAATTAATTAAAATCCTCAAATATGTGTCTGTGCAAAACATTCCACGCCGAACCTTTAGTATCACCAGAAAATCACAAACTCTACCACCTGTGATTGCGTTTAGAAATTTACCGAAGAAATTCATCATACGTTTTATTCCCCCATTTCTTTGGTAAGATCTCTAAACCTTAACAGATTCTCTCCACTTAAAAGAAACTGTCGTCAAATGTTCACCAATTCCCTCCACTGAGCGGAATTGTCGTCAATCTTCACTGAATGTTCTCGGTTCCGAAAAATCACGAAAACGACTTTCTTCTTTGCATATTCTAGTTGAATAAGAACGTCCCCTAGTACCCCGTAGGATCCGACTTGTATCCCTCCAAAGACTTTGTGAACTCGTTAGGACCGGTATTGACATTCTAGGTTCATTCGTTCGTTACCAAATGCGAGAATATGACAATAAACAAAAAGATTTCTTCGTTGCATATTCTAGTTGATAAAGAAATTTCGCCTAGTACCCCGTAGGATCCGACTTGTATCCCTCCAAAGACTTTGTGAACTCGTTAGGACCGGTATTGACGTTCCAGGTTCATACGTTCGTTTTCAAATGCGAGAATATGACAATAAACAAAATGCTTTCGAACATTTACGAATAACCGATAACATTCATAAAAATTGACGTGCGGAAGTGAACATACCGTTCTTGTTTTTGGTTTTTTTTTTGTTTTTTTTTTTTTTTTGAAAACTCTCTTTCATCTTTATGTATCTCTCTTCTTGTAATTTCTCTAGCTGCCAAACAAAATTCTGTCGACCTCCACCTTGTACGCAGACATCAACATCAGCCAACATCAGACTTTCAACTCTCTTCAATATACAGACCCCTTCTTCTTCGATGAACATTAACAATCAACACCCTTTTCACCTCTTCGATATCTAAAGCCCCAAATAAAAATCCCAATCAGCCGTTAATATCATTCAAAAACCCTTATTCAACAACCAAATCGCAGACATCATCCAGGTATCTTCTTCTTCACACTTCGATACACATCAAGGAAGGCTGTAATCCTCTGCACCCTCAACCGACGAAACAGCAACGCCGACGAAACTGATGTGTGTTAATCGACGAAACAGAAGTTAAAGGTGCTGCGACGAAACAGATGGGTGATGTGTGATCGACGAAACAGGATTTTAAGTGTGAGAGACGAAACTGATTTGGGGGACGACGAAAGTGGAGGTGGTGTTTCGTCATGGGGTCAGTTTCGTCGGGAGTGGGTATGAAGAAACCCTAGTTTCTTTAAGCAGCCGCCAAGAACATCAAGAACAGAGTGTACTGTTACTTCCCAGATTTGTATAAAAACATTTTGTATACAATTTTTGATGATGATAACTTGAATATTTAGGTGAAAAACATAAAACCCAACACTCGTTTCAGCACAGATCTGAATTTACGGGTCCAGATCTGAGTTTTTCTCATTTTCACCCAACTTTTCTTCTTGAACAAAAATCACTAAAATCACAGATCTAAAGCACATGTGACTTAGTAAACGGTTAGATTTACTAAATCGGGCACCATGGCTCTGATACCAATTGTAGGACCAAGTTTCGTGACCGAAACCGTGATTCGTGTGAGATCGGTTCAAGACGGGAGAGATTAGAGATAAACAAACAACTTCTTTGTATTAATCCGGTAGTATAACATTACAAATCGGCCCGATTACAAGATAACCGAACTAATACCAAAGGAGTATACATCCGGGGAGAGACCAAGTGGTGATCTCTCCCTGGTGAGGACTTGAACCTCCTAAAATCTCCAAGTGTTTGAAATGGCAAGGGTTTTCTATTTATAGTCACACCCATTGTCTTGCAAACACACACGGTCAACCGAATAACCCTCTCGTTTGACCACTTCAAACGAGCGGGTCTATACACGTTCGATAGACCGTTTCACTAACTATTACAAATTCAGCGTAAAATAAAACTAATCTATTCGACAAGCATCGGACACAAAATCTGCATCAACATGGGTACTAACAGACAACCCAATATCATGATTTTTTTTAGCCAATATGTGATTTACAACTTCAAGAGTTGCAAAATAATTAGTTTATAGATCAAACCATAAAAAGCAGTTTTATATACCCGTTCTATGACTTCTTTTTCATGTCACTTGGAGTAGCTAGTGACTCACGTTAAATGACATAAAAAATACTCAATTAGCGTATCGTAAATCCTATATCCTGTATATTTTTTTTAACACCCAACTAATATTTATTGAAGAAAAACATCTAGCAAGATGCTAGAATACAACCACCACAACCAGACGAGTGTCTAAAACCACCAAACAACAACACAAAAGGGAATAGAATACAAACCAACAAAAATATTAAAACTTCGCCACTGCTCCAAAGTCGTGGACCAATTCTTTGACTTGCTCCTGTCCTGACCCAAAGAAAGCCTAATAGGCCCGTATCAACCCACATAAGATAAGCCCATTAGCTATGTCATAAATATAGTCACCTTCAAACAGCTCTATTTATATGGTGCAATTCAGATTTATGCTGGGAAATCGCTCATGAATGCAAGACGTGGGCTAGCTCGACAAGAAGGCCTAGCAACACATGTTTCTTATGCTAAAGTAATGAGTGACGTCTTATGAACCCAAAAGTACTTTACAAAACTTAGATTGAATTACATTAAGCATTCTAAAGAATTTGGTGTAAATTATGACTTTTGTTCCTAAAAGTACTTTTTGGAACTAATCGGCACGCGTTTGAAGTTGCTAAGGCCTCAGACATCATTAACGATGAGGGGTCATCTCTGGGGTTTTATCTCAACATTAAGAAAACATTGGTTTTTTGGCCGACATGCGACGAACGGAAAGTTCAAGACGGGCTTTTCCTGATAGGGATTGGTGGACCAGAGAGGGGGATTAAGCTCCTTGCTGGAGCTGTTAGCCGTGATCCTATCTGTATTGGGGAGTTAGCAGGGCGGCGGGATTGTAGAATTTTGATTAACTTTACAAGATGCGATTTAGGTATGAATTGTAGAAGTTATGGCTAGATTAGAGATGTATACTTGCTTAGGAACAAAACCCTAAGTAAAAATTATACATATATTGCTATGATTTAAATGTTTGGATGAATTACCACACTTAGATAAGTGGGTTTTAATGTTTTGATGAAATTGATGATATAACTATGCTTAGAATCATCATGCATGATAATGATAAGAAGGTGTTTGATTAAACTATGAATTTTGGTACATGATCATACTCCTCACGAAATGGGTTTTGTATGATATAAAAGAATCGATGTTAAAATCGTGATATTGATGCTTAAAAGAATGTTAGCTACTAGTTGTAAGTAGAACATGATTAGATTAGGTATTCGGATGAATGCCTAATAAAGTGATGAAATGGGTTTTACTTATAAATGAAAATCCGTAGACTTTGCATAACGAAAGGGAAACTATCCATGATAAACAGGAGCTAAGTTAAATTGATGTTAATAATAGCATAAATATGGATAGAAAAATAGTTAAAACGGTGGCTTAAAAGAACGCCTACCGGGTAGTTGAGAATGCCTAAACTAGTCGATGAACTTGAATGTGCATTTTATATACTAATGGACGTTTGACTTTCAAAAAGTCAAACTGGCATAGAATACGATGAATGATAATTGTGAATATAAAATGCATAAGGTGGAATAATCGTATTAAATTATGATTAAACTAACCACTTTGTAACGGTGATGATAGTTTGACGCTTAACAAGCTAGGTGGAAGCTTGGAGGAGGAAGCGGGTCAAACGAATCAAGAAGGAAAAGAAAAGCGTATTTTGGATGCAAGGTAAGTAAAGCTTACACCCTCTTTTGTAAGTTATGTAATTATTCATAGGTTGTAACTACGACAAAAGTTATATCCGAAATATGGTTCCGACACGAATTGAAATGGGTCGGACATATAAAATAATGATAAACCAAGTCAAATGGTAAATTCGGCGAAATGGTAATTGGTCATGAGATGGCGTATATATATAATGAGTTTTTGAACGGCTACTTATTAAGGTAAGACTAGCCGAATAAAAAGAGCAAAACGATGATTTAGTCACGTGTAGATGGAAAAGAGTTGAAGTTTAAAACGACACCATATTGCATAAGCCATGTTGGGTTAGACGAGTAGGAAAAAGGGTTAAAAGACATAACTATGAGGTGAGAGATCCGAGATTAGTAGTTAACGAAATGGTAAATAAATACCATTTGAATATAAGTGCAAAATGTTTAGCCGTTTAGACCAAACAGGTCAAATGGTAATGTCAATACCATTTGACACTTAACGACTAACAAGCGCTTGTCGAGTCTAATGCTCACAGGGTGGAAACGGCTTATGGAAATTGCAATTGCTATGAATTAGCAACTTAAAAGACATGGTAATAAAACGGGTTTAAGCTTTGACCCGAGCCAGGTACGCATATTTGAAATTCTAGACAATTGCGTGATTTTGGTCAAATGCCTTCTTAAACGCTTTCGTCGTAAAAGAAGAGTTAAAGTTGACCGAAACACCCTTGCTTGTCAAATCAAGCAAACGACCCTTATGGGTTATTTAGAAATAGTCTTTTCGATCAAATGGATCATTAGGATAAGTATAAAAACGAAAGGCATGATCCTAGTGAGTCAAATGCATTAAAATGTATTTTTGTCATAAAAAGATAAACCGAGAGATAGAACTCGGAATAAGTAGTCTAGTACGTTAAATCCACCACAATTATAATTGTGGTGGAAGACTAATCAATATGAATGGGTGGACTTATGATGCATACAAGGAATGAGCGTAATTTAAGCTAAGGAGTGCATAAATACCATAATGGGTCAAAATAAGGTTTCAAGTAAAAACGGGTTGAGAATGCATAAGAACCCGTAACTTGAACTGTGAATATTAGTAAACTGATATAAGGTGATTTGCCTAACATTTTTATAGGTAACCAACAAGTTTGTTTGATTAAAACACAAACGGGTCAAAAAGTGTTAAAATTGAATTTCAAGCCGAGAGCTTGAAATCTAAAATTTTGTGAAATCAAATGTCGGGTTTTTACTCCATGAGATGGAGAATTAAATTACGATCGCGTAGGAAAAAGAATCGCGTAAAACGGATAAGTAGACAAAAAGTTATGACACTTTGAAGTTCGTTTTTCAATTAAAACTATAGCTGGGCATATGCAGCACCAGCATCAACACATTCTGCCTAATTGGAGGCGTGGCGTCGCGCGACGCCCAAAGGGTTTTACCGTCGCGCACGGCGACGGGGTAAAATCTTGAATTTTTTGTTTATTTTGATTATTTGACCCAATTACCTTGTTGTACTTGTTATTTAACCATCAAAACTAACGTTTAAGTTGGTTTTGATCATAAGTGAATGTCGAGAGTCCCGGATGAAGATCAAGTGCCGAACAAGAACCGAACACACGTTAAATGAAGCTTCCGCGTTAAACCTTGTTTTTTTTTGTTATAAATGAATTATGTAAACACTTACAACTATGTCTTGAAAAGTAAAACATATGGGAATGTAGGCATGACAAGTTTTTGTAAAGTCACATTTTTAGCATTAAAATGCGTATTCTATTATTAAAATCTTGATTAATTGAGATGGGTGTTACAATTTCCCACGAATTCTTTTGGTGTGAAAAAACTTCGTCGGAAATGGCATGAGCGACAATTTTCCTACAAAATTTCTGACAATGTTCCCACAAACCGAACTTGTCGGAAGATTTGCGTCAACATTCCCACAAAGTTTGTTATAAACTTTTTCTTTCTATTTAACAACAAATTTGTCACAAAACATACATTTTTAATATATTTTAAATATTTTAATTTGGCGACAAAATTCCTATGGTTTTGAGATAAATGTTGTGACAAAGTTCCCACGCTTCTAACAATCATTATTTAAAGTTTGTGACAAAATTCTCACGGTTTTTAAATTTACTCGGTGACAAAATTCCCACGGTTTTAAAAAATAAAATAAATTCCTTTAAACTTACCAACAAAATTCCCATTATTTTATAAATCAAAGTAATATTATTAAAACAAAAAAATTGAAAACCATATTCTTTTAAATAAATTGCAGAAAATCCTAAAGATTCCAACAAAAAAAAAAACATGTTTACAGTCTTAGAATAAAAAACAAAATGCACGTTTTTGTAACAAAACTAACATGATCTTTAACATACATAAAAAATTATTTTTTTCCGAATTTATTAAACTTTGCTTCCATGTATTTCTGCCATTGAGCTTGTTCGGTCTGCTCTCGTTCACGTTCAACACGTTCTTGTTCCCGCTCTCGTTCACGTTCAACCCTTTCTTGTTCCCGCTCTTGTTCAAATTGTTCAAAACGGGCTTCAATGTTTTTTCGAGCCTCTCGTTCCTTTTCTAGTTCAACTTGAACTTTTTGGAGCTAAAGTTTGTTAAAACGAATATAATTAGCACATATTAACAAGTAACGGGTCAATCCAAAAAAATGACTCAAACAAACATACATGTATATATTAGATAGCACACACTAGTCTGATACATTCATACATATATATACACACAATAACAACAATAACATTACCTCATGCGATTGTCGGGTATCTGACACACTAGCTGTGGAAGATGTTGTTCCAGTCAACACAAAATGTGGATCAGAAGATCCTACCCCAAACAACTAACGACCCTGACACTCGGGATGCAGACTCTCCCACACTTCCATATCATCGCAATCCGTGTTCCCATACTTATTTTCAAGTTTTTTCATGTAGGAGACCTACAGTTTATCAAAACAAATGGCTTGATATTGTACTAAAAGATGATACAATAATTATAAATAAATGATAAAAGATAACTTACATATGAACGTTTTGAACGATCTGTAACTTATCATAGTCATTTGCATTGATCTCCCCATCATTTAATCTCTTTTTACACTCTTTGGTGGCGTGGGTATGAAGTAATACTTCCGCGAATCCAACCTTTTTACCCTTTATTTTTTCCTACATAAAAAGATGCAATTAATTTATAAGTTCTAAGTGTTCAGATAGGTTTCTAAAGTAATAAAATGATTAGCTTACCAAGTTGCGACGGTGTTCGTCAAACCCTTTGGACCCGCCTGTATGACGACATAAGTCATTCTTCCGGTTTTCTCTCCCTGCTTTGGAATTCTTTTCCCAATATTTAGTGTTCCAAGACTATAGTGGTAAATATATATATATATATATATATATATATAGGATTAGGTTCAAACGTGAACAAATTTCCAAGAGTGAACCGCGTGAACTGATCTGAACCATTGATTCCATATACATTTAACAAGGGTAAGATTGTAACTTTATATAAATATTGAATTTAAATTATTGTCTTATTAATTTCAAAATCCTAACATATTTAAGTCATCATCAGTTACCAAAATTTTCGACATTTACAAAACAATTACTTATTTTAAATATGTTAGGATAATCTTAACTTATTTTAATATTGTCATTGTTTTTTGTCATAGTGGCAAGATTCGAATTATAGTTTTAGTCTTTTTTTTATTGAACTAGAGTTTTCAGTCATCTTTTTTATTGTGTATAACTCTTAACTCCGTAGTACACATGTGTACTGCTGTGTTCTATACATTCCAACACGATAGTACACATGTGTATAATACTGTAACACCTCACAAATTTCGGGTTTAATATTAAAACGACACGTGTCATGTAAGACAAAAACGCGTTGGAAACCCGGATTTAATAAAAAAATGTTTCGGTAGGATTTAAAGTGGCGTCATGTTAAATCGTTACCTCTGAACGACCTCAATTATAAATCCCAAGACCCGATATAATAATTTACACATCTATTACACTCTCAATTCAGAAGTTGGGTTCACAATAATGGATGTTGAAAAGCATGATTTGATCCCACGAGGAAAATGAATGGTTAACCTTATTATTCGGTACTTTATAATGGATTTAAATGAAACAAACTCAAATGGTAGGGTATAAACTGTTCAAGACATGTTTTAAGGGTCCCAAAGTGATGATATAATGCCCCAAAGTCAGAAATTATGGCTGCCCTTTCGAAACACCAACAAACAAAATCAAAAACTGATCTGCCGAAGGCGTCGCGTCGCGCGACGGACCCTCGCGCTACGCGAGGGGTGCCCAGCGACCAGATTACCTGATGTTGGCTGTTGTGCGCATTTGTGACCCATTTAGCCGGTTTCTCTTGCATGTGCATGGCCCCTAGACATCCCTAAACACTAGTGACAGATGTTAATCGATTGTGGATGGCCCTAGACTTTGTTGTCAAAGATTTATGGAGTGTGGAACCACTATATAAGACCCTTCATTGTCACAACAATTCCTCACACCAAAGTTCAAGCAATCTGATCATTTTGGAGCTTTCAAGCTGATTACAAGGCATCCTTAATCATCATTAATCATCTAGTAAGTTGCCTAACCCTTCTAAATTAATTCTAGCTTAGTAATTAGCTTAAAAGTCAATATATCGTAACTTACGGTTGACTTCGGGATTAGTTATCGATAGCTCAGTCGTATGTCAAATTAAAAGTACCATTAGATAGGTAATTATATGGGTATTAAACCCTTATAAGGGCGCGTACCAATTCCAGACCTAACTAGGTCGTTTGTCGGGTCAAACGTTGACCGAAAAAGTCAACAGAATTACAAAATATGATTTAATGCACGATTAATGATCCGAGAGGTGTGTAACCTGTTTTAACCTTAATATAACATGGTAATAAGTATGAAAACTTGTCTACGCTTGCCCGACTCGACAAATTTCTGTTAAAACCCGGTTCGGAACCGAAAGGCGCAAAACCTTGACTTTTGCTTTGACTTCGGTTCTGACCCGTTTTAGTTTGATTCGAAGATGCTTTAGTGCTTCATTAGAGTAGGGTTGCATGTTAGTATAAGTCTCTGTACTTGTTTCGTTGATTATCCGATGCATGCACACGTTTCCGTTAATCGCTTAAATTGGACCGTAATGCCCTTATGACCATACAACGAGAATTTTGAAAATGTGGAAGTACAATAATCTTAGTTACTAATTATTAAACATGTACGTAAATTTTCACGTCAATCGGAGGTCTAGATTAGGAGATATGCGCATTAGCGTAAATAATAAGCTTTTTATTAATTAAACGGCGCGATTAGCGCATAGCCTATCTAAACCCGATTTTCGGTACCAAAACTTTTACCCACTGATGTTAAATAATATTTTGGGATTTTTGAAGATTTTTAATTTTTTAAACTGATCTTAAGCTAGGCTTATCGCATTGATTCGGTTAATACCGAATATGCCCTTTTAGGCCATAAAACGAGTTTTACGAATCCGTTTGATACCAATCCAATTGCCACTGATTTAAAATAATAAATAGAGTGTTTTGAGCCTGTTTTGCTGATCAGAAAACTCAGAATGGTATTTTAAACCGTACGTCGCTTAAAACGGCTTCATACGCGTATTAAACGCATAATTGGGGTTTAAAACCATTTTGGGAAATGAGACTCTTCACCAACTGTTGTGGTCTGTTAAAATTAATAATTTTGCTGATTAAATCAGACCCGTATCTCAAAAGTATTATAAATCTCTTTTATAACCCTTAAAATGACCGAAATACCCCTACGGGGCGTATTTAGGGATTAAACTCGTTATGGGCATTATGGAAGATATCATGATGATATCACAACCTATTTAAAGCGTATTAACTTAGGAAACCTGTTCGCGACCCTTTCGGTTACCCGTTATGCATTATATGCGTTCGGTTCGGTTTATGTAACTAGTTTGCATAAACTAGCCGAAACGGGTCAAACGATATCATTTTTATCTCAAAATCCAGAATGTGAATAGAAAACCCATATTAAACAAGTCCTCAAACTTGTCGGGTCTAAATCACATTCTATCCGGTCTTCGCTTAATCGTGCGTACGAACCGTATCATTAAAACTGACCGGTCTAAGCTTAAGCTTAATCAAAGGCGCGTTAGTATTCTAATAGGTTATATTAAACCTTCGTTCCAGATTAGGAGGACCAGTAAAAGCTATCTGTAATTTATTCGATTAAGGATTTATACTTGCAAAGGTAAATACTTTTAACTTATTTTCCCTATACGGGCTTGGGTTACGGTACATAGCGTACCGCTTGATCGGGCATCAAATCTTCCATCGTTGGGTGGTTAATTGAATAATTTGATCGGCTCATGTTAAACAGATGTGTTTACTTTACAGCCTTTGGGGGGTTAATGACCATGTCCCGGATATCCTCGGCATTATCTTACGAGATAGCCACGACCTGAGCACGGGGTGTAGGCGTACTCCCGTGTATAACTCACTTAAAGTGGTGTGTCTATTGATCTTTAACCCGGATACGTTCCGGGCTACTGAACGCATAAGTAACATGTAATTCGTTCACAAGATTTTAATATAAAATAATTCTCCCAAGTTAAATAAAATGATTTATGCCACGTGCATCCAAACAAATTTTCAATCATTTTCCAAAAGGAGTCAGTTGAATGTATTTACCAGTGTAAACTGACGTATTTTTCCCAAAAAGATTAAATGCAGGTACTAGGCGAAATAGGCTGGGATTCTCCTAAGCATCATTAGAAGTCTCGCAAACTTAAGATGCCGAAGTCTGTTGAACCATAAACAATGTTTTCTTAATTCGATCCTACTGTGGATAAACACCGGATAATTGTGACTTTGCTTACAATAAATAAATTCGGTTGTATCTTATTTTAAATTTGCTTCCGCTGTGCATTATTATATTGTGTTGTTTGACTATTACGTTGCCAACCACGTCACGATACTCCCCCACCGGGCCCACCGGTGACACGTGGAAATCGGGGTGTGACAGGTTGGTATCAGAGCCAACACTGAGTGAATTAAACACTAGCCTTTTGTGTTTAATCTCAGTTACACAATTGCACATATCTAAACCTTCGAGTCTAGACTTATAACATAGGACAAATTCCACCTTATTCGGTTTTTGTTTTGTCCTTTAAACATTATATTTTGTTATTATTATCTCATGATATGTTGACAGGTAAAACAAAGATGCCTCCAAGATTTTTACGTATGCGAGGACGAGGAGGAAGGGGGCCGACCACCGCTCCCAACGATCACGAAGCGGGACCTTCGAATACACGAGGTCCTATCCCTGCCGAGAGTGATGGTACCAGGCGGAACCAGAGAGGTCTCTCTCAACCGGCAAGACGATCGGTTTCGAACAGCTCGACGACTCCCGCTCAAGACTCCTACGGGCCACAATCAGAAAATGAGCCTAGAGACTCACACTATTCGCACATACCGTTACAGCGATCTATGTCGCACCGCCCTTTTGGAGACCCCACTCCATTCTTTCAAGGCCAGTTTAACCCGGTAGGGTTCATACAAGAACCAGTGGGTTTCAACCCATTGGGACCGGAGGACCATTTTTCTGGAGGAAATGATATGGACGAGGAAGACGACCCCGTAGAACCCGCATCAGGAACTCCCAACCACCCAATCGAGGTCTCGGATAGTTCCATTTATCACGGACCACCCTATAATGGTCCAGATAGCTTCCAGCCTATCTTTACTCGGCACGAATGGTATTATACACCTCCTCACCATTCGTCGCCGCATGAGCAGCATCAGCCTCACCATTCGTCGCCGCATGAGCAGCATCAGCCTCACCATTCGTCGCCGCATGAGCAGCATCAGCCTCACTATTCTTCGCCGCATGAGCAGCAGCAGCAGCAGCAGCATCAAGATTCCTCTGGGAATCACCAGTTTGTGGCAGTTACGCCACCGCCTCCACCGCCACCAGTTCAACCGGCGCCTCCGCAACCGCAAAGACGTATGAGAACCGGACCCCGGATGACCACACGAAGAGAAGAGTTTCATTTCAGCTCTCCTCTACAATCAAGTGGCAGAAATTATCAGCCGGATCAAGAAGTTCCACAGATAGGTGGACCATCAAACCTCGTCGCGCAGCAACCGCCACCAATAGGTTTTGATAACCAGATACCGGCATACACGGGTCCTTCGATGTACAACCCGTTTGAGCCACCGACTCACACTAACCTCGGATACGCTGAAGCCGACCCGTATTTGGTAGCAGCTAATTACAACGCCCTTAACCAGGAGGGACCGTATGGAGGTCCTTGGGGAGTAGGCTACCCAGCATAGGGATACCAGATGCCTACACAACCCCCGTACTACCAACAACCCCCGCCGTCTCTGCAGATGTCGCCACCACTGCATCAGGAGATCCTACAAAGTATTAGGGAGGTGCGGCATGAGGCTCGGGAAGACCGAAGGCGTAACCAAGGGATGTTCAAGACCTTGACGAACTTAATCAAGGGAAAGAGCAAGAAGGATCAGTAAATCCTTTATGTGTGTATGTCTACTTTAAAATTAAGTCCCTGCGTGGACATTTATGTGTGTATGTAGTCCCTGCGTGGACATTTATCTTTATACTTAGTCCCTGCGAGGACATCTATTTAAGTAATCAGTCCCTGCGAGGACTTGTGTTTTAAATTTAACCCCTGCGCGGGTAAGTACTTGTTTGACCCCTACGTGGGAAATGGTTTGTGTAAAAAGACCCGTTTAGGGCAATATGTAACCTATGTATAATTAATGGAATGTTTGTTTTATAAATTTCATGTTGCCACTATGTGCATATATAAATTATAAATGAAATAAATAAATTAAAATCATTCCTTTTAAATTAATCTGCCTATGAAATTTATTTAATTAAGGATCTTAAAGTGTGAAACCTAGCCACGTGTCAAATATAAGACCGGGCCAAAATGGTAAGACCTGTTTAAAAGATTCAATTCCCTGTTAACATCTTAAAACATGTTAACACTCCTGGCAGAAGTGATTCGTTAAAATCACATACGTCATTTTTATAAAGGAATTCTTTAGAAGATTCCTAACCCAGTTTAATGACCTCTGAATCCTGGGTACATCATCAATTAAGATGATCATATTTTACCATACGTGGTAATATAATGCCTACGGGCCCTGCTCATTTCCATATGAGCCAAAAGACAGTGGTAGCTTTGACTCCCTGTCTGATAAAGGTAATGAACTAGGTTCAAACCTTAAAAGCCTTGATTCTCTGAAATCATAGCTTATAATTGTCTACGTGACTAAGCCTTATGTGCTAATATGTATTAATATTGTTATTATTTATGTTTAGGATAAATTTTAATTAAAATCCTAAACTAATACAATTAATAAATTAACCAGATATGGTCTCTGTTTACCGTGGTTAATGAATTACCCTAAGGGGTAATTCCATAATAAACTCCCAAATAAATTATTGTCCTTGTTTTCTGCAACAGTTCAATACAAATGGCTAACTCTAATGAAGTCAATAGCCATCCTGTGGAGCCGAATGAGAACGCCCAGATTACATTAACGGGTGCCGAGTTAAAAGCAATAATAGACGGTGCTGTTACTCAAGCTTTGGATAGACAGTATGAAGAATACAGTAGTACCCGAAGTAGGACTCACTCTGTATCACATTCAAAGCCAAGGACGCATTCAGAGGCTCATAACAAGCCTCCTCCCAAAAAGGATGTACCAAAGAAAAACGGTGATGATCGCCAGTCCACCAACCACCAAAGTAATCCATCTCAGCAGTTGGTACTGCATCAGGGACACCGTAACAAGGGTTGCACATATAAGTACTTTGTGTCTTGTAAACCCAGGGATTTTACGGGGGAGAAAGGAGCCGTAGACTGCATGACGTGGCTGGATGAAATGGACACGGTCGTGGACATCAGCGGATGCGCTGAAGGTGATGTGGTTAAATTTGTCTCACAGTCCTTCAAAGGTGATGCGTTAGCTTGGTGGAGATCTCTGATGGAGGCCTCCGGAAAGATCCCGTTGTATGGTATGTCGTGGGATCAATTCATCGCCTTGATCAAGGAAAACTTCTGCCCTCAACATGAGGTGGAAAAGATAGAATCAGACTTTCTATCCCTGGTGATGAAGAACCTCGATTGTCAAGCTTATCTGACAAGCTTCAATACACTGTCTCGGCTGGTTCCCTACCTGGTAACCCCGGAGCCAAAAAGAATTGCTCGCTTTATTGGTGGTTTGGAACCCGAGATCAAGTCCAGTGTAAAGGCTTCTCGGCCAGTTACCTTCAGGTCTGTAACTGACCTTTCCTTATCCCTCACTCTGGATGCGGTCCGGCAGAGATCGCAGAGGAATAAGGCGGCCGAGAAGAGGAAGCATGAAGATGATGGTTCGCGTAGATCGAACAAGAAGCACCGTGGGAGCGGTGATTACAAGAAGGGATCGGAGTCAAAGAAAGATGGGCATCGTTCTGGAGAGAAGCCCACATGCAAAACTTGCAAGAAACAGCACTTTGGAAAGTGCAGACTCGAATCAAACTCGAATAACGAGTCAAGGTCTTTTGCTTGCGGTTTGTGCAAGTCCAAGGAACACAAAACCTTGGATTGCAAGAAGATGAAAGATGCAACGTGCTACCGTTGCAATGAAAAGGGCCACATAAAGACTAACTGCCCTAAGTACAACAAGAAGCCTGAGGAGGCTAAGAAGACTAACGCCAGAGTCTTCAGGATGGATGCGAAAGAAGCTGTGCAGGATGATAACGTCATAACAGGTACTTTCCTTGTAAATGATGTTTTTGCAAGAGTACTCTTTGATTCAGGAGCAGATAAGTCTTTCGTAGATCATAAATTTTGTAAATTGTTGAATTTACCTGTCGAAACCCTAAAAGTGAATTATGAGGTAGAGTTAGCAGATGGTACCATCGAAACCGTCTCTACTGTGTTAGATGGATGTGTTATATCCATTAAGAACCATCCTTTTCCTCTATCTCTACTTCCCTTTAAATTAGCCGGTTTTGACATAGTTCTGGGTATGGACTGGTTATCTCATAACCAGGCCCAAATCGTCTGTAACATGAAGCAAGTAGTGATAAAGACTCCGTCCGGTGAATCACTTATCATTCGGGGAGATACCCAGTACGGACTGCCTGAGCACGTGACTATGCTCAAGGCTTCCAAGTGTTTGAAAAAGGGGTGTGTCATCTACATGGCACAGGTAATTATTGATGAGCCCAAACCGAAGTTAGAAGACATCCCTGTCATCTCAGAATACCCAGAAGTGTTTCCTGAAGATCTACCTGGCCTACCACCAGATAGACAAGTCGAATTCAGGATCGATATCATTCCCGGAGCTGCACCAGTTGCTAGAGCACCATACAGATTGGCACCCACCGAAATGAAGGAGTTGCGGACGCAGCTAGATGAATTGCTGGCTAAGGGTTTCATTAGACCTAGTTCATCTCCTTGGGGAGCGCCAATCTTGTTTGTCAAGAAGAAGGATGGTTCGATGCGTCTGTGCATCGACTATCGCGAACTTAATAAAGTCACGATCAAGAATAGATATCCATTGCCCAGGATCGACGATTTGTTCGATCAGCTTCAAGGGGCAAGTTACTTCTCAAAGATTGATCCGAGGTCAGGATACCATCAGTTGAAGGTTATGGATGAAGACGTTCACAAGACTGCATTCAGGACTCGCTACGGTCATTACGAGTTCCTAGTGATGCCTTTTGGGCTCACTAATGCACCAGCCGCGTTCATGGATCTCATGAATCGCGTCTGCAAGCCTTACTTAGATAAATTTGTTATCGTCTTCATCGATGACATCCTTATTTATTCTAAGAATCAAGCTGACCATGAGAAACACCTACGTTGTATTCTCAAACTCCTACATCAGGAGAAGCTCTATGCCAAATTCTCTAAGTGCGAATTTTGGCTACGAGAAGTCCAATTCCTTGGACATGTGGTCAGTGAGCGTGGTATCCAGGTGGATTCCGCTAAAGTTGAAGCTGTTATGAATTGGCAAGAGCCAAAGACACCTACGGAGATTCGTAGTTTCCTGGGATTGGCAGGATATTACAGGCGCTTCATTGAAAATTTTTCAAGAATTGCTGCACCCCTAACTTCCTTGACCAAGAAGAAAGTAAAGTTCGTTTGGGGCCCTAAGCAGCAAGAGTCCTTCGATGTTTTGAAACAAAAGTTGAGCAACGCTCCTGTGCTTACCTTACCTGAAGGCGCTGAAGAATTTGTAGTTTATTGTGATGCATCACACACTGGCATGGGGTGTGTGCTTATGCAGAAAGGCAAGGTGATTGCCTATGCATCAAGACAGTTAAAGGTGCACGAAAAGAATTACACCACCCATGACTTGGAATTGGGTGCCGTTGTGTTCGCACTAAAACTGTGGAGGCATTATCTTTATGGAATCAAGTTTGTGATCTTTTCTGATCACAAGAGCCTCCAGCATCTGTTTAACCAGAAAGAATTAAACATGAGGCAACGCCGTTGGATGGAAACTTTAAATGATTATGATTGTGAAATCAAATACCATCCCGGCAAAGCGAATGTAGTCGCTGATGCCTTGAGCAGAAAGGAAAGGGTTAAACCCATTCGAATTAACGCCAAGCGTATGGAGATAAAGAACAGTTTGATAGAAAGGGTGTTAGCTGCACAGAAGGAAGCTGTGTTGGAAGCTAACTATCCTAATGAAAAGTTAGGAGTAACTGAGGAGCAGTTAACTCTTAGCAAGGACGAAATTTTACGGTTAAACGGACGAATATGGATTCCAATTTTTGGAGGACTTCGTGATGTCATCCTCCAAGAAGACCACAGTTCCAAATACTCCGTTCATCCTGGAGCTGATAAGATGTACCAGGATTTAAAGGCAAATTATTGGTGGATAGGCTTGAAAAAGTCTGTAGCCGCCCATGTAGCAAAATGCTTGACATGTGCGCAAGTCAAAGCCGAGCATCAGAAACCGTCAGGTTTGCTACAACAGCCTGAACTTCCTACGTGGAAGTGGGAAATGGTAACTATGGATTTTATTACCAAGTTACCCAAGACAAGAAAAGGAAATGATACGATATGGGTTATAGTTGACCGACTGACTAAGTCAGCTCATTTCTTACCCATCAAGGAGACTTATAGCTCCGATATGTTAGCCCAGTTATACATTGACAAGATTGTAGCCCTACACGGCATACCTGTAGCTATTATCTCTGACCGGGATACTAGGTACACGTCACACTTTTGGAAGAGTTTCCAGCAATCTTTGGGCACACGTTTGAACTTTAGTACGGCTTACCATCCTAAGACTGGCGGTCAGAGTGAGCGTACCATTCAAACGTTGGAAGACATGCTACGTGCATGTGCGATCGATTTGGGAGGTAGCTGGGA
Organism: Helianthus tuberosus; assembly: GCA_030545235.1. Taxonomy (NCBI): domain Eukaryota; kingdom Viridiplantae; phylum Streptophyta; class Magnoliopsida; order Asterales; family Asteraceae; genus Helianthus; species Helianthus tuberosus. The sequence continues at coordinate 205,827,019 of CM060400.1, forward strand.
TAAGAACCTACCATTGATCGAATTCTCCTACAACAATAGCTACCATACCAGCATAAAGGCTGCGCCTTTTGAGGCATTATACGGTAGAAAATGTAGATCGCCAGTTTGTTGGGCGGAAGTTGGAGAAGTCCAGTTATCAGGACCAGAGATCGTGTTCGAAACGACGGACAAGATTGTCCAGATTCGTAACAATCTCCAAGCTGCCCGGAATAGGCAGAAGAGTTACGCGGATCCAAGTCGTAAGGACTTTCACTTCGAAGTAGGTGACAAAGTCCTACTTAAAGTGTCACCCTGGAAGGGGGTGATGCGATTTGGTAAGAAAGGCAAACTAAGCCCGAGATACATAGGACCTTTCGAGGTTATCGAACGTGTCGGGTCAGTTGCCTACAAGTTGAACTTACCAGAAGAGCTCAGTGGAATTCACAATGTGTTCCACATCTGCAATCTAAAGAAGTGTTCCGCTGATGATTCACATGTCATGCCACATACAGATGTGCAAATAGATAAGAGCTTAACGTTTGTAGAAAAACCTTTGTCGATTGAAGATCGACAGGTAAGGAAGCTTCGAAGAAAGCATATACCTTTTGTAAAGGTCAAATGGGATGCCCGAAGAGGTCCCGAGTATACGTGGGAGTTAGAATCCACCATGAAAGAAAAGTACCCTTACTTGTTTCAGTAAATCTCGGGTCGAGATTTATTTTAAGGGGGTGAGGATGTAACACCTCGCAAATTTCGGGTTTAATATTAAAACGACACGTGTCATGTAAGACAAAAACGCGTTGGAAACCCGGATTTAATAAAAAAATGTTTCGGTAGGATTTAAAGTGGCGTCATGTTAAATCGTTACCTCTGAACGACCTCAATTATAAATCCCAAGACCCGATATAATAATTTACACATCTATTACACTCTCAATTCAGAAGTTGGGTTCACAATAATGGATGTTGAAAAGCATGATTTGATCCCACGAGGAAAATGAATGGTTAACCTTATTATTCGGTACTTTATAATGGATTTAAATGAAACAAACTCAAATGGTAGGGTATAAACTGTTCAAGACATGTTTTAAGGGTCCCAAAGTGATGATATAATGCCCCAAAGTCAGAAATTATGGCTGCCCTTTCGAAACACCAACAAACAAAATCAAAAACTGATCTGCCGAAGGCGTCGCGTCGCGCGACGGACCCTCGCGCTACGCGAGGGGTGCCCAGCGACCAGATTACCTGCTGTTGGCTGTTGTGCGCATTTGTGACCCATTTAGCCGGTTTCTCTTGCATGTGCATGGCCCCTAGACATCCCTAAACACTAGTGACAGATGTTAATCGATTGTGGATGGCCCTAGACTTTGTTGTCAAAGATTTATGGAGTGTGGAACCACTATATAAGACCCTTCATTGTCACAACAATTCCTCACACCAAAGTTCAAGCAATCTGATCATTTTGGAGCTTTCAAGCTGATTACAAGGCATCCTTAATCATCATTAATCATCTAGTAAGTTGCCTAACCCTTCTAAATTAATTCTAGCTTAGTAATTAGCTTAAAAGTCAATATATCGTAACTTACGGTTGACTTCGGGATTAGTTATCGATAGCTCAGTCGTATGTCAAATTAAAAGTACCATTATATAGGTAATTATATGGGTATTAAACCCTTATAAGGGCGCGTACCAATTCCAGACCTAACTAGGTCGTTTGTCGGGTCAAACGTTGACCGAAAAAGTCAACAGAATTACAAAATATGATTTAATGCACGATTAATGATCCGAGAGGTGTGTAACCTGTTTTAACCTTAATATAACATGGTAATAAGTATGAAAACTTGTCTACGCTTGCCCGACTCGACAAATTTCTGTTAAAACCCGGTTCGGAACCGAAAGGCGCAAAACCTTGACTTTTGCTTTGACTTCGGTTCTGAACCGTTTTAGTTTGATTCGAAGATGCTTTAGTGCTTCATTAGAGTAGGGTTGCATGTTAGTATAAGTCTCTGTACTTGTTTCGTTGATTATCCGATGCATGCACACGTTTCCGTTAATCGCTTAAATTGGACCGTAATGCCCTTATGACCATACAACGAGAATTTTGAAAATGTGGAAGTACAATAATCTTAGTTACTGATTATTAAACATGTACGTAAATTTTCACGTCAATCGGAGGTCTAGATTAGGAGATATGCGCATTAGCGTAAATAATAAGCTTTTTATTAATTAAACGGCGCGATTAGCGCATAGCCTATCTAAACCCGATTTTCGGTACCAAAAATTTTACCCACTGATGTTAAATAATATTTTGGGATTTTTGAAGATTTTTAATTTTTTAAACTGATCTTAAGCTAGGCTTATCGCATTGATTCGGTTAATACCGAATATGCCCTTTTAGGCCATAAAACGAGTTTTACGAATCCGTTTGATACCAATCCAATTGCCACTGATTTAAAATAATAAATAGAGTGTTTTGAGCCTGTTTTGCTGATCAGAAAACTCAGAATGGTATTTTAAACCGTACGTCGCTTAAAACGGCTTCATACGCGTATTAAACGCATAATTGGGGTTTAAAACCATTTTGGGAAATGAGACTCTTCACCAACTGTTGTGGTCTGTTAAAATTAATAATTTTTCTGATTAAATCAGACCCGTATCTCAAAAGTATTATAAATCTCTTTTATAACCCTTAAAATGACCGAAATACCCCTACGGGGCGTATTTAGGGATTAAACTCGTTATGGGCATTATGGAAGATATCATGATGATATCACAACCTATTTAAAGCGTATTAACTTAGGAAACCTGTTCGCGACCCTTTCGGTTACCCGTTATGCATTATATGCGTTCGGTTCGGTTTATGTAACTAGTTTGCATAAACTAGCCGAAACGGGTCAAACGATATCATTTTTATCTCAAAATCCAGAATGTGAATAGAAAACCCATATTAAACAAGTCCTCAAACTTGTCGGGTCTAAATCACATTCTATCCGGTCTTCGCTTAATCGTGCGTACGAACCGTATCATTAAAACTGACCGGTCTAAGCTTAAGCTTAATCAAAGGCCCGTTAGTATTCTAATAGGTTATATTAAACCTTCGTTCCAGATTAGGAGGACCAGTAAAAGCTATCTGCAATTTATTCGATTAAGGATTTATACTTGCAAAGGTAAATACTTTTAACTTATTTTCCCTATACGGGCTTGGGTTACGGTACATAGCGTACCGCTTGATCGGGCATCAAATCTTCCATCGTTGGGTGGTTAATTGAATAATTTGATCGGCTCGTTTTAAACAGATGTGTTTACTTTACAGCCTTTGGGGGGTTAATGACCATGTCCCGGATATCCTCGGCATTATCTTACGAGATAGCCACGACCTGAGCACGGGGTGTAGGCGTACTCCCGTGTATAACTCACTTAAAGTGGTGTGTCTATTGATCTTTAACCCGGATACGTTCCGGGCTACTGAACGTATAAGTAACATGTAATTCGTTCACAAGATTATAATATAAAATAATTCTCCCAAGTTAAATAAAATGATTTATGCCACGTGCATCCAAACAAATTTTCAATCATTTTCCAAAAGGAGTCAGTTGAATGTATTTACCAGTGTAAACTGACGTATTTTTCCCAAAAAGATTAAATGCAGGTACTAGGCGAAATAGGCTGGGATTCTCCTAAGCATCATTAGAAGTCTCGCAAACTTAAGATGCCGAAGTCTGTTGAACCATAAACAATGTTTTCTTAATTCGATCCTACTGTGGATAAACACCGGATAATTGTGACTTTGCTTACAATAAATAAATTCGGTTGTATCTTATTTTAAATTTGCTTCCGCTGTGCATTATTATATTGTGTTGTTTGACTATTACGTTGCCAACCACGTCACGATACTCCCCCACCGGGCCCACCGGTGACACGTGGAAATCGGGGTGTGACAAATACATGGTATAGTACACATGTGACCCGCAACATTGTTGTCTTAGCTCCGTAGTACACATGTGTACTGCTGTGTTCTACTGTTCTATACATTCCAACACGATAGTACACATGTGTATAATACATGGTATATTTACGGGATTTATTCTCTTATTATTGGAAATAATTTTCTTTCCTAGTTTTAAATAAGCAAAATAATATAATTACACTTCTACCCTTTTAATTTTAATAAAACAATAAAATCTCATATTAATTACAATCATGCCACCCCTTTAAATAATCAAGATCATATTAATTAGCGGTCAAGATTTGTTCACGCAGTTCACTCTTGAGAGGTTGTTCACGCTGGAACCTTACCCTATATATATATATATATATATAATTAATACATAAAAATAATTAAGACAAAAAATGTAAATTATTAAAACCCTTACCATACACATACGTTCCCATTTCCTAGGAGACACTCCATTGGGCGGATATTTGCATTGTATCTCAAAATTGTATCCGTCATCGGGAATATGTTCCCTCGCCTTTAAAGCTTTCTTTTTAGAACTTTTCCTCATATCACTCATTATGCCTCTAAATCGATCCTTGAGCACACAAATAAACGAATGACGTATGCTCTGGTGCGCTTTTGGATCCCATCTATACATAGTCTACAAAAACAAAAACAAAAATAAAAATGAAATAATTAATACATATAATCATAACATATACAAATAAATAATTGATAAATTACCCGGAAGTGGTCAAACATGCGCGTCTTTACGTTTTGGGGGATCGTTTTAAACGTGACCCAATCTCCATCAAGACATTGTTCAAGTATTTCCTTTACACGTCTATGTACCTTTGAGTCTACAAACCTAAAATATTGAAAAGATATTTCAGAATCAGTATAGTATACATGCTAAAACATGCAAAACAGATCATAGTTTACCTGCATGAATATAAGTAAATATAGTATACAATATGAGGCTTCCTAGTAGACCTTAAAATTAATGCACAATTTGTCCAAAGCTGGCTGTTTTGATGCAAAATCTGTCCAAAGCTGACAACTTTGACATTCAGTTTTGCGAACAGTTTTTCGGGGCTCAAATGGTACTGAAAAGTTACGAAACTTTTTGGGTGAATAATCCGCTCAAAGTACTACATTTTAGGCTAAAACCCTCTCAAAAAGGTTTCGAAATGACCAAGATATGGCCTCTTAAAGTCGGTTTTAAATTCTGCAGCATTGTTTCAAAACCTTGTGTCCTCTTTTGCCTTGATCTTTCAATAGAATTCATGGATTTTAGTGAAAACGACACACACCAAATATAAGGCATTCAGTTATATGTTTTGAATGGTTTGATTTTTTTTATTTACTTGTTAATTTTGAGACTTAATTGACAATAGGTTCTGACAAGAACCGTTTACACCAGAACTGTTTAACCCGGTTCTGAACCGAACCGGTTTTTAAATGATCCAGTTCTTATATTTAGCGTGTAACGGTTCCCGGTTCGGAACCGTTGCACAACCCTACTACCAATACTAGTTTATAACATCAATAAACAATATAAATTAAAATATTAAACTAGAAACATACTTTTTCCCATTGCTTTGTATGAATTGCCTCCCATCACCATCACCACCACCCTCGAAGTCGTCACCACCACCCTCAAAGTCGTCACCGTCACCCTCAAAGTTGCCATCGTCCTCGCTGACACCATCACCATCGTCACCATTGTAACCATCATCACCAACGTCATCACCATCATCACCAGCATCATCATCATCTAAAAAGTTAAAAATAATAATTAATAAAATGATAACTAATAAAAAATTACTATAGTAATTTATATTGATTACCATTGTCGCCATCATCAAGGATATCACGTGACAAATCTTGTAACGTTGTACCATCCCTATCATCAAGAATATTTGGTGACAAACTATTTAACGTCCCACCTAAATCAGCCATTGGATCACCCTCACCCATACGACGATAACTGCCCCTTACACCTCTGCGGTATGAAATTGAAGGACCTTTTGGAGGTCGTACCATCAAATACGACCCTTTAGTCCATATAGTAGGTTTCTCAACAGTTGCCTTCCCATTGGGATGTTTTGGATCCAACTTTTGGGATCTTTGTCTCCCAGAAGCAGCATCACCATCACCTCCACTAAGATCAGGCTCCCGAATAACAATGCCACAATCAATGCGTTTGCTTGGTAATAGTTCGACCGTGTTGTTGTGGGTCTTTAATGAAAGAAGGCAAAGAAAAAGATCATGCTGGTACAACTATTAAAGCTTTGTTGGGGCTATTTATGGGTCACGATAACTGTAATGGTAACAATAAGAATAAATTGTACAACATGTTTCCAAAGATAGACGATTCTAATCAAGTAGCAGTCAGATTACCATCAATAATAACATATACAGATAGCAAAAATACAGTTCTTTGTGTGTTTTGTAATTCATAACAACAAAATCCACAAAAATAAAGACAGATGTCACATTGAAATTAAGCCAATATGATCCTCAAAAGTGTATGACATTTGATTTAATCAGAGATGGGTTCAATTCGTACCTGTTGTAAAGGAGCGCCACCAAAAACCACCAACTCAGAGCCTACCGATGGTGGAAAACCACTAGTAGCAGTCGCACAGTCCTCAGCCCTAGCTAGTGAAGTCGAATCTTAGAGATGATTAATTAAAGTATGGAGATTTATATCTTGGCGAAGGGAATAAATGAGAACTTACCAGTTTTGATCGAACTTTGAATTGTAGCAGCAAATCGTCGCTCTGAAACAAAGAGGGAAACCACCTAAAACCACCACTCCGACCACCAAGTATAGAAGCAGCGAAATAGATGGGAGGGTATAGCACCAAAACACAATCAGCGGGGAAAAAATATTTAGGGCTTATATAATTTGGGGATTTTAATTTCCATTCATAAACATAACATTAACTTATATTTATTAAATTGTATTTATATTTCATTATTAATTGTTATATCATATTAATAATACATGTACATATATTATAGTCAATAAATATATATCAAATTGTTCTAGTTTGTTATTTAAATAGTATAGTATAACACCAAATAAGCTTATATTGGTTTTATTTTATTGTTTCCTTAAATGGTGAACACGTGTCAAGGACATATCACGACTTTATTTTTAAGGTTTTCTTCATCAGTTGTTTTAAGAAGTACCAATATCATAACGAATCGAATCGACACTAAACAAGCTCCCGCCGCCTAGCACAGATTGAACAGATTGAACCTTACTAGACGTAATGTATATTTTTTATGTGTGTATATTGTTTTTGTCATGGCACGACCTTTTTTTGTTTTTTCGGTTATACCGAGTTTCGGTACCGTATTAATCCCGTTACAAAATGAAACGAATCGATAACGTTCGAATTCCCCGCTGCGTAGCGCCGGGAATTTCACTAGTTAAAATACATTTATTAAATATATCTATTTATTTATTTCATTTTTATTATCATATATAATTCTTTGTAAGTTATATGAAAAAGTTATGGTAATAGTTTAGTGGGGACTGTTTTTACGTTTATAGAATAGTAGTTAAACTTCAAATTTAAAAATAATGATTATTTCAAATTCCTGATAAGATATGGAGTAGTTATACCTGAATTTTCATATAAAGATATATACACAATGGTGTATTAGTTTTATAAAAGTTAACTAACAAAAGTTAACATAGTGAAATCAAATTAATAAAAATAAAGTAAATTACAAAAATCATCCTTTATGTTGACACCAGGTTGCAAAGTGTGTTCTTTGTCTTCAAAAAGTATAAAAAACGTACTCGATGTTTGCAAACCCTTGCACGTTATGTCCTTTAGCCCTAACTCAGTTGGCTTTCATGGTTAAATCTGACCAAATGAGTCCCACATGAGGGTATTTTGGTCATTTTACCTTAAACACTTAAATAAATAATAAAAACACCTCTCTCCCCATCTCTCTCAAAACTCACTCTCCTTCCTCGACTCTCCCTCTCTCTAGAATTCCGCCATGGCACCACCACTGCCATCACATCACCGCCGCCCAAAGCTCCTTCGCCATTGCACCACCGCCATCACATCACCACCGCTCATAGCTCCTCCACCACAGCACCACTGTCACACCCCCAAAATCCACCTGCGGAGTATCACCGCTTGGAGGCGTGACTGACCAGGACTAAGCCACCAATCATATTGAACAAGCATGTAAGAGATTATAAAATCCATCCAATACAATTGGTGTCCAAACAAAACATAATTTAAGTTGCAAGCGGAAGCATAATGTTTAAAACCAAAACATAAGTTTAAACGTTTCAACGTTTAACATGGCACACAGCTGTCCATGTCCCACAACGACTCTTCCCCATGCAAGCTCCAGCTAAAAACCTAGTGACCTGCAAAGCATGTAGTAACGAGTCAACAACAAAGTTGAGCGAGTTCACAGTTGGGTGTTGGTTTAAGTTATTCCAAAAACATAGTTTCCTTTAACTGGCATCCTTGCCGTGGGGGTTACCCCATAGTTGAAAGCGTGTTTTGTTTAATCCCGTTTACTCTGGCAATCCAGCCGTGGGGGCTACCCCCATGTTTATACTACTAGACTCGTTACCATATCGACCACTAACTTTAGTCATGTTTATGTGACCTTAGCGTCAATGTCTATCATCATTGACGTGCCCAGATCCATTAGTTCACACCCGTCCTCTGCGGCACGGTGTGAGGCTTTTCAGACCTAAATAGCGCTATCTAACTAATAACCCGCTCGCCATTGGCCCGGCGATTAAGTCGATATAAAATGAGGGACTTCGTGATAGAGTTTTGGTCTAGTGAAATTTAAAGTGTCCAAGAGGACGAGGAAATTATATTCCTTAACCCAAACTGTCCTACCCAAGAAGGACGGGGAATCCATATTCCTTAACCCATTCCCAACCCCTGGGAATCCCATGCTTTGTAGAAAGTGTGAACTCACCTTAGGTTAGCTCGGCAGATAAGTAAGGGTCAATCGAGCTGCTAGGGGTCAACCACGTCCTAACATGGTTACCATACAAGTCAGGTCTAGGTTCAAGAAATGCACGTATGTTTACACAGTACCTAACACGTATTGATCATGGCAAACACGTATAACACATTAACAGTAGAATCAAGTACTCATCATGTCCAAACTTGTGCGACCCAAAGATATAGCCCAATAAACGGACGGCCCAACCTATTGTGCGATCAGCATAACTTGTGCGATCCACAATGGGCTGTGCGATTCAATCATACCCTGCCCAAATAACATAAGCAGTCCAACACGTATACGGCCCAACAAATAAACGGCAAACATTAGTTTAATAATCTTATGCGGTCCAGTTCAGCTTGTGCGACTGAACAAGACTTGTGCGACTGGACTTGGGCTTTGAGGCCCAACAGTAATGCAAATTCAAGTTGTTTGTGTGAGGCCCAAACCTTGTGCGATCGGCACCTACTTGTGCGATCCACGGGTCTTGTGCGATCATGCATACCTTAGTTGTACACTGTGTTCTAACTTATTGTACATCAGTCTATCTTGTGTGACTGCCTTGTGTGATCAGATCAGATCTTGTACGATCTGATCTTGTGCGACCAAGGAGTCTTGTGTGATCAGTTATAATTTCCGAATTCCATGCTATTTAGTTATATCATTCAACAGTTTCCTTCTTTACACACAATCAACAGTTTTGGATTATGCAAATCATCGATCAAACAAGTGTTTTATCATCTAATTCATATAAACCCTAGTCATATTCAAAGTATAAACAATAACTTATCAAATCATCGGTTTCAATTCATCATACAACACCTCATGTTCGATCATACAATAGGTCCGATTACACGAGCATACAGCCGATTAACAAGCATTCGGTTCTAGATCAATAATATACAAATCCGATTAATATGAACATTATCAATTACACATATGTGAGCCAATTTCATGAGCACTAAGATTTAAAAGTTTATATCATGTTCAATCACAAGATATCACTAGATCATCATGTAATACACCTAGATCATAACACCATCAAACATACAACCGATAATTATAAACACTAACCGATTGAAAGAAGAATAGAATCAATCCTAGCAAGAAAGCTTCGAGAGATGGGGATGTGTTGCCGTCGGCTTCGAGAGAGGGGGAGAGAGGCTTAGGGTTTGCTAAAATTTGTGTGTTTTGGTGAAGTGTTGGATTTATACTAACACTCTAGGTGTTGTGCGAGTTGATGGAGTGGGCCGAACCCAGCTTTGGGCTGCCCTTGGTTCAGATACAAAGAGTGTAGCCCGAATGGGCTTGTGCGATCGGGTTGTGTTGTGCGTTTGGGCTCGTTCAATGCCATCATACTATATACATACATCCGTTACACAATAAACACACATCAAAAATAACATTTCATTAATCATCAAAGTTCACATAATCACATAATGTTCAAACATGCTACACTTAGCACAAAAATAGGTTCTGAAATGCGAGTTGTCACATTATCCCCAAGTTGAAAGAAATTTCGTCCTGAAATTTGGTACGTACTCACTGAGGAAGCTAGTTAAGTTGCATGGTTTTCATGGGGTGTCACATCCTTCCCCCGTTGGTTTGGAATTTCTTCCCAAAATTCCGCAGTAGCTTCAGCCTCAGTAGTGGTTGTACTGTTCTCGAACAATTGGGGATACTTTTGCTTCATTTGATCTTCGCGTTCCCAGGTGAACACTGGGCCACGACGGGAGTTCCAACGAACTCGAACGAGAGGAATTCTAGTGCGCTTGTGAATCTTCACGTCTCGGTCAGTAATCTCTACTGGTTCCTCAACGAATCGTAACTGATCGTCGATAGTGAGCTCCTTCAAAGGAACTATGAGGGTCTCATCTGACAGACACTTCTTCAGATTCGACACGTGGAAAACGTTGTGAACTCCACTGAGTTCTGTTGGTAAGTTCAGTTTGTAGGCCACTTTGCCTATTTTCTCTATGATTTCAAATGGTCCAACATATCGTGGGTTAAGTTTGCCTCGTTTGCCAAAACGAACAACACCCTTCCAGGGTGAGACTTTGAGTAGCACTCGATCCCCAACCTGGAACTCGAGTGGTTTCCTGCCCTTATCAGTGTAGCTTTTCTGACGGTCACGAGCGGCCGCCATTCGTTGTCGTATTTGAGCAATCCTTTCTGTTATGTCTACCACGAGTTCTGGGCCAGTGATCTAGCTGTTGCCAATTTCTGCCCAACAAAGAGGTGATCGGCATTTACGCCCGTACAATGCCTCAAACGGAGCGGCCTGGATACTAGTGTGGTAACTGTTATTATATGAGAATTCCACTAATGGCAGATGTTTTTCCCAGCCGTTGCCAAAGTCAATCACACATGCCCTAAGCATGTCTTCAAGGGTCTGGATGGTGCGTTCAGACTGCCCATCCGTTTGCGGGTGATAAGCTGTGCTCATATCTAATCGTGAGCTAAAGGACTTGTGCATTGTTTGCCACATTTCAGAAGTAAAACGTGCATCACGATCAGAGATAATAGAGGTGGGCACCCCGTGCCTCGAGACAACTTCCTTAAGATATACGTATGCTAGAGTGGAGAACTTATATGTTTCCTTGATAGCCAAGAAGTGTGCAGACTTTGTGAGTCGATCCACGATCACCCAAATAGTATCATTTCCGCGTTGAGATCTAGGCAGGCCAGTAACGAAATACATGGAAATTTGCTCCCATTTCCATTGTGGTATCTCTGGTTGTTGAAGTAGGCCTGAGGGTTTCTGATATTCGACTTTGACTCTCGCACAAGTCAAACATTTACTAACGTAGGTTGCTATGTGAGCTTTCATGCTAGGACACCAATGCGTAGATTTCAAGTCGTGGTACATCTTATCCGAACCAGGATGTACTGAGTAACGAGACTTGTGTGCTTCATCCATCACAAGCTCGCGTAAGTTTCCATAGTGTGGGACCCAAATGCGCCCTGTTACATAGTATGCGTCGTCTTCCTTTTGTTCTAACCGCTGCCTTGAGCCGCGTAGGGCTTCAGCCCTGACGTTTTCGGGTTTCAATGCTTCTACCTGAGCATCTCGTATCTGTGCAGGAAGGCTAGACTGGATGGTAAGTTGTAGTGCTCGCACACGCCTAGGTGTGGTATCTTTTCGACTGAGGGCATCGGCCACCACATTGGCTTTACCCGGATGGTACTTGATCGCACATTCGTAATCATTCAATAGCTCGATCCATCGAAGTTGTCGCATGTTCAACTCTTTCTGCTTAAAGATATGCTCGAGACTCCTGTGATCGGTGTAAATGGTGCACTTGGTACCGTACAGGTAATGTCTCCATATCTTGAGTGCGAAAACAACAGCTCCCAGCTCCAAATCATGTGTAGTGTAATTCCTTTCGTGTACCTTAAGTTGACGTGACGCATAAGCAATGACCTTGTCACGTTGCATCAACACACACCCAAAACCCTGAATGGATGCGTTACAATAAACTACAAAGTCGTCTGTGCCTTCAGGCATTGAGAGGATAGGGGCGCTACAAAGTCTATCCTTTAAGTGTTGAAACGCAGTTTCCTGTGCATCACCCCAACGATAGGTGACACCTTTCTGTGTTAGTGAGGTGAGAGGTTGCGCAATCTTTGAGAAGTCCTTGATAAACCTTCTGTAGTAACCTGCCAAACCCAAGAATTGGCGGATTTCTGTTGGTGTACGGGGTGCAGGCCAATTCTTGATCGAATCTACCTTGGATGGATCAACATGAATCCCATCCTTGTTTACCACATGGCCTAGGAAATGGACTTCACGAAGCCGTAAGTCGCATTTCGAGAACTTTGCATAAAGCTGTTCTGTTCGAAGGAGTTCCAAAATAAGTCATAGATGCTGCTCGTGTTCTTCCTGACTCTTAGAATAGATCAGGATGTGGTCGATGAAAACTATAACGAACTTATCTAGGTAAGGCTTGCACACTCGATTCATGAGGTCCATCAAAACCGCAGGTGCGTTTGTCAGCCCAAAAGGCATGACCAAAAACTCGTAGTGTCCATAACGAGTTCTAAAGGCTGTTTTGGAGACGTCCTCTTCTCGGACTCTCAGCTGGTGATATCCCGATCTTAGATCAATCTTCGAGTAGAAACTCGACCCCTGCAGCTGGTCGAATAGGTCGTCGATGCGTGGAAGAGGATAGCGATTCTTCACAGTCACTGATGTATGTAAAATGCAACATATAAATTACATCAAATGAGGCATAAAACTAACCCTTTTTAAGTACTAATATTGGAAAAAGAGTGTTTTTGTCTTCCTTTTGTATTTTCAGGATTAAAAGAGCTCAAAAACGCAAAAGAAGCAAAAAGACAGCTAAATCCAACATAAATACAAGAAAAGGAATATTAGTGGTCTGCCCGACCCCTCAACGGCACCTTCCAAAGCAAAGTAGAGAAATCAGAAGACTGAACACGCCCCGTGCTCAGCCAGCACGGGGCCGTGCCCAAGAAGCAGCAGAAAAGACAAACCTATAGAAGCTTCTATTGCCCACCACGGGCCGTGCTCAGCGGACACGGGGGCGTGTCGAAAGTACAGCAGGCGCATTTATTGTAATTGCGAATTACAATTAATGAGGAGAGAGATTGTCAGACGGACACGGGGCCGTGCCCAGCTCTCTGTTCAGCCTATAAATAGGAGTGCTTGGATTCATTTCATCTCATCCCTTGGCACACCACCTCTCTCACACTTCATCCACCACCCACCACCATCACAACACCATCATCCACCACCATCATCCATTGTCCATCGTAGAGTGTGTGAGTCGTCTCAGGATCCAAGATTGATCGTAAGAGTTCTTGACAATCAAGGCCATGTTTGCCGAAGTCTCTTACATCACTTGGTGAAGACAAAGTGTCTAGTATAATACTTTTTATTTCTAATCTTTTGCACTTTTTATTTGGTTTTGTATTAATGACTTTAATAACTAGTTACTTATGTTGAAGGTGATCTTTCCTTATCGTTTGTCCGTGGTGTCTTGGCATTATTTTACTGTCTATATAAAATAAAGGATTTTCACCATTCATATCTCCACGGTCTATATGGATGTATGTTGGCTACCTGGTCGGGGGTTAAGGGAACGGTTTGGTAAAGGTCTTGCCATTGTTCAGCGTTTAGAGGTCCTGCAATGGACCTAGGTCAAATTTAGTAGGACCTCCTTCAATACTTCACGGTATTGGATGGCGGGGGTCCAAACTCTTTGATCCCCTCATAAGTTAACTACTATTAATACTATAACCCGGCTATTTAGGACTGTATCCCTGCTGACTCAGACTACTTAGCCGAGGGTAACGTCACCGCCAAAAGCGGGGCCTACCACAATACTGCATTAATAACTTAATTCATTATCTTCCAATAATCCACCCTTTTAGGATTGTATCCCTGCTGACTCAAACTACTGGGGTGAGGGTAACGTCACCTTCAAAAGAGGGGCCTACTACAATAACTAAGATAATCTCTTAATTATGTGCAAAAGTGCGAAAATAATCAAAGGTTATACTAGATACGAGTCGGAACCAAGTGATTCATCTTGTCTATCTGTTTTTACTTTATTTTTTATTTTTTTCAGCATTTTAGTTAGTTTTTATCTTTTCTTAGTTTAAAACTTTTTTCTAAACTTTTTGTTTTGATTAGACGTTGAGGATAAACCGGTACTAAAAGCTCTTGTGTCCTTGGACGACCTCGGTATCTTACCAACGCTATACTACACTCAACGATGGGTGCACTTGGGCATATGTGTGTTTAGTGTTAGTGAAATATCGTGTTTTATAAATTTAAAACTTGGCTAAAATAAGTGTTAAAAAAAGGGCTAAAAATATACACCTAAAATAAGTAACACTTCGCACGCATCAAGTTTTTGGCGCCGCTGCCGGGGACACAAGGATTTTAAGGAAGTTTAAAATCGACGGCCTAATCAGTTTTTTTTCAAAACCTTTTCAAAACGCGCGCACATTTTTCTGCATTTTAGTTTAGTTTGCATTTACAGTAGCCTGAACACGGGGCCGTGCTCACTGAACACGCCCCCGTGCTGCACATTTTTAGTTAGATTCCCAGATACAGAGTCTGAACACGGGGACGTGCTCACTGAACACGCCCCCGTGCTCAACGTGACCAGTAACTTTAATTAAAACGCCCAGATACAGATCCTGTACACGGGGCCGTGTTCACCAGACACGGGGCCGTGTCCAGCCTTCTGTTTCAGTCTTTGTTTTCATTTTCTGGTCCCGAGACTCAGTTGTGGGCTGCTGAGTGATTCTTATGGATCAATACTCAGGAGGTTACAACTACACCTATGATGAGGATGATTATAGGGGTAATTATTGCACTAATTGTCGTAATACACGTTCGATTCAAAATAATCACTCGTATCAACCATCCAATTCATACGCTTACTATGAGGAGCCCAGGTACGAGCCATCAACTTCATACACATCCTATGAAGACCAAAGGTATGAACCTCCTCCCTCATACTCATATTTTGATGAACCAAGGTATGAGCCTTCTTACTCATACTTTGAGGAACCAAGATATGAGCCACCACCTTCATATGCTTATTATGAGGAACCTTGGCGTGAACAACCCACCTCATATGAGTATTATGAAGAACAAAATTACGAACCTTATCCATCATATGCTTACAATGAAGGACAATGGTGTGAACCATCAACTTCATATGGGTATTATGAGGAACAAAGGGTCGAACAACCGGATTCAAGCTTAGAAAATAATGATTCTTTTTCTATAACCGAAGTGACCGATAGGATATTAGAACACATTAGAGTTATCAATCGATGTATAAAAGAAGCTCGCGCAAGGGAAGAGGAGTCCCGCGCAAGAGAAGAATTAAAAAAGGAAGAGATAACTAAAAATGAAAAAATGGAAGAACAAATAAGCGAAAAACCGACACATGAGTTAAACAACGAAAAAGGTGAGTCCAACAACGTTAAAATCCAAGAAGAATCTAATTTTGAAGAAATTAATCTCTTGACACCTTCTTTCGAAAATCATTGTTTAGTACCCACTCATGCTAAGTTTTTAAAAGAGTTAAACACTAACACTAAAATTGACGAAACGGTAAGTGTTAAGTTAACTAATGATCAAACTTCGCTAATAAAAGAAGACCCATTTGAAATTAACATCACACCGGTTCCATGTTTCTTTCAAAATTCGTTTATTAGTAATGTCACAATCGATAAAGATCTTTGTGTTAACATAATGCCTAACTACATTTTCGAAAAATTAAGTATTAGTGATTTTTCTCCACTTCAAATACCCATTTTTCTATCCAATCGGAAAGTAATAAAATCAATCGGTATAGGTGAAGATGTCTTGGTTCAAACAAATCAAATGGTAATCCCAACCGACTTTGTCATCCTCGATGACGCTCCTCTAGTGTTGGGACGACCATTTGTAAAAACTCACGAAGCTTTAAAAAACCGGAAGTTCAACAATTTACCTCTTCAATTAGGGGCATTTAAAAGAAGTGTCGATCTCGAACGATCAATGAAATATCCATTCGGCAATAATGACCCCCTAATTGAAGATGAAGATGAACCACCCGATACAAGTGAAGAGATTGACCACTTTGTTGAAGAAGAGATCGCCATAGAACAAACTTTTAAAGTTCTTGATCGAAACGAGCAACCAAATAAGGAGTCTCCTAAAGACCCACCACTTGAGCTCAAAGAACTTCCAAAAGGTTTGGAATATGCTTTTCTAGACAAAGATGGTAAGTTACCTGTAATTATTTCGTCTAAATTAGATAGCTTAGAAAAAGAAAAACTAATTAATCTTTTGAAAAAACACAAAAATGCAATAGCTTGGAAACTTGTTGACATAAAAGGAATTAGTCCTTCTATGTGCACACACAAAAATTTGATGAATGATGACTACAAATCAGTCATACAACCACAACGTCGAGTAAATCCAAATGTTCAAGAAGTGGTTAAAAACGAAGTCATCAAATTACTTGACGCCGGACTTATCTATCCTATTTCCGATAGTCCTTGGGTAAGTCCCGTCCAAGTAGTTCCAAAGAAAGGAGGTATGACGGTAATTACTAACGAAAAGAATGAATTAATACCAACGAGAACCGTCACAGGATGGAGAGTATGTATAGATTATAGACGATTAAATGAAGCAACAAGAAAGGATCATTTTCCTTTACCCTTCATTGATCAAATGTTAGAAAGATTATTCGGTCATAAATTTTACTGTTTCTTGGATGGTTTTTCAGTTTACTTTCAAATCCCGATAGCACCCGAAGACCAAGAAAAGACAACTTTCACATGTCCCTATGGAACTTTTGCTTATCGACGCATGCCGTTTGGTCTATGTAATGCCCCCGCAACATTCCAACGTTGCATGGTAGCCATTTTCCATGACATGATAGAAAAGACAATGGAAGTCTTCATGGACGACTTTTCTATCTTTGGGGATTCATACGACCAATGCCTCGATAACCTTGAACGAATGCTATCCCGATGTGAGGAAACTAACCTCGCCCTTAATTGGGAAAAATGCCATTTCATGGTAACGGAGGGAATAGTACTCGGTCACAAAATCTCAAGCGAAGGAATGGAGGTAGATCGAGCCAAAATAGATACCATTTCTAGATTACCACCTCCATCCTCCGTAAGAGCTATTAGAAGTTTCCTAGGGCATGCCGGATTTTATAGGCGGTTTATCAAAGACTTTTCAAGGATCTCAAGGCCTCTAACAAAATTACTTGAAAAAGATGCTCCTTTCATCTTTGACAAGGATTGCAATCAAGCATTTCTAACCCTAAAGGAAATGCTAGTCAATGCACCTATCATGATAGCACCTGATTGGAAATTTCCTTTCGAAATCATGTGTGATGCTAGTGACTTTGCGGTTGGAGCTGTCTTGGGACAGAGAAAAGAAAAGCATTTCCACCCAATATATTATGCTAGTAAAACACTTAACGATGCACAAGAAAATTACACAACAACTGAAAAAGAGTTACTAGCTGTGGTATTTGCTTTTGATAAATTTCGCTCTTATCTTGTTCTTTCTAAAACTATAGTCTATACAGACCATGCAGCCATTCGATATCTCTTTAAGAAGCAAGACGCAAAACCACGTTTGATTAGGTGGATTCTACTCCTCCAAGAATTTGACATTGAAATCAAGGACAAAAGAGGAGCAGAAAATACCGCAGCAGATCATCTTTCACGCTTAGAAGACCCAGCTTTGGAGGCAACCAGGGACGAGCAAATCAACGAAAAATTTCCAACTGAGTCCCTGGAAATGGTGGAATATAAGGAAGAACCATGGTACGCCGACTTTGCTAACTACCTAGCTAGCGGTGTAATCGCAAAAGGATGGCCACATCATCAAAGAAAAAAATTCTTTGCCAATGTGAAACACTACTTTTGGGAAGATCCATATCTTTTCAAAATCTGTGCCGACCAACTCGTCAGACGATGCGTACATGGTAGTGAAGCACGAATAATTCTCCGCCATTGTCATGAAGGTCCATACGGAGGACATCATGGTGCTGCCAGTACCGCACCAAAGGTATTCGATTCAGGATTTTATTGGCCAACCATTTACAAAGATGCTCAAAATCTTGTAAAGACATGTGATGCTTGCCAAAGAACAGGTAATATTTCTTCCAAAAACGAAATGCCACAAAATGGCATTCTTGTTTGTGAAATTTTTGATGTATGGGGACTCGACTTTATGGGGCCTTTCCCACCATCGAAAGGAAACAAATACATACTTGTGGCAGTAGATTACTTGTCTAAATGGGCCGAGGCCGAGGCACTTCCAACAAATGATGGAAGAGTAGTGGTTAGATTTCTGAAAAAATTATTCTCTCGTTTTGGCACACCTAAAGCTTTAATAAGTGATAGAGGTACCCATTTTTGCAACCATCAACTTGAAATTTTTTTAATAAGATATGGGGTCTATCACCGGGTTTCAACAGCATATCACCCTCAAACAAACGGACAAGCCGAAGTGACTAATAGAGGGTTAAAACGAATACTCGAAAAAACCGTAGGGTTAAATAGAAAGGAATGGGCTGATAAATTAGATGATGCTTTATGGGCTTTTCGAACTGCTTATAAAACAACGATAGGTACAACCCCATATAAGCTAGTCTATGGAAAAAGTTGTCATTTGCCAGTAGAAATTGCACACAAAGCCTACTGGGCAATCAAAAATGTAAACTTAGACCTAGAATTTGCTGGTAAAAATCGATTTTGTCAAATAAATGAATTAGACGAGCTTAGGAATTATGCATACTCAAACTCCGAGATTTATAAGGAAAGAATGAAAAATTTGCATATTAAACCTAATGAATTTCGGGTAGGAGATTTAGTTCTTTTGTTTAATTCACGACTTTGATTGTTTCCTGGTAAATTAAAGTCTAGGTGGTCAGGACCTTTTTCCGTCACCCATATTTTTCCACACGGTGCAGTAGAAATTAAACCTCGAAATGGGCCACCATTTAAAGTCAATGGCCAACGGCTGAAACTCTATCAAGGATTTATTGAGGATGAGGAAGAAGAGATCTCGCTTCAAACCGTGGAAGAATAAAAACATCATGCCTGGTAAATTACGAACGATTGAGACAACAAAATAAAGCGGTAAGTTTTCTAAACCATAGGTTATGGGAAAAAGGGGCACTCACACGCGCACGTCAAAAAAAAAAAAAAAAAAAACTGCTCGGCACGTGGCCGTGTCCGCTAGACACGGGGCCGTGTTCGCGCTGCAGACGGGATAAAACCCCTTTTTCAAAACAGTTTCTTCATTCCACACGCCCCGTTTCCCCACAAAAGCTCTGGTTCCAAGCGATTTTTCGCAAAATTTCGACGTCTCTTACCGATCTAACAACGTCAAGGTATGATTCTATCACTCTTAGTAGTTAGATTAGTTACTTGCATGTAGTTAAAACACCACAAATTTGGGGAAAAATCTAGGGTTCTTGATGTTCATCCGGATCGAACCTGAAATTTTTGCCTAAATCTGTTTGCATTTAGTTAGATTAGTGTTAAGGGAAGTAAATACACTTAGATTGTTCATAGATTCACCCGATTTCTTACAAAAACCCCAAACCCTTGTTCTTGAACCGAAAAAGATAAAATTGATAAGGTAAACGGGATATTTTGGGAAAAACGGTGTTTAGGGTTTCATTTTCGGGGGAAACCGCACCTATTGGACCAAAAATTTTCAAGTTTTCGAAACCGGGTCGAAAAATGAAGTTTTTGAGTAACAGACCTCTGGACACGGGGCCGTGTCCGCTGGACACGGGGTCGTGTCCAGCCCGCTGTTTGCAGTTTTGTCCGAAAACATTTCTGTTTCGTGCTAATTTTTGGTGTATTCTTTCAGATGGCAAAGTTCACAAGGTTCAATGCAAGTGAGATTGATGCAAGGGCAAGGTATGAGGTTCTTCAAACAAGACCCGAAGAGTACCCCAGGAGAGCTTGCACGGATCTGTTAACCTTGGTAAACCAGCTGAACCGATTCAACAACATCGTTACGGGACCACTAGCTGTTGCATTAAACACTAGGCTTCGGTCGGTGCATCAATGCACCATGGAGTTCTACAGTACCTTCAACTTCAATTCAAGGTGTGACCCATTCGACAATGAAGGGGTTGAATTTCGGTGTGGAGGGACAAGGTACTCGATCTCCATGGCACAGTTTGGAGCCATAATAGGTCTATACCAAGAAGAGGAATCGGGAAACGAAGAAAATACCGGGGGATTACGAGACTTGGAGGGAAATGAAAGACAAGCCGCATGGGCTCAAATCGGTGAAGGAATCTACGACCCTCGTAGCACCAAGAGTACGAAGCTAAGGGATCC
Organism: Helianthus tuberosus; assembly: GCA_030545235.1. NCBI lineage: Eukaryota > Viridiplantae > Streptophyta > Magnoliopsida > Asterales > Asteraceae > Helianthus > Helianthus tuberosus. The sequence continues at coordinate 205,847,806 of CM060400.1, forward strand.
GCTCTATCGCTACATTCACAGGATCCTCACCTACTCTCTAAACCAACGTCATGACAGTAGCGGTGTTGTAGGGTTGAAAGATTTGGTTGTCCTCCACTGTATCCACAACCAAAAGCCTCTCGATGTTCCATATCTCCTATTAAGAAACATGCATCTCAACCGCCTTGCTCGAGCTCCAACGCCTATCTTCTACGGAGGATGGGTGTACCGTCTTTTTAAGCCTTACACGCAAATTCCAAGAGCCTTTGAAAGAAGCCCATGGTCGGGACGAGTTGACTACCACATTTGCCGAGCCATGAACTTACTCTATGAGGCGGAAGACGGAACAGTGAGTTTCCAAAGAACGCAAGGCTATGCATGGAACCCACAGGAGGCCCTAGTTCTTCACGCACCACCTCCCCACCACCAGTATCCACCCCATGGTGATCCGGGTCAATCCTCCTCACAAGGAGGCGGTTTTCCTAATTTTCAAAGCTTACATAATCTTATGCAGGAAAACCTCATGTGTACCAGGAACGCCTACAACCTCGCCAACAACACATACAACCGGGTCGGAGCTATTGAACGCAACATCAACGATATACAAGACGATATCGGCAGCATCCGGGAATACATAGCGGGGCAGGGGGATGGAGGTGATGAGAGCGATGAAGATATGAAGTAGAGGGTTTGGAGGAGCAGGAGCGGGTTGATGGCGAGCCCACAGGTTTAAGTCCCTTTATCTATCGAACGATTGGTGGCCTGCGTGCCAGAAGTTGAACAATTTACTTTCCTTAAACACTTTTATTTTCCGTTTTATTTTTCTTTTACTTTATGCTTGGAACAATTAACTGTGGTAATGTAGGATGTTTGTGTTGCTTGGTGTGGTATTAAGTGATGAAACATGTACAAACCAAGGCTTGGGGTGCTAAGCCTCAGCACTTATAGGGCCAGGATGGAAAAACCGGAGGAAGAAACCTGTTTTTCAGACTTTCAGACTGTCCACACGGGGACGTGTCCAGCCAACACGCCCCCGTGCTCACCTCCCAGACCTACTGTTTGGCTTCTGTTCTGCAGAATTTTGTCAGACACGTGGCCGTGTCCAGTGGACACGGGGCCGTGTCCACCTTCTGTAAGTTCTTGTTACTGACACTTGAACACGGGGTCGTGCCCACTCAACACGGGGCCGTGTTCAGTGCCCAGGTACACAGATTTTTGCTTTTTAAACACTATTTTACACATCTAATCAACCTAAAAATTTATTTTTGGGACACATTGAGGACAATGTGTAATTTAAGTGTGGGGGGGATACTAAAACCTTGAATTTTGCAAGTCCTAAATACAAGCCTTACACAAAACTCTATTGGAACCGCTAATCACCCCAAATTTTTTTCAAAAATTTTCAATTTTTTTACTTGTCTAGGTTTAATTCGGAAAATTCAAGTTCTCAAAAAGGTTATATTTTTTACAAATTTACAACCGATAGCGTAGTGATAAAAAGAACCAACATAAGAAAATTATGAAAAGGCATAGCAAACTTATTTAAAATTTGATTATATATACTTGATCACATAAAAACCCATTCCCACAAAAGTGAGTTTTGAGCCTTTATTGAGCACACAATTACATATCATTTGATTAAATGCTCATTTTTCGTTTCTTGTGTGAATAGCCGCTTGGTTCTTACGACTCTAGAACTTGCCATGACAATACATTCCCGGTCCTTATCAACTTAAACCCGAGTAAGTAAATGATGGAGGCATTAGGACTAATTTTTTTTTACACCATTATTTTTCTTTTTCTTTTACCACCTACCCAAAAATCCCCCTAGTTAGCCCCTTTGAGCCTAAACCTTTTCGTTTCATCACCCAAACAAAAACCCTTTTACCCACCAAAACCTTTTTCATTTTTAACCATTTATTTTAGTAACAAGTTCGGTTCTTCGTATGATAAAAAAAAATGTGATAATGATGAAGCAAAAAGAAAATAAACAAACAAGTTAATCAAAAATAACTTAGTTTGAATAAAAGCTTCATCAAAATAAAAAGTTGCAAAAATACGAAAACCGACACTTGTTACGCTTTTAGCCCTTTTTCTACTAACCACTAACCCAACCACCTACCTTTAACCCTAGCCTAACCCTTAACCCACAAAGTCCTCTTGATATCTACAAAGGTATAAAAGTTAAAAAGGAGGAGGATTGATTTCTTGGCAAGCCTATGGTAGGAATAAGTTCCATGCCGCTCTCGAGTGATTCACTAAAAATACACCTTCGCCCGAGTGCGAGTGTTTTCCCCGTGAGGTATGTGAACTTGTATATAAATAGAATTTTAAAAAGGCATGTTATGCCCAAATAAGTAATTTCTTTTATGAAAAGTTCTAAATAAATCATTACGAATAGGAGTGTAAATAAATAAAAAATAAAACCCAAAAAGATCTTGGAAATACCGACACTCTACGACAAGCCCAAAACCTTCTCTTCTACCTATTCCATTTGGGAGTGTAAGCCACATATTAAAGAGTTTTGCTTGAGGACAAGCAAAAGTTCAAGTGTGGGGGTATTTGATGTATGTAAAATGCAACATATAAATTACATCAAATGAGGCATAAAACTAACCCTTTTTAAGTACTAATATTGGAAAAAGAGTGTTTTTGTCTTCCTTTTGTATTTTCAGGATTAAAAGAGCTCAAAAACGCAAAAGAAGCAAAAAGACAGCTAAATCCAACATAAATACAAGAAAAGGAATATTAGTGGACTGCCCGACCCCTCAACGGCACCTTCCAAAGCAAAGTAGAGAAATCAGAAGACTGAACACGCCCCGTGCTCAGCCAGCACGGGGCCGTGCCCAAGAAGCAGCAGAAAAGACAAACCTATAGAAGCTTCTATTGCCCACCACGGGCCGTGCTCAGCGGACACGGGGGCGTGTCGAAAGTACAGCAGGCGCATTTATTGTAATTGCGAATTACAATTAATGAGGAGAGAGATTGTCAGACGGACACGGGGCCGTGCCCAGCGGAGACGGGGCCGTGCCCAGCTCTCTGTTCAGCCTATAAATAGGAGTGCTTGGATTCATTTCATCTCATCCCTTGGCACACCACCTCTCTCACACTTCATCCACCACCCACCACCATCACAACACCATCATCCACCACCATCATCCATTGTCCATCGTAGAGTGTGTGAGTCGTCTCGGGATCCAAGATTGATCGTAAGAGTTCTTGACAATCAAGGCCATGTTTGCCTAAGTCTCTTACATCACTTGGTGAAGACAAAGTGTCTAGTATAATACTTTTTATTTCTAATCTTTTGCACTTTTTATTTGGTTTTGTATTAATGACTTTAATAACTAGTTACTTATGTTGAAGGTGATCTTTCCTTATCGTTTGTCCGTGGTGTCTTGGCATTATTTTACTGTCTATATAAAATAAAGGATTTTCACCATTCATATCTCCACGGTCTATATGGAGGTATTTTGGCTACCTGGTCGGGGGTTAAGGGAACGGTTTGGTAAAGGTCTTGCCATTGTTCAGCGTTTAGAGGTCCTGCAATGGACCTGGGTCAAATTTAGTAGGACCTCCTTCAATACTTCACGGTATTGGATGGCGGGGGTCCAAACTCTTTGATCCCCTCATAAGTTAACTACTATTAATACTATAACCCGGCTATTTAGGACTGTATCCCTGCTGACTCAGACTACTTAGCCGAGGGTAACGTCACCGCCAAAAACGGGGCCTACTACAATACTGCATTAATAACTTAATTCATTATCTTCCAATAATCCACCCTTTTAGGATTGTATCCCTGCTGACTCAAACTACTGGGGTGAGGGTAACGTCACCTTCAAAAGAGGGGCCTACTACAATAACTAAGATAATCTCTTAATTATGTGCAAAAGTGCGGAAATAATCAAAGGTTATACTAGATACGAGTCGGAACCAAGTGATTCATCTTGTCTATCTGTTTTTACTTTATTTTTTTTTCAGCATTTTAGTTAGTTTTTATCTTTTCTTAGTTTAAAACTTTTTTCTAAACTTTTTGTTTTGATTAGACGTTGAGGATAAACCGGTACTAAAAGCTCTTGTGTCCTTGGACGACCTCGGTATCTTACCAACGCTATACTACACTCAACGATGGGTGCACTTGCCCATATGTGTGTTTAGTGTTAGTGAAATATCGTGTTTTATAAATTTAAAACTTGGCTAAAATAAGTGTTAAAAAAGGGCTTAAAATATACACCTAAAATAAGTAACACTTCGCACGCATCAGTCACCTTGTTGAGTTCTCGATAGTCAATACACATTCTGAAGGTACCATCTTTCTTCTTCACGAATAGCACTGGAGCTCCCCAGGGCGAAGAGCTAGGACGAATAAACCCCTTATTCAAAAGCTCTTGTAGTTGCGTAGACAGCTCTTCTAGTTCAGATGGAGCTAGACGATAAGGTGCTCGAGCTATGGGTGCTGCTCCAGGAGCTAGCTCGATTTGAAACTCGACCTGGCGATGAGGCGAAAGACCAGGTAGTTCCTCAGGAAACACCTCAGGATAGTCGCGTACAATAGGAATATCTTCTATCTTCTCCTCTTTCTTCGAGGTGTCAGTAACGAGAGCCAAAATAGCAGTGTGGCCCTTCCTCAAACACTTCTGGGCCTTAAGGAAAGAGATGATGCTCACAACAGCACCACTCTTGTCGCCACGAATCATGAGAGGTTCATCATCTGACTGAGGAATACGGACAATCTTCTCGTTGCAAAGAATCTCTGCTTGATGTTGGGATAACCAATCCATCCCAATGACAACGTCGAAACTACCCAGAACGATAGGAATGAGGTCGATAGAGAAGGTCTGATTAGCAAGAACAAGATTACAACCCTTGACTACGTGTGTGGCCTCTAAACTCTTACCATTAGCTAGCTCTACAGTGTGCTTGGTGTTTAAAAGTGTTGGGGTACGCTTAAGCATTTGACTAACTCTTAAGGACACGTAGCTAGTATCGGCACCCGAATCAAATAAAACAGTAACATAAAAGTCATCCAGTAGGAACTTACCCATCACAACGTTGGGATCGTTCCTTGCTTCACCTTGTCCAATCACAAACACACGACCCCTGGCACCATTGCCATTGTTACCCCCGTTGTTTCCATTCCCCGGATTGTTATTATTGTTGTTGTTCTGATTCTGGTTCATTTGGGGACAATCTCTCTTGAAGTGGCCTTCAGCTCCACACTGAAAGCATCCTCTGTTGATACCTTGCTGCTGCTGCTGCTGGCGTTGATTTTGTGGGGGTTGTTGTTGACGATTCTGATTCGCGGGGCGTAAACTTCTGCAATCCTTTGCGGCGTGGCCTGGCTTGTTGCACCGATGACAGTTATTCCTGGTGCATGGCCCGCTGTGGTGTAGGTTATAGCTATTGCATTTGGGGTGAACTCCCCTGTACCCTCCTTGACTTTGACTACCAGATGATTGCTGACTAGGGCTCTTGTAGTCATCAGTCCTTCTCTGCTGAGACTGAGATTGAACAGAAGTTGAACCTTTGCTTGAAGCTCCATCCCATTTTCGCTTGTTGTCACTAGGAGCATCTGAAGTAGCTGTATCACAAATACGCTTTGGTAACCTATTCTGCTCCACCGCCTGATCAGTGAGACGATGAGCCAATTGAACAACTTGCTGGATGGTGGCGAGGTTAGCTGAAGTCACATGACTTTGAATCTCTGGCACTAAACCCTTAAGGTACAGTTCGATACGCTTAATGGGAGGATCCACCATAGTAGGACATAAGATAGCTAGCTCATTCGATCTTTTTGTGTAAGCTTCAATTTCTGACCCCGTCATCTTTAAGTTGAAAAACTCTACCTCCAGCTTGTGAATGTCATCACGATTGCAGTACTCTTCCTTGATCAATTCCTTAAAATTGTTCCATGGGGTGGCGTTAGCAGCAACCAATCCCAGCATCTGAACCTGAGCGTTCCACCACGTGAGCGCTACCCCTTCGAGAGTACCAGTGGAATTTAAAGTGTCCAAGAGGACGAGGGACTTCGTGATAGAGTTTTGGTCTAGTGAAATTTAAAGTGTCCAAGAGGACGAGGAAATTATATTCCTTAACCCAAACTGTCCTACCCAAGAAGGACGAGGAATCCATATTCCTTAACCCATTCCCAACCCCTGGGAATCCCATGCTTTGTAGAAAGTGTGAACTCACCTTAGGTTAGCTCGGCAGATAAGTAAGGGTCAATCGAGCTGCTAGGGGTCAACCACGTCCTAACATGGTTACCATACAAGTCAGGTCTAGGTTCAAGAAATGCACGTATGTTTACACAGTACTTAACACGTATTGATCATGGCAAACACGTATAACACATTAACAGTAGAATCAAGTACTCATCATGTCCAAACTTGTGCGACCCAAAGATATAGCCCAATAAACGGACGGCCCAACCTATTGTGCGATCAGCATAACTTGTGCGATCCATAATGGGTTGTGCGATTCAATCATACCCTGCCCAAATAACATAAGCAGTCCAACACGTATACGGCCCAACAAATAAACGGCAAACATTAGTTTAATAATCTTATGTGGTCCAGTTCAGTTTGTGCGACTGAACAAGACTTGTGCGACTGGACTTGGGCTTTGAGGCCCAACAGTAATGCAAATTCAAGTTGTTTGTGTGAGGCCCAAACCTTGTGCGATCGGCACCTACTTGTGCGATCCACATGTCTTGTGTGATCATGCATACCTTAGTTGTACACTGTGTTCTAACTTATTGTACATCAGTCTATCTTGTGCGACTGCCTTGTGTGATCAGATCAGATCTTGTACGATCTGATCTTGTGCGACCAAGGAGTCTTGTGCGATCAGTTATAATTTCCAAATTCCATGATATTTAGTTATATCATTCAACAGTTTCCTTCTTTACACACAATCAATCAACACAATCAACAGTTTTGGATTATGCAAATCATCGATCAAACAAGGGTTTTATCATCTAATTCATATAAACCCTAGTCATATTCAAAGTATAAACAATAACTTATCAAATCATCGGTTTCAATTCATCATACAACACCTCATGTTCGATCATACAATAGGTCCGATTACACGAGCATACAGCCGATTAACAAGCATTCGGTTCTAGATCAATAATATACAAATCCGATTAATATGAACATTATCAATTACACATATGTGAGCCAATTTCATGAGCACTAAGATTTAAAAGTTTATATCATGTTCAATCACAAGATATCACTAGATCATCATGTAATACACCTAGATCATAACACCATCAAACATACAACCGATAATTATAAACACTAACCGATTGAAAGAAGAATAGAATCAATCCTAGCAAGAAAGCTTCGAGAGATGGGGATGTGTTGCCGTCGGCTTCGAGAGAGGGGGAGAGAGGCTTAGGGTTTGCTAAACTTTGTGTGTTTTGGTGAAGTGTTGGATTTATACTAACACTCTAGGTGTTGTGCGAGTTGATGGAGTGGGCCGAACCCAGCTTTGGGCTGCCCTTGGTTCGGATACAAAGAGTGTAGCCCGAATGGGCTTGTGCGATCGGGTTGTGTTGTGCGTTTGGGCTCGTTCAATGCCATCATACTATATACATACATCCGTTACACAATAAACACACATCAAAAATAACATTTCATTAATCATCAAAGTTCACATAATCACATAGTGTTCAAACATGCTACACTTAGCACAAAAATAGGTTCTGAAATACGAGTTGTCACAACCACCACTGCCATTGCACCACCACCGCCATAGTACCACCACTATCACATCACCAACTCGTCGTCATTACATAGCTCCGTCGTCGTCGAAACCTTAAAATTCGTCGTCATTTAAACCCTTAAATCCATCGTTCCACCGATCCGCCGGATCTAGATTTGTCGAAACTCCATTTTTTCATTGCTGCCCATTATGGTTGTCATTCACTACTGTTATATAACCACCGACAAGTTTGTGAAGAAGATGAGGAGTGGGGTTGTTCCAGATCTGATTTCTTCATTTCTCGATTTCGTTTTATGTTGAAATTGTTAGGGTTTTTGAGTGTACGGATTCATCTACATGTTTTTGTTGATCTGAATTGTTTCGATTCAATTTGATGCTCTTGTTTGCGCTAATATGTTGTGTTTTTAGAGGATTTTATAAATTGAGTGGGGGTTGTGGTGGTCATGGTGGGTAGGTGGTGGCTGATGGTGGAGGTTGAAAGAGATGGTATGTGTATGTGTAATAGAGAGAGAGATTTATTAAGTTTTTTTATATGTTAATTTTTATGTTTATTTATTTGAGTAAATAATGTAGAATGACTAAAATACCCTCATGTGGGGTTCAGTTGGTCAAATTTAACCATAAACCTAACTGAGTTCGGGCTAAAGCACATAACGTGCAAGGAATCGCAAACATCGAGTACGCTTTTGTACTTTTTGAAGACAAAGGACACACTTTGCAATTTGGTATCAACATAAAGGACGATTTTTGTAATATTAAAAGTGTATATTATATATAGTATAAAAATCAAATTAAAGTTTTAAATTATAGAAAGGAAATTGGTAGCACATAGGGTATTAATGTTTGTATAATATAACTTTCACCATCATCAACAACAACCCACCACCACCACCATCAACAACCACCACCACCATCAGCCGCCACCATCACCATCAACAATCACCACCGTCAGCCGCCACCACCACCCCACCATCAACAACCACTACCACCAGCCGCCATGGTGGTGATTGTTAATGGTGGTGGTGGTGGTGGCGGGTGATGGTGGTGGTGACTGATGGTGGTGGTGGGTGATAGTGGTGGAAGTGGTGGGCTAATGGTGGTGGTGGTGGTGGTGGTGATGAAAGTTAGGATTATTAAAATCCAAATAATGTTTTGTGGAAAAATTGTCGCAAGTTGCGACAACTTTGCCGCGATTTTAGTTTTTTTAGTCTGTAAAATTTTTTCTTATATTGTATGAACAAATAACAAGAGTTATCAAGTAAAAAGATAATGTTTTGTGGGGAAAATGTGGCAAGTTGCGACAACTTTGCCACATATTTTGATATTTTAGTTTTTTAAAATGATTACTTTTATCGTACTAACAATTAACATTCAAAGAGCCTTTGGCTTAGCTGTATCAAAGTGTTGGACAAGACTTTGTCTTCTCATATATGAAAGAGGGTTCGAATCCCATTGACAAAAAAATTAAGCCGTTAAAAAAAATAGTTAACAAAAATTGATAACTAATATAGAAAAAGTGTAACGTACAATAGGGCTTATCGTATGCTCGTACGCGATTATGAAATCGCATGTTATAAAAAAGCATGTTGGAAATCGCATGTTGGTTTTTTTTAACCAATTTCGCATGTTGGTAAATATGATGAAATCGATGTTGGTATATAAAGCAATTTCACATGTTGGTTTTTTCAGCACAATTCGCATGTTCAGGAGTGAATTCGCAACAGATCGTACGGCTAGGTTGATCGCGTACATTTTGTACGATAAGAGTCATTGTACGTTAACCTGCCTCAAATAATATAATTAAATTTCGTGGGAAAATCGTTTGTAACGCCCTAACACGTTAAAACCCAAGATTTCGCAGCGGAAAACACATAATTAAAATTTCTTTAATGATATTCTTTCTTTCACTTAAATACATTAATCCCTTTCTAAAATTTGATTAACAACTAACATACATATATCGAATTAAGTGACCACATACACACCCACGTACAATCCATGTCTTGACTCGATCTTCAACCGCGTACAATTCTTGATGAAACATCCATAACCCTGTACAACCTGCAGTCACCACATTCAATCTCATCATTAGTAACCGGTGACATAATACAAAAATATTAACACATGCATAATAAAGCGTCCACATATCATGCTTTCTCTTATACTAGCTCCTTCATCCATCCATTCGATCACTCACATCGGATTCCAGAGTCAACCTTTACTTCCATTGTTAACCTGCCTATGCTTCACATTAATTCTCAATAGAAAAACGGTTAGTATCATTAGCTTCCTTTCATATGGACGTGTCCTCAAATACGCATAACTCGTCTTATTCATTCAAGCATATAATTAAATACCTCTCTCAAGCATGTATTCATTTTCTATTCACACCCGTACTTACAATTTACATCCTACATATATAACTCCTTAATTCATGTTTATGCATAATTCATTATGTAAGTTCCCTTTCTTACCCAAACTTAATCGAATTTCTTTCTTAACCACTTCCGACCCATTTCAACTAAAACTTAACTTAGTAATAACATCGATTCATATCTTCTTATATTACATTCAATAATTACCATATATCATAATTACATTACCAAACAAAAGGGTAAGTTCGGAGTTCACTTACATTATTTGACCCGTTATGAACAAGTCAATATATAAACATTATGAGAATCATTCCACTAATCATTTCAACCCATTTAGATGGGTTGGTTCATATTCGCTACACATCAATTTTAAAACCTTCTTCAAGTATAATTTCTTGCATCTAATCAATTTTAATCTACAACGGAAAATTGTACGAATTCATATTATCATAAATATCATTCATAAACCTACTAGTAGAGTAAACGAAGTTCATAAGAACTTACCGGAGTCGTGCGCTCCTAATGTTTTCGCTTGACTTGATTCTCCTCCTTTCTTCGACCCTAAAGGGTGTATCACATTTGCGTTTAGTTTTCACATTATACATCATTTACACGCATTCACATCATTCACTCTAGCGTTCATTACTCATATTCATATTCCACGCCATTATTAGATCTTTTAAATCTAAAATTCTTCATATTCATACATAATCAATTCAGCTCAAGCATTTCATCGAACACCTTATGTGCATACTACTTATCTAGCGAAATGTACAAGCCTATTAAGCACATCTCTACAAAATCTTTTCTAAAATCATGGCAAAACATCACAAACACATGAATTCTTCAAACATTCAGATTATTATAACATCATTATGCATATATATTAAACTTACTCATCAAACTATATCAAGAATTAACACATACATCATCATCACTAGTCATATCATCACAATTTCAAATGGGTTTCTTATCAAACCATCAATATAGTCAAAATCAAGCACATTACGACTTCCTTATGTTGAAATTAACTAACATTCATGCTTAATTTCGCAATACATCCATGGATTACACATAACCCATATCATTAAACATCACTAAACCATAAAATTCAACTTACTTGATGTTGAGCACACTTAGAGGATCGTAAATCTGGATACATGCATCAATTTACACTTCAATTTCTCTTCTAATTTGGTGGAATAGTAGTATTTAGGGTTTTGTTCTTCCTGCTTCTCCTAATGTCGAACCCACACACACATACGTCTGATGTATGTGTTGTGTTTAGAGAATTTTAACTTTCATAATTCCACTTTCAACTTATGCACATTTGATCCCTCAAGTATTAAGTTTTAAATATATATGGTTAAGCATCTATTTGCACACTTTAATGTCTTAACATAATTTCCTAGTTGATATTCATTTACGGGCTCACTTTTACCCCTCACGGTATATTTACCCGTTCCTTTATATTAACCGAGTTTAAATTACCAAACCCATTTTTGGGGTGTTACATCGTTAGAAGTTGCTAAAAATTTGCCACTGTTTTGAATTTTTTTTTTTTAGTTTTATAAATTGCACTAACTAATAATAAAAGTTAATAAATGAAAAAGAAACAAAGTTTTGTGGGAACCTTGTTGGAAACATAGTTAACTTTGCAACGAAATTGCCACAAATACAGGTTTGGTGACTATCTTGTCGAAAAATTGTGGGAAAATTTATGGTTTTTAATATTTGTCTAAAATTTGTGGGAAATTTTTCAAAAAGTTGCCACAACTTTGCCACTAGGGCTGTAAACGAACCGAACGTTCAGCGAACAGTTCGTGAACCGTTCGGCGGGAAGTTCGTTTATGTTCGTTCTATTAGCTTAGCGAACGAACATGAACAAAAAAATTCGTTCGAATAGCTTAGCGAACGAACACGAACACAGGTTTCGTTCGTTCGACTGCGTTCGTGAACGTTCGGTAATATGTTCGTTTATGTTTGTTCATGTTCATTCATTCGTGTTCCATTGATTATATTAAAAATAATAAATAATAATGTAAACATATTGAAATCTTGAAACCCTGTCTTTTTCTAAGTTAGCTAAAATTTGGACACTCGAAGACATTTTTTGGGATACTTATGTCTAGGTTAGTTAACCTTGATTTATCATTTAGTGATGTAGTAGACTTCTTGTGTTTTGATTTATCATTTGATGGTTGTATTTAACTACTTATATCCAATGTTTAAGGATAACAATGTTTTTTTTATTTTTTATTTTCAAGTTAAATGTTCGTTTACATTCGATGTTATTTTCTTGCGTTCGTTTATGTTCGAGACCAGTGTTCACGAACTGTTCGTGAACAACTGAATTTCCTTAACGAACGAACATTAACATAAACTTATGTTTGGTATGCGTTCGTGAACATGTTAATTTCCTTAACGAACGAACACGAACATGGTCTTGTTCGTGTTCGTTCGGTTCGTTTACAGCCCTATTTGCCACTGTTTTGAATTTTAAACTAATAATAAAAGCTAATAAATAAAAAATAGAGTTTTGTGGGAATATTGTTGGAAACATAGTTAACTTTGCATCGAAATTGCCACAAATATAGGTTTGGTGACTATCTTGTCGAAAAATTGTGGGGAAATTTATGGTTTTTAATATTTGTCTATAATTTGTGGGAAACTTGTCGCCAAAATTAAGTTGTGGGAAATTTGTCAAAAAGTTTTGTAGCAAAAAAAACCATTTTTCTAGTAGTGTCCCCTCTGGTTGGTTTAATGGGAAAACCGGTTTGTAGCTGGACAAGCATCAAGAAAGCCAGAATCAAAGAAAGTAGATAAGCATGCTAAAGCTTGCGCAGAGAACCATCATGTCTTTGTCCCTTTTTGCCTTAGATACCTTTGTTTCCCTAGCGACAAAAGTTATCCACTTCTTCACCAGGGTCCAACGGGTCATTCACAACAATTGTTCAGCCCCAGGATGGCAGGGGTTTGTCTTTGGAATGTTAGGTTTGCAATTCCGAAAGGGGTGGCGGCGTAACTTGTTGCCCGTCTAACTTCTGTTTTGATGTAACTTGACAAATTTTTTAGTGAAATAAAATATATCTACTATGTTCAGAAAAAAAAAATGTATTATACTCTAGCCTTCCCCATTTGCTTGTAATTTATTTATTGATTGAACTTAAAAGCTGACTATGTTGATTGTTGAATATTGAGAAATGATATATAAATCATGGGTTTGGAATGAGCATGGGCTTAGGTTGTCTGAAGTTATTATAAGATCGTATATATAAATATAAATATTAAGAGCTTTAATAAATATAGTTTGCTAAAATCTGAAGTTATTAAATATAGATAACTATTATATTTGTAGTTAAATGATTGATAGTTATTTTTTTTTTTGTAAGGTGTGAATTATTCGCGAATATCGGAAGGTCTAGCATACGTTGTCTTAACCGGGTCCGTGTCAGAGACCTCAATTTAAACCCCTCAATGAGAAACATCTATCACTCAGACTCGAACTTGAGACCTGGAGGGAAAAACTCATCCGGGCCCACCATAAATGTAATTTAAATACCCGTGGTCACCATTAAAGCACTAGTGGATGGTTTGAATGATTGATAGTTAAAGTTGGTTTTTTCATTGAGTTTAAAATAGAGTTTGAATAATTGAAATCTCAGTGTGTAGTTTTAACCATGTAAGATCATCAATATATGTTCTTGTTAATATTCTTGTTAGGGAAAAGAGTAAAAGGTTAACCAACATGTTCAGGATAGAACATGGGGAAATTTTACAAATGAGACTTCAGCCAAAAAATTCTTTTTGTTTTATTTTATTTGTTTGTTGCAATTAAAGTTTGCAAGGCTTAGTAATTGGCATAAAAATCAAAACAAGCAAAACTCTACGATAAAAGATTATTGTGGAACATGACATGTTAAATTCAAAATATATAATTTTCAAAATGATAAATTATCAAGCAAAATTATATATTTTTTGTTGTTCATATTATCGCCATTTATTTTGGTGTACGCATTGTGTATTTATTTATTATTACATGGAGATTAATAATTGAAATATAATAATTGAGTAATTGTGTAGTTTGTAGAAACGCAGTAAATGAGTAAATGGAGATATAATCTACATTAGTAAATGGTCCATGCCTTATTATTTAACCTTTTATCGTACTGCTGTTTTTTCTATGCCTAACAATAAAAACTTATTTGGGTTATTTGAGTTATTTTGGGTTATTTTAAAAATGAATATGGGTCAGAATGGGTTGAGAAATAATTAAGGATGTGTCAGGATAGGTTTTAAGATATCTATCTAAAATAATTTGTGGGTTAAAATGGTTATTACGCAAGGTAAGTGGGTAACCATGAAAGAGCATCATAGTGAGACTCTTCATCATGTTCGAGTGTTAGACGTTAGCCTCTAGAGCTGTTACTTGACAAATAAAAAAATACATAAAAAATTAAAAAAAATCAGAAAAAACTTAAAGATTAAAAAAAATCTAAAAATACGAAAAATAAAAAAAAGTCCCAAAAAATAAAAAGTAAAAATTTTAAAAATATTTAATATTTAAAATATAAAAAATGTTAAAAAATCAAAAAAAAATAAAGACATAAAATATCCAAAAAAGTAAAAAAAAAATAAAAATTACAAAATCCGAAAAATTAAGAAAACAAAACTTAAAAGACAATAAATTTAGAAAACAAAAAAAATCAAAAAAAATTGTAAATTTTAAAAATTAAAAAACACATTTGAACACACTTTCCCCAACATTGGCCACTTTTGAAGCACATGTGTTTTTGTTTTTTTTTTTTAATTTATTATTTTATTTATTTTTTGTTTTTTTAATTTTTTAGTTTTTGAATCAAAACCAAAAGTTTATACTATAAAATAAACATATACTTGCCTAAATCTTATATCAAAAGTTAACAACAATAACTTCAATGCCGAATTTCCATTTTTTTTAATTTCTTTCTTTTTTTAAATATTTTTAAATTTCTTTGATTTTTTAAATTTCCATTTTTTTAACTTTCATGATTTTTTAAAATTTTTTAAATTTTTTTATTTTTAAATTTTTTATTTTTGTAAATATTTTTTATTTTTTAAGCTAATAAAATTTCTTTGAATTTTTTCATTTTTTTATAAATTTTTAAATTTTTATAAAATTTTTATTTTTTTAAAATTTTTAATTCTTTTATAGTTTTGATTTTTTTTATTTTTTATTTTATTTATTTTTTAATATTTTTATTTTTTGAGTTTTTTAATTTTTATTTTTTTTATTTATTTAATTTTTTTAATTTTTAATTATTTTTTTTATTTTTTTATTGTATTGATTTAAAAAATAATTTTTTATTTTGTGATATTTTGATCTTTAACTTTTATTTTTATTTTATTAATTTTTTTTTGAGCAAATTAACTCATCATAACATTTTCTTAATAAACTCTCCTTAACCGAAATCTATCATAACCCATAACCATCCTAACATTTTTCTTAATAAACTCATTCTAACCTAAGTTTATCCTAACTCATTACCCAAACCCGTCCAACCCATCACTTTTGCCACCCCTAGTTTTCCCAAACAACTAAATTACGGCGATTTTCAATAATTTTACGATTCTTAAGTTATTATATTTTTTTAAAGTTATAGAAAAATTACACAGTTGGTCCTTTCAATGTCAGGTACTAATAGTTTTTATTGCAAAATCAGGTATTAAAGTTCTAATTTGTCACAATGTTGAGTACTAAGGCCAAACCTTGTCACACATAGGGATGGCAATCAAACCCGAACCCGCTGGGTAAACCCGAAACCCGACACATTTAGGACAGGTTTAGGGCCGATTAATCAGGTTTGGGACGGGTTTGGGAATAGTTTTATTTTTTTCGCGAGTTTGGGACGGGTTTGGGATTTAGTGATATACCCGTTTACCCGACCCAATTACCCGATAAAGTATACCTATTTACCCGGTATAATTTCTTTTATATTATTAAATATGTATATATATATATGATATATCCATTTTTTACACATATAGGTATTCTATTCCGTATACATTGTAGTTATTTGATATATATTTTTATGATGACAATACAAAATGTAACCGATTAGTAGTTACCCGATAGATACCCAATGGGTTTTGAAATGAGTATACCCAACAAGTAAAGTTTTTAAATTAACTGGTTTACCCGAAACACGCGGGTATACCCGATGCCGATGAGTATTTATCCGCAAGAAACCCGACGGGTTTTGGGACAAGCTTATCTAACCGGTTTTGGGTTTGGGATTACCTAAACCCGTCCCAAACCCGACCCATTTCCATCCCTAGTCACACTGTCGAGTATTAAGGCCAAACTTTGCTAACTTTTTTGTTAAGTCTTACTAAATACTAAAATGTCCTTTAATAATTAAAGTTTTTAGTCATTTTGTAAAAGTTAGAAACTGCAAGGACTATATGTGTTAAAAAACCAATCTTGTTAAATCAAATAAAAAGAAAGCCCGCCTTTCAAGGGCTCTTCTCTAGAAAAGTCGCCGGATTCCGGCCTTATCAGATCCGTAAAAATTGTCCGTTTAACTCAGTTTTTGGTTAATGATTATCTCCATCATAATCAAAACTAACAACTCGTTTGTGTCACGTGTAAACTGCAAATTATGCTTATTCGCTAACCCGTTTAGTTCCGAAATTCCCATCATCCTATCGATCTGTTATATTTTTAATTCGAGTATAAATATACGCCTCTTGACCCGCTACGACCTCATTCCTACACAATTTCACAGTCAATTTCGTTTCTACAATTGACCAGACCCGCGAAGGCAAACCAGAACTCCGGCGATGCAATTCATGTACATAACATTACAAACTGATACGAATATTACATGCTATTTGTTTGTTTTATCATACAGAACCAAAGCCCCGTATATATTATAACTTACAGAACTGTTATATTCCTAGATTAGAAATTTGTTTAGTTATTTTTATAAATCTTAACTTGATTTATTATTTAGATTAAGTTAAAAAGTTTATTTTACTAGCATATTATTTATAAACACAAAGTTTATAAATAATTATTTATAAACTTAAAGTTTATAAATGATAAACTTCAAACCCATTTAATTTTATAAAAAAATATAAATAAAATAGAAAACTTACTTTAAATTATTTTCGTCAAATATAATTAATTAAAAAATAGACCCTCTAGTTACTAAAGGGCATTTTAGTCATTTTGTAAGACTTGACAAAAAAGTTAACAAGGTTTAGCCTTAGTACTCAATATTGTGACAAGGTTTCGCCTTAGTATTCAACATTGTGACAAATTAGAATGTTAATACCTGATTTTGCAACAAAAAACCTTTAGTTTCCAACATTGAAATTTAGCAGAAACCATAAGAACCAACGGTGTAGTTTTTCTAAAGTTAAATACATAATGGACTCTATGGTTTGTCAAAATTAACAAATTTGCGTTTAAGTGATAAGTTTGTGACATGTGGTCTGTGGCGGACCCAGAAACTTTTTCCTGAGGGTGCAAAAAAAATTTAAAAATTTTAGAATCCTAGCTATATAAAAAATCGGTTCATAATAGGTCCGATCGAGCCGGGTCATGTAAAATCAATAAACATAAACAAACAAAGTTTTGCGGGTCAGATCAGATCGGGTTGGGCCAATTTCAATTTCAATTTTCAAACAATCAAACCTTATTTTCCAACTTCCTATCACATTAACAAACAAAGTTTCAAGTAAAACAGTAAACAACATAAAAAAACCTTCATAAGTAAATTAACAACAAAAAACAATCAAAGTTCAAATGCTATCTAATTCTATTTCTCCTAATCATTAAATAAAACAACAAAAAAAACTTATCTAAGACATAACTTGATATTTAACTAGAAGAATCCGAGAAAAAAAAATGAAGTTCTCACTTGTTAGTCTATAATAAGTGAGGTCAAAAAATTATGTTAAATTTTACAAAGTGATAATTTGATTAATCACACAAATAGTCCCTGTGCAAATATATTTTAAGGTCTAACACTATTTTGATAATTAACTCTATTGTTTTTAACTTACTTTATTTTTGAGACAAAAATTAATTTTACATTGTTTTTTTTTTTTTTTTTATATATTTGGGATCATTTAGCTGATAGTTTTAATTTTAATTTTATTTTTCAATTTGTAAGACATTTTTGAGCCCTACATTTAACTTTTTTTATTTAATAGTTCTTTTATTATCTTTTGCGACAAATTAGTAACTTTTGGTACTAGTTTAACTTTTTTATGGGAGCATTTTTGTAACTAAGATTTAAGTTTTACTTTCATTTTTTTGCCGGAATTTTACATTATCTGTGATTTTTTTTGCGACTGAAATTATTGATTCAAATTTTGTTTTCTCAATTATTTTGATGATGAAGCTTCACTTATCACAGTTTCCGAATTCTTTAAAACTTTACCTATATATGATTTAATTGCCATCTAAATAACATCTTGATGATTAGTGATGCACTCCATAACTAAAAGATTGGAAGTTCAGATCCTATAGAATGTAAATGGTGAATTTATCATACAAATTTTGCTAAAAAAGTATATGATTGTTTGTTTTCTCAATTCTCATACTTAATTTCCTTTGTAAGTTGATTTTTATGTGCTTTTATACTTGCTAGTGGCAATACGTGATAGCGGCAGAGGTGGACTTAGCGATGGAGGTGGCAGAGATGGAGGTGATAGGGGCGACAGTGGTTGTGGAGATGGGGCAACAACAGTGGATAGATCAGTGGTGGCCAAGATAGTGGTAGTTGCGGGTAAGGTGATTGTCACACCCCAATCGATGGCAGAATCATCGGGGCGCGGCACTAGGCGAATCTGATTGCTCAAGAGAATCCATAACAACTATATTGCGATAATATTTAATACATTCGTTATCCCATACTAACAAATAATACAATCACATAAGTTATCACAGATTTCTTGTCCTCTCGAACAATGCAAATCTGACAACCTAGATTTTAGTTGAGTTTCTAGACTCCCTAGCTTGGTTTGATATAGTCTGCGATCTAACCTGCAACATACGTTAAAAATATTTGTCAATATAAAAGTATTGGCGAGTATACAGGTTTGATATGTATAGCGTAATAGATAAAAGTGTAGCGAATTTCCATATGCAAGAACGTAACACACGACATATATACTCACAAAGCTGATATTACCAACTAAGTCCTCGATGCTCGAATATGCGATGGCAAACTAGACCCCGTCGGGCGCAATAGTACTATACTAGTCATGGTGGGACGTCGCGAGTATAAGCCCTAGCACATATGCAACTAGCATCACGTATATCTATGCATAACAGTTATTCGCATGTGATAATTCGATTGATTGAATAATTCGTTTGATAAGTTCGATTTGCTAGAAACGTATGTTACACCCAAAATACGATTAAAAAGGGTTCAAGTATACTCACAATGCGTATTTAGCGGGGATGTAACTTGATTGGGTCGGTTGCGAGCACGTCTGCGTTAATCGTTGAAGAATAGAGTAAACGATGTACGGTTAAGCGAGAATAGCCTTGAAAAGTCATTTATTTGGTCGGATGGTGCTCATCCGTCCGGATGACATGTTATCCGTCCGGATGACATGTGATCCGTCCGGATGGCATGTGATCCGTCCGGATGGCATGTGATCCGTCCGGATGGCATGTGATCCGTCCGGATGGCATGTGATCCGTGCGGATGGCATGTGATCCGTGCGGATGACACGTCTGTTTCGCATTCTGAACACTGTTTTTGAGTGTTTATCGGAAGGAATACGTGCGAAGTTACCGGGACAGTGTAATTTCGCACTAACACTTGAAATTCCATCAGTTCCGACCCGCTCTAACGGCCGGGAATCACCCCGCTCCATCAGAACTGGCCGTTCTTGACGGTTTCTCCGGTTTAGCTCGAAATCGCATAGTTCCTTGGTTGAATACATAGATTTAGGTGAGATTCTTTATCAAAACATGTGGAAATCACTCAGAACTGAGGCGCTTATGGTGGGATGAGGTCACAACTTGAAGTTCATATGAACTCTTGGTGACATCACCCTAAAACACCTCAAAATCAATAGATTTCACGGTTAAAAATTGAGTTTTAAAAGATAGAAGGATGTAGAATTGAGTGTAGATCACAGAAGTACAAGGTTTTAGGTTGAAATCTTACCGAAATCGCGAGGAATCGAGAGAAAAGGGTCCTGGAGCGTGTCTGGTCGAGTGGGAGCTGTCACACCACTTAAACAGTGGTGTGACATGCTATTTATAGGCACAGAGAAGGCTGAAGGGGGTTTTGGGTCAGATGGCCCATCCGTCCGGATGGCCCATCCGTCGCGATGGATTTCTCCGTTTTTGAGCGTTGCGATCGACTTTGAAGTACGTGCTTTTTATATTATTATATATACCTATAGATATCACTAGGGGTCGTATTTACGTATCCATAATCCTCAGTTTCGATAATTACAGCCGGTTTTCGTTTCGAGTATGCGATTATTAGCGACGTTTCACGGCCATCAAGGAGGGTAGTATAGGTCCTTTCTTGATGTCATCGTGAACGTTATTGTGTTTTGTGCCACAAAGACTGACAGGGTACCACTTACTCGTATTGTCATCATCGTCACGACGACTGGAGCTATAGCACTCACCCGGGAGTCTTTGTTAACGTTAATTGTCTGCGTTTCGACACATCACGGCCACCGAGGAGGGTAGAATAGGTCCTCACTCAGTGCCCTCGTGAGTGTTAGTGTTCGTGATGTAACGTAGTGATAATATATTGCGAAAATATGCGATTTATCCTTCGAATAGCGATGTATGCGATATAGTTACATTATGATCCGAATCTCTGGTGCTAGGCGTAACGAGTGTATCGAGTAGTAACAACGCACGAAAGTGCGGGTTGTTACAGTGATGACAACTAGTAGATGGGGGATGGTGCTCGTCCATTTGAACTCGTTTAAGTTAACAAGTTTTTTTTTTTCCATTTTATAATTTAAGCAGACACAACTTGACTCTTGTGTGGTTCTAGTAAACTCAGATAAATTCAAAATCAACTTATTTTGCAAAGATTGTCTGGTGTAATAATTATAATCCCAAAAATATAAAGAGCCATTAGACTTCTATAATTGAGATTCTAGTGTACATTTGATTATTAAGATCAAAGTCTATAAGGCTTAATAATTGTCATGTATATTTAACCAAACAGTACTCTTATGATAAGAGATTCTTGTGGCCCATGACAGGATCCGTATATCCTCCAATATCAAACCAAAATATATAGTTTTCAAATTGACAAATGATGCAACTAATTAAAATGTACTTTTATTATTATCACCATTTACATAGAGATCAATAATTGTAATATATAACAGAGTAATTGCTTAGTTTGTAAACAAGCAGTAAATACTAAATAGCGATACAAACATCATTAGTAACTGGTCCCTCCCATTATTTGGGCTTTTATTGTCCACTCTTTTTTCCTAACTACTAAATAACAGAAGTTTGTAAATGTAAATAGTATTATTACTTTACTGTGTGGCCCCAATTTTCTATGTAGCACGTTTAGCTAAAACTCAATTTGGGCTAACTTGGTGAGTCCACGAATTGATCCTCTGTTTTTTTTTTTTTTTTTTTTAAATTTATTTTATTTTATAATATAAATTGGAGGACATTATATGCCAAATATAAAAGTTGAAAGAGAAATTGTCGTAAGTTTTTTTTTAGATCAAATTGTAGACGGTTTATATACGTATGTATTTTTAGGTTTGAATCTGTAAATTTCAAAGTATTAATACGTAATAAAAATTAGGTATAAAGGTTGTGTTCGTGTCAGCACTCGAATATTAGTCGTGTTCAGATTCGTGTGTCATTTAGGGATCTGTATCAAATTTCCGGGGTCGTGTCACGTTGGACCCGCCAGCTACATGACTCATTTAGCACCCTAATAATAAAAATACACAATAAAAATAAAGTATAAAAGTAAGCTAACATATTCAAGCTCATTTTTGTATATTCATATTCAAGTTTTTGAAGCAAAAGAAGAATACATCCATGTTCATGCAAGTACAGATTTTTTTTTTTTTTAATTTTTTGTAAAATAAGCACAAGCTTATTGTATAAAGGTTTTTATTTTTACTTTCATATATTTTGTTTTATTCTTTTGCAAAGAAAAGGATTTGCAAATGAAGTAGATATGTACTTAGCACCAACAACATCGTTAGATGTAGGCTAAGATGTGAATATATATATATATATATATATATATATATATATATATAGGGGAAGGTTCATTTGAGAAGAAAATTTTATTGAGAAGAAAAAGAATAAAAGGGTATAATTGTAAAACATTAAATAGTTTTTTTTATCATCTCATTTATTATTATGTTTGACTAATTAATTAGTCATTTAGACTACAATCCTCCACACTAAATATTTTTGCCTACACACATCAAAAGTTATCCTACACATTTCGAAATTTATCCTACACATATTGAAATTTATCCTACACAACTCGTAATTTATCCTACACGCCTCGTATTTATCCTACACTTTAAATGAATTTTTATTTTTATTTTTTTGTGAAAAATATATATCTTAAAAATAAGTTACAAATTTAATATAGTTAGTTATTAAAGATGAAACTACCAATTAATGATGTATGTAAGTTTACTAATATATCCTTATAGTTACATTAAGTACAAATATTAAATGAAGTCTAATGAAGCATTCCTATTGATTGAAATTTCTTCTTTTTTCTTCTTACAAAGAATTTCTTCTCATTTGAACCCTCCACTATATATATATATATATATACTAGCAGGGTGCCCGCGCGATGCGGCGGGGGCGACACTCGTTTCTGGTAGTTTTCTTATTCGTATAATATTTATGATAACATTATTGTGGTGGATATATGTCATAAATTTACACATATGTAAAAGTTTTGTTTTTTATAAAAATTAATAATCAAAATACAAAAAATAATGTTTTTTTATAAAAATTAATAATCAAAAGACAAAAAATAAAAGATAAAAGATAAGTTATTATAATTGTAAAGTTTGTTTATTTTATTGGTTAAATTATAAAATATAATTTTATTCTTTAAAGTTCATAACTTTTTCTAAATATCCACATAGTACCCATCTAATAAACTTTAAGTTTAAAATTTTTGTTTTTATAAAAATAAAAATAGTATTTGACTCGTAAGTACGTTTTTGAACTTTAACTTAAATTGTTAAATTTCGGTTTTTTTTACAAATATAAAAAAATTATATTTTTATAAAATTTCAATAACTATTTTTATAAAAAAAATAGGATGATAAGAGTTTATATCTTTATTAACTTTATATCATACTAAGCTCAAATTTTTAGTTCCTAACTAATCTTATCTATATGAGTCTACTTTTAACTAATAATCCCTAAAAATATACAACACAATCTACTACTATGTATCTAGTCAAGTTGGTAAATAATTCTTTTAGAACTGAATAATATTATCTATAACAATATAGTTGAACTTATAATTCCTAAAAATTTGCAGCCCAGTTTAGAATTTATCTAGTAAAGATTGTAAATTTCTGGAGTATTTTATTTATATTACTTGTTATAAAAATGTTTATAAATTAATTATTTTTTATTAACTTTATATCATAGTAGGTTCAGTTTTTTAGTTTAGCTTTAAAGTTATTACTTTATTACTTTTTAATTAAGAAATGCAAATTATTAGATTAATATCCAAGAAAAACTGCAATATTTTATAATTTCAGCTTTACTATATCTAACTGCAATATCTATTTATTACAACTTTAGGATATTAACTTATATAAGTTCAGTTGACTTGTAAATTTAGGATATTAACTTTATTTTGAACTTTATTAATATGGTTAATAACTGCATTATATTAACACCAAAGATAAAGTTCAAATATAAAATAAACTTTATTCATACGTCTAGGTCAAACATAACAACTGAAAATGAAAAAAAAAAAAACACTTGATAGATTTCATATTAGATTGCATGAAATCTGTTCCGCTTCTGAATTGACACTAAACGCATTTTTAATCGGATTTTCTGGTTTATGCTTGAATCGGCAGTATCTTCTAATTCCTCTTCTTTGTCATTGTCCTCAGAATCGTCTAAATTAATAATCTCACTCCATTTCCATTAAGAGAGTCTCTTGGATCTCTTCCTTTGAGTCTCAAACTTCCGATCCCTATAAATGACAAAAACTGAATACAAAAGTTAAAAAAAGATTAAATAAACCTTAAAATTACATGTTTACTAAATTCACATTGAAGATTAAACTTGTATGGACTAAACATTGCACCATAAGAAATAATATCAATACTTTTATCACCATCATCCTGCAATAAAACACACATATAATAACATAACGAACATGTTAATATGAAATATATACACAAAAATAGTACTTGAAACCAGCAAAATCAATACCTTAGAAGCTTGTTCGAAAAATGTGTTTTTTAAATTGGCATGTTCATCATGTAACTGAATCTGAAAAATCAAATAAGTTAACATTCACATAAAAGTAAATAAAAGAAAAATAATATTCACTGCTGCGATATAACAAAACTGACCTTTCGCAACAATTGAATTCAGAACTTGATCCATTTTTTTTTAACTTTGTTTAGCAATAGATATATGAGTATCCTGCTATATTTATAGTAGTAACTATAAAAGTGCATTAGGGTTTAATTTTAGATTTGTCACCCTTTTATTTAGGAAGTTTGTTATGGTTAGTTTTAAGTTTTTCTAAGATATATCTAAGTATAGATATTAGGCAGTTTTAATAAAATAAAATGTGACAGAAAATATCTTCATTTTATATTACGGTACTTTTAATTCTTTTTGTTTTTGTTTGCTTAGATGGAGCCCATCTTTGTAGATTAGGCACATTAGATCATAAGTATTAATTACTTGTGCATTAACGCATAATCGACTTGTACCTTTTAATCCGTGCGTCGATATTGAACAAGACAACTACCGAAACGTCGATAAAAATGTGTAGGTCGTCATGCTATCTTTAGATTTTTTTTAAACAGTATAGTTTATATGATATGTCAAGAATACGTAAAAAATTATAAGTTTGTTATGGAGGGGTGAATTGTAACTAATTATCTATAATTTTGTTAAAACCTTAGGTATTTAAGTGTAATAATTTTAGGGGCTAAAAAATAAATAATGGTTAAAAGACTAAAGTACCATCATTTTAGGGGTCTTTCTATAAATAAAGAGGGGAAAAAGTTCTTATTTTTTGGGTATCTTAAAATGCCCCTCCCTCATGCATTATAATATAGTATATATATATATATATATATATATATATATAGGGAGGGGCTCATGCGAGAACCACCCTTATTGTGAGAACCTTGAGAACCAATGTGAACACAACCTAAAATAGCTAAAAAAACCTAAAAAAACCTAACCCCCAGCCCCCAAAAACCTAAACCCCCCCACCCCCCCCCCCCCAAGCTAAAAAAAAACCTAAAAAAAAACCTAACCCCACCCCCCTCCCCCACCCCCCAAAAACCTAACCCCCCCAAGCTAAAATGCTAAAAACTAAACCCCCAAAAAACCTAAAAAATCTAAAAAAAAAATAAAAAAAAATCTAAAATTTTTTTTTTAATTTTTTTAATATTTTTTAGGTTAAAATCGCTATTTTTTTTTTTTTTGGCTTCGAAAAGTAGCGATTTTAACCTAAAAAATATTTAAAAAATCAAAAAAAAAATTGTGTGATTTTTAGGCATTTTTGGTGTGTTCACATTGGTTCTCGCGGTTCTCACAATAAGAGGTGATTCTCGCATGATCTTCTCCCTATATATATATATATATATATATATATATGCTAATTATAAGGAGAAAACCCACTCCAGTTGACTAAACCCAAGAAACCCAATTGTGTGGACTAGAAACATCCACGCCATTTATGTCAAATATGAGATAAAGGGCAATTTTGGAATTTTACACTAGACAAGGAGAAGCTTTTTTTGCTGACATCCCTTCATCACCATCACACATCTCTACCTCATCTCACACACTTCTCTATCTCTTTCTCTCTCTTTGAATATCTTTCTTCTTCAATACACCATTCTTTCTTTCTCTATTAACCAGATCTATCTTCTTCAACACACCTTCCATATTATTTTTGAAAAACAATTTCTGCAACAAAGAATGAGAGTTGAAGATCCAGATCCACGATGTCTCTCTCTCTCTCTCTCTCTCTCTCTCTCTCTCCACAAGATCCAGATTCAGCAGCTTGAAGAAAATCGCACATGAATATGAATATGAATATGACGATGATGATGAATAAGATACGAAGATGACGATGAATCAGATATGAATCTTGTTACTTTTTTTAAATTCTCTTTATGTTTTTTTTATCTAAAATTACACATTTTTTGTAAGTGTTTTTAGTTGAATCAGGCATTTAAGGTATGAAATGTGTAAAAATGTGTTATTTATGAATTTTCCCTCTCTCTCTCTCTCTCTCTCTCTCTCTCTTTATATCTTTATCTTCTATTTCATTTCCAGTTCTTAAAGATCTTCATCCAGATCTAAAAGTGATCTGAATCCAAAAGATGATCCAGTTCAAAAGGTCATCATCCAGATGCTCCAACTTTTTTTTGGATATGTTTTTTTTTTTTTTTTTTGTTCAAAAAGAAGAATGTTTTTAATTTCTTGATTTATCAATTTTTTGTGTAAAATTTGTTCAAGAAAAAATGCATGTTATATTTTTCCGTGTCACATAAATAATGTACATTTACATAAAATAAAATGAATTGTTACACTTTTTCAAATTATTGTAAAAATAAAGTGTGTTGTTACATGTAACTTTTTTTCTGGATATTTTGTTTTTTTTTTTTTTTTTGTTCAAGAAGATGAATGTTTTTAATTTCTTGATTGATCAATTTTTTGTGTTAAATTTGTTCAAGAAAAAATGCATGTTACATTTTTCCGTGTCACATAAATAATGTATGTTTACATAAAATAAAGTGCATTGTTACACTTTTTTAGATTATTGTAAAAATAAGTGTGTTGTTACATTTTTTTATGTTACAAAATGATAATCAGTTTCAGTAGGATCATACCAGGTCTTTTGAGGAACATCAACAACCTGCAAGTTGAACTGTTTACCCGTGAGCAAGAAATTCGGAAGAAGAAGAGGGTTATATGGTTACTGATATTAGCGTTAGTGATTGGCAGCTTACTTGTTAGCATTGTTTGTTGTGATTAAGAAATAGGTGGTACTTAGTTGGATTATCCTTGTTAGTATGTTAATGACATTTTCGGTAGTATGTACTTGTTGATGTTTGGTTGAATATGAGAATTTTCTATGTTATGGATTTTTTGGTTTTGTTTTTAACGTGTTACATTTTTTCCCCTGAGAATTATGTAGACTTTTGTTGTGTTGAATCTGATAATTTTATATGTTATGGATTTTTTTGGTTTTGTTTTTACCATGTTACATTTTATTTTTGCCTCAGATTTTTGTATATTTTTTGCTGTATCCGTGTTACATTTTTTTTTCACTGAGATTTTTGTACATTTTTGCTCTATGTGTGTTTGATCATGTGCTTTTGTTGATGGTTGCTTGAATATCTTTTTTTTTTCATGACAACGTTGTATATTAATTAAGAAAATTAGTATATAGAAAAATAATTCACCATTTTGACGAGCATTTTCGGAAATTTTCTTTATACCAACAAAATAATAACAATAAATGACTGTTATTAATGACAATAAATGTGGTGATTGTAGTTAGCAAGATTGAGTTAATAAAAAATAATCACAACATAAAAAGAGGAATCGAACCCAGCCCTCATGCACAATAAACAAGCGCAATAACCAGTAAGCCAAACAAAATGGGTATAAAGGAAATATGAATTTGTACTTTTTACCTTTTTTTTATATTATCTTACATTGGGAAATGACATCTTGAGAGAAATAATGTTGGTGTAGTGATGTAAATGATTATGAAGATATGGATCAAGATTCTTGCAAACATTGGATAAAAATGACTATATTGTTTGTAATTATTTACATATATTTGTTCAAGTTTTTATTATGTATATAATAAAAATAACAGATTGAATAAACGACTTTTGGGTTTCAACAATATTAAATTTGTGATAATGACCCAATTGACCAAGAATCTGCTGCTTTATTTTCTGTAAAAAAAAATTAAAGAATTTTGAGAGATGGAGGATGATGGGATGAAGAGAGAGAGAGAGAGAGAAATTGTTAAAAAAAAATGAATGTAATAAACTAATAATGATCATGCAGACAACTGACAAAAGTTCCATTCTTCCAAGAAGAAAATTGTCACATATTATTCTCATTTTACCCCTTATGTGTACTATTAGTGATTAGAATATTAAAAAGTAATATATATTACACTAAAAGACATCACAACCATCCATCTTTTTTAATCAATGGTCGATCTTGGGTTTTCAGGGTTTAGTCAACTGGAGTGGGTTTTCGATTTATCCTTGCCATATATATATATATATATAAGGTGGGTTTAATACAGAACACTAAGTAATAAAAAAAGAGTAAACTTCCGTTTTACTCCATGTGTTTTGGTCACTTTAACGGTTTTGCCCCAAACCTTTAAAAATAGCCATTTTACTCCCTGATGTTTTGGTTTTGTTGCCAGTTTGCTCCCTGCGGGGAGCAAAATGGAAAAA
This sequence comes from Helianthus tuberosus, assembly GCA_030545235.1. Lineage (NCBI taxonomy): Eukaryota > Viridiplantae > Streptophyta > Magnoliopsida > Asterales > Asteraceae > Helianthus > Helianthus tuberosus. Next base: position 205,876,599 of record CM060400.1, read on the forward strand.
CAAACAATTTGGATGGAGTTAGAGGCGGGGAGCAAACTGGCAAAAAAACCAAAACATCAGGGAGTAAAATGGCTATTTTTAAAGGTTTGGAGCAAAACCGTTAAAGTGAACAAACCACAGGGAGTAAAACGGAAGTTTACTCTAAAAGAAAAACAAAACTACATTGTTCGTTTTATATGAATGCTTCATATTTTTACATCTGTTAATTCTTACATACAAGTGCATATGTTATGAAAATAAACATGACCATTAAACTAACTAATTCGATTTTTAAAGGTTAGTGTGTTTGTTTTATAAATAAATAAAATTTGTTAATATAGTTTTTCTTTTAATTTCATAATGATAAACAGACATCTGATTTCAACCGTTTTCTAATATTTACCAAAGATTACAATTGAAAACTGAATGAAAATTATAGCTTTCTCCCTTTTTATATCTATCTTCATTTATTTTTACCATTGAAAAATTATATCTTTCTTCATTTCTTTTTACTATTGAAAATTGATTGAATTATATAGCTTTCTCCCGTTTTATATATATCTTCATTTCTTTTTAGGTTGATTTCACTAGTACACAAGTAACCATTAGACGGGGTTCAATTTTGTTTTTAGACGCGGTAATGCCCATAACCCCGTCTAAATATACACACACAATCTCATGTCATCAGGATAGTAACGAAATATCCTTTAAACACTAATAAAATTCGCGTCTTTTGATACGAACCCTGACTTAAAATATGCCTACATAGCTTTAGACGGTGTTTTACAAACCCTGACTTAAAATATAATTTAAAATTAATAAAATTCCCGTGTTTTGATACGAACCCTGACTTAAAATATGCTTACATAGCTTTAGACGGTGTTTACAAACCCCTGACTTAAAATATAATTAAAAAAATGATCCGATTGACATATATATATTATTTGAATTTTTTAAGTATGATATGGATAGAGATAAAAGACCATGTTTTTTTATTTTTTAAGTATGATATGGATAGAAATAAAAGGCCATGTTTCCTAGTTGGAGTAAGTTTGTAATTAATTAGGATAGTATGCTGTAAACAAATTACATCAGAAATAAGTCATGCAATGGATCAACTTCAGGCTCAAAACTATCAGGTAGTGGAGGTAGTGGATCCAGTTGCATACGAGCAGCTAGCATACTTTCCAACCATTGATTCCTTTCAGTCAGCTCTTGTATTTGCCGTAACAAATCTTGGTTCTGATTGCTTAACCTAGCCATTTCAACTACCATTTGATCTGGATGTAGATCCATTTGAGGCACCGTACTTGGGCCTGCTAGATCAGTTGGTGGCAGTTGTTCTACTTCATTCAATAGTGACAGGAATGATTGTGGCAGTACTGGTGACTGCAAAGATGATTCCGATCCTAAATGATCTTGGATCATCATGCTTTCATCAAACAATTCATCTTGCGTCGTTGGATCCTCCTCGAAGACTATCGGTGAGAAGCCTTGTGAGACGTTTGGTGTTAATGCTTGGGGTGGGTTAGTTGGAATATGTTCGTGTACGTATGGCGGCGGTGGTAGCATATCATATCGGTAAAAAGACGATGTAGGAAATTGCAACAATAATTGTTGTAGATTTTGTGTGGGGGTGCTGTCTAAGACAAATGGAGCTCCCCCCGACTGAGATGGTTGAGTCGGGGTTAGCCTAATGAGGTTACAATTTACAATCCCAGGTGCCTTTGGTGGAGATAATCCCTGGATAATCTGGTCACTTAAGACACCTAATGATTTAGCTATTCTAGTAATGTAAGATCCCCCCATGAGACTTCTCAGGGGGTTTGTTTGTTGACTAGAAAAATACCCAGCAAGCTCGTGGGAAATATTACAAGGAACTCGCTCGAAAATACTATGTAGATAGAAGACTTCGGAGGTACTAACCCTTTGTTGGTTAATTTCGCGCCCCGTGATAGTATTGGCCAAAACAAGGTGCATATACCGATAACGAGGGTCTTTGAAGTTTGCAGAATTATTGTTGCCGCACCATGCTTTTGATGCATGGCGTTGCCAATACTCTTTCATTTTCGAGTAGGTATAGGTGGTTAATGCCCTCGTGAAAACGGGCTGTGTAACTTCTTCATTGGTATATATACCCAGACGAACTGCGAATTCTGTTAATGACATGTTATAATGTTGTCCACAAAGCCGAAAATGAATGGATTCTTCGGTAAGACTTCTATCAGATTTGTAATAGAAGGTGGACAAGAATTCATACACCAGTTCATCATATGATGGCTCTAAGATGTCGAAGAAACGACGCCAGGGTGTGTTGTGTGATAGTAATATTGACAGTGAGCCACTGGGGTCAACCATTTCTATTCGAGGCCAATCAATACCCCCAATGGTAAAAACTTCAAGATCATTGAGTTTCTGATACTTCTCACGAGTGGGTAGCTCAGGGAACCGAAGGAATGGATGAATTCCTGCTGCGGTTGAGGATTCAGCATGTGTTACTGGGAAATTTGCCATTAGAATTTTGGGTTTATGTGGCGAGTTTTCTCCGGCGAGTGTGTGAGTGGTGATGATGGTGCGAGAAAATATAGGAATGACTAGGTTTTATCGAGTTTGAGTTTCTTAATTTTTTTTTTTGTAAGCAACCTGTGATAGATTGCATGCAATACATATATATCGATTGCATGGGAACAACGCGTACACTGCTTCAATTTTGAAAAACATCAGGGTGAAAGTTTGTCATGTTTTGGCGACAACAAGAAAAGGAAAAGGCGAAATGAAAGTCTGCCGCCTCGGTTTGTCTTGTTCGGCGGTAAGCGGAAAGGAAGAAAGAAAGGGACGTCGCATGCTGCTGCTGCTTGTCGTTTTTCGGCGGAGAAAGTCGGGCGATATGAAGACAAACGATTGAGAAGAAACAATTAAGGTTTGTCGGCAAAATAATTCAACGGGAAGTAAAGAATAGGGATCGAGTGGTGGAGGGGTTAGTGTCGGCAAAATGGCTATGCATCTGAACCATTTGTTCTAGCAAAACTAGAAATAAATATATATATTTGATTTTTAAAAAAGTCCTTACGAACCCTGACTTAAAATATGCTTACATAGCTTTAGACGTTGTTTTACAAACCCTGACTTAAAATATAATTTAACACTAATAAAATTCACGTATTTTGATATGAACCCCGACTTAAAATATGCTTACATAGCTTTAGACGGTGTTTACAAACCCCTTACTTAAAAGGGCTCAATCCGTGTGCTTCTTCCAGATTTGTTGCTGATCATTGATTAAAAATAGATCCAATGGCCACCATCAACCTCCTGCTCAAACAAACACACATCCCCTTATACCTTTTCCTTCCTATACCTTTTCCTTCCTAAAACACAAACCCATTTCAACCTTCACCTTCCTTCATCAAACTCCAACAGGTGTGAGTATGATCGGTAGTTTCTTGTAGTTTTTTTTTTTTCACTTAAAATAAAACCCTTGAATTACATAAATAAAAGAACTGTTTTTTTTCTTGTAGTGAGTATAATCTTTGTTTATGATCTTTGTTTATCAGTGCTCCAAGGGTTGAGGCATCTTCGTCACCGTCATCAGCGAGCATCTTCGTCACCATCATCATTGCTGAAGTTTCAGCCGCCAACCGCCACCATCGACCTCCGGCACTGCACCGTACCACCACCACCGTCTAGCTCCACCAGACCACCACCGCCACCGTCAAGCTCCGGCGAGTTAATCGTGTTTTGTTGAATTTGTAGAAATCATGTAAACTAATTTTAATGAAAATTATTCACGTTTTGTTGGATTATTGACTTCAACTTGGTTAATAACAAAATATCATGCGAATTCAACATGTAGTGATGTTTTGATATGAGATTTGAATGAAAGTTACGTAATTTTCAAATTATTATAACTTTGCTGCAAATTTTTTTTGAATGTTTTGATATGAGATTTGAATGTTTTTTATATAACTTTGCTGCAAATTTTCCGGCAAGAGCATTTGCTGCAAATTTTCCGCTAAAGGTATCCCTTTCTTAAGTCGCGGTTTATCCAACACTGACTAAAAAGTTTTCCTAAAATTGTAAAATGATTTTAAGTTGCGGTTCATAATGCTGATTAAAAATATTTCTGTAAAAGTATGAACATCTTTTTAGTCGCGGTGGTTTATTTTAAGACAGGGTTCAGCAAACCGCGTCTTATAAACAACCCAGTTTTAGCCACGGCATTTTAAGTCGGGGTTTGAAACCGCGACTAAAAACTATTTTAACCGCGTCTAATGCTCACTTATGTACTAGTGTTTTTATGTCTCCGATCCCTTTATTTTACATCATCGAATTTCTTTATTTAACGGGAAAAACCATTGCGACCAACATCTTATGAACAACCTACCCAAAACAATTAATGATGGACAAAGAAAGGCAGCAAAGTAAGAAATTTATAAAGAGTGGTACTAAAAACACAATTTAATTTTTTATTTGATTTAGTGAGACATTATCCACATACTAATTTTATATTTGATTTAGTGAGACATTAACCACATACAACAAAAACGTGCCTAACAACGGAGTTTAAAATATGGTTGGTAATGTTTTGAGCATTTTTCTTATTAAAAAATCTATCTTATTTTAATTATTTTTTAAGATTTTAATAAACTAGAATTACGACCCGCCGCAATGCGGCGGGGATTCTTTAGTTATAACTAAGTCGATTTATGACGCGCATGTTATGTTGAACCTGTCGGGAAAAAATAGACGAAACGTAAAAACGTTAAACCAAAGACGCACGTTGCGATGTGTTAAGTCACAAAATTTAGAACGAAGCATAAAGCGAAAAATTTGCGGAAAACAAAAGTTATAAAGGACCAAAGCTGAAAGTAAAAAAAAAGTTGTGAGGATAGATTGCAAAAGATAAAAAGTTTTGTGTTAAAAGTAAAAAAAAAAAACAAATAGTTTTGGGTTAAAAGTAATTTATGAAATACTTTTGGGTGAAAAGTAAAAAAATCATTTTTTTTAAAAACCCCCAAAAGCCAACGTTTTAACAACCATATGCATAACCATTTTTTGTTTGAAAAACCCCCAAAGCCAAGATTACCACACATAAGTAAAAAAAATCAAAGTGGTTAAATTGCAAAAGATGAAAACTTTTGAATTAGAAGTGAAAAATCAAATTAATCAAAGGGGTTAAATCGTATAAGATAGAAACTTTTGAATTAGAAAAGAAAAATCAAATTAATCAAAAGGGTTAAATTACCAAAGATTAAAACTTTAGACTTAAATTAGAGTAAACTGCTAAATTCGTCCATGAGGTTTGACTCAAAATGCTAGATCAGTCCAAAATCAACTTTGTTTGCTAAAACAGTCCCTGAGCCTAGTTTCATTTGCTATTTCAGTCCAATTAATAGGAGTTAATTGCTAAATTCGTCCCTAAGGTTTGACTCAAAATGCTAGACCAGTCCAATCATTTTCCCTTCATTGGACTGAAATAGCAAATGAAACTAGGCTCAGTGACTGTTTTAGCAAACAAAGTTGATTTTGGACTGATCTAGCATTTTGAGTCAAACCTCAGGGACGAATTTAGCAATTTACTCCTTAAATTATCAAAGATTAAAAGTTTAGGGTTAAAAAGGAAACAAAGATTAAACTTAAAACTTAAATTGTTAGACATTAAAACTTTAAGGTTGAAAAGGAAAATTTCCTTTTTTTTTTTTGAAAAACTCCCTAAGCTTACATTACAACACATGTATGCATAGTTAGCTTGCTTCTTTATAAGAACTAGGAATAAGACCCGCGCGCGTTGCCGCGCGGGTACGTCGCAAACATCGAATGGATTAGTCCATACGTTATGTAATGCGTTAATCATATGAAAACGCGTGTTTCGACATTTCCGATTGAACTCAATGTAACCTATATAAGCATTGTGATTGGATCAAAACATAAAGTAAATCAAAATTATACCGTACAATCATAACGTATTATATGTGACCCGACTCATACATAGAAAACGTAACACATGTAACGGAAAAGTTGACACGTATAATTAAAAGAGATTAATTAGAGCTTTTGAAAAAAAAAACGGAAAAAAGAAACTCTGATTTGACTCCACTCGATTCGAAACAAATTTTACAAAGCATTCATAAAATAAGCACGAAAACATATTATATTTGACCTGACTCGTTTCCCAAAATAGTTTACGTCAGAAGATACACCAACTTGAATTTATACCGAAACGTACATAAAAATATGTACCTAAAATGGGTTTCTTATAGGAAAACGTATTATATTTGACCTAGCTCGTTTTCAGAAAAAGTTTACGTCAAAACGTAGAGCAAATTGAATTCATACCAACACATACATAAAAAATGTGCACGTAAAAAATATTTTTTTTTAAGTAAAGGAGGTATAGGGGTAAACTCGAAACAAATTATTAATAGAAAGCTTAATAGGTTAAATACATTCGTAAAATCATGCCAGGTAGCACTAATGCCATACCATTGCCAGCAACCACCAACATCAGAAAAGCTCGTAAAAATAAAATAAATAAAAAAAGAATAAATAATATCGAACGAAAAACATACGTAAAATTGTTGAACCACGCACACCCATTGCGTCATGTTAATGCAAAATTTAGACGTAATGTGAAACGTAGAAAAGAATAACTAAGTCCATCTGGGACCTCTGTGTTGCGATAAACTTGTCAAACGGAGAAAAATAGACGCGTTGCGACGGGACCTGTCAAACTAAAAATAATAGACGAAAAAACATTGAACCACCATGCACGTTGCGGCGTGTTGACTCGCAATAAAACGAAAAACTCGTGAAAGATAAAAGTATGAGGGACTAAAGTTGAACAGAAAAAAGTGTTTGTGTTAAATTGTAAAAGATGAAAAGTTTTAAGGTTAAAAGTAAAAAAAAAATTAAAAAAAAGGTTAAAATGTAAAAGATAAAAAACTTATAGGTTGAATGTGAAAAATCAAGTTTTTTTTTGGGAAACACCCTATGCATAAAGTACAAGCATATGAAGCAATAACATGTTGCTTATTTATAGTGTTGTAATAGAATATCTCATATCGTATTTCTATCTCAAACATTTATTTTATTATGTTTTTCTACGTCATTACTAACAAACATTTATTTTAGTGTGAATTGCAAGTTTTGTCCTTTATCTATATACCAAGTTGCAGGCGGTGTCCTTTATCTTTAAAATTGACAAGTTTTGTACTTATTGTTTCAAAATCTTACACGTTATATCCTTTAGACCTAATCCAGTTAATTTTTTATGTTAAGTCAGATCACAAAAAGGGTACTTTAGTCTTTTTACCTATTTATATAAAATGTTTTAACAAAAAAAACAGAAATATAATATATGTCTACCCTCTCTCTCTCTCTACGTCTCTCTCTTTTTCTACCCCTCTCTCTACATCATCTCTACCACCAACAACCATAAAAAACCCACCAGTGTTTCCATCAACCACCACCGCCCACCACTCTCTCCATCAACCACAACTGTCTCCATCAACCACCACTACCCCACTTGCCACCATCAAAGTAGACGCACCAACCACCACTATCTCCGACGAACAAAAACAAAACATGAAACCCAAATACTAGATCGCACCAGTACACAATGGATTAGGTAAATCTGCAGATTGGTTTTTAGACTTAAATCAAGTGGGTTTTGGGAAACGAGCAGGAGACGTGGGTTTTGGGAAATGATCGGTCAAGTGGGTTTTGGGAAACGATCGGTTTTTAGACCTGAAGCAAATGGGTTTTGGGACTTTGAAACAGAAACGAGCAGGAGATGTTTTTTTTTTCCAATTTGTAGATCGACTTTTCCTAAACACAATCGGTGTTTGAGTTTTTTTAGGCAAAATAGAATTTGGAAGCAAATTACTTTTTAATTGCAGATCTTGTTGTTGTTGGTTGTAATTTGGAATTGAAAAGTGAGTGTAAGTTATGTTTATGGCTCAAATTGGTGGTGGAAATTGGTGGAAGGAGGTGGTTGTGATTAGATGGAGTAGAGAGATAAAGAATGTGTTTGTTTAGAGAGAGAAATGATGTATAATATATTTTTTTATTAAGATGTTATTTTAAAGAATAGGGTAAAAAGACAATTACACCCTCATGTGTTTTGCACATGATCTGAGTTAACAGAAAAAATTAACTGAGTTAGGTCTAAAGGACATAACTTGTAAGATTTTGAAACAATAAGTACAAAACTTGTCAATTTTAAAGATAAAGGACACCGCCTGCAACTTGGTATACAGATAAAGGACAAAACTTGCAATTCACTCTTTATTTTACTAGAGTAAACTTCTGTTTTGCTCCCTGTCGTTTGGTCATTTTAACGGTTTTGCTCCAATAGTTTAAAAATAGTCATTTTCCTCCCTGATTTTTCTAACTTATCTTTATTTTGCTCCCAGCCTCTAACTCCATCAGGGAGGAAACTGACGACAAACTCGAAAGATTAGGGAGCAAACTGGCGACAAACTCGAAAGATCAGGGAGGAAAATGACTATTTTTAAACTATTGGAGCAAAACCGTTAAAATGACCAAACCATAGGAAGCAAAACGGAAGTTTACTCATTTTATTATGATTATTTTTTTTACGTACTCACATATTTATGGAGAGTTAGTATTGAAGCTAGCATTCACATTAGGTTCTCTATTTCATTCATATCACTAAATTATAAAGAAAATGAATAATGGATTTAAATAATCCTAACTATTAGTCGTTGGCCGGCAACGGTCTCAACTTCAAAAATAACCAGTGGTGGTCCCAACTTTTCATATATTGTAAACGAACGGACTTTTACTGACAAAACCTTAATTTCTTTGTCCCCTTATCCTTTTCGGTTTAGTAAAGGTCCATTGGTTTACAATATATGAAAAGTTGGGACCACCACTGGTTATTTTTGAAGTTGAGACCGTTGCCGGCCAACGACTAATAGTTAGGATTATTTAAATCCATTATTCATTGCTAGCATTCACATTAGGTTCTCTATTTCATTCATATCACTAAATTATAAAGAAAATGAATAATGGATTTAAATAATCCTAACTATTAGTCGTTGGCCGGCAACGGTCTCAACTTCAAAAATAACCAGTGGTGGTCCCAACTTTTCATATATTATAAACCAATGGACCTTTACTAAACCGAAAAGGATAAGGGGACAAAGAAATTAAGGTTTTGTCAGTAAAAGTCCGTTAGTTTACAATATGTAAAAATGTAGGACCACCACTGGTTATTTTTGAAGTTGGGGCCGTTGCCGGCCAACAACTAATAGTTTGGATTATTAAAATCCATTATACCTAAAGAAAAATATATAGTTTTTCATATTTTGTCATGTCCATTAGCATCTCTAAAATAGATATAAGGTTTGGAAAACCTAACTTAGTTATCAAGATATTGCCCATGACATTATAACCTAATGGCATCTTGGGGTAAAATAAACTTTAGTGATCATTAAGTTCTGGGTTTGATTTTGATAAGCGGATTTTTTTTAAGATTTATTAGGTTCTTCATGAATTGGTGTATAGACATTATTGCCTAATAGAGATGGATATGATTGGGTGGTTCCACTAGTGACATGATGATAATCTAGTCGTTTGTCGATGATCCAAATTTGTTGTTTAAAAAAAGTTATCTAGATATTGAGATTTACTATTCATCTCTAAATATAATTTTGTGAGTGTATAATTTATAAAACTGAAAAAAAATAAAAAGAAATTGTATATGAGTAAAAAATAGAGATAGAGAATTTGATATAAGAGGTTTTTAAAAGATAAATAAAGTTTAGAGAAAATGGTATATTTCTGTTAAATCTATACCTTATAATAAAACAAAACAAACTTATGCCATTTGTCCTATTCTTAAAAAGCTTATTGCCACATGGCAATGTGATACTCCTTCCTGAGTAATTTTGAGCGGCAATTCAAGGAGGGGTTGCTCTACTCTTTTTTCCCTCACATACTATTCAATCACACGCTTTCTCTTCCAATGTAATTGCTGTTTCCATAATTATGAAACTCTCTCTTTTCAAACTTTTTTTTTCAAATCACAAACCCTAAATCTCAATCTTCCACATTTGCGATTTAGCCGGAATTCTTTCTCATCTTCTCTCATCACCGTGAAGGTTTCTCCGGCAACAATCAACTTCGTTCTTCTGTTCGTTATTCTCTCTTCATCTTCTTTCATCTTCTTCCATTGATCCATGTTTGTTCCTTATCAACACCTTATCAGCTCATACGTACTGCTCCATCAGATTAATGATTAATTGATGTTAATTTTGTAATTTTTTTTGTTATAAGGTTTTAAGGGTTCATTCTAATTTTAGGGTTTTATTCTGATTTCATTTTGTCTTCTCATAGGGTTTCATTCATTAATTCTGAATTTAGGTTTTCATTCTGATGATATTTTTATAAGACCCTATATATCTTTGATTCATTGACTGTAACCTTCGATTTCACTATCGTATTAGGGTTAGGGTTATTGTTAGCTGCTTCGATTTTAATCTGTTATCAGTTTTTTATTTCTTTTATTTTTGTTCTGGTATACTATAATTGATATTATTTTTAAAATAAGGTTACAAGATTGGTGAAATAAAGCGCTTTGGAGATGGTGCAAATGATGTTGGAATGATTCAAGAAGCAGATATTGGCATTGGAAAAAGTGCTGTTGAAGGGATACATGTTTGTCATATGATGAAAATGTGCCCCGTCTCTTCATATCATTGATTTCTAAAATTTGTTTTGAGTGGGAAATTGTTGAGTAAAAATGGCTTTAAAAACTTGATGTTATTTGTGCAGGCTACGATGGCAGGTAACTTTGCGATCGGACAGTTTTTGTTCTTGAAAGGCTTCTGGTGGTACATGGTAGCTGGTGTGGTGCTACAAGAGAAGCAATCAGATGGTAACTACATAGTGTTTTTCCGTTTTGCTAACCTAAGGAGTTCTTGTAGAATGAGTCAACTGGTGAGTTTCGTTGCTTTAATATATTAGGACAAATACATTCACACATGTCCGTTCCAATTGTGCGTCTTGCAATTTGGCATATATGAGTATACAACCCAAGAAATAAGGAGAGAAGGAGATGCGATAGTGGCCAGGAACAGGGGTTAAAGCGATGTCGGATCAATCATCTAGGGTTCTGACCGAGGATTTCAAGCGCTGAGCTGTAATCCGGGTTCTAATTTTCAAGGTAATTCAAAGGTTCTTCAAGATCTATGGGTTTCAATTCTTTTAAGATTTTTGGGTGTTTTTAATCCGTTAATTTTGATCTTAATTGTTATTTATAGTTGAAAGATGGAAAGGGATTTCATGGGTTTGAATTCAAAAGATTTAAAGGTCATGGTCAAAGATGAAGCTGTTGATGTATGCAAAGAATCAGGTTCTTTTTCTTGCATATTTTTTTCAATTTTATTGACCTAATTTGAACCTTTTCACAAGCTGAATTGAAGTTAATTATGTTGTTAATTTAAACTATTGGGTTTTCAATTTTGTTGTCTGAATTTTCATAAGCAGAGTACGATTTAGATGGTCGTAGGAGTTACTTGGTTTTAGTCATGTATGTATTGTATATATCTGTGTAATGCTTCATATATGATTTGGTGATAGAAATATAAGAAAATTGTGAGAGCTTATTAAAGATAAATAATGTACCCAGGTTTGAGAGCTCCTTCAAGAAAAAAAAACTTTTATTAACGTCAAGAGTGCTGGAAGCTCTCTTTTTTTCTTTCAAATGGTACATTAAAGATAAATAATGTAAACGTTTTGTTTGGTGTAATGTCTTACGAATAGACCTTTTAATGATAGAGTTTATTTTCCAAAATGGTATCTTAAAGGGTTAAGAACAAGCCCTGCAACATCTAGGGCATTTGCAGGCAAGTTTGTGAATTTGGAGTATCGATGGTATTTACGGTTCCTTAACTGGATGCCGGACGCGCTAAAGATGCCGGAACTGGAGCTCATTGATCATGCTGGATTGGATTCTGTAGTCTATTTGAGGATTTACTTGCTAAGGTATGCTACTTTGACCTACCCGTTGATAAGTAAATAGCTGATATCGGTCTTTACTATTTTGATTTACCTTTTGAAGTTTTTTGTTCAACTGATATACTATGCTTATGTTTTATATATGTTGGTTCCTATGTAAAAGCATATGCTTTCACTCCCCGTAGATATACACAATCTTTTTGCTAATAAATATCATAATTTTGTTAGGGCATGACTGATCTCCTGTCTCCAATATTATTCATAATGAAGGATGAATCAGAAGCATTCTGGTGTTTTGTTTCTCTATTGGAACGACTTGGGCCAAATTTCAACCGTGATCAGAGTGGCATGCACTCTCAACTGTTTGCACTGTCCAAGGTCCTTTCTCTATCTCTCCCTCCCACTGTTTGTGTGTTTATAATTAAAATTTATTAAGTGCGAGTCAGAACGTGTTGGGCCTACAATCACTCTTTTTATCCATTTCTTTGAAATCTAAATTTATAATATGCAAAATATAACTTACAAATCTTCCTCGGTCTGTGAGAATTTGAAGGACACTTCTTATGGCTTCCGGTCTATTTGACCCATTTGACATGTTTACTTTTTATTTCAAGCTTTTAGCTTAGTCCAATTGATATGTCAGATGTAAGCAAGTTAGCCTTTCTTGCTATTTGTTTATTTGGTTTTGAAGAACCGTTGAAGGTCTGAGCCACTTGCACATTTAAACGGCTGATGGTATATGCGAAATTCATGGTCAGCTTTAGTAAGATCGACTTTTGCACTGAAATAATTCATACGGCTGAATAATGCAAACTACTACAATGGTTCCCCACAATATCATTAGTGATTCAGACAAGATTAAACCAAACGCGTCATATTAATCCAGCACATACTTATATCTATGAGATTTGACCCGAAGCGATTTGACGCTCACCTGACCAGAGCTCTTACAGCATATGTAAAAACTGGCAGTACCTCATGGGTTAATAATGGTATACCAAAAGCTATTGGTAAGCTGCAAATACCACTTAAGCATTCATCTAAACAATGAAAAATAGTAAGTTTATGCAATTATCCAGTATAGTAGTCTGTTGCTTTGTAATGAGAACTAATACACTTTCATGAATTTGATTATGCAGGGTACGAGAGCAAACGAACCAGATGTAGCCGATTGCATTCGTTGAACCATATGTAATAGCTTGCTGAGTTTAATCATTCTTTATAGGTTATCTCTAAGTTTTTTACTTCAAAACTGAACAATTTATATGTGAAGGCAAAAGCTATTATTAGGGATGGGCAAATGGTACCGGTTCGGAACCGGTACCGAATTTTCAGATCCGACTCGATTTTCAGTACCGACATTTTGCGTTTTCGGTATCGGTTCAATACCGGTATTTACTGGTTTTTTACCTTCATATACCGCTCCGCTCCGTACCGGTACCCATTTTTTGGGATTTTCGGTACCGGTTGGTACCGAGCTTATCCTGTGCTTTGTTGTGTTGCGTATTCAAAGGATGATTAATGTTTCCAATGGATTTCAAGTAGTAGTACAACTAATGATGGTGTTTGAATGTTTCGTATTCAAAGGAATGTTGCGACCAAGTCTTTGATGATTGTTTCCAATGGATTTCAAGTAGTAGTACAGCAAGCGGGTATAGTTCATACATGGGCTTCGATGTCAGTAGATATTATATGTTTGTATTAGCTTAGGGTCCTCGGGTTTGTTTAGTACAGTTACTTCATGCATCTCTAAATTATATGAAAATTCGAACCTCTGCCGCCAGAGAAAGATATGACGAAAATGAGAGGGAGCAGCTAAGGAAGAGGTAATCATGTTTTAATCATTTGGTTTGTAAAGAAATCGTTTTTAATAGTTACAGTTTCAGTTCTGCAGGGCTGTAGCAAGCTCTTCAGTCAACACTCCGGCGGTGGCTGTACATTACCATGGAATTGGGTGATCGGCTCATGGATATAGTGAAGCAACAATTGCAATTACGGACTGGCATGTCGTATAAAGGTGTGTTTAACTCAGATTTTAAGAACTCTAACCAAAATTGGGTTCGCCTAATGATGAATTTGAACCAATTTAATTGAGCTTTTTATTGTAGATGCATATTTTGAATTCCATGATGTAGTTTGAGTTTCTAAGCAAATTAGAGTCACTTTCAAATTCCAATAATATATCCTTCATTACGCTACAACAGGTACACATTTAAATTCACATGCTCACATTCATGAGTGTTGCCTTTTTGAAAGTTTTATGTGGATAATATATTATGTGTAAATTTTATATGATATATTTTTAATTTATATTGTTCGAACTTTTTGTATTGCATGAACTCAAAAGCCTTTTGGATTATCTAAACCAAACAAACCTCATGCTTAATAAATTGTTAAAATACAATAATTAAGATAAAGATGAAGCTTATGCATCATTCAGGACATCAGTAGGGAATTTGAGACCTTTTTCTTTCTCAAAGTGCAATTGGAGCTAATTCTTTTGATGCTTTATATTATTGTTTGCTAGACTTGCTTCATTTAACTTTATACTTTGTGATGCTAACGTTGTTTAGAAAATTTTGTGCTCAGTAGGTCACTAGGTTGCAGGGTGCTTGGAATACTTACAAGAGATCCCTATGCATGGTTCATGCTTAAAGTATTACTTGAACAATTCTATATTTGTATTGGTTGAATTATATATTTCTAAGACCAGTAGATTAGAAATATATGTATGTAAATTTCATGCTAATCCTTTACTTTTCAAATCACACTATTTACATATATGTAAATTCTCAAACAGACCATCTAATTACATAAACAGTAAAATTGATATTTTACATATGTGTTAATCAATAATTTAAAAAGTGCATATGCAGGTCTATTTTCCTACTTCTATTGAAAAAAGTGTGATTGGTTGTAGACATGTTAAATGATGGTTCTATTGAAACAAAAATCAAGTGCACCAACTTGATCCAATGGTTGATGGAAGAAGACAATTTCGACCCTTTATCATGCTAATGGCTAGAGAAGTGGTTGATCGCATTGGATATTACATGTATATGCAGGTCTATTTTCCTACTTCTATTCATATTTATATCATCTTGTGTGTAGATAATAGTTGATTTGCACTTTACAAGAGTACTATAATTTTTTAGTTTTTTGGTTAATTATATTTAAACCTACATATCATCAGTTTATATATTTTATCATCTATTTACATGTTTAAGGATTTGTGATTTTTTGTATTCATTTTTTTCCGATTCATTTCAGATTAATATCTACATAAGTAATGGAACTTTCTTTTATTTCAAAGTTTATGTACTCTAATATATTCCCTTGTGTTTTAATGTGTATAAAATCATAATTTTATATCAACGGTGATAATAAAGATATTTTCTTTTACCAACCGGTAAGGGTCGTGTATTGTCTGTTTGGGACATGTTTTAACCCTTAGACGTGAAGCCTAAGTTTGGAAAGGCCTAAAACAAAAATGATGATTTACATGGGCGTCAATGCCAGTAGATATTATATGTTTGTATTAAGCCACCCGTGAAACTCGCGGGATCTTATGCTATTTATTAAACAAAAAAAATAAGGTTTTTTTTTTTTTTTTAAATTACATATGGGATTCTGAGAAAAGTGTTCATATCAGTTTTGATTGATTGTTTGTTTTAGCCCAAGCCCATTACAATAATTTCCTATGTATGTATATGTATGTAAGATACAAGGCATATCTACATTATGTATGTAATTATGTATGTATGTGTGCATTAAATCGGATGTTACAGTTCCATTTATGTGACCCAAGACGGATCAATAGACAATCTGACCCATTTAGGCCCATTGGGCCAATGTATAAAAATTAAATCTTTTGCCTTTTTTTATTTTTCGAGCATGTACCGGAACTACAACAAAGAATCTCAATTATTTGGTGTACTCTCTATCATTTCCCTTAATATTTCAACGTACATATAATTAAAATATTTACGTCAACAATGTTAAAGTAGTTATTTTTCTTATTAGCCACCCGTGTAACACACGGGTACTTAGACTAGTTAAATTATATAATATAATATAATATTATATTATATTATATTATATTATATTATATTATAGTGATAAAGAAAGTGTATCTACTATGAATACTGTCCAGCCTTTACTATATAGGGGTAAGATCAAATAAAAAGTTTATTTTGCCTAAGTAGGATGAGAAGGAATCTTAACCATTCATTTTTCAAATCAATGGTTAAGATGAAAGTGTAGGAGAAAGGAGGAGTGCAAGTGTATCCTGGGAAAATCTTATTTATGGACTCTCTCTCCACATGCAAGGAACATGCATCTTTCACCCCCATTTTTTAAACTTTCATAACTTTTTTATACGACATTATTTTTTCATAAAAATTTCACCATAAAATCGAGCGTCTTTTTATCTTTAATTTGAGTACCATATTGCTATATAAAATATGAAGACTAAAAAAACCTATTAAAATGTGTTGTATTTCTATGTTGTATAACATTTTTTGTGCTTGATTTTTGTACTATATTTTTGTACTAAATTTTTTGTGCTGAATTTTTTTGTCTTAAATTTTTTTTCTCAATTTTTTGTACTAGATTTTTTTGTACTACATTTTTTTGCTGAATTTTTTTTTGCTATATTTTTTGTACTATATTTTTTTGTACTACATTTTTTGTACTAGATTTTTTGTGCTATATTTTTTTGTACTAGATTTTTTGTGCTAGATTTTTTTGTACTAGATTTTTTTTGTATTTTGAAAAAACAAAATGGGTGCCACATGTCATTTTCACTCCTATTTATAAGGACCAAATGCCCTTAATTCCTACTTATAGGAGTGCCACATGTCATCATCACAATCCTTCTTAGGCTACTTAGGCAAAATCCATTTTTTAGTGGATCCTTCCCCTTACTATATATTTAGAAATGGAAAGTAAAATGAAGATTGAGATACGAAAACTAAACAAGTGAATAATTATATTTCCTTTTTTTTTAAACTTACCCATCTAGCATATTGATTAGAGATCACCAGAAATTTTGTACGAATGTTTAGCAGAGAATCATGATCACACATTTATTTTGCTCAATTTAAAACTGTGGGGTATGGGGCGTGGGTTGGCTGAAAACGCCCAAGCCACCACCCCGGGTGGGCTTGGGTTTGGGCGTGGCCCAAGGGGCGGGAGTTTAAAGCCGGGCGTGGGGCGGGCAATATGACATGGCGGGCTCTCAATGGCCAAACCAAACTAGCCGTTGGCCAACGGCTATGTGTAAAAAAAATATATTTTTTCACTATAAAACTCACACTTCTATTCTTGTTTTTACCACATCCAACTACAATACACTCCACCTCTTCTATAATCATCTTTATTCTCATTCTACAATACGAAAAATGAATCCTCATAATCGTGCTTTTGACCCGAACAACCCGTGGGCATTCCAAGAAAATCCTAGCCCACCACCCAATCATCCAATGCCTCGTCCATTTTTAATACACTCCACTATGCCAGATGTGGCGGGTTACGCATCGTATCTCTCGAATCGTGTGTATACTAACTTCCCTCACACCGACGATTCTATACCTAGCTCGTTTTCACAAACGCCCATCAACCTTTCACCAACCTCCATCAACCTTTCCCAAACCGAAATCGTCCCCGAAACTCAACCAAAAGGTCAAGGACACCCTCGTCCCAAGCCCAATCGGATGCAC
This sequence comes from Helianthus tuberosus, assembly GCA_030545235.1. Taxonomy (NCBI): domain Eukaryota; kingdom Viridiplantae; phylum Streptophyta; class Magnoliopsida; order Asterales; family Asteraceae; genus Helianthus; species Helianthus tuberosus. The sequence continues at coordinate 205,894,283 of CM060400.1, forward strand.
GAGATCAAGAGTTAGAGGACTTTCTGGATGATTCTCCAAACCGGCCTGAATTCGGAAGAGATGCTGCAAAAAGGCGCGCTCTAAAATCAAGATCGGGTACGGCATCGCCTTCAGTTGGGAGTTCGGGCTCGCGTAGGGGAGTATACAGCGATCAGTTGGATGACATTGCAAGCAAGTTAGATACATTCAACGTATTCCAACAACAAAGGGCCGAAATTCAGAAGAACAAAGAAGCTCGGGATGCCCTGAAACAAAGACGAGATGATATGAAATTTCTAGCCCAGCCCATCGAGCACCTATCAGGTGAAGAGTTGGGACTAATGTTGGAGACGAGAGAAGAGATAAAGAAAAAATATTTCAAGCACTAGGAATTTTTTTATGTATTTTTCTTTATTTAAAAAACAATATTAAAAATTCAAATTTTTTGTTTTAAAAATAATTTAATAGAGTTTGGGCTGGCCACGCCCCAAACCCCCGCCCCACCATACCTTCTTCAATGTGGGTCAGCCCAACGAAGCCCACCCAAGCCACGTGTCGGGCCACGCCCCAAACTCTCGCCCTACCATACCCCACGGTCTAAGGAAGGAATGGTATGATGGTCTTTTTTCCTTTCAACTAGTTTTCTCGTTGATTTTCTAACGGCTATAACTTTTTCATACGTTAATATATTAAAAAAAATTACATCGTATTAATGAGCATTTCATTTTCTTTAATTCAAGCAGCCTATTGCTATAGTGTTCTTAAAAATAATTTACAGGACTTCAAATATTCGTTACGTGATTACGTGATTTTGAATACACAGCAACCATTACATGATTTTGAATACTCAGTACCCATTACGTGATTCGGCACATAACTACGTGATTTTTGAATACCCTTTGCATGATTACATATTCAACATAAATCATTACCCACTAAGTAAATTAACCATACATGATGTATAAATTTTATGTTTGGGTAAATGGTAATTTAAGTTGTGTTGTTAGTGAGTTCATTTGGAAACATACATGTTACTTTGTAATGTATATGTGCACGGCAACAACAGAGAATACATTCTAATTGTCGAATACCCAAGTCCCGGATGACGTTCAAAGGGTCTTCGCTGACGTCGGAATATCCCAGCCTTCGTTGCTACAAAAAAGTAAACCGTTAGCCTCGTCACGGAGGGACCCGGGGGGGGGGGGGGGGGACCCGTGACCAAGCTCTGGCGTGAGAATAAGTAAACTTGCCGGAGAGTATGAAAAGCTTATTCCGATGAGTGCGATCACCGGAATATTTCTCTATGGTGTGAATCTAATAAATGTGTGTGTATTTAATGTAGAGGAATATCGGTCGGAATAAATGAGAGAGTATTTAGTGTAATACCTTGGACCTGCCCCTTTGGTTGTCTCTTACCTTCCTTATATAACCGGAAGGCCTTATCTTGCATGTGGGATATTAACGAGATGATCCAACAGATTCTGTCGGTCTTCGGGGGGCTCAGACACGTGTCTGACCCCCAATGGTAAGATTATCACCTCATTTAATGTTTACGGCTTGGAAGTACGATGCCAGCCAAAGATCCTCTTCATATCATGCATTAAATGCATTCTGAGTCTTCTGATCCTTTCCTTCCCACCCATTTTCATATGAGAGAAACCTTAGTGGGCAAGTATCACCGTTTTTTGGGCCTTATCTGTTGGGCCCTCATGACAACAGCCCAAGACGGGTAAATGGGGTACCCTATTGGCCAGTCGTCAAGTCATCTTTAGTCCCTGGTTATGAGATTCAAATCTCGTGATCCAGGGCTGAGTCATAATTATCAATCAGGGATGGTCTACTTGGGCTAGGAATGTGGGTCCACCCTCAGCTAATCATCATGTGCCCCTTTTTTTCTTTTTCGAGGGTCATTAATCATCAAGAATCGACGGTTGGGGTTTAATCTCGTTAAAACACGTGCAGGGTGATTTTAATTTGAAATGAAGGTGATGTGACAATTTTCCCCTTGCTTGTCAGTTATTTTCTTTAAGTACCCTCACCGCCTTTTGAATTTTTCTTTATCTTCCATCACAACTCCCCTTTTCTTTCTTCCCTTGCATTTTTCCGATCACCATTTTCCCTGATCATGAATCGTACCGGTCGCTCGATGATCCGTTCCATCTTGACGGCAAAGGATTTGGAGTCCTTCGTCGACACTTACAAGATACCTAAACGTTTCTCTCCTACATTACCGGGCCACGATGACTCGGCCGAATGCACACCAGATCGGATTATTCTCTATACTTTGGCGTTTTCTTCCTGCGGTGTCCGGTATCCTCTTTCTCCCTTTAAGATAGCCTTGCTACGTCACTTAGGAGTCCATTTCTCCCAATTGCACCCTCTAGGGTTTATGAGGGTGGTACATTTTGAGTTATCTTGTGCGGCGGTTTCCGGTGAACCGTCTATTCCCCTGTACTGTACGTTTTATAAGTTAATTTCTGATGGGGACTGGTTCACCTTCGCCAAGCGGAAGGATAGTGTGTCTCGGCCTTGTTATTCCTTCATGTCGACCTCCACCTACCCTAAAGAATCGAAGAGTAGGTTTATCTTTGTTTCTGCTGCCATGATACCAGAGTCCCCACCATTGAGGGATGTTGAAGCCGCTATTGAAGATAGTGTCCCCATCTTGTCTGCTGACGAAATCGTCCAATGGAAGCGTTTGTACGAGAATACGACGAGGGCTTTTACCTTCTCCGAAGGGATCCTGGCTATGGGAGGGCTGAGCCCCTCTTACTCGGTCCGACCCAAGGCCTTTTTTGGCAAACAAGGTATTCTCTTGTTCTTTAGCTTGTTGTATCTGTCTTTGTTTTTTAGGTCTTGTGTAGTCATCTTTAGTATTTCCTTTGTGGAGGTTTCTTCAAGGGGATTCCAGAGATGTCAAGTTTGTGGTTGATGACGAGGTTGAACCGGGTTTGAACCGGAATTCTGGGGTGAGGGTTACTGGAGGGTCCGTTCAGACAGGGGGATCTGCTGCTGTGGAAGGAGATGAGGGGGCTTCTTCTAATGGGGAGGAAAGCTCCCCTGATTCTCTTCAGGTGAAAGACTCTAGCAATGATGACAAGGAAGACCTGGAGAGCCGACTGGCTCACAAGCGGAAAGCTGTTAGTCCCAAACAAGTCCCTGCCCCGCGTGACATCCGGCTGAGGCTCCGGAGTGCCAGCGGTTAGAAGGCCCCTCCTGTGGCAAAAGTTGTTTCTGAGCTTCCTCCTACCGGTGTTAAGGGCTCTTTGTCTAAGCACCTGCGGTCCTCCAGCTTTGTGAGCGAGCCTTTGTTGGTGAGCCCGTTGTTTATCTGTTGTCTTATATTTGCTTTGTTTTGGCAGATTTCTGATGTTCTTTTTCCTTTCTTTGTCTTGAACAGGGAAGCTCTCATGCTCCTATAGAGATCCCCACTGCCCCATCCTCTTCTCGTGTTCGAGACAAGACTCCCGAAGCAAGCGTTGCTCGTATTACTCCGGCTTTTGAGATCTCTCCTCATCATGCAACCGGGACCAGCAAACCCTCTCAATTTGAGGGTTTTGCTTCTCGGTACCCCTTGGCTCCCCTGTTTGCCGATGCCCTCCCGTTCCCCTATGTTCCTAAGTGGAAAATTACTCAATCTTCGGTGGTGGGGACCCCTGAAACTGCCCGGGATTTCTTGAGTCATGCGGTTATGAATTGTGCCTTGAGAGATGATCTCTTTGATGATCAGTACAGCATGTCACTCTGTGAGGGTCTTTTTAGGGGCGTTGGCATGTTGCAGCGGGTTGATGATCTGAGGAAAGAGAATGAGGGTCTCAGGAGTGACCTTAAGGCCTCTCAATCTGTTGCTGCTGAGCTCCGATGTCAAGTGGTTGAGGCTGAGCGTAAACTGCAGGAGGAAAAGGTGCATAGCCTTTCTCCCTTCTCCCCCTTTTTTTATTCCTGTTGGATTTTTTATGATGTCGTTTGCTTAGGGGGCTGAAGCTATGCTGGAGAGGAGAGAACGAGCTTGGGAGAGGGAGATGGCAGCTTTGGTGGAGGAGAAGGAGGAGCTAACCGTGGAGTTGAAACATCTGAAGGAAGTCGATTCCGCTTCTCAAGAGCAGCTGAACACCATGTATGCTGATCGGGGGATAACTTCTGATGACAATCAGAAGTTGGCTAAGGAGAAGCATTGGCTGATTACTGAGGGCTTTGGTGCCTTTCTTACTACTGTCTCCCAATTTGAGGAGTTCAAAAGCGGTCTTGAGCAGGTTTACCGGGCGTATCGGGATGTGGGATATCAATCAGGCCTGAAGGATGGCTACCTTTATTCTGCTCAGGGCTTGGGCAGGAAGGAAACTCTGCTTTATAACTCCAAGGCCAAGAAGCGGCTATCTAAGCTAGATAAGGAGTTTGGGGTAAGACCCCAGCCCTTCTTGAAAAGATCTTAGAGCATCCCATGATGTCCATCGATGAACTGAAAGCCCTGCTTACTCATGCCGGTCCCTCGTCTCCGAAGTCTTTGTCTGGGGGTGATTCTTAGTAATTTCTGAACATTAACTTGCTTCGATATGGTTGTAACCTAAACAATTATACACTCTAGGGTACTTTTAACTTTTTTATGCTTGGGGGGAGAGTCTTTGTGTGGGGGCTCTCCTGGTACCTAATCGTACAACTTGTGACTGTATATTGCCATCTTGCTTTTTCCTTTTTTTGGTGTGTTGTTTTTTTTTTTTTTTTGCAGGAGTCTTTGCCGGGAACCCGGCCAGCATTTCCTGAAGACTTTTAGTTATTTGTAGTATGTTTACGAAAAAACTTTGTTTAGTCTGTTTACCAGGCCTTCTGGCTTGTGCATCAGCTTTTCTTTTAAGGCCAGTAGCTTGCACATGAAAATTTCTCAATGTGTATGTGTTGGCTTTTTTCGTAGTTGGTTTACAAAAGTATGTTGTGTTTACGGTTTGCTTTGTAAACCAGGGTTGTCTGTTCGAGGACAATCGCTGGACAAGTGTATAACGTGAGATTATGTTTCTTGGCTTGTTTGTCCGTTTTCTTTAGGTTAGCTAGACCCTATTTTGCCCCACAGCCGGGCGTTTTGTATATTGAGTATACCTTTTACACGTGTGTTTGCTCGTTATTAGGTTTGTAGCTTTCCTGGGCACGTCTGCCTTGATACAACACCTGTTATTTTGTCAAAAAGGGACAAGTGAATTGTCCGTTGTCATTCATTTCTTGAGGACCATGTCCTCCAGTACAAGTTTTTACAAAAGATTCTTTCTTGGGTTCTGCCCCTGACTAGCAGTTAATCATTACAAAAGTGGCTCCCTGGCCGTTTTTCCCTAAAGCCTTCTTTATGTCTCACATGTGGTACTTCCTGAGTTGCATAAGGTTCCATGTTCTTGGGATCTCCTTGCCTTGAAGTGTTTCCTGCTTGCAGCTTACCTTGCCGTTTGCCCAAGTGACCCGGTAGGGTCCTTCCCAGTTGGGCCCTAGTTTCCCGGTGTTCTCTTGTAGGCTGGCTTCATTTGCCCTTAGGACCAAGTCCCCTGGGACGAGATTGAGTTTTTTCATCTTGGCATTATAATAGCTTTCAAGCTGCTTTTTGTACTTGGCCTCCCTGACTGCTGCCCCTTCCCTTCTTTCTTCAAGCAAATTCAGGTTCATTCGAAGGTCTTGCTCATTTTCGGCCTCCCTGAGCTTCATTCTGACAGTTGGGGACCCTATCTCAGCCGGGATGACAGCTTCCGTCCCATAAGTTAAGCTGAAGGGGGTTTCCCCATTGCAGTCCTTGGGAGTGGTCCTATATGCCCATAGCACAAATGGCAACTCCTCCAGCCATCCTTTTTGTTTCCTTCCGAGTCGCCCTTTCATTCCCTTGATAACGCTTTGATTTCCCCTTTCTACTAGCCCATTGCTCTGAGCGTGGGTGATGGAGGTAAACACTTGGTGTATGTGCATCTGTTCGCACAATGGCCTGAAGGGTTTCCCCGCAAATTGAACGCCATTGTCACTCACCAGTTCCTTTGGGACCCCGTATCTGCATATGATGTTGTCTAGTACGAACCGTCTCATATGTTCCCCGGTTATCTTTGCCAAGGGTCTTGCTTCTATCCACTTGGTAAAATAATCGATGGCAACCACCACATACTTAACCCCTCCTGGTCCTTCTGGGAATGGCCCGATTATGTCGATGGCCCATTTCTAGGAGGGCCAAGATGTTGATACAGGTATCATTGGGTGTTTATGGCGGTGCGTCATGGGTGCATGGACCTAGCAGTTGTCACATCTCTTAATCTCCTCTGATGATGTCTCATACATTCTAGGCCAATAGAATCCCGCATTCATCGCCTTTGACACCACTGTCCTTGGCCCAGAATGCATGCCACAAATCCCCTCGTGTATTTCTCTGATCACATATTTAGCTTCTTCGCTATCGACGCACTTCAAGGATGGATCCAGGTATGACCTTCAGTAAAGTTCTCCATCAATCAACTCGTATTGCAAAGCTTTGACTCTTACCTTCCTGGCCGCCCAGTATCCCTCATGTAGTATCCCGTCTTTGAGGAATCTTACAATCGGTGTCATCCATGTATCTTGTGCGTTTTCAATTGTAGTTACCTCCTCTGTGCCAAGGGAGGGGGGTCAGGACTTCTACCTTGACCTCTCTTGCCAGGTGGTCAAATGCCACGAAGGCCAGCTTGCTGAGGGCATCGGATTTCCTGTTTCTCCCGCGGGGGATGTATTCTAGCTTGAAGGTCTTGAAAGCCTTAGCTGTCTCTTTTACCTTCGCCACATATTGAGCCATTATGCTGTCTTTAGCCTCATACTCCCCCTGGTATTGCTTGACCACTTACTGCGAGTCTGTGCTGGATTCCACATATTTTGCTTCCATCTTCTTGGCTAGTCTCATCCCTGCCAAAAGGGCTTCGTATTCTGCAGTGTTGTTGTTATTCTCAAAGTCTAGCCTGATGGCATAAGTTAGCTCAACTCCCTCGGGACTGATCAATGTAATGCCCGCTCCACTGCCTTCTTCGCCGGAGGCCCCATCTGTGAGTAGTTTCCATATTGCCTCGTCTTCCTTCTCTTTTTCTTCCCTCTCCAGGGCTTCCCACTTTAAAAGCTCTTTCTCCTCATCCTCAGGGACCTCCGCCAAGAAGTCGGCCAGTATTTGTCCCTTCATGGCAGTTCTGGCTTTGAATTTTAAAGAGTGTTCCCCTAACTCGACTGCCCATTTGGCCAATCGGCCCGATAACTCTGGTCTCCTTAGCACTTTTTGGAGGGGCTGATCTGTCATTAGGGTGACCTTGTGTCCTTGGAAGTACCTTCTGAGCCTCCGAGACGCAAAGACAAGGGCCAAAGCTAACTTCTCCAATGGCATATAGCGTTCTTCAGGACCCTTGAGGGTCCTGCTGATGAAGTATATCGGTATCTGCTTCCCCTTTCACTCCACCATCATGACCGCACTTATGGTCGTTTTTGAGGCAGACAGATATAAAAGCAAATCCTCCCCGGGTACTAGGGTGGCTAAGGCTGGGAGCTTGCAGATGTAATCTTTCATTTCTTGAAAAGCGGCCTCCGCCTCAGAGGTCCACTTAAACCTGTCCGTCTGGAGACAATCCTTCAGTACCTTCATGAAGGGAAGAGTCCTGTCGGCTACCTTTGATAAAAAGCGGTTCAGGGCGATTAACCTTCCATTCAGCTGATGAATGTCCTTCAGGGACCTGGGGGATCGCATTTCGGCTACGGCTTGAGTTTTCTCCGGATTAGCTTTGATTCCTCCCTTAGCGACCACTACTCCCAGGAATTTTCCTTCTTCTACCCCGAAGCAACACTTCCCAGGGTTCAGCTTCATATTTACATCTTGCATAGCCCGAATGGTTTCGGCTATATCGTCTATCATGGCCATTTCGGTTAGGCTTTTTATGACGATGTCATCGACGTATACTTCCAGGTTTCATCCCCGTTGTTCCCTGAAGAGGGTATTCATGAACCTTTGGTAAGTGGCCCCGGTTTTTTTTAGCCCGAAGGGCATTTTGGTGTAGCAAAAGGTTCCCTCGTCTGTCATGAAAGTGGTTTTTTCCTCATCTTCCATTGAAATTTGTATTTGGTGATATCCTTTGTAAGCATCTAAGAAACATTTTAGGGGGTACTGAGATAAGGAGTCCACCTGGACGTCTATCTCCGGGAGGGGATAGCAGTCCTTGGGACATGCCTTGTTCAGATCTTGAAAGTCAATGCACATCCTCCATCCCCCGTCTTTCTTCTTAACCATGACTGGGTTAGCAACCCAGGATGGATACTTTACTTCTCTCACTATCCCTGCTCTGAGCAGCTTCCTGGTTTCTTCACAAGCGGCCCTCCTCTTACTAGGACCCATGCTCCGTTTCTTTTGCTTTACTGGTCTCGCCCAGGTGTATGTGTTGAGTCGATGCTCGGTTAGGCTTCTTGGGATTCTTGCCATGTCTCCATGTTGAAGTGCAAACACGTCTATGTTGAAGAGGAGCAGCTCCTTGAGAGTACTCTTGCATTTGTCGCTCAGGTGACTTCCCACCTTAACTGTTTGCTCCGGGAACCTGTCACAAAGGACCCATTCTTCTATCCCATCTTTTTGAGGCTTCTTAGACACTTCTCCCTCAGAGACAGAAGATACTACCTCGTATGATGATTTTACCCAAGCCAAGCCTTTTGGCGTTTGGAACACTAAAGCTCCATGTGGGGTTGATGCCTGTGCTTGGAAATTGCCAATCCCCGGTCTACCTAAAATTGCATTGTACGTTGAGGGTGCTCGGACCACTGTGAAAGTTAAATTTATAATTCGGACACGATCCCCTACCCCGACTGTAAATGGGAGTCCGATCTTTCCCAAGGGGTGCGACACACTGTTATTGAAACCCACTAAAGGGATAGAATCTTCCTTGAGCCGGTCCCTTACATCCGTGTCAAATCTTAGGAAACAGTGTTCATATATCACCTCTACCCTGCTTCCCCCGTCCATGTGTATTCCGGCTACTTTGTGACCAGCTATTATGGCTGAAATGTTGAGGGAGGGGGGGTCGCTGCACCTCATTCTCCTCCAGGTGTGGCATCAAGATGGGAGCTTTCATGCGGTCTGGGGAGCTCAAAATTCTGGCTTTTACACTCCTGGTGGTATCAAATTCATCCCTTCCCCAAATCATGTCAACATCTGCCCTTCCGGGATCCCTCACATCTTTCCCTTTGCGGTCCCCTCCCCATTCCTTAATTTCCTTGACCAAATGAGCCAGTTTACCCATTTTTACCGCGGCCTCTATTTCCCTCTTTAGATACATGCAATCATCAGTTTTGTGACCGAATCCCCTGTGGAAGTCACAGTATTCGCTTGGTTGTGCCTTTGGCCCTGGTTTTATGGGGGGTGGTCTTGGAAAGGAATTCTTCACCTTCTCAGTGGCCAATATTTCGCTTGGGGTTTTAGTGAGAGGGGTGAAGCTGTCAGAGTAAGGGAATGAGCCTCTTCCCCGAGGTTTATATGTGGAATATGAGGGCCTCGTCCTATCATGCATCATTCTATCAAAAGCTGGTTTTCTTGAGTAAGGTGTACCTTTTTCGGGAGGTTTTGCAGTTGGGTTGACTCTTCGGGGCGGGGTGTCCATTTCTTTAGATTTGCTGACCGTGTCCTTGCCCCTGACGAAGGCACTGACCCTGTCCATAAGATTGTCGAATGAGTGTGGGAACTCTTCCCCTAGCATTCCACATAGTTGTGCGTGCTTTAGTCCGTTAATAAAACTGCTGATCTTCATGACCTCCGGGACATCCTTGATATTCATACTTTCTTTGACAAACCTCTCCATGTACTGATATATCCGCTCGTTGTCCCTTTGCCTTATATGTATGATTTCGTTTGGGTTTTTTATTACTTTTCTTTGCTGACCAAAGTTCCTTAGAAACTTCTCACTTAGTTCTTCATAGCTGTCAATTCCTCCTGGGGGAAGGCTGTCAAACCAGAGCCTGGCTCCCCCCCCCCCGTTAGAGTTTGCACAAACATGTGACACCAAACTGGCATAGGCCACCGTCCCAGCTGTCCCGCACCTTTGAAAGCATGGATGTGATCCTCGGGGTCTCTTGTCCCGTCGTACCTGTCGAAGTTCGGAGGCAGCTTTGTCTTAGGGGGCATGGGTGCTTCAGCGATCCTCCTAGTGAAATTTGAGATTTCAGCTAGGTCCCGAGGGAGGTAAGGATGATCCAAACCATTGTCGCTTTGATTTTCCTTCTCCTTTTCCTTTCCTTTCTGTTTCTTCCTTGTGATGAGATCTTCACTCTCCTCCGAGGACATCTGTCTGAGGGCAGTCATGAAAGTTTCGAGAGGGTCATTGCCACCGCTTTTGCTTTGTGGATCCGCCCCCTCCTGTTTGGGTGGTGTGTCAAAGGATAGCCTGGCCTTGAGGCTGTCAAGTCTTTCCTGTCTTTCTAGATCCTCGAGGTGTTTTTTCAACTTTTCCCTGTGCATGGAAACAAAATCTGGAGTGATGGCCTCCTCTCTTTCAAGGGTTTCTACCTGGTTTTCATTCTCCTCTTCGTGGGTGATGTCTTCCACGGTGACCTTATCACGATCGTTTTGCACCGTTTGGATGGTATGTGAGCTTGGTGGTGTTGCCATGTTGTTTCTCATGAAATGGGTTATTTCAACGTCTGAGTTTCAGGGTGGAAATACCAGCTAGACTGAATAGTCCCACGGATGGCGCCAATGTCGAATACCCAAGTCCCGGATGACGTTCAAAGGGTCTTCGCTGATGTCGGAATATACCAGTCTTCGTTGCTACAAAAAAGTAAACCGTTAGCCTCGTCACAGAGGGCCCCCGAGGGGGGGGGGGGATCCGTGACCAAGCTCCGGCGTGAGAGTAAGTAAACTTGCCGGAGAGTATGAGCAGCTTATTCTGATGAGTGCGATCACCGGAATATTTCTTTATGGTGTGAATCTAATAAATGTGTGTGTATTTAATGTAGAGGAATATCGGTCGGAATAAATGAGAGAGTATTTAGTGTAATACCTTGGACCTGCCCCTTTGGTTTGTCTCTTACCTTCCTTATATAACCGGAAGGCATTATCTTGCATGTGGGATATTAACGAGATGATCTAACGGATTCTGTCGGTCTTCGGGGGGCTCAGACACGTGTCTGACCCCCAATGGTAAGATTATCACCTCATTTAATGTTTACGGCTTGGAAGTACGATGCCAGCCAAAGATCCTCTTCATATCATGCATTAAATGCATTCTGAGTCTTCTGATCCTTTCCTTCCCGCCCATTTTCGTATGAGAGAAACCTTAGTGGGCAAGTATCACCGTTCTTTTGGGCCTTATCTGTTTGGCCCTCATGACAACAGCCCAAGACGGGTAAATGGGGTACCCTATTGGCCCGTCGTCACTAATATATGGAGTTACAAGACGAGCGACGAACCATGGACATGTACGGAAACAAAAGATGCAAAAAACTAACCCGCATATAATACGCTTGGCATATTATATGCATGGCACTCCTAGGTGCAAGGCGGACTCAGACACAGGTCCAACCGATCTTGTGTGCGAGCTTTATAAATTGTACAAAAGGCTCAGTTAAGGCACACAAGAAAACGACTTAAGGTGCAGATGAAACGCACACTTCATGTACATGGCGACTTTTTGTGCATCAGGGTGTTGTACAACATGCTTTTTAGGTTATACATGTACGTAATGTAAAGCTTATTTATAGCTAAATAGTGTTTATGTGTAATTATTTTCAATCTGAATTCTTAACTTCTATTAAACATCAATAGAGTTGTTTTGTTAAATCATTGACAAACTAAGTATATGTATGTGGTTGTTTAGATATGTGTTTTAAATTTATTTGTTCATTCGTAACAAGATTAGATATGATTGCAACGTCTTGTTCCAATCCATGTTCTAAAGCAAGGTCTAGAAGGCCGAGTAATAGGTACAAGTTAGGTTGCCGAGACGATTTTCTTCAACTCCGCCTAATTACTTGGAATCGATCAACCGCGGTCAACCTCGGACAAAATCGGATCTTACTGGTCAACTCGGGCCAAGTCATACTAAAACTGTTGCAACTCTTAGCCAAAACTTCTAATTAAAGCTATAAGATTCAATATAAAAATAAGGAAGGGATGGGATCTATATTTTTATAAATTAATTAGTTTTACCCAATGTTTCCAACTTAATAAGATTGCTTTTTTTACTTAAAAAGGCAACCTAGAGAAGAGACGCCATAACTATTGGTTACTAGAGAAGAGAGGCTGAGACATGATGCTGAAAAGGACCACATGATTAACGAGTAAGAAAGTGAAGAAGAGCTAAATCATCACCGACAAACACACCATTCTAAGAAATCTACTCATCAAAGCTATTTGTTATATCTTTTTTTTTATAAAGAGCTAATTTAAAAATATTTACGTATTTTAGTCTACAAACAGATTATTCACGAGGTTCTAAACGAATTTAAACAACACCTATACATGTTCGATAATTTACATGACATTCATTTTATCACCAACTTCAACATAACTTGGTGGAACATATTGAACAACACCTACACATGTTCAATATTTACCTATGTTTTTTTATATTGGATTTAAATAATTTCAACTTTCACCAATTTGCTGATAGCATTTCTAACTTTTGATTTGTACCACACCACTCCCAACTTTCAACATATTGGCCAATAGCACTCCAAAACTAACCCAACACTAACTCAGTTTGCTGATATCACCTGCCACGTCACCAAACTAGTGCCCTACGTCATCAAAAAGCCACGTCAACTGCTACGTCATTGGCCACTTCAGCATCAAAAATTCCACGTCAGATGTCATGTCAACACACAAGTGCCACATCAGCAGAAAACTAACTGGGTTAAGGTTCAGTTAGTTTGGGAGTGCTATCAGCCAATAAGTTGAAAGTTGAGAGTGGTATGATACAAATCGAAAATTGAGAGTGCTATCAACCAATTGGTGAAAGTTAATATTGTTTAAATTCAGTATTTATTTTACCAAGAGTAATTGCATGATAGTTAAGTGTGTGATATTTAATTCATCACAAACAATGTGTTTTATTGTCTCAACTCTCAACATCAACACTTAACCCACCCTGCATTCTAGTGAATACTCAAACTTACACCAACAAAAGACAAAATATGCTACTCTCCCACACCATTTCCGTACACATATCACCCCTTTATATTTTCCCACACACTCTCCACACTTTTCAGCTTAACTCACACTCATCTCATCTCTTATTTCTAACCGGTACAAATGGTACAAACAAAGAAGTTCCGAGGCGTCCGCCAACGACACTGGGGTTCTTGGGTATCCGAGATTCGCCACCCGTTATTGTATCCCCGCCGCCACCTTAACACGCTAAATTTACATTTACATGTCACTTTAACTAACTAATGTTTATTTTTCTACATGTAGGAAAAGAAGGGTGTGGCTAGGGACATTTGAAACAGCCGAAGAAGCGGCAAGAGCTTATGACGAGGCCGCCATTCTAATGAGCGGCCGCAATGCCAAAACTAATTTTCCTGTGGCCAATGGTCAAACATCTAGCGACGGTGATGCTCCTGCTATTACCACTACAGCTACTGGTCTCTCGGCTCTACTAAGTGCTAAGCTGCGCAAGTGTTGTAAGTCCCCCTCGCCGTCCCTAACTTGTCTTCGGCTAGACAACGAGAGTTCTCACATTGGAGTGTGGCAGAAACGTGCTGGTGTTCACTCGGAATCTAATTGGGTCATGACTGTTGAGCTTGGAAAGAAGAATGATAAGATTGAGATGGGGAGAAATACCGAAACTCCGGTGGTGGTAGATACGCCGCAGATGATGTCAGGAAGAGGCGGCGATGAAGAGGATGCGATTGCGTTGCAAATGATTGAGGAACTCCTCAACACAAACTGATGGACCAAACAACAAAATTAAACCTTAAACATAACTCTAGTATTGTGTTACTCCAAAGAGGTGGGAGGGAGCTTCATTGGACATTTGAGCTTTTTACATCATCTAAGTATCATGTGTTGTTACTCTCAGTCTAGTTTCATGAGTAGAATTCTATTGTTGCAATAAGAATTTTTCAATAGATATTTTTACTTTGTATTATGTTTCGTATTATTTATAACAATTATTGTAATCTACAATTCAAACGAAATAATTTTTTACAAGTAAATTTGGATATGTAACTTTTAAGCTTCTATAAAAGTGAAATTTATCTCCATTATTACAGATCTTCTTCTACTCTCAACCTCCAACATCATTTGTTATTTGTTAATCTAATATTTCTTAACTTAATAAGTTTAATATGTGAAAGGAAGGATTGCCATCAATTAACACATGACATCAACAAAATTAAGCATATGATTACTAAAAAAATAATTATATAAATCCAATTAAGAAATGTAGAAAATGGATATGAGCATAGTGATTGATTTTAACAAAGAGTTGGTTATGAGAGGGGGCATATATATTATATTATGTCAAATTGCACAAAACCGACAAGAACAAGGACTAGACATTAGACAATATTATTATACAATTTGCTTTATTAGATCATAAAGGTTAGGCACATCAATTAATTGTAGCAAGTTGACATGAGGATCTTATTCAAGCTTTCAAAATATGTAAACATCATTTTACGATAAATAGGTGGAGCAATGTAGCAATAAACTAAAGAAGCTAGCATTGGAATTTCCAACCTATGCAAAATGCTTTGATATTGTGAGAAAATGAAAAAGACATCATAAAGTGTGTGTGAGTGTGTGAGTGAGTGTATACATACATACATAGGCAAAGGATTATATATATATTAAATTAGGTAGCTACAATGGATGTATAATGTGTTAATGGTTCATTATATTCATAATTAACTTAGGTTTAACCCTTGATTACAGGATGAAACTAGGCTAAAAGAAGACGAAATTCGGTTATATTTGAGTTGTCCTTCGTTCAAGACACTTAACTATATTTATTCTAATGTCAAATAGATCCATCATAGTGTCTTTTTTCCAGTCACTAAAGCTACTCGGTGTGGGAGCAGGCAAGTCCTTGGAGGATGCCCGTCCACGTTAGCGCCACGTCAACATCTAAGGACGGACCTAAGTAAATGGAGGATGGGGCTATAATATATATATATACAAGGTTAGAACCCCGTTTATTACACGGGTTGAATAAATGTAATTTTATATACTAAATAATAAAATAATATATCTTTAAAAAATAACGTGTATTACACAAGTTGAATAAATGTAATTATATATATTAATTAAATAATAAATAAGCTATTCTTTAAGAGCCCCGTGTATTGTAAAGGTTGAATAAATATAATTTTATATACCAAATAATAAAAAAAGTTATATCTTTAAAAACCCCACGGGTTGAATAAATGCAATTTTGTATATTGAATAATAAAAAAGTTAAATCTTTAAAAGATCTCATTTATTGACAGTTATATACAATTTATAAGTTAAGTAAGAAAATCAATATAATATTTTTTTAATTGATGAAAATAAAAATAAATAATATATTACTAAAAAGTTAGGTTTTTGTGATAAATAATTTGGTTTATTTATTAAAGTATCTTAAATAATAATCTAAATTTAAGAATAATATTTTATTAGAAAAATATAAGGATTATATTCGACATTCAAAATAGAGAAACCAAAATTTTAAAATTCGTTGGTGATTAATGACGGATTTTTAATTATGGCCTACATAATAATAAAAAATAAAAGAAAAATTTATGATGAAATCACATTGGCTGTTCGTAACTGCGGATGAGTTTTAATTATTAGATTTAAGATTCCTGAAAATGCTAGATACCTACGAAGCAAATAGGCATCCTCTTTAGGGTTCGAGTAGTCATCTAACCTCCAAAAATGCTAGATACCGACGAAGCAAATATGCATCCTCTTTAGGGTTCAAGTAGTCATCTAACCTAGTAAATAAAAAAAATAGATGAAGTCAAAGTGTAAGTATATAAACATCCTAGAAACCAAGTATTACGTATCCAACATCAAAACAAAAGTATATATGACACAATCAGCCGTTCAATTTTCCAAATTATTTAAATATATACAAATAGTTAGTGATAACTTAAATTAAATACATATTTTCTAGGCAATGGTCCTTTATAAAAAATTTCTAGGCTATGGTCCTTTATCAAAAAAGAATAAAGAGGTAAGTAAATAACTAATTGATGTAAGTACGGGCAGCAAACATTGGATTAAGTAGTAAGCCAAAACTATTTGAATATGATGTGGTGATATAGATTTAGTTAAAAATTTAAAATCTTGAAATTAGATAATTTAAAGGAATAATCTTGAAATTAGATAATTTAAAGGTATTTCATATGTAATACAATAAAACTAATTTTATACACCAAATAATAATTATAAAAAGTTTTGTTTTAAATAATTAAATTTATATTAAATTCAATTGTATAATTATCTTTTAATTAAATTAATTATTGATAATTAGGTAGAATAGATAGGTGAAAAAACTAAAAAATAGATGGCTCCAATGAATAACATGTGTCCCATAAATGGTTTCTTTTATTATATAGTATAGATATGTGTGTGTGTGTTGTATGTATATGTGTGTGTGAGATGGGGGAGGCCCGGCATGAACGTTTTGGGGAGGACGTTGAAGATGCCGACGCCCCACCGGAAATGGTGTTGAGGGCCGGCGACTGGCCCAGACGCTCTAGGACGCCCCCATACCGACTAGCCTAAGAAAAATGATTCTATCAATGCTATAAAAAAACAAGATAGAGAAAATAATCTTAGATATTTTGAGGGGCTGTCAATTTAGGTGCTAAATTGGGGCACATACACCATATGTGATCTATCTCAACTTGAGCTTTATTTTTCTTTATAACAAATACTTTTAATATTTTTTTATAGAACTAGACAAATGTGATGCTAACTCAACACACATTATATTCTTCTTCAACTGTTCCCACATGTGGTCTCTAATATTTAAAATCACATTTCTATTCATAGTTTTGTTTCATACTAAGCCTTTATAGCCTAAATTAAGTAAAATTTGAACTACTCAAAATGGTGATAGGCTGAAATCAATTTGGTCTATAATGTGTTACGTACAGTAAGCCGATCTTAGGAATTATCGATCACAACCATAAACTATGCATATGACATAAACACATAGAATATTCGATCTGATAGCCGCATTTGTCAGGCACATAGCGTTAGTTATGTAACGGCCAAAGAGTGAGACAAATTCATCCTGATGACAATAACAAAGAAGAATCAAGAATATACTACATATATGTTGACTTACCATTTTAATGGTGTAAAAACCGAATCAAGAGCATGGTATGATTCGCGGATAATCGTGGGATATGCTTTAACGATGCTTGGGTTTATGTCCATAAAGTGTAACGCCGCGATAAAAGAAAAGAACTCAAACATGAAGTTTGGAAAGGAATTTCGTATTAAGATATCCGACATCATGCCAGAATGGGAACATGAGTGTATGTCATACAAAGACTTGAAAAAGCAACTAAATTTGATGGATCCTGAGAGCCGTGATGAAGGTTTCAAACGATTACTTCAAAATGAGCTTGTAAAGATGAATGACTTTTTCTCAAATAAGGAAGAAGAATACAAGAACAGATTACAGGTACTTGTTATGATAACCCCCCCCCCCCCCCCCCCCCCCCCCCCTCTTGTGTGCTTTAACTTTGTAAGTAAACATACAGGAGTTAAAAAGGGAGGCAGCTGATTTAGATAGCGGTGAAGATGCAACACAAGTGACGGTTGATCTACTGCAATTCCACAATCAATTGGTTTTACTCCTTCGCTACTATGAACTCAACTTTGATGGTATACATTCTTCGCCTTGTAATGAATGCCTAAAATGTACAATACTCTCATATGGTACTAAGTATCAATATATAAAAACAGGATTCCTGAAGATTATCAAGAAACAAATGAAGAAAACCGGAGAATTGTTTACGTTGTCATCTATGCAGGGAGATGATGAAAAACTAGTCTTCATTGCCAATTCTCTTGACAAACTTCTAGCAGATTGTGTAGAGACTTTAGTACAACTGGTGCACTCAACCTAAGTAAAATAAACGTCGCGCAGTTTATGGGCACGGTGTAAATCAAGAAATTTCTATGTATCTATACTATATATTGTATACTAGTGTCTCCTCCATGATTCATCTGGGGAAGATGGAGCTTTTTAAATAGTTGAAAAAGAAAGTTCAAAGCGAATAACGACTTGAAACGAAATTATATACTAAGTTCAGCGGTTATGCTGTAATGTTAAATGTTATATCATATGTTATTTGTGGGTAAACACTTGAAAATAAGTCACTGTTGAGTTGTAATCTTAATCAGCTTAACCGGTGCTCTTCGATTTACAATAAGGGTGAAGGGTCCTTTATGAACTGTAATATCTATAGAACTTCTTTAAAGACATGGTTCCAACCTCTGTTGACAAAATCACATGTACTTTGTTCCTCCCAAGTTGATGTACAAAACTTCAAATACCGCCTAGAAGAAAAAGTGGGCGTCGATCGTGTTTGGATGACGGGTTGAATTGATGAACCTGGACACACACATATATTCATGTCAAATTCATCATCCCTAACGCGAACACACTTAAAATCGTGTAACCCGAACTTGGACCGTGTAACCCATTTATATGAATGAGCCAAACATGAGGTGGGTTGTAAACGTGTAGTAAGACCATGTGTTGTGTAGGGGGTCTAAAGAGGCTTAAAAATGGAAAAGTGTTGCCATGTGATGGGCCTGGGGCCGTCCCCCATACCGTCCGGTCTTAATACACTAGTTGTAAAGAGTATAAGTCCAAGAGTAATAAAATGCCCTTTACAACTGGTTACTTTATGGTGCCTCTTGGAAAGCTTTGGTCCACCCATTTGTACCATCATGTAACATATATTATATCCAACAAGATCTAGACATTTCCTTTCACTTCCCAATGACATTAAACCCTTGAATACAGTCTTCTGAAAAAAAGTTTTATTTATTAAAAATAAAGATACGGTATACCTTATACCATATACTGTATGCAATATCACTATTACTTTTCGGTGAGAAATTAATAAACCGGTCTAGAGTTTTATGCCATTCTGACTTAGAGGTGTAAAAAAACCAGTTACTATAACCATAACCGGGACTGATACGACCCGACTCTTGACCTGACCCGACCCATGAGACTTCAATTGTTGCACGTTTTATTTGCATGCATGTAGGAGTAGTTACTTACCCATGTTTCCACTTTCTTGTAACTTGCATTATTTCCGATTAGTTAGGATTGCATGATTATTTTCATCCTTTAAATTGTAAGGTTTCATTCCAAGAAAGAAAAGAGAAAATTGTTGCAAAACTAGTCTTGTTCTTTATCTTTGTTCTTGGAGCTTGACCCCCTCTAAGGGTTATCTATCTCGGGAGTTTGTAGGTTTTCTCCGTAAATCTATCAATTGGTGCTTTCATTCTCGTCCTCATCCTTCCGTCATGCTAGAAGATTCTTATCAATGGGATTTCCGTTCACGGTTGTATTACCATGCTAGAAGTGGGTTTTATCACGATTCCGTGGCCGGTTGGTCTTATAGTACCCGCGAAGGTCGGTATTACCGATTTGAAGACGGAATTTATGTGCCGTGGGAAACTCCCCACGTTGCACCACACCGACCGGAAACCGAACCATCTCCAACTGCCGCTAAACCAACCCTCCAGCAAGTAGTTTCAGCTGCCACTCCTAGCCTCCTTTCGCCCGCAACAATCACTCACCATACAACAACTACTCCATTGGTTGCAGTTGTTTCTCAAATTCCTTCCCTAGGGCCCAACCAAGCATCTTTTACCACACCCTTGGTACCAAACCCAACCCTTGCAGCAACTACAACAACGAGAGTACCATTACCTGTTATCGTACCAATTCCAAAATATACACCAGCAGATGTTCAGAAACCGCTGCAGAAGGCTACAACACCGATGACAAAGGAACCCATGACTTCGATCAAATGGGCAGCCGGGTATCCTAAGTGGTGCTCATGGTGGCGCCCGACTAATACGTCTCCAAATGCCTTAGGAAGATTCGAATGGAGACCACCATGGCGACACGGTTCTGTCCTTGAGGACAAGGACGTTTTGAAGGGGCGAGGAGTTGATACGACCCGACTCTTGACCTGACCCGACCCATGAGACTTCAATTGTTGCACGTTTTATTTGCATGCATGTAGGAGTAGTTACTTACCCATGTTTCCACTTTCTTGTAACTTGCATTATTTCCGATTAGTTAGGATTGCATGATTATTTTCATCCTTTAAATTGTAAGGTTTCATTCCAAGAAAGAAAAGAGAAAATTGTTGCAAAACTAGTCTTGTTCTTTATCTTTGTTCTTGGAGCTTGACCCCCTCTAAGGGTTATCTATCTCGGGAGTTTGTAGGTTTTCTCCGTAAACCTATCAGGGACATTAGAAACCGGTTTAGATTAGGGTGAGAGGGGCACACCCCTCTTAGGAGAGTCCCCTCTCTTACGCACACCCAATCAGGTTATGCCACATCAACTCCCCTCGCACCCCAATTTGATGGCGGCACTCCCCTCTTAGGGTAATTGTTTTTTTATTCAAAAAAAAATGTTGATTGGTTGAAAATGAGGGTGGCCCACCATCTTCTCTCTCCTTCGTTGCGGTGAACCCTCCCCGATAAACACCCCCGATTTCCCTCCCCGCTTTGTTGGCGGCACCCTTCCCGCTCGGCAACCCCCTCCCCGATTTCCCTTCCCGCATGCACCCCGCTGAATGTAGGCTAGAAATCGGTTTGGAGATTTAGAACAAGAATCTGTTAGTAACCGTTTTTTTACCTAAAATAATCGGTTAACCTGCTATTTCATTTTTATCTTTTTTTTTTTTACCATTTTACCCTCATAGAAACTTTTTTTACAATTAAAAAAAAAAAAAATTAAACAGGTTAATTAAAAAAACGATTATTAATAACCAATTATAAGGTTAACGGGTCCTAAAATAACCTAATCGATTACATAGGTTAAGGTTTTCTATAGGGCTAGCAATTCTAACACAAACACGATAACACGACACGAACCTACACGAAGTTAACATATTTCGTGTCGACCTTTTTCGTGTCTTAACAAGTCATTTCGTGTAACCTGTTTATTAACAGGTTCGTGTTCGTGTTTGAAAAATCTGACACGATAAGATTTCGTTTCGTTTTCGTGTTCGTGTCTTAAAAAGATCGGGTTGACCCGATATGTCAGCCCTAGTTTTCTATCCCTCAAACGGATTATTAGCGTAACAGGTTTTAACGTGTTAACCGATTTTTGCACTTACCAGACCTCATGAAAAAAGACAACATACATAATTAGTAAATATAATAAGGGTAAATTACTTTTTGAGTCCCTGTGTTTTATGGGTTTTAACTAGTTGAGTCCAAAAGCAAAAAGTTTAACGACCTGAGTCCCTATAAGCATTTTCTTTAACCATTTGAGTCCAAATTTCTAACTCCATCTACCAAGTTTGTTAACTACAAGGGTAATTTGGTCATTTACACACAAAGTACAAGTCTTATATGCACAAGAGTATAAGGAACAAGTCTTTTAATGCATAAATATTTTAATATTATATATAAAATAAATTATATATATTTTTATACCCACACCTGCACTGCACAGACATTTCACACTCCATCCCTCCTCTCTTTCTCTCTACCGCTACCACCACCATTAACACCACCGCACCACCACTGCAAACCGTACCTCCACCATTATCACTGTCTTCCCCACCGTCAACCACCACCATCTCTTCAGCAGGTCTTCTAAGGGTGATTTGGGATCCCCTGGTATGGAAAGTCAGGTTTGAAATTACCCAATACAGGGTAGATTGATAAAAGGTTCATGACTCAACACCCTGAGATTGCCCAATATAAAAAAAAATTAAAATAAACCAAAGACATCAAGAAATAACTGTTAACACTTAACCATTTAGGTTTTCATAAATTATACCCATTTATCTTCTTCATTATCATGCTTCATGATACTCTCCTCTTCAAAACCTATTTCTTTTTTCTCTGAAACAAGCTCTCTGTTGCCTCTTGCCTCACTTCCGCTTTTTGAGATGGGCGGAGCGGATCCTAGTCACATATGCGGTCATCCAAGCGTGAGCCATGTGCAGCGATGTCACCCTATACGGCCATCTGAGATGTACAATATGTCGATTCAAGCAAATCGATTCCCAAAATTGAGGGTTCAGCAACCAATTGGGGGTAAATAGGGTTAGACGAGGGAGGATGGGGGATCGGTAGGTGTAATGGTGGTGGTGACGGTGAAGGTGGAGATACAGCGGTGGTGGGTGTTGTGGTGGTGACGGTGTAGTGGTGGTGGTGACGGTGACAATGGAGGTGCAGCAGTGGTGGTGACGGTGTAGTGGTGGTGGTGGTGACGGTGGAGGTGCAGTGGCGACGGTGGTGTTGATGGTGTGGCGACGGTGGTGTTGATGGTGGAGGTGTGGTGGTGGGATGGAGATGGTTTATGTAGAGAGAGAGAGAGAGTTCTGGAGGTGTTTTGGTGAATGGAGATGGTTTATGATCTGATCTAGATAACATATATATATATATTTAATAATAAAATGGTTTTTTTAATTAAAAGGGTAATTTGGTCATTTGTTAAAAGTTAACAGAATAATTTTAACATTGTTAGAAATTTGGACTCAAATGGTTAAAGAAAATGCTTATAAGGACTCAGGTCGTTAAACTTTTTGCTTTTGGACTCAACTAGTTAAAACACATAAAACACAGGGACTCAAAAAGTAATTTACCCATATAATAATGTCGCGTGGGTAGCAGTCAGTGTAGATTGATAAACACACCACCGACGCTCACAAGTTCAGGCGAAAAATGATGAAAGCTGTGTGTTTGGTTCTGCTATTTGCCCTAATAATAATCTTCATACCATCAGAATCATCATCCAGATCATCATCAATCACTCAAAAACCTCAACCTAACCCTAACTTCAAGATCTTCAACTCTACTGATCACAAGGTGCGTTGTTTAATTCGCGCAATTTAATAGCAGATTTCACTTAACTGACTTTTGATTTTCGTAGAATGCAAGAACCTGTTCCTTCACTGTAGAAATCACCACCAGCTGTTCTTCCACTACTTACACTCGTGACCAGATCAGTCTAGCCTTCGGCGATACTTACGGCAATCAGGTTCTGTTTCCGTACAAACCTATAATAACCATAAGACTATAACCAAACTTCGGTTATGGATTTGGTTTGAAGGCATAATTCTGATTTGAAGGATTATCTACAAAGTTTAATTGAGTTAAAGATAATTCAAGTGGATTAAAAGATAAGACAAAAGATTAAATACAGATAATCTCATTCTACAAAACGTACGGATGGAGTTGAAAAGTAGAAAAAAAGCGGTGACATTTTCGTAATTATTTTAGTGGTAAGGTAAGTTTGATCTTGTAGAGTAATTTTGTAAAATGAAGGTTAATTTTGATCTTGTTGGATAATTTTAATCTTATAAGGTAATTTTGTAGAGTATCATAATTACTCTACAGATATTGTAGGGTAATTTTGGTATGGTAATTACGAGTAAAATAATTACTAAAATGTCACCGTGTTTTTTTACTTTTCCATGCCAGTCGTACGTTTTATACGATAAGAGACTTTGTACGGGATCTTTACTCTAAAAGATAAATATAGTTTACTTTATTAGTTTAAAAAGTTTGAATTATCGGTTTTTTTTAATCTACGTGGTTATTTTTATTATTTAAATAATTTGAGTTGGGTTAGACTTAGGGGCTGCTTGTTTACCTCTTAATGAGGTTCTTAATGGTTCAGCACTTAATGGTTCGGACTGTTTGTTTCACGAGCAAATATCTGAATGTATCAGACATTTGCCTCTGAATGGTTAAGCATTATACAAAGTCTGAATGGTTAAGACCTCTAATCTGAATTGGTCAGACATTTGACTCTGAACGGTTAAGCATTATACAGTCTCTTAATGGTTCAAACTTCTTACTGGTCCAACACTATGCTTCAGACCTCTTACTGGTTCAGCGCTTAATCATTCAGATGTTGCCAAACAGCCCCTTAGTATGAGTGCTGGAGAATAGATGATTTGGGTTATTGTAATCGGAGTGTTTTCATTGATTAATAATAAAAGAGTCGAACGAGTTCCTTCGTACCGTGTTTTAGTATTTGGTTAAGGGCTTGATTTTCCAACAACGCCATTAACCGTCGGTTATGGATCGGTTTCGGTTATGTTCGGTTAATTGTCCAATGTATTTTTTTTTCTTTGTTCAAACTAAAATTGGTTCGATTAAGGTTTCCGATAAATTTTAAATAGCAATTCTCAGATTCTAAAGTTAATTTCAAATCGCAATACTCAGATTAAGTGATGATGATTGAAAAAATGATTAGGTTTATGTGCCGAGAATAGATGATCCGTCGACGAGGACGTTTGAGCGGTGTTCATCGGATACGTTCGAGTTATACGGGCCGTGTACGTATGAGGTATGTTATTTGTATTTGTACAGGAGTGGATACGACGGGTGGATGCCCGAGAGAGTAGATGTGTATGGGTATAATATACGGGCGGTTTCCTTTTCTTTCAATGTTTGGATTCCGGCTGATGTTTGGTATGGACCGGATTACTGTTATGGCTACGCGGCTCGTATGGCAGCGAAATAGGGTCCGTTCTGTATCTATCCTCTCGAATAAAGGTTGACACGAGGTATGTGACCCGGACTACCTGGTAGCAATTGTGCCATTGTGGTGTTTTGTGGTGTTAAATAATGAATATTGTCACTATGGGAGTTTTTTTTAAGAAATCCTGGAGATTCTGTATTTTGTGATGTATATTTGAAACTTTGAATCATATCTGGTTTCGAATCTTACAAAATATATATATTGGAGTCGAACAAAATGATAACAGAGGGATGAAAAGAAACTGAGAAAGCATGAGGGTTAAAACTTATGTTGTTCACAATGTTTGAACATTGGTGCTTTTGTCATGAGTTGAATTAATTTTTTCTTTTGGAAACGATGAGTACCCGCAAAAGTTTAACCTTTAAATATGTCATAGATATTAAACTAAAAGCCTAAATACATGTAAATAATAATAAGTTTTTTTTTTGTAATATATTACAATGTATATAAAAATAAAATATATTATAAGTAAAATAATCCGAGCTAAGCCGAACCGAGCTACCAATCGAGCCAGGCCGAGAGAAATAAGGTACAAGTTGGGAGTGGTGGTGGTCAACTCGTTAGTTGGAGTGGTATCGGCCAACATGTGAGAGTTGGAAGTGTTAAAATCCAATATTCCTTTTTTGCTTGGCTGACGCACTTAAATCTTTAGGGACGGCTCTAGAGGTGCAACCCTATACCGGGTTAGGAACCGAACCCGACAACCCTACCCAACCCGAACCCGATCTCTAGCCAACCCGGTTTGGACCCGTTTCAACCCATAGGGTAGGACTCGGTTTGGGTATTTCACAGATAAACCGGTTTCAACCCGACAGTTCACAACCCGGTTTGAGAAAACCCGATATCTTGCGTTGAGCTAGCAATTACCCAACGACTATTTAATCACTTTTGACCATTATAGTACATTTAATGTCGATTTTTTTTTAATCTTTTTCATCCCATATATTGGTATAAATATGCATTAAAGGTGTTGGTTAAATCACAACACTCAAAAACACAAAAAAATAAACTCTCCCAAGACGTATGGAATCGAAAGCGGACATTAATATGTCAATATAGGTTGTTCCTCTACTAAACTTACTGAAGATGACGAATAAAATGTAAAAAAAAAATTGTATTTCGTGTCGTAAGTTTTTTTTTTTTTTGTGAAATTATGTTTTAGTTTACTTGTTATATTAAAAAGCAAATAAAGTAAGAATTCTTAAGTTATTTATGTTTATTATTATTTTTGAGAATTTTATATTAATAGAGTTGAACAATAGGGTTGAACTCGGTTTGAGAACTTAACCCGGTCCCAACCCAACCTGAATCGGTTCCATAGGGTTTGGTTCTCTGGTCTCCCAACCCGGTTAGAACCCAACCCGGTTTGAATATTTTTAACCTAACCCCAATCATATTTAAACCTGGTTCAGGTTTAAACCCTAACCCGATATGTGCACTTCTAGACAGCTCTATTTCTGATAACCCGATCTTTAGATACTAGATCAGCCCATAAATACAAAATACACGTAGGGTGTTAGAGCATTCACATCTCTTCCATCTTTTTTACCCTACAATTTCACTAAAAACAACTACTTTTTCTTCTCTCATTTCAATTGAATAATATTTTTTATACTTTTATAATTACCTTTTCTCTCTCCTCCGCTCACAATCACTTTCAAAATATATTAAAAAAAATTTAGAGGGAGAACAGTGTCACACAAATTTTCAGATGAAAAAACAATTTCTCTCTTCTCTACTCACAAGCACTTCCAACCATCTACAATCAATTTTCATAATATAAAAAGCTCTCTCAATTTAGAAGACGGAAGGCTCTTAGTAAAAGAAAAGTCGACAGACTAAAACTTAATACAAAGAAAAGTCTACGGACTAAATTTAAAGACAAAGAAAAGTCCACGGACTAAATTTAAAGACTTTTGACTAATCACATGTGACGAAAACACTTTGAAAAAGAAAAGAAGAAAAGGCAGAATGGAACACCCCGACTGTTACACTGCACAGGCAGATAGATTACATTGATCATTTTTTTCCTAGACCGGTCAACTTTGAGACTATGGGTTTCATCGGAGATTCGATTGAGTCTTTGAAGTCCATTAATGTCAGACAATCCATAGAGCAGGTCATCACTCTGGGTAATTACAATTTTTCCTAGTTTGTCGTGTGAAATAGCATGTTTTTTTTTTTTTTAAAATCAGATTACCTAAATATGTTACTTTCTTGACTTCAGGTATGATTGTTTCATCAGCACTAGTTATATGGAAGCTTTTAATGTGTGTTACTGGTTGCGAGTCACCCGTTGTTGTAGTTCTTACCGAAAGCATGGAACCCGCATTCCAGAGGGTAATTTGTCCTGCCTGTACATTATTATTATATTAATTTCTAACTTATAATTGTGTTTTTGTAGGTTTCTTTACATTTGTTGTAACTAAAGATCATATAACATAAGTGTCTTATGTCCAATTGATGGACAAACTGAAGCAGATTAAAGTATTAAACACTTATTTTGCTATACTTTGACTTAGTTTGAGAGATCTCTGAATATTTTGTATATATTTTTTTTTCTAAACTGATGTCTAAATTACATTATCAGGGAGATATTCTGTTCTTACGAATGGGAGAAGACCCCATTCGGGCGGGTGAAATTATTGTGTTTAACATTGATGTAAGAGTTTTTTTTTTTTTTTCATAGCCTAATAATATGGTTACTATGTGCATGATCTTGAACATTTTTATCTCTTTTGTGACTTTCATATCTAAGCCTGTTCTGCAATGTGTTTTGACTTCTATCAGGGCCGTGACATTCCAATCGTCCATCGTGTAATCAAGGTATCGCTTAAATATTAGCTCATTATTACTTCAGTAAGAATGCATAATGAGTTATAATTTAAAATTATAATTTATAGCAAGATGTGGTTATTTCAAGTCAAACAAGACATTTTCTTGGGGATGGAAGGGGTTTCTTTTAATCATTTTGTTAATGTGAATGGTGTGTCTTGTTGTTTCTTCTCACAGGTTCATGAACGGAATGATACAGCAGATTTCGATGTCCTTACAAAAGGTGTTTTTTTTTCTAGCAAAGTGTTAGATTTATCTCTAGATGTTCATCTATGACGATCTCTACATAGGATACTTATTTGTTAATCTCAGGGGATAACAATAATGAGGCGGACGATAGAGGCATATACGCCCCAGGTCAGGAGTGGCTTCAGCGACACCACATCATGGGTAGAGCCGTTGGGTAAGGTTAAGATGTCTATAAATTAAATGACTAGCATAAATGTTAGACCATTAAAATGACCCCTTAGAGAAAAATGGTATTGTTTGTTATTGGATATAAAGACCGGTTTGGACCATAAACCATTTTAGACTCCATGAATCAAAGTTCTGCAAGAAAATGGTTGTATTATTGACAGTAATATTGAAAAGGAGAATTCACATTAAAAGAAAAACGAGTTAGGAGATCCTATGCATTCTGAATGACTTCTACCTTTTTATTTTTTACCTACGTAAGTTGACCCGATTACCCTCAAATCGGTCGAAATTGCCAACTAAAGGATCCTAACAACCATGGGTGTCGACTGTCGAGTGACCGTTGAACCAAGTGTATCTGTTGTTTGACCTTGATCCATGTCCTGCAACTTTTGTTACATCTATAGATTCTAAGATATATAACGTCGTCGTTGGCTCTTCTAAATACGCGGTTCTGTTTGTAATCCCCAATTTTGACATTTCCAAACCACAAACCAGATGGATCATTCCGTTTTACATTGTTCATTTGCAGGTTTTTACCTTATGTTGGCTATCTTACGATCATCATGACCGAAAAGCTTATTATAAAGGTATATATATAACTCTTGTTTCAAATTAAAGTAACCGCCAGTCTAGCAAGTTTCTGAGTAACGTTTTCATTATTCTTTACTGTGTTGCAGTATGTTCTTATCGGTGCATTGGGTTTGCTCGCGATGACATCCAAAGGTTGATAATCAAGCATCCAAAAAATCATCAGATTTTCATATACTTAAAAGAGTCTTAAAATTTCTTCCAAAAATATATATGAAGTGTCAACATTAACAAAACAAAAAATGCACACTTGTTAGTTTTATCGGTATCACCACAATAGTCTAGCCTTGGACATTAAGGCATCACTCTCATCATCCACTGAACCATATCGCGGCTTCTTTAATATATCAGCCGGTAGTGCATCTCTTTTCCAACGTTGTAGAACGTACTTATCCGAAATTTCATGCACACCTAAAACCCTTAGCACAAAAAAGATATGGCGACATATGTACCCGACCCGAACCATATTTAAGCAACTGCAGACCATGGTACCATCTCCCAAATTTCTAACCACCTGAAATTCAATACAGGTAAATATGCATATGTAAAATTATGAGTAAAATGCCATTTTCGTACCTAAGGTTTGGCCAGTTTTGCAACTTTCATCCAAAGGTTTGTTTTTCGGCATCTGGATCCAAAAGATTTGAAATCTTGCCATTTTCATCCGGCTCGTTCACTCCATCCATTTTTCTCTGTTAAGTCAGGGGTATTTCCGTGTTTTTTGTTAACTTAAAGGGCAATTTGGTCTTTTTACATACAGTGAAAATGACCAAATTGCCCTTTAAGTTAGCAAAAAGGCGGAAATACCTTTGACCTAACGGAGAAAAATGGATGGAGTTAACGAGCAGGAGGAAAATGGCAAGATTTCAAACCTTTTGGATCCAGATGCGGAAAAACAAACCTTTGGACGAAAGTTGCAAAACTGGCCTAACCTCAGGGACGAAAATGACATTTTACTCTAAAATTCTGTTAATGAGGATAGTTTCTAGGTACAATATGAAAGCCTAAAACCAATGATCCTCACCACATACCTTAAACTCAGCAGTAGCGGTAGATCGATTCTCCTCGATTACATGCACTTTGCACCCGTTCTCGGACAGGATGGTGATTTGGGCACATGACATTACACATTTCTGAATCTCTTTCTGAACGTATGTAAACAATGTGCGCGTATATACATTCGCTGCATAGCGTTCTATTGGAAGAGATGTCAGCCACACGGGTGTGGTCGTGTTTGTCACATGGTCAAGCTGATGTTGGTTTAAACGTTGTGCCTCCATGGCATTCTCAAAACACATGATAAAGTGAACAAGCGAATTATTAGGGTGAGATTCAACCTTAAAAAAAGTATCAACCCTTGATGTGATTTTCGTTATACAACACATCGGTATATCCTTGAAATACGTCGGTATCCATCTCTCCCTAATTTCAAACATATCACGAAGCCACTTGTTCTTGCTTAATTCATATTCAACAACGAGCTTGTGCCAAGATTCCTCAAACTGGATCACTGAAAGATACGCGTTTCTTACAAGTTTATTAAGTCGTTTACTCAAATCAGTATCTCTGCGTATCTACACATAAAGTTAAAACAAAATTAAGAAAAACATATGAAAAGAGATTGAAATAGTGTGTGCAACACTAAAGAGATACCTTAAGAGGCAACTTGTCCATTATGTGCCACATACAAAGGCGATGTGCTGATTGCGGTAATGTCAATGCAATCGCTTCCTTTATGTCATCATCGTCATCGGTTAACACAAGTTGCGGTTGTTTGACATGTGCTTTAAAAAAAAACTGTAAAAGCAAATTGTACGATTCGGTAGTTTCCGAACTTAGCAAGCCTCCACCAAAAATAACACACTTCTTGTGATGGTCAAATCCAGTAAACGAAACAAAAACCATCTTGTACCTGCATAATTAAAAGTTTAAAACAAGTTACAAAATGTACTGTACGTATAAATTACTACTCCCTCCGTCCCATTAAAAGTGTCATATTTTGAATTTTCAAAGTCTTTATTTATAAACTTTGACTTTAATTATATATTTTTTTGTGTTATATAAAACTTGATGAAAATTAACCCGATAAAAACACTTGTAAAACACACTCAAATCATATAACTTTCATCAAGTATTATCTAACACAAACAAAATTATTTAAGGTCAAAGTTTATAAATAAAGACTCTGAAAATTCAAAATAGGACACTTTTAATGGGACGGAGGTAGTACTAAAATACAAAACTATTAGTATTACTTGTTCGTTCCATAAGTAATATTAATTGCAAGAACGTCACCAAACGCGTCATAATTAGTTTTTGCGATTTCATCAGCCCAAAACAAGAACGCTAACTCGCTACCAACACAATTGTAATCAAAGGAGAAATTCGGCAAAGTTTGTTTGGCCTTGTTCAACCGGTCAACCAACATTTGTGCATCTGCATCACCAACAAATTCACTCACGTCTCTTCTGAAATTTGGATTCGACATTAACTGCTTACGACACTGCAACCGTTGTCTCGCCTTAGTTAACTCCTTATTCTCGGCTTCTAGTAACTCATGATTGTGAGGTTCAACGAACTCATAAACCGTGTAAGTTGAAGTACCCGGTATAACTTTAAACTTAACACGCGCAGAGCAACCAGTTACCTTAATGTTGCCTGGTGTTTTGGAAATACCATATATGGTATCGTTAGTACTTGGGTTACCGGATTTATTGCAGACTATATAACGATGGGTAATTTCGCCTTTTTTCTTCTTCACTGTTGATAATCTAGTAGCGAATCAAGCCTTGTCGGCGTAATCCTCGTACATCTTTTTTGCATCTTCTAATGAGTTGAACACGATACCCTCTGCGGGCTTCTCGCTAGCAGGAACGTTAGGAATCCAATAGCGGGTAGCGTTGGAAGTATTGCTGCGATGCGAATGGGCAACATCTTGTTTGGATTCATGAGAATCCCTGACGGTTGGTTGGTTGACGGAGGATTCAGACATTATTATAGTACTGTAACAAAACAACCTTCAAGAAAATTAACTCAAAGAGCAATGTATGTATAAAGTACAAAGTAGAAACCAAACTCATTATGGAATGCAAAGAATCCTACAGGTAACCGTTTAAGGTAACGGTTTAATAACTGCTGGACCCATTATCAGATATATGAAAATACCATATTGATTAATGTGAATAAAGAAGAAAATGAAAAGTCGAGGCATGTTCGTGTTCGTCATTTATCTCAACCAAACATATGATCCAAAATGATCGTGTTTGGGGTTTTCTTGTTCATGTTCGTTTGTTAAAAAAGTGAACGTGTTTGTGTTAGTTTATGTTTGGTTCATTAATCATATAAATGAAGGTTCACGAACGTAAACGAACACAAACACACGCAATTGAACATAGTAAACCGGAACATCAGTTTGTTGGACCTAAAAAAATTAATAAAAAAGAGTTGATTGTATTAGGCTATATTTTAATTTCATAAAATTGGGCCAAAAAGTTTTATTGAGTATACAAGCTAACGAACATACATAAACGGATTTAAATAAACGAACAACATGACATTGAGTATATAAGCTAACGAACATACATAAACGGATTTAAATAAACGAACAACACGGCATATTCGTTCGTTTAACTATATGAATAATTAACAAACGAACACAATCAGTAGGTATAAAGTTAGGTAAATTTAGAGGCAACTTGAAAATGAATCTTCCATATCTTACTTAAAGGTCTAGTAGTGGGCTGTAAATAGACATGGGCAAAAAAACCGGTTTTTTAACCGAAACCGGTTAATAACCGTAACCGAAACCGGTTATTAACCGGTACCAACATAACCGGTTTGGGTTTTTTAATAACCGGCGGTTCCTAACCGGTTTTAGATTTTGTGCGTAATAACCGGTTTATAACCGGTTAATTAAAAACCGGTTTGTGTGGGCTGTAAATAACCGGTTAACCGGTTAACCGGTCGCATTTGATCTTCAACAGCAGAAAAGCAGCAGCAGCAGCACAGAACGTTTTTTTGACATGGATGTTACCGTTTGAAAAGAAAACAACGGTAATATTACCGTTTGGGACCAGTTTTGAAGTGTATAAATAAGATATCAATGCATATGTATAATCCCACTTCAATTCTAGCTCAAAAACACACTTACAAAATACGTTTCAACTTTCAAATGGCGAGTTCGAGTGGCGATGCTTCGACCGTTGTTGGTTCATCTAGCGAGTTGTTTGTGAAGAAGATCTTGACCACGAATAGGGACCCGACACTATGGGTGAATTTTGATTTATGCGAGATGTCGAATGGAAAAGAAAAGGCGAGGTGCAAAAATTGCGGGGCGTTTCTTGCGGCGTCATCGAACTCTACTTTGAGAGCACATGTGACGTCGCATTGCAAGCCATTAAAAAAAAATCCCGCCAAAGATCAAGCGCAAATATCACGGGGTATGGGTGTTTGGAATTTCGACCCGGAGGCGGTTCGTTTAAGGATGGCTCAATTTGTTATTCAACAATCGTTGCCGTTCGATCACTTTGACAATCCGCGCTTGACTAAGTTGATTCAAGAGACGCTTCAACCACGTTATGTTCACGTAAGTCGTTCAACTCTTAGACGTGATTGTTTAAAGATGTGGTCAAAAGCTAAAAAAGAAATGATTTTAGGTTTTGAAAAATTAAACACCGGTGTTAATTTAACAACCGACGTATGGTCGGCTCCATTTGGTTTACCGGATTCTTACATTTGTGTTACCGCGCATTGGATCGATCCCAATTCGTGGAACATGATGAAACGTACACTCGCGTTCGATTTATTTGGTTATCCACACACGGGGGAAAATATATTTCATGTCTTAGACGATGTTATCAAAACTTATAAATTAGAAAATAAAATCTTTGATAGCACATTTTGACATGGTCGTCCGTTGGAACTCTACGTGGAAAATGTTTGATAGCGCGATAATGCAAAAAGAAACCTTAAAATCTTTCCACGATAGTCTTGCAACGTCCGGGTTGGTGGAACCATTTGATGACGATGGTTGGAAGTGTATTGAAACGTTAACAGAATTACTTGAAGTTTTTAGAACCGCGACAAAGATTTTATCGGGAGTTTATTATCCCACTAGTTCTTTGGTGCTTAAACAACTATTTTTGATGTGTCAAAAAGTAAACGACTTTGAATTCCAAGGTGACATTTACGAACATATGATTGTTCCAATGAGAGAAAAGTTTAAAAAATATTTTCAAGAAATGCCACCGGTTTTTACATGTGCCGCCGCCTTGAACCCGACTATAAATATTGCGGGTGTTGAGATGATGATTTCGGATATTTGTTCGGATTTGGAGTTAAATGATGCCGACCCACATTTTACAAGAAATGCACTAAAACGTTTTGACGTTTCTTTAAACAATCTTTTTGATCATTACTCTCAAAGATATGGTAATGTGTCATCGTTACACCAACAAATGGCGGCGAGCTCGAAGGCGTCGAGAAAAGATGCGGACTTAAATTTCTATAATTCCTTAAGAAATGAAAATAGTAAACGTTCTCGAGGTGATGCATCAAATAGTGAACTCGGAAGGTATAAATATACCGATTTTTTAGCAACCTTGTCACCCGACGAGTTTCACAACTTTGATGTTTTGGCTTGGTGGAAAATACAAGAACCGCATTATCCCGTTTTAGCCGCCATGGCACGTGATCTACTAAGCTCCCAAGCTTCTACGGTAGCTTCGGAGTCGGTTTTTTCTCTTAGTGGAAGGGTACTATCTATTCGACGAACAAGACTTACACCGGAGGCGATGGAAATGTGCATTTGTTTGAAGGATTACTTGGATGGCGTGGAACGTATACAACATATTTCAAGTCTTGAGGGCGAGCTTGAGGTGGAAGAACAATTACATGATGTTGAAGTTTTTCAAGGACGGGCGCAACCACTTTCCGATGACGAACTCATGTACGATGAATCCGTACGCTCTAATAGCCCCCGAAGCGACTAAACGAAGAAACGAAGAAATGACGAAACAAAACTACAAGACGACAACTTCATTCTAGACTAGTTAAGATAATTGTATTGGATATTTTCATGTTAAAATATGTTTCTGCAGGTTTTTATAAAAATCTGCATGTTTAATGCAGTTTAATATAATTTTGCAGCATTTTTTTTAACTTTCTGCAGTTATTGCCCACTGTATAAGTTTCTGCAGGATTTGTATAAGTTTCTGCAGGTTTTAAATGATTCTGCATTTTTTAAATGATTCTGCATGTTTTTATAAAATTCTGCATGTTTTGTATATAATTCTGCATGTTTTTTAAATGATTCTGCAGCTTTTTTTATATTTCTGCATGTTTTTTAAATGATTCTGCAGCTTTTTTTTTAAAATTCTGCAGTTTTTATAACAAGTCTGCAGCCTTGTTTAAATAACCGGAAAAACCGGTTTTTATTAACCGGTTGACAAGTTAACCGGTTTTTTATAACTGATCGGTTATTATCGGGTATTGATATTCGGGGTTAATAACCGGTTATTAACCGGTCGGTTATTAACCGGTCGGTTATTAACCGTAACCGGTTTTCTTTTTTTGGCCCATTAACTCCCCCAACCGGTTAACCGGTTTCAGTTATTAAAATAACCGATTTGTGCATGTCTAGCTGTAAATGCATCAACATATATATTGGACTTAGATTTGGGCTGAGCCCACTGGACAGCCGGAAAAGGAGAAAAAAAAATGTGACCGGCGTCACCGGGGAGACAATGGACCAGATTCAATTGTCACCATACTTGCACATTTAAACAACGTTAATATATATATTTTGTTTTAAGTTCAACTTTTTTTTGCAATTCAGAAAGGGGTGGCGGCGCAGCTTGTTGCCCGTCTACCTTCTGTTTTGATGTAACTTGACAAGTATGAATGAAAGCTAAATTATTTCAGAAAAAAAAAAAAAAAAAAAAAAAAAAAAAAATTCAACTTCAGTGACCTCATTTATTCAACTTCAGTTACATGACGATGATAAGGGTTTCGATTGTTACCTAATAGATTTGCACAACTTCGGAATGTCGTCAGCAGGCGATCGAGAGTTGTTACAGTCGGATACGGCAAATTGAAGAAGAAGAATCGAGGCTTTTCATGGTCAAAGGTCAAAAACGGGAATTGAGGGCGGGTCATGGGCCGGGATCCGGATCTAGGCCGTCTCCGAAAATCTTCGAAAATATGTAGGCTCTGTGCGAAGATAAAATACGGGCCCTAAAGTATAAACTTCTTAAAAATAATATACAAAACAAGTTTTAAATATATGAAAATGAATTAAAAATTTGTGGAAACGTAGATAAAAAGCACGTCACATGCGCATTTAGGCAACGAAACGTAGAAAGAAAACACGTTGTAAGGGTAAATTAAAAAAATGTGGAATAGTTACGTCGTAACTTTAAAAATCGATATTTACGATCATGTAAAACCATCATAGCCTATCCAAATTTATTTAGAAAATACACAGAGTTGAAAGAGGAAAAAAAAAAAACAAAATAAGACTTTTTTGATTAAAAAAATGGAACACACAAAACTAATTGTAGATTGAATAATATTTTAAGAAAATTAACATAAATAAGCATTTTTAAACTAGATTTGAGAAATAACTACGATTCACAATTTGATTTAATGTAACACAAAATTAGTCAATTAATGTCATTTGTATTTATTGCGTAGGTAATAAAGAAAAAAAATCAACTAAAAATGAAGATATCAAGATTAGAACCTAAGAACTACTTGCTAATAAAATGACATGGGAAATTGGGAACCACCAAACCAAGGGCTTCATCTTGTCATTTTCTAATTCATTACTTATATATTCTAAGTTCTATAGCATAACTTTATTAAAATAAATAATTTTTTTGGCCATGAGCCGTCGCCCACCCCGCACCCCCTCCGGGCCGCCCCTGTCCAGATCAAACCCGGTTTCTACCATCAAATACCGGTACCGAACCGGGTATATTCGGTACCGGTACCTACTTTGGGGATTTTCGGTACCGGTACTTTCGGTTCCGGTCGGTACCGAGCTCATCCCTGCCACTGAGTGATGACGTTTCATTATTATAATCCATTCATTACTTCTTTTATCAGCTGCTCGTATGCTGAGTTGTTTGTATGCTTCTTGTTTGGTGAGTTTGTGTATCTTTACCAGTTGTTTATCACAAGATTACTATTAATAATTTGAATTGTTGATAATTTTCTCAGTTTTTTATACATATATATATATATATATATCAAGTAAGGCCACCCGTAGTGTGGCGTGTAACACCCCGTGTTTCTGAAGTCAAAGTCAAGATTGAAGTCAAAGGGAGAAATGATTTCTAATTGCGATCCGTCTCTCCTTGCTCAATTCCTGTTTTGACTTCTTTGACTTGTAATTAGTCTATTTTATTTTCGCTTTAGTTGTATTATGTGGAGTATCTATTAATAATCGCATATTAATCGCTATTTATCGCATGTTTAATCGCATTATCGCTATCGCAATCGCGCTCGCAACTCGAAATACGCATATTGGTTAGTGTTATACGTGTGTGTGTGCCTTACGTGTTACTTGTGCATGTTTAATTTATGTATGTGTGGTAATCAATCGAAACGCAATCAAATCGCAATCGAAATGCAATCGAACTCAATCGAAATCAAACTATGATAATTGGTGGAGAAAAGACAGTGCGAGATATGAGTAGTTGGGATTAAAAGTAATTTGACTAGGAAACCCAATCGCATCGCAACGATCGCAATCGAAATCGAAACAGTAAAAATCGTCGCGCCGAGCACCCGAACCAGGTGCCAGGCTGCTGTAAGGACTTGCAAAAATGCCCCCAAAACGACCCGTAAGTGAAAACCCGGACCCCTGAAACCCTAATGTGCATGAAAAACCAAGAAAACAACAAAATTGAGTTTCAGGCGGGCCGCGTAAATGTTAAGCATCGCCTTACGCGGGCCGCGTCAACTCAAGGTTGACCGGATAAGCGATACAGGCCACGTGGCAGACCTACCAGTGACACGGATGCCCTAGTCGTAGACTAGGTGGCTCTCGCGGGCAGCGTAAAAGCCTGTTAAGGCTTACGCGGGCCGCGTAAAACTCAAATTTCTGCTATAAGTAGCCTGTGGATGGGACTTTAACATGTGCTCGAAAATCTCATTCAAAAACGAAGTATACTGCTCAAATTCGAAGTTTTACATAGGGAAACGCTGCTACGATTACAGGGTATTAACTCAATCACTGCTATGATACAATGTCCGATCGAATGAAACCAATCCGATGGATGTTTAAGTGCTGCCCGAACTCGGGCTATACTTTGTCATTCGTCGTGAGGGTTTTAAGCTCGTGAGCTTATCGTAAATGTTGTATTAAGTTATTTACCTAGTTTCGTGTGCATTATTGTTTAAATTAGGTTATCAGGCTTATCAGTAGGCTAAATTCTGCTCGACTAAACTTGCAAAGTGAGTCATGCTCTTTTTATCAATGATGTTTTACAATACTCCAATCATTTTCAAAAGTTATAATTACTGGGATTAAGTCGTGGTTATCTTGAATCACTGGCTAGTGGGGTATTGTGCACATTACTAATTTCTCACTGTTAGGTTCATTAACCTAACAGTGATAATCATCACTACTTGGGTGAAAGGACCCAATAGTGGTATGACCATCGTCACCAGGAGGTGACACGGCGCCAGATAAAAATAAGATAGTAGCCATTGTAATGCTCTTATGCT
This sequence comes from Helianthus tuberosus, assembly GCA_030545235.1. NCBI lineage: Eukaryota > Viridiplantae > Streptophyta > Magnoliopsida > Asterales > Asteraceae > Helianthus > Helianthus tuberosus. The sequence goes on from CM060400.1 coordinate 205,932,552, forward strand.
GTAATATATAACTATGTGTCATTTTATCAAATTTGAGTGACTCGCCAGTATTTCCCCGCTGATAAAATATTTTTAAAACATGTTTCAGGTGACCTGCTGTGAATCAAGGAAAAGTGCTACGGAGCACTAACAAGCTTGAAGTAGTGGCTCAGTCAAATAAATAAACATGTTTTGTGAAACTAGGGAATTCCTTGTGAAATTCCTCTATTGTAAATTACGATCCCAAATTATGAAATAAAATAATTGGGCATTTTCAAGTTTTAAAAGATCCTGTTAAACTTCCGTTGTCAACTCAAATAATAAATACCACGGGTTTCTGCCCCGCGGCTCCTGGACAGGGTAAAATTGGGACGGGGGCCGTGACAGAAAAATGTGGTATCAGAGCCACTGATTTAAGCCAATTAAGTATTTAGAAATACTTAATTTTTCTGATTGCCATTCTGTGATTCTGTGAAAATTTAATTTGACTTAGAATTTTGTGTGTTTATTCATGTATGCTAACAGCATGAATGAACTATCAGAAGCACTTCAAAACTTTTCTATCCATAGCTCAGATATGGATACCACCGGTACCTTCACTGGCTACCAGACTGACACTGAAGAGCCAATGGTATTCCAAGCCCAACCTCAGGAAAAACCTAAACCGAAGAAAAGAAGAAGACTTGTAGGCTGGAGGCGTGTGCGTGGGAAGAGGCCAGCAACACAAAAAGTAATAAAGCCTGAGGATCCCAAAGATAAAGGCAAAGGAATAGAGATAGGAGAAAGTTCAAGGCAAGCCCAAGAGATGCCACCCTGGGAGGAGCTGGACCGCCAACTAGCAAATAGTGACCTCATCTGACCTGCCTATGAGACTCTCTTCAATTACCCAGCTGAAGCCCAACTTCCAGTCAATCTGGAACCTGCTATTCCAGATCCCCTTGTTAACTCCCGACCTCTAGGAGAGCTGGAAGAATGGTGGACCACTGACTGGCAGTTTCAGAATCTCCTGAATAACCCTAATACCTTTTTCCCTCAGTTTGACCCTGTGCCTCCACTACACCCACCTATGAGCTCAGAAAACTTAGCTGAACTCCGCCACTATGGCGAGGAGCTGGTGGACGCAGGGAATAGAATCCGGGAAGTAGGCAAGATATATGTGTTGACATGATTATGTGCGATTATTATATTGTGTTTGGTTGTTAATTATTTTATGCTAATCACTTATATATATTAATTACCAGATGGAACACGCTAGTAATGAACCAGTTAACGAAGTTAACCCATCTGAGCAAAACCATGAAGATCAATTTCTTAATAGGCAAGATATAGAAAACATCGTTGCCCAGGGAATAGCAAATGCTATTCCAGCAATTCTTGCTGCTGTCCGAATCCTGTTGAACCTCCACCACCTATTCCCAGCAAAGGTACTCGTGATGACAATTTCAGTAATAGTGTAAATGGAGGCAGCAGCAATAATAATAACGATGATGTGATACAAGCCCCATTTCTTAAAAGAATGAAAGCTGCAACACCTGGTTGCACTTACAAGGATTTCTTGCCTGTAAACCGGCTGAATTTGCAGGCAACGAGGGGGCAACTGCCGCACTGCGTTGGTTGGAGAAAACCGAGGCAGTAATTAAAATAAGTAAATGTGCCGAGGAAGACAAGGTCATGTACGCGTCACATCTTTTTAAAGAATGGGTACTAGAATGGTGGAATACAGTGTTACAAGCCCAGGGAAGTGACATGGCCTATGCCATGAGTTGGGAAGAATTTAAGCGGCTGGTGGAAAGAAAATTCTGTCCCGAATATGAGAAAGAACAAATGGCGAATAAATTCTTGAACCACCGGATGGTGGATGTAGACTGTCGAGGGTATACTTCGACATTCTTCGAGTATGCTAGAGTGGTACCAACCCTGGCTTCGCCAGAACCGGTACTTATTTCTCGCTATATTTGGGGTTTGATTGGCGAGATTCGTGATATCGTTAAAGCTACGAGACCCCGCACTATTGACGATGTTGTGGAGTTAGCCAACACCCTAACTGACAGGCTGGTACGCACAAGAGAAGAAAACCGGAAAAAGGAAGTGGCCCAAAAGATTACCCAAGGATTCCGTGTGGGTAACAGTAATAATTTCAAGAAAAAGGGAACGGGGCAATCTTCCACTGCTTCATTCTGCGGTACCTGTAAAAGAAAGCATTTTGGAAGATGCAAAGGGTATTGCAATTTCTGTAAAATTCCAGGGCATCAAGAAGAAGATTGCAGGAGGAAGAAGTCAACAGTCTGCTATAACTGTGGAGAAGCTGGACATTTTAGGCCAGACTGCCCGAAACTGGTCAAACCAGCTAACAACAAAGCCAAACCTGCAGACGGAACTACCAAAAAGAATGCAAGAGCATTCCAGTTGACTATCCAAGAAGCGGAACTCATTCCAGATGTGATAGCTGGTATGTTCCTAGTTCATGACGTTTATGCAAAAGTATTATTTGACTCTGGTGCAAACCAATGTTTTATAAATACTTCCTTCTGCCAAGCTCTTAACCTACCCTTAACCAAACTTAGGCAAATTTTTACGGTAGAAACGGCAGATGGGAATTCTGTTAAAATAGATAAGGTTTTGCGAGAAGGAAAGATAGAACTCTTAGGCCATAAATTTTCTGCAAACTTGTTACCTATGGATTTAGCCGGATTCGACGTTGTGTTAGGAATGGATTGGTTAGTAGCCAACCATGCTCGAATTCTTTGTGATAAGAATTCCATAGAAATTCATGCACCCACAGGAGAAGTAGTCGTAATTACAGGAGATAAGCCCTATAAACCACTGAAATTCATTTCAGTAATCAAAGTGGCCAGTTATTCAAGAAAACAAGGAATAACATATATGGTTTCGGTAATTGTTAATACCAAAGATAAAGAACTCAAGGATATTCCAGTAGTATCAGAATACCCGGATGTATTTCCGGAAGAACTACCTGGACTACCACCCGATAGGGAAGTAGAATTTAGAATTCATCTAATTCCTGGAACTACACCGATAGCCAAGGCACCTTATCGGTTAGCACCCACCGAAATGCTAGAATTGAAAAAGCAGTTAGATGAATTATTAAGTAAAGGATTCATATAACCTAGTTCATCCCCTTGGGGAGCGCCTGTGTTGTTTGTGAAAAAGAAAGATGGTTCGATGCGAATGTGTATCGATTATAGGGAATTGAATAAGGTTACAATTAAGAATTGATACCCATTACCTAAGATTGATGATCTTTTTTATCAACTTCAGGGAGCTAGATATTTTTTCTAAGATAGATTTACGCTCCGGATACCATCAGTTGAAAGTACAAGAAGAGGACATACCTAAAACTGCTTTCAGAACTAGGTATGGTCATTACGAGTTTACAGTCATGCCCTTTGGACTAACAAATGCTCCTGCAGCATTCATGGACATGATGAATAGAATATGTTAACCGTATTTGGATAAATTTGTAATTGTCTTCATCGACGATATACTCATTTATTCCAAAAGTCAGGACGAGCATTGCGAACACTTGCATGCACTCTTAACCTTGTTAAGAAAGGAGAAGCTTTACACCAAATTCTCGAAGTGTGAATTTTGGCTACAAGAGCTATAATTTTTAGGACACATGGTGAATCATGAAGGTATTCACGTAGATCCCTCCAAAATAGAAGCGATCACCAAATGGAAAGTCCCGCAGTCAGCTATGGAAGTTATAAGCTTTCTAGGGTTAGCTGGATACTATAGACGATTCATTAAGGATTTTTCCAAAATAGTTGTGCCATTAACTAAGCTAACCTGTAAAGCAGTGAAGTTTGAATGGGGACCTAGATAAGAGGAAGCTTTTAAGATTTTAAAGCAAAGATTAACAAACACCCCAATTCTTGCCTTACCTGAAGGGACAAAAGATTTTGAAGTTTAATGTGATGCTTCTAAGCTAGGATTAGGATGTGTGCTAATGCAAGGCAAGAAGGTAATTGTGTATGCCTCAAGGCAATTGAAAAAGCACGAGGAAAATTATACGATGCATGACTTAGAGTTAGGAGCCATAATTTTTGCCCTTAAGATTTGGAGACACTATCTGTATGGAAGCAAGTTTACTCTCTATACAGATCATAAGAGTTTAAGATACATATTTGGGCAAAAAGAATTAAACATGAGGCAAAGAAGATGGATGGAAATTTTAAGCGATTACGACTGTGATATTCAATATCATGAAGGAAAGGTAAATGTAGTAGCAGATGCCTTAAGTCGTAAGTATCATGAAAAGCAAAAGCGAGTGCGTGCTCTTAGTATAAGTCTACAATTAGATTTAATAGAACAACTGAAGAATATTCAGGAAACAGCAATCAAGGATGATGCTGAAGGAATGAAAGGAAGAATAAAAGACTTGGAACAAGGAGCTGATGGAATTTGGAGATTCCACAAGAAAAGGATTTGGGTACCTAAGAAAGGAAAGTTAAGAAATAAGATTTTAGGGGAAGCCCATAAATCTAGATATACCATGCATCCTGGTAACAATAAAATGTACCAAGATTTAAGAAATAACTTCTGGTGGATATGAATGAAAAAGGACATAGCTAGATATGTTTCTAAGTGTCTTACTTGTTCACAAGTTAAGGCAGAACACCAGAAACCCTCAGGTCTACTACAACAATTAGAAATGCCGGTATGGAAATGGGAACTCATAACCATGGACTTTGTTACTAAGTTACCCAAAACTAGAAAAGGTAACGATGCAATTTGGGTAATTGTGGATCGATTAACCAAATCAGCTCATCTTCTACCCATGAAAGAAACCTTTAGCATGGAAAGGTTAGCCAAATTATATGTAGACGAGGTAGTATCCTTACATGGAGTTCCACTCTCCATTGTATCAGATAGGGATAGTCGTTTCACTTCCCATTTCTGGACCAGTTTCCAGGAAGCAATGTGAACCCTACTAAATTTAAGCACTGCATATCATCCTCAAACAGACGGACAAAGTGAAAGGACGATCCAAACCCTGGAGGACATGCTTAGGGCATGTGTGATAGATTTTGGTGGAAACTGGGATGACCACCTACCCTTAATCGAATTCTCATATAATAATAGTTATCATTCAAGCATAGAAGCTGCCCCATTCGAAGCACTGTATGGACGAAAGTGTAGAACCCCAGTTTGTTGGGCAGAAATAGGAGAAAGTCAATTATCAGATCCTGAAATCGTACAAGAAACCACCGACAAAATAACTCAAATCAAAGAAAGACTAAAAACGGCTCGAGATTGCCAGAAGAGTTATGCCGATAATCGACGCAAGCCACTAGAATTTCAAGTTGGAGACATGGTACTCTTGAAAGTTTCTCCTTGGAAAGGAGTAGTTCGATTCGGGAAGAAGGGAAAGCTAAGTCCAAGGTACGTAGGACCATTCCCAATAATCCAGCGAATAGGACCAGTTGCCTATCGCTTACAACTACCAGAGGAGTTAGCTGGAGTACATGACGTATTTCATATATCCAACCTCAAGAAAAGTCTATATGACGAATCCATGGTAACACCTCTTCAAGACATAGAGGTAAATGAAAAATTAAAGTTCATAGAGAAAGATCTTTAGATAGAAGACAGAAAGATTAAATTCCTCAAGCATAAAAGATTGGTACTGGTCAAAATCAAATGGGATTCAAAAAGAGGACCGGAATACACCTGGGAGCTGGAAGCTGGAAGCGGAGATGAAGCGAAAGTACCCTCACTTATTTCAGTAAATCTCGAGGACGAGATTTTAAATAAGGTGGGGAGGATGTAAGGACTTGCAAAAATGACCCAAAACGACCCGTAAGTGAAAACCCGGACCCCTGAAACCCTAATGTGCATGAAAAACCAAGAAAACAAGAAAATTGAGTTTCAGGCGGGCCGCGTAAATGTTAAGCATAGCCTTACGCGGGCCGCGTCAACTCAAGGTTGACCGGATAAGCGATACAGGCCAAGTGGCAGACCTACCAGTGACACGGATGCCCTAGTCGTAGACTAGGTGGCTCTCCCGGGCCGCGTAAAAGCCTGTTAAGGCTCAAACGGGACGCGTAAAACTCAAGGTTCTGCTATAAGTAGCCTGTGCATGGGACTTTCACCTGTGCTCGAAAATCTCATTCAAAAACGAAGTATACTGCTCAAATTCGAAGTTTTACATAGGGAAACGTTGCTACGATTACAGGATATTAACTCAATCACTGTTACGATACATTGTCCGATCGAATGAAACCAATCCGATGGATGTTTAAGTGCTGCCCGAACTCGGGCTATACTTTGTCATTCGTCGTGAGGGTTTTAATCTCGTGAGCTTATCGTAAATGTTGTATTAAGTTACTTACCTAGTTTCGTGTGCATTATTGTTTAAATTAGGTTATCAGGCTTATCAGTAGGCTAAATTCTGCTTGACTAAACTTGCAAAGTGAGTCATTCTCTTTTTATCAATAATGTTTTACAATACTCCAATCATTTTCAAAAGTTATAATTACAGGGATTAAGTCGTGGTTATCTTGAATCACTGGCTAGTGGGGTATTGTGCACATTACTAATTTCTCACTGTTAGGTTCATTAACCTAACAGTGATAATCATCACTACTTGGGTGAAAGGACCCAATAGTGGTATGACCATCATCACCAGGATGTGACACGGCGCCAGATAAAAATAAGATAGTAGCCATTGTATTCGCTCTTATGCTGTAATATATAACTATGTGCCATTTTATCAAATTTGAGTGACTCGCCAGTATTTCCCCGCTGATAAAATATTTTTAAAACATGTTTCAGGTGACCTGCTGTGAATCAAGGAAAAGTGCTACGGAGCACTAACAAGCTTGAAGTAGTGGCTCAGTTAAATAAATAAACATGTTTTGTGAAACTTGGGAATTCCTTGTGAAATTCCTCTATTGTAAATTACGGGGTTTATCCCAAATTATAAAATAAAATAATTGGGCATTTTCAAGTTTTAAAAGATCCTGTTAAACTTCCGTTGTCAACTCAAATAATAAATACCACGGGTTTCTGCCCCGCGGCTCCTGGACAGGGTAAAACCGGGACGAGGGCCGTGACAGCTGCCATCCGACCGAGATGACATCCGACCGGATTGCCAACCGGGCGAGATGCCATCCGACCGACCCGCCCCTTTCCACTTTGGGTATCCTATAAATACCCCATGTCACTTTCATTCTTTCCACTTTTGGCAAGTGAAGTCCGACCAGCTCGTGTTCCTCGCTTTTTCTTTGATTTCTCTCAATCCCGATAAGATCTCGTCCTAAATCTTGTACTTCCTTGATCTGCACGCACTCCTACACCTTTCTATCCTTTAAATCTTAACTTTTAACCATGAAATCATCAAGATTCAAGGTGTTCTAGGATGACGTCATCATGTGTTATTGAAGAACTTCATGTTTTGGCCTCAATCCACCAAGAACAACTTAGATCTAATCGATTTCCACATAGACGAACAAAGATCTTTCATAGATCTAAACATATTCACGGTAAAAAGTATTGAGAGAAGGTTTTCCAACTTTCTTTCAACTCTTTTACACTCAATGCACTCAAAACCAATAGAATCGGAGCTTGTGTCGACTCACTACTCAATCTTGTGGTTGTGTTGGTTCAAGATCTGTTGGGATTGAACCCTACCATAGGAACAGATAATGAAAGCCAAAACTGGTTCACACAGTGGATTCACAATAAGCAGTTGTTTACACTAAGTCTTCTCCCTTGAAAGTGATTATAACAGCTGATGGTCTTATATCCACTGCCCGGATACAACTGCTGATGTTCTTCAAAACTACTGATGAAGCCCTGAAGACTGCTGAGAACTAAGCACTGCTGGTACAATCTACTGATGACAAAGCACTGCCCAATCAAGGACTGATCAACCTTAAATAAAGCACTGACGTAAAGAGAGAGCAGTAGTTTAGTATGTCATCTGTTTTATGTATAGTCAGTGGTTAAGATTAGCAGTGTTTGTATAAGAACAGTAGGTACAGGTTGTTAGGCTGTTAGACGTCGCTTTCATGGTAACGTCAGCTGAGCTGCCTCAGTGGTTTGGATTGTCTATAAATGAAGCAGTACTCTGTACTGTTACATTTGATCGTCTTGAGTGAGTTCTTCTCCTCAATTCAATCCTTTCATCTTGTGCAACCAACCACTAGAGTATCAGGCTGAGGGGGAGTTTATTTGTAAGCATGTGTGTAATCATTTGATTTACTTTGTAATCTTTCGACTGATGCAATTCATGTGCTTATCAAATCCATTTCTCTTTATGATTGTGTTTACAAAGTTTGTTGTTCACTTTTGCTGCACTTTACTTGTTTTCATATTCATTGACTGTTCAATTTACACAAACAAACACTCTCATAAGAGTCTCCTATCCTAACAATTGGTATCAGAGCCTGGACAGTCAAATTCGATCTAACAATCAATTTGACATAACAGTTCGGCTCAAACTTCATTGATACTAAGGTTGGTTGCATAAAAACAGAGTAACGAGTGATAACGCTTAAAGTTGCTATTCAAATACTCTGTAAAACAACCAAGATGTCATAAGATACACAAATCTCACACAACAAGTGATATCATGCACAAGACACTCATGGTTTTTAGATCTGAAAACATATCTGTTAAACTATGGGATTATTTCTTACTTTCAAAATTGATTTCAACTGTTGTTATGAAACTTGTGATGTCACTATATTAGATGCTAAAGTATGAACCTCAGATTAACAAAAGCCTATGTTCATAAAAACATTAGTGTTTTTGCTAACGTAAAAAGAGGGAAATTAAAACTTTAGTCATAAGAACTTATGTGTTGAAAACAGGTTGAGATCCTCAAAAGGAACATATCAACTCTGTTAAAATACATTAAGAAAACAGGATAGTCCGTATCATATGTAATGTGAGATTGGTCAAAAATTTGTACAAATATGGCCAATCCTCTTAAAGCATTACTGCAAAATGATTCTGGATTAAGTATTTCCTCAATAAAGGCCTCCCAGTAAGTATTTCATTACTTATGAATGGGAAGGGTAAAAAGGGAAGAAGAAAATTCACAAAAACTCAGAAGTGTGTTTATCTCAAAACTTTTGAAGTCAGAAGAAAAGAGTATAGATATAAAACACTTAAGAGTCAAAGTTTGGGGTAACAGTGGTCATTAAGCAACTATGTACAACCATTGGTTTAGGAAAGTTCAGGTAACAATAGTATTCCCAATAATTGAATTTAAAAGAGGACTAGACAAATTTTCAGAATCTTCACATGGTAACAAAGTCTATAACAGGGTTTTCAAAAACTCATGTGAACATGTGTCCTCATTTCTGTTGTCAATCAATCAACCAGAAAATGGTACCAAACAGTGGTCAAAATGTATTTACAATTTCATACCATTATTGTCAAACCACTGACCATTTTCATAAACTTGAGACTGATATGATTAGGTACGTTAGTGGAAATTATACCAAATCCTTTTGGTGTTGTTTTCAGTAAATCCTTTGTTTTTTAAAAAGGTTTTTCTCAAATAAAGCAGGATATGTTATTCGTTATTTTTTAAGAATGATATATTTTGAACTTTTTACTGGTTTTTTATAGTAAAAGTCTCAATCTCCTGTCAGGATATATAACCTTTATTTTTTGTTGGTAATATTATCCTCAAAATGGATCAAAAGGAAGTAGTAAATATGTCAAAGTCATGTCAAACTCAAGTTTGTTTTTACACTAAGCAAAAGATTGATTGTTAACAGATCTTAGAATACTTAGGTACTCATGTTTTAATTTAAATATTTTAACAAAAATGAGTTGCCTTAGTAAAAAGTGTACATCATCTGGGGTACTAAACCACTGTCAAGGAGTTATAAAAGCTTCAAAATGTGTATATGACATGTGGCAGAATCTTGAATGAAAATTCTCAAAACAGTTGCTGACAGATTAGTCTTACAAATCATTACCACTACTTTATCCCTAACCACTGTTTTTGCTCAAACATTTGTTTCCTAAATACTGTCCACTGCTGAAAGTCAGCCACTGATCCTTCATTTTCTTGACAAGCACAGATGTTCAAAATCAGTGTCTTATCCACTGATATGCTATCCACTGATAGTAAAAATCATCCACTATTATCACATTATTACCGTTGTAAGTACTGATGCCTGGTTCATCAGTGGTTCTCAAAACAACTGTCCTCCACTCTTCATCCATTCCATCAATGGTTGACACGTGGTCAGTTTCTAGCCCTCAGATCTTTGTAACCGCTGCCACATCAGCACTCACTTTTTCCCTTAATAAAACCCTGATCAAACCCCCAAACAGGGTTTTACACTGTCGAATTGAATTCTAAAATTCTCTTCTCAAAGCAGTTTTCAACCCTCCATCCCAAATCACTCTCTGTTCTTCTTCTTCCTTTTCAAAATGACGAAATCAAACTCAAAACCAAAATCACCATCATCTTCCAAAGAGGCCGATCAAACGGCCGGTGAATCCATTGAAATACCATACAAATCCCCTCACAACTATTTGGGTCTACTCACAAAACCCACAAATAACCACACCTTTGATTCCATCATCGACACACTATCTGAATCAAAGTACAAAACTTTGTTGATAGCAGATGCTCCCATTTACCTGCAAACCCAGAGAGAGTTTTGGAAAAATGCTACGCTTGAAAAACAAGACGATAAAGTAGTAGCCATCAACTCCTCGATACAGGGTAAAGCGATTCAAATTTCTCCGCAATCAATCTCAGAAGTTTTTAAACTCGATGATCAGAAAGGTAAAACTTCCTTTGATAAAACCGAGTTGAAAACTGATTTCTTAAAAAGGGGATATGAAGAACAACCAAAAAGAGATACCTTACAAAAAGGTTTCTTTCCTTCTGCACCTAGGTTTTTATTTCACACTCTCTTGATGTGTGTCTCGAATAAAACAACTGCTTTCAACGAAATACCTTCAAAGATTCAGTGCCTGGGTTATGCTATTTTAAACAATGAAAATTTTAACTATTCCCAGGAAATCTTTGATGATTTGGTGAAAAACGTTGATAGCAAAGCATTTTTACTTTTTCCAAGATTTTTAAGCTACTATTTTAAACAAAAAATTGGAAAAGAAAATGAAAATTTGCTCAAACAAGGTGTCTATTTTCAAATAAAAGGGTTAACAACTGAAACATTTTCTAGAATGATGGCACCAATAAAAACAAAAGCAGAGGTGCCTGAGCAGAATTTAGCAGTTAACACTGCTCCTCAGACATCTGCTGTTGAGCCCACTGCTCCAGGTGATCATAGCAGCACAACCACTGCTTTGAAACCCACACCTGACATTACCAAAAAGACTAAAAATAAAACATCCAGAAAACCCACCAAACCCAAAACAAAGGCAACTCTGGAAGATGAGATCCCAGAGCAACTGCCAGTGACAAAACAAATGTCACCAAAAACCACTGCTGCTACTTCCTCACAGCAGTTGGTAGAAAGATCTCCATCGTTACTTCAAACTCCTCCTGTATCCTCACAAAAGGATCAGGTTGTAAGCACAGGGACCCCACAATATGAAGCTCTGGACCCAATCGGATCCATCTTCCTCAGTCCTGATCCCAAGGACATGTCTCTTTCAACACCCATACCCTCACCAATCATAATTCCACAATCAATAATACCCTTGTTGCATGCAGTTGCTATAGCTCAGACACAAACCAGTTCCTCTCTATCACCTGTCACTGAGAGTATACTCCCACAAGTGACTGGGTCTGATGCTACTACCTCTGCTATCCCAGCAACAACTGAGGAGGTTATAGCCCTTGAGTTACAAGTAACTCTTGGTGGTAGTTCAAGTGGAGCAGCAACTACAACTGATGGATCAACAGTTCTTCAGTTGGACAGTTGTTTCATTAATAAGACTCCCTTGAAGGCAAATTTCTTCTATAGCACCTTCGGTAACCACCAGTGAGTTGGTTCTAACCACTGGTACCATCAAAGGGTTATCGAGTGCTGAAGAAAGAAGTCCCCAGTACCAAGAACAAGGGGCATCAATGGGTGATTTTTGGGATTCAGTTCCTAAGTCACACATTGGTACAACCACTACTGGTGGGAAATCAGATGATCCTACTAACGTGGGTGATGATTTAAAATATCAGGAATTGACGGGCAGAGTTGAAAAACTTGAAACATCAGTTGCTGAAATAAAGGATATGGTGCAACAGCTATTAAAAGCTCAAAAAGCACAAACCACTGCTGTTCCACCTCAAGCACCTGCTCCACCACAAGCACTTGCTGCAAATGAGCTCTGGAATCTTTTTCAACCCTTGCTAGAAAAACAAAAACAAACGGCTGATCAGCTGCATGAAATACATGTAAAAATGCTGACAAACATGGTGGAGTCAAGATTTAAAGATACTCAAGCAGACATCAAAGCTATCAAGGCTCATATCCAAAGCACCTCTGGAAAAGTTCCTTCCACTATACTCTTCATGGATAACCCCCTTCCAGATAATGCCAAAAAGGGGGAGAAAATCAAGTTGAAAAAGAAGGGAATAGAAGATGGGCTGTATATTGAACCAGAACAAGAAAAACAGACATCTAAACCACCTCCCAAAGGCTCCAAATCTCAAACCACAAAATCTCAAACTTCCATCTAAACAGCTGATACAGCAATAGTTACAAAAACTGCTAGCCAAACAGCTGCCATCTCTTCAACACACACCACTCCATCACACACCACCAAAACCACTGCCCTACCACCATCATCATCTAAAATCACATCATCATCATTACCTCCTGCCATAAAGCAAAAGACAGCAGATGTTACAACATCTGCTGTAATGACAACAGTGGTTGAAGCACCAGCTGTTTCAACAGCTGTTAGTCAATCACAAACCACTGCCACTCAATCTCAAACCACTGATCCACCCAAAACATCATCTGCCTCTCCTACAATAAAAAGGAGAAGGGTTTTCATTCCTGATGATGATTCTCCATCACCACCACCAAAAACAACTTCACCGCCTTCAACCCCTGCTCAAAAGCAAAAGACATCTACTGACACATCAGTAGTTGTAATGACAACAGAGGATGAAACACCAGTTGTTTCAACAGCTGTTGGTCAACCATCTACCACTGCTCTCATTATTCCTACATCACAACCAAAAGTACATCCATCCATAAAGCTTCACAAAAGAAAAAGAGAAACAACTCAGGCTACTGATGAAAAGTATGATCATGTTGCTGCTAAATATCCACTGGAACTAGAAGCTGTGAAAAATGAGATGAAACAATTTTACACTGAGGATGATCCTTCAAAAAGAAGATTTCCTTCTCTCATAGGCTTCATAGTCCCAGAAGACATGGATGAATATCTCGAGATGAAAGCAAGGCAAGCAAAGATTAGATCTAAACTCGAATGCAAAGATCAAGGTGATGAAGCCATTTCTGAAAAATTGGAATTTTTGCTCACAAAAGTCAAGCTGATGGAAAAATATAAACAAGATCTGAGCAAAGAAAAGGCAGATTAACGAAAAGCAATGAGAAAAGAATATCTTGCATATATAATGAAAGAAAAATTCTATTCAGCTGAAGAAAAACAGTTTGAAGAATGGCCAATGATCGCTTTAAAGCATGAAGCTAACAGAATTGAAAGGATTAAAAATGATCCAAGAAAGAAGAAGACAGCTCCTAATTGGAACAAATACAAAAGCTTATTGCTGATCTGACATCCGAGTACAAAAAGAAGAAACAGGAACTGATAGATGCTAAGGTGGATACTGCTGAAGCCATAGCAAAATGGACAAAGCAGTATACCGACGAGGCTTATGAACGGCTGAAGAAAAGAAGGAACAGTCTCAGGCACTTCTAAAAAGCCAGACTACAACAAGATGGAACAACAACTGGATGCTCTTAAAACACTACTCACATCAGTAGATAACCCTATCCTTGTGGAAAACCAAGAAAAAGGAAAACTGCTGACCAGTGAAGAAGAAAAAGAAAAGGAAGCTGAGTACTTCACAGAAGCCATCAAGAAAATGGGTCTAAAAGAAGATAGTTCAGTGAGCCTTCAAAACCTTTTCAAAAAGGTATTAACCAAACCTGCAGCAGATATCACAGACACTGAACTTGAACAAAGAAAAAGGCAAGAGCTGATTGAACAAGAAGCTGCAGAAGACATAGCTGCAGCAAATGAAGTCATAGAAGAGGATTTTAACCGAATGTCTGAAGTTCAGGATACTGCGTTACAATTTTTCTCAAGGCCAAAATCTCCAAGCTCATCAGAGAATAAATCTCTCCCAAGAAACCCATTGGGTTCAAAAGTACTAAAGTGGCTCTCTGATCAAAAGACCCATGTATTGACCCTGGTCAGATCCAATGGTGAAATGAAGTACATATCAAGGAAAGAAGCACTAGGCCTTAGTGTTGAAGATATGCAGGATCTCCTTGAACTTTCATTGTGCAGGGATGAGGATGACATGAGTTCCAAAGAATTTGAAGAAGAATTTAAAAGACAAGCAAGGGAACTTCTGATGAGGAATAAAGATCCAAAATAATGAAGTGTTTTGGCATTATCTGTTCCAGGGGGAGGTTGTTGGGATTAAACCCTACCAGAGGAACAGATAATGAAAGCCAAAACTGGTTCACACAGTGGATTCACAATAAGCAGCTGTTTACACTAAGTCTTCTCCCTTGAAAGTGATTATAACAGTTGATGGTCTTATATCCACTACCCGGATACAACTGCTGATGTTCTTCAAAACTACTGATGAAGCCCTGAAGACTGCTGAGAACTAAGCACTGCTGGTACAATCTACTGATGACAAAGCACTGCCCAATCAAGGACTGATCAACCTTGAATAAAGCACTGACGTAAAGAGAGAGCAGTAGTTTAGTATGTCATCTGTTTTATGTATAGTCAGTGGTTAAGATTAGCAGTGTTTGTATAAGAACAGTAGATACAGGTTGTTAGGCTGTTAGATGTCGCTTTCATGGTGACGTCAGCTGAGCTGCCTCAGTGGTTTGGATTGTCTATAAATGAAGCAGTACTCTGTACTGTTACATTTGATCGTCTTGAGTGAGTTTTTCTCCTCAATTCAATCCTATCATCTTGTGCAACCAACCACTGGAGTATCAGGCTGATGGGGAGTTTATTTGTAAGCATGTGTGTAATCATTTGATTTACTTTGTAATCTTTCGACTGATGCAATTCATGTGCTTATCAAATCCATTTCTCTTTATGATTGTGTTTACAAAATTTGTTGTTCATTTCCGCTGCACTTTACTTGTTTTCATATTCATTGACTGTTCAATTTACACAAACAAACACTCTCATAAGAGCCTCCGATCCTAACAAGATCCGTATTATATCCATGAGATTTTCGATTTCGGATTAACCAAGAACAATCATTTTAAACTGGTGGACTGACCAAACTTGGGTTGTTGTTGTTCGATCAGGTCACTAGAGCTTAGGATGGGACTCTGTTGGTTAGCACGATATCAACACATCTCGATAACACGACAAACAATCAAAACGACCAAGTGTAAGACGAACGGAACGACCAGGACGGAGTGCCATCAGGTCGGACTGTTGTTCGAACGGACAGCCATCCGAGCGACCGGCTCCCCGAACGACTTGCACCTTGGGTCCCACACTCAACTATTTTTCCAACGAGTGAAGTCTGATTGTTGAACGAGTTGTTGTCCGACCGGACTACCATCCGAATGGACAGCCACCCGAATCATGAGACATTTGGACTTTAACACTTGAACAATTTTCAACATGTTCAACGACAAGGTTGCCACCCGCTCGGATGGACATCCGACCGAGTGACCGCCCTGCTGTGGATTTGTTCTCATTGAGTAACCTCGCCACTCGAGTCGCCGTCAGAGCGGATTGTCATCCGCACGACTGACCGTCCGATCGACCGACTTGAAAGGTAGAGGTACTTTAATGTTTTCAAAATGCTATAACGAAAACTTCAAAGGTCAAGCCATCATACAAAAACACATCATTCTCAAAGGAAGAAACAATCCACTCAGATGGTCATCCGATCGGACTACCGTCCGACCGGATAAACATCCGAGCGGATTGTCATCCGCATGACTGACCGTCCGATCGGATTACCATCCGACCGAACTGCTGTCCTAGCCACTTACACCTTGCATCGTTTTACGCGTCGATTATCGTTATCCTATCGTTCTAATCAGGCTAACCCTACTCTCTAGCGCTCCCTCCAATCCATCATCGCTGTGAGTATACTCGATCCCTTTTTGCTTTATGCACTTTTGGGTGTTACATACGTTACGAATATTCAAATCACATCGAACACACTACTCAATACTATTTAAACGCTAACTGTTACAGCATGTTATACGTGGCTTAATGAATGCTTGTTTGTTATGTTTACACATGGAATGTTGTCTACCTGCCTTAGCAACGATAGTACTATTAGTTTGGACTCAGCACCCGTTCACTCGAGGGTTGTTAAGGACAATTATTTGCATGGATTATAGTGGTGATCATGTATTACAAACTGCCATGGGCAGTCAACCCGCAGTCATTGGTATTGATATGTTCATGTCGATAACTAACATGCCTCATTTCACTCTGTGTACGTGCTGGTTATGCGTAACGCTTTCGAACTCTATATGCTATTATCAAACTTGTATGCTCACCTTTACACTATGTGTATGACTTTTATTTTAACGTATGTGACAGGTGCTTAGGAAGTTTACATGCTTAGCTTGCTGTGAACTTGAGGCTAGGAAAGGTCTAGGATGCTCACTGTGCTATGATGAAATCGAGGCTAGGAAAAGAGGTCCTAGAAACCAATAAATAAACTATTTATGTATAAATCTGAGTTGTCGAAACAGAACTATTTGACTGGATTTGTCTGTAATAATTTGGTTGCCTTTTAAGACATGGTATGGGACATGTTACTTTAAATTAATTGGTAATGATAATTGTTATGGAAACTTCTGGACAATCTGTTTCGCTCAGTGCCATGCCCCGATGTTTCCGCCATCGGTTGGGGTGTGACAGATTGGTATCAGAGCCATAACTATAGGGAATTAGGCAAGACTCGATCTAGTCCGGGTCGATGTCTTAGATACCTAGTCTATAGTTAGGAACCGACAAACCAACTTGTGCAAGTCCAGTAGGGATTATGCATGAGCTTATTTACTATCTCACGCTATTCTCGCCTATGCTACACTAGCACTGTACTCGGAATTTCAAACTATGAATGAGCGATTAAGTCGAGATTAGGTGTGAAAACCGCAAACTCTCGACTTAATTACTTGTTCAATCCACAATTTTATCTACAAAAACGAGGATTTGCGTTAAACCAGGAGTGAAATCCATACTTTGACGCATAATTCTCCTTTATTTTATCAAAACAGGAACAAAGTTGTTAAGCCAGGGGTGAAACCCTAACCTTGACGACTTGTTCCGCCCTTTTTACAAAACTCTCACCAAAGTCTCGACGGACTCCAACGACCTGAAGTCACTGTATGGCTAAAGGGATGCGTGCCAAACGCCCAAGAATCAAGGCAAAAGCACAGTCCTAAAAGTCAAAATGTGTACAACAACTCCTTGAGAATAGTCGGATCACTTTGGATAGTCAATGTCTAATAGCCGCAGACGATCTATTTCTCGATTTTTATGTGTTTCAATTCTGAGCCCGCAACTGCTGACTCTGATAACTCGTTGATTTTATGTAGTTTATGTTTAGTTGGCAGCGTTTTGAGATACTACTGGTTTCGATCTAACTCCTTTTTTTTTTTGCTTCCGCTAATCACACAACACGCTACACATCGCTGACAAATCGCTAAATTATGGATGACCTTATGCTATGATATACGCTTATACTATACTACTCGCTACGCTATTCGCGATCGCTATACTCAAACGAACGCAGGCTTTGAATAATAGGTTTCTGTATTCTGACTGCTTCTGTATGCTTCTAGGAGAACTATGTGTTCATTTGTGCTTCAGTGAATCTGTGTTTTACGTGTTTACATGCTTCTGTGCCTATGTGAATCGGTGAATATGTGCTTACGTGATTATGTGATACATGTTTCACTGTGTTCCCGAACTTTAGTAAGTATTAGACGTGTGAGGTGAGATTCGATTATATTGTGTTGAGTCCTGTGGCGATGTCTGTTGCAGACAATGTCGTCATCTGGATATCGCGCTACCCGTGATGCTCGCCGAAAGCAAGCAGACAAACACCTCGCTGCCATGATCACTAAGCAAATGGCAAAGGTTTTACCCCAAGTCATTAGTGAACTGTACGAAAACATGAGCAAATCGTCTGAGGAATCCAGAACCGAGACTCCCAAAGCTGCTTTCAGCTTCAAACAGTTCAAGGCATGTGGATCGAAAGAGTTCACCGGGGAAGAAGGCCCTACGGCTTTGTTCCAATGGTTTTACTCGATCGAAGTCACTCTGCGATAGAGCGGGTGTCCTGATAATCTCCGCACACTTCACGCGACCGGCGTCTTCCAGTCCCGCGCACTAGACTGGTGGACGGCCGAAAGTAACAAGCGCGGAAATGATGCAGCTTACGGTCTGTCATGGGATGAGTTGAAGAATGTTATGCTCGAAGAGTTCTGCCCTCCCCATGAGCGCCAGAAGCTGGAGGACGAGTTCTGGCATATTAAGCAGAAGGAAGGTGACAACGCTGCCCTGACTGCTCGCTTTAAGCAGCTCAGCATCATATGTCCCGATCAAGTGAAGACGCCCGACATGGCGATCAAGAAGTACATTCGAGCTTTACTTGACTGTGTTGCGGATTTTGTGCATGCCGCAAAGACGACAACGATTGAAGAAACTTACTTGCTTGCCGCCGAAATCAACGAAAAGCGGGTAAAAGCTGGTGTTTGGGATAAAGCTTCAAAGAGTCTGCACCAAGTCATCACCGCACCAACTGCCGAAACCGCCGCCGCTCAATCATCAAAGTCCTCACGCCGAAAGAAGAAGAACAACAACAGCAGCTCCAGCAACAAGAACTGTGTTGTCACCACCACTGCTGCCCCACTTCAGGCCGTACTGGCCCAGCTGCAGCATCCTCACCGTCCAGCATCAGTTACTTATGCACCACCAGCAAAGCGTGCATACACAGGCCCCCACCCGGCTTGCCCAACATGTTTTTATCATCACCCGGTGGGTCTCGCCTGTCGTTTCTGCGCTCACTGCAACATGTACGGCCACTTCACTGCAAACTGCCGTACTGGTCCCCGTCAAGCCCCAGCTCAAGCCACTGCTCATCAAGCTCTGCTCCCAGCCCCGCAAGGCCAACAAGCGGCTCAGGCACCCACGGTCAACGCCCGAGTCTGCTTCGCATGTGGTGATCCCAACCACTTTGCGAACATGTGCCCGAACAGGGTTGTGAAACAAGAGCCCAAGCAACAGCAACACCAGCAGCAGCAGCCTCAGCAACAGCAACAAGCCGCACGTGCCAGAACTTTCAACATCAATGTGCGCCAAGCCCAGGCTGACAACAACGTGGTCAATGGTACGTTCCTTGTGAATGGTATTTATGCTTCATGTTTGTTTGATACTGGAGCCGATAATTGCTTTGTGTCGTTCGAATTCGAGAAGCTTCTTAGTCGTAAACGCTCCCATCTCTCCTCAACGTTCGATGTTGAAGTCGCCACTGGAAGAACTGTCGCCGTCAATTCTGTTCTTCGTGATTGTACTCTTGAGCTCAACAATCACATTTTCCCAATCAATCTTATTCCGATGCAACTCGGAAGTTTTGACGTCATAGTAGGCATGGACTTTCTTCGTGAAAACCATGCTGAAGTTGTGTGCTTCGATAAGATGATTCGATTCTCGCTCGCGAATGGTGATTTATTGTGTGTATATGGCGAAACTGCTTCAAAAGGTCTCAAGCTCATGTCATGTGTCCAAGCTAGCAAGTATCTCTGCAAGGAATACAGAGCTTTCTTGGCTAACATTGTAGTAGCGGAGAAGGAAAAGAAAGGAAAGACAGAAGTGAAAGACGTTCCTGTGGTTCGTGAATTTCCAAATGTGTTTCCTGATGATCTTCCAGGATTACCGCCAAGTCGTGATATCGAATTTCGTATCGACCTCATTCCTGGAGCCAACCATATTGCCAAAGCTCCTTACCGACTCGCGCCGTCCGAAATGCGTGAACTCACGAACCAACTCCAGGAATTACTCGAGAAAGGCTTCATTCGCCCGAGCACCTCTCCTTGGGGCGCGCCAGTCCTTTTTGTCAAAAAAGAAGGACGGATCGTTCCGGATGTGCATCAACTATCGGGAATTGAATAAGTTAACCATCAAGAACCGCTATCATCTACCTCGCATTGATGATTTGTTTGATCAGCTACAAGGTGCTACGTGTTTCTCGAAGATCGATCTACGCTCAGGCTATCACCAGCTACGCATTCAAGAGGAGGATATACCCAAAACCGCGTTTCGCACTCGTTATGGCCACTACGAATTCGTTGTTATGCCTTTTGGTTTAACCAACGCACCCGCGGTTTTCATGGATCTGATGAATCACGTGTGTAAACCATATCTCGACCGTTTCGTCATCGTATTCATCGACGATGTCTTGATCTATTCCAAATCGAAAGCTGAACACGCGCAACATCTACGTTTGGTTCTCGAGCTACTCCAGGGGAATCAACTATATGCTAAATTCTCCAAGTGCGAATTCTGGCTAGAGGAGGTTCAGTTTCTGGGTCACATTGTCTATAGTCAGGGTATTCACGTCGATCCTGCGAAGATTGAATCTGTTAAGAGTTGGATTACACCCAAGAACCCGTCTGAAGTCCGTTCTTTTCTTGGACTAGCAGGCTGTTATCGACGATTTATCGAGGGATTCTCAAAGATCGATGTGCCACTTACCGCTCTCACGCATAAAGACAAGCCTTTTGTTTGGGGAACTGAACAAGAGTTTGCCTTTCAAACCCTCAAACACATGCTTTGCAATGCTCCTGTTCTCACATTGCCCGACGGAAACGACGATTTCATTGTCTATTGTGATGCTTCCAACCTTGGTCTTGGTTGTGTTCTCATGCAACGAGACAAGGTTATAGCATACGCATCTCGTCAGCTCAAAATCCACGAGAAGAACTATACAACCCATGACCTCGAGCTAGGAGCAGTTGTTTTTGCGTTAAATATTTGGCGACACTACCTGTATGGTACCAAGTGTACGATCTTCACCGATCATAGGAGCCTACAACATATCTTTGATCAGAAAGAACTTAATATGCGTTAACGCCGATGGGTAGAACTTCTTAACGATTACGACTGTGAGATTCGTTATCACCCAGGCAAATCAAATGTAGTTGCTGACGCTCTCAGCAGATGGAGTTATCTGCTTAGCACTCGTAACGTCCAAGCCCAATACGACCTCGAAACTCTCATCCGCGAAGCTCAGCATGCCTGTTTTAATGAACGCACTCTGAAGAAGGAAAGAATCTACCACGATGGAGCCCAGCTTATGAATAAGTCGAATGGGATATTCCACTTTCTGGACCGAATTTGGATCCCTAAAGGGACCGATTTGCGACAGATTCTGATGGACGAAGCCCACAAATCCCGATATTCTATTCATCCCGGTGCCGACAAAATGTACCAGGACCTTCGCTACAAGTACTGGTGGCCTGGCATGAAAAGGGATATTGCTCTCTACGTTGGAAAATGCCTGACCTGTGCAAGAGTCAAGGCTGAACACCAAAGACCCTCTGGCTTACTCGAACAACCGCCTATCCCTATGTGGAAGTGGGAGAGTATAGCTATGGACTTCATAACAAAGCTTCCGCACACGTCATCAGGTCACGACAGTATCTGGGTTGTTGTTGACAGTTTGACCAAATCTGCTCACTTTTTGCCAATACAGGAAGACTACAAGGTAGAACGATTAGCCCGAAGCTACACCAACGAGATCATTTGTAATCATGGGATGCCTCGCGACATCATCTCTCTAACCGTGATGCTCGGTTTACCTCGCGACTGTGGGAAACGTTTCAAACGACTCTCGGTACATCGCTTAATCTAAGTACCACATTCCACCCTCAAACCGACGGTCAGACTGAAAGAACGATCCGTACTCTTGAAGACATGCTCCGTTCGTGTGTCATAGATTTCGGTGGTAATTGGGATACACACCTGCCGTTAGTCGAATTCTCGTATAACAATAGTTATCATTCCAGCATTCAAATGGCACCATTCGAGGCCTTATACAGAAGAAAATGTTGATCGCCTATTGTATGGCACGAGATCGGTCACTCGCAACTAACTGGTCCTGAGCTATTGCAAGAAACGAGTGAAAAAGTCCTCCAAATTCGAGACAACTTGTTGAAAGCTCGAAGTCGACAGAAAAGTTACGCCGATAGACGACGTAAACCCCTTGAATTTGACGTTGGCGACTACGTACTCCCAAAGGTATCACCTTGGAAGGGTGTGGTCAGATTCGGCAAGAAAGGGAAACTAGTGCCTCGATATGTTGGACCTTTTAAGATTCTGGAAAGGATCGGAAAAGTTGCCTACAGACTCGAACTACCGGAGGAACTTAGTAACGTCCACCCGACTTTCCACGTGTCAAACCTCCGAAAGTGCCTGGCTGAGCATGATTTAATTGTACCTCTCGATGACCTCCAAATAAACGAAACACTACACTTCATGGAGAAGCCTGTCGAAATCATGGATCGCCAAACCAAGCAGCTCAGACGCTCGCGCATTCCTATTGTGAAGGTCCGATGGGAAGGCAAACGAGGCACGGACTTCACTTGGGAACTCGAAAGCGACATGAAGGCGAAGCACCTTCAGTTATTTGTTACGGCTTCGACCTAATTTCGGGACGAAATTCCCTAAACAAGGGGAGGCTGTAACACCCCGTGTTTCTGAAGTCAAAGTCAAAGTCAAGATTGAAGTCAAAGGGAGAAATGATTTCTAATTGCGATCTATCTCTCCTTGCTCAATTCCTGTTTTGACTTCTTTGACTTGTAATTAGTCTATTTTATTTTCGCTTTAGTTGTATTATGTGGAGTATCTATTAATAATCGCATATTAATCGCTATTTATCGCATGTTTAATCGCATTATCGCTATCGCAATCGCGCTCACAACTCGAAATACGCATATTGGTTAGTGTTATACGTGTGTGTGTGCCTTACGTGTTACTTTTGCATGTTTAATTTATGTATGTGTGGTAATCAATCGAAACGCAATCAAATCGCAATCGAAACGCAATCGAACTCAATCGAAATCAAACTATGATCATTGGTGGAGAAAAGACAGTGCGAGATATGAGTAGTTGGGATTAAAAGTAATTTGACTAGGAAACCCAATCGCGTCGCAACGATCGCAATCGAAATCGAAACAGTAAAAATCGTCGCGCCGAGCACCCGAACCAGGTGCCAGCCGGCCGGATTGCCCTCCGACCGGGCTGTCACTTGATCGAGGTGCCAGGCTGCCATCCGACCGAGATGACATCCGACCGGATTGCTAACCGGGCGAGATGCCATCCGACCGACCCGCCCCTTTCCACTTTGGGTATCCTATAAATACCCCATGTCACTTTCATTATTTCCACTTTTGGCAAGTGACGTCCGACCAGCTCGTGTTCCTCGTTTTTTCTTCGATTTCTCTCAATCCCGATAAGATCTCATCCTAAATCTTGTACTTCCTTGATCTGTACGCACTCCTACACCTTTCTATCTTTTAAATCTTAACTTGTAACCATGAAATCATCAAGATTCAAGGTGTTCTAGGATGACGTCATCATGTGTTCTTGAAGAACTTCATGTTTTGGCCTCAATCCACCAAGAACAACTTAGATCTAATCGATTTTCATATAGACGAACAAAGATCTTTCATAGATCTAAACATATTCACGGTAAAAAGGATTGAGAGAAGGTTTTCCAACTTTCTTTCAACTCTTTTACACTCAATGCACTCAAAACCGATAGAATCGGAGCTTGTGTCGACTCACTACTCAATCTTGTGGTTGTGTTGGTTCAAGATCCGTATTCTATCCACGAGATTTTCGATTTCGGATTAACCAAGAACAATCGTCTTAAACCGGTGGACTGACCGAACTTGGGTGGTTCATGTTCGATCAGGTCACTAAAGCTTAGGATGGGACTCTGTTGGTTAGCACGATATCAACACATCTCGAAAACACGACAAATAATCAAAACGACCAAGTGTAAGACGAACGGAACGACCAGGACGGAGTGCCGTCCGGTCGGATTGCTGTCCGAACGGACAGCCATCCGAGCGACCGGCTACCCGAACGACTTGCACCTTGGGTCCCACACTCAACTATTTTTCCAAGGAGTGAAGTCTGATTGTTGAACGAGTTGTTGTCCGACCGGACTACCATCCGAACGGACAGCCACCCGAATCATGAGACATTTGGACTTTAACACTTGAACAATTTTCAACATGTTCAACGACAGGGTTGTCACCCGCTCGGATGGACATCCGACCGAGTGACCGCCCTGCTGTGGATTTGTTCTTACTGAGTAACCTCGCCACTCGAGTCGCCGTCCGACCGGATAACCATCCGAGCGGATTGTCATCCGCACGACTGACCGTCCGATCGACCGACTTGAAAGGTAGAGATACTTCAATGTTTTCAAAATGCTATAACGAAAACTTCAAAGGTCAAGCCACCATACACAAACACATCCTTCTCAAAGGAAGAAACAATCCACTCGAATGGTCATCCGACCGGACTACCGTCCGACCAGATAACCATCCGAGCGGATTGTCATCCGCACGACTGACCGTCCGATCGGATTACCATCCGACCGAACTGCTGTCTTAGCCACTTACACCTTGCATCGTTTTACGCGTCGCTTATCGTTATGCTATCGTTCTGATCAGGCTAACCCTACTCTCTAGCGCTCCCTCCAATCCATCATCGCTGTGAGTATACTCGATCCCTTTTTGCTTTATGCACTATCGTTCTGATTAGGCTAACCGAACTCTATATGCTATTATCAAACTTGTATGCTCACCTTTACACTATGTGTATTGACTTTTATTTTAACGTATGTGACAGGTGCTTAGGAAGTTTACATGCTTAGCTTGCTGTGAACTTGAGGCTAGGAAAGGTCTAGGATGCTCTCTGTGCTGTGATGAAATCTTGGCTAGGAAAAGAGGTCCTAGAAACCAATAAATAAACTATTTATGTATAAATCTGAGTTGTCGGAACAGAACTATTTGACTGGATTTGTCTGTAATAATTTGGTTGCCTTTTAAGACATGGTATGGGACATGTTACTTTAAATTAATTGGTAATGATAATTGTTATGGAAACTTCTGGACAATCTGTTTCGCTCAGTGCCATGCCCCGATGTTTCCGCCATCGGTTGGGGTATGACATGGCGGCATATCGTGGCAAAACCCATCATAGCGCCGCGCTACACCGTTACTACCGGCGCTATAGGCTGGTGATTCTGATTCCTCATGAAGGTGATAACGGGGTGAAAAGTTGTGTTTTAAAAAAAGTGACCGTTGCAACGGTGATATGTAATAAAAAATCTAAAAAATCTATATATACATCCACTAGACCTCAAAACATTACACTCAAACAAACCTCAAAACACTCTTTGTCGCAACCCCGACCCCTACCCCTACCCCGGGAGCGGGATCCGCGAGCACGAGCCGGTGGTATCGGTGTTTATTAATTTGGCAGCGAAATTAAAACATCAGGATCGTAGTTAGAAAATAAATTTCAGAGTTTCAAAACACCAAACTTTTATATTAAACAAATGGGATAAAACCCATGTTTCATTCATAATATCTTTATAGGGATAAACCCTAGTTGCTGAAAACATAAACTTTTATTTAGGTAACTTTTTAGCCACTTTTCTTTAAGTCTTCAGTGCTCCATAGCTGACTTCTTATAGCTTCACATTAAGTTACCTGAAACGCGTTTTAAAAACATTTTATCAACAAGAAATACTGGCGAGTACATTCCATTTATAAAAAATCAGTTGTTATAACGTTACATTATTAAGAGCGATTACAATGTTTATATCTAACAAATTACTCGTTTAGTACTTATCACTCGACGGATATGTGACTATGGTCATATCAAACATTGGATACCCATGCCCAATTGTGAAGGTTATCAGGTACTGTATACGAACCCTATAATACTAGCAGTAATTGTAGAATACAACGACTTAATCACTGTAAGTATAATTGATAAACATTTAGGGTTTTGCAAAGCATTTGAAATAATGGCTCACAAACTGTGAGAAAAGAGAATGGACTCACATTGTAAACTTATGTATTTCTATGGGCTTCCTGGTAATATTTCTTGATTATTTTCTTGAGTTTCTATAAAAACATACAATGCACGCGTGTTAGTAAAATAACCCAAGTCACTTTAGCCATACAACACGAGACAGAACCCCAACGAACTTAGTCAGGCAGAGCCTTGACATGCATTGGTGGGTCCTAGATCAATCGGGTGGGGTAACGAACTAGTGATCGGGGGTTAAAATACTTACAACGGGCAGAGCTTCGTGTTTTAGGGGGTATTATAACTACTATTTTCGCACTATAGGGACGAAGAGAGAAAGAAATGTTGAACGATTTGAGAAGTGCAGGTTGCTGCTCAATTTATAGCTGAATCGGGGGTCTCTCTCGTCCCGCAACCCGTCTCACCTTCTTAGCTAGGGTGCCCTGGTCACGAACCTAGGTTTAACACGTGTTGGACACGTGGCATAAAAGGGTGTCCAGCAAGTAAAGGTTGTCGCGCCCCGCGACACAACCGGCAACCCTGTCGCGGCCCGCGAGCGAATAAAAATCCTGATTTTGTTTGTTTTTTTTTTTATAAAAATTAGGGTTAGACATGTTCGGTTTTGCATTTTTGGAGCGGTTTTAGTGTGTTTTCGAGGGTTATTATACTCTTTAATCTCATATTCTTATCAAAATAATACTCGGCATCGGAAGATTCGTTCACCGAAAAGTACCGTAGATTTTTTTCACCCGAAGAAATTGCGGAGGAGGAAGAAGCGGTTACTAGTGCATGTGCCATCGCGATTCAAGCCATGCAACATGTTAGTCGTAATGTATTTTTTTATCGTAATGTTTTTATTAAATATTGTAATTTTTTTTTGTTAATTTAATAAAAGTTTTTTTAAATAAATTGGAGATTAAATGAAAAAAATAGAAAATTAATAATTAGGTAATGATGGGTATGTGGCTTTATGACTACACACTCTTGTGATATAAAGTCCCATAAAGCCCCCTCTCTTACACATATTCGTCACTTGTCGCATAACGTCCCGGGCCTTTATGACCAAACGTCTAATTTTTGTGAATCTTTACCAGGGTTTAAAAAGTAATTTTCCAAAGGCTTAACCAAACCGGTTCGGTTCTAACTGGTTCAGGGTCTGCCAAATGAAATGACCAAACGGTCTTCATATGTCGAAGACTCTCCTCTCTCGCATCACCCCTCACCACACTCACAATTCCAAATCACCATCCAAAATCTCACCTCATATCAAGAAAATCGTCAACGAACTCTGTCACATTCTCACAACCCAACACCCCAACTGGGAACAAACCATCGAAACCCGCCTCTCTCAACAAAACATCGTCCCATCAGATGTTGCACACCAGGTGTTCGATAAAATTCACGACGTCGAATCCGCCTTAAAATTCCTTAACTGGATAACCCAGAGACCATATGGGTGTCCTCTTAATGGGGTTGCTTATTCCTCTCTTTTAAAGCTGTTAGCAAAGTCAAAAGCTTTTCATGAGATTGATTCTGTGTTCGTTCGTATGAAATGTGAAAATGAATTGCCTACTCATGATGCTCTAGATGTTCTTGTTCGAGTCTATTCGGAATGCGGGTTGGTTGATAAAGCTCTTGAGTTTTATGCATTGGCTGTTGAAACATACAACAGTGTTCCGAATGTGTTTGCTTGTAATTCTTTATTGACCGGGCTTGTGAGAAATGATCGTCTGGAAGCCGCACGCCAAGTGTATGATGAAATGCTTCAAAGAACCGATTCTGTTTGTGCGGATAATTATAGTACTTGTATAATGGTGAGCGCGTTTTGTAAGAAAGGAAAGGTCGAAGAAGGTCGAAAGTTAATTGTTGATAGATGGGGGCAAGGTTGTATACCCAACATTGTTTTCTACAACATCCTCATTGATGGTTATTGCAAGAAGGGTGATGTTAAGAAAGCATTTTTGTTGTTTAACGAGCTTAAACTAAAGGGCTTTTTGCCTGCGGTTAAGACATATGGTGCAATGATAAATGGGTTTTGCAAGGAAGGAAATTTCGGTCTTGTAGATAGACTTATGAACGAGATGAAGTCGAGAGGTTTGGTGATAAATGTTCAAGTTTATAACACCGTTATTGATGCTCAATGTCGTCACGGTTACAAGACAAAAGCAGTTGAAATACTAAAAAACATGATTGAAATCGGTTGTGCACCAGATATTGTTACGTATAATGTTTTAATATATGATTCTTGTACACGTGGGAAAGTTACAGAAGCCGAACAACTTGTGGAACAAGCTGCAAGAAGAGGATTAAGACCGAATAAGTTAACTTATACACCTTTGTTAAACGCGTATTGCCGGCAAAATGATGCCAACAAGGCGTTAGATTTGTTCGTTAAGATGGTCGATAATGGAGAAAAACCCGACCTGTTAACCTATAATTCTCTTATTCACGGGATTGTTACTTTAGGCGAGATTGAAACCGCAATAATAATATTGGAAAAGATGACCGAAAGAGGAGTATTCCCTGATGCAGGGGTATATAATATTCTGATTAACGGACTCTGCAAAAAACATAAACTTCCGGCTGCGAAGAAGTTGCTTTCTAAGATGCTTGATCGAAACATCCCACCTGATAAATTTGTTTATGCAACGTTAATCGACGGGTTTATTAGACATCAAGAGATTAACGAGGCGAAGAAGCTCTTTGAACTTGCAATTCAAGAAGGTATGAATCTTGATGTTGTCGTGTATAATGCAATGATCAAGGGTTACAGCAAAAATGGTAACTTAGAAGATGCGGTTTCTTGCGTCAAAAAGATGATTAAAGCGAATATTTCACCAGATGAGTTTAGCTATTCTACAATCATAGACGGGTACGTGAAACAACATGATCTTGATGGCGCGTTGGTAATTTTTAATCGTATGGTGAAACAAAACTGTAAGCCGAATGTGGTCACGTATACTTCACTAATTAACGGATTCTGTCGAAAAGGAGACAATGTCGGTGCTGAGAAAGTACTAAAAGAGATGAAGTTTCATGGGGTGATGCCAAATGTTGTTACTTACAGTATATTAATAGGAAGCTATTGCAAAAACGGTAAACTAGCAAAAGCAGCTTCTTTTTTCGAACAAATGTTAACGAACAAATGCAAGCCGAATGATGTTACGTTTCATCATTTAGCGAACGGTTTCTCGAAGTCTTATGAGAAAGATAACGAGGCGAAAAGCTTGATGTTTTTGGATATCAACAGTAGGATGATATCAGACGGTCGGTGTTCAAGAGTTGCTGCGTACAGTACCATCGTTGTATGCCTTTGTCTTCACGGAATGCTCGATATATCTTTGCGGCTGAGTGAGAAAATGGGGATTCGGGGCTGTCCGATTGTTTTTGCTGCTTTGTTATATGGCATTTGCTTAGAAGGGAAGGCGAAAGAATGGAACAATGTGATTTCGTGCAGTTTGAATGAAACGGATCTCGTTGTTGCTGTAAAATATATGTCGATTTTTGATAGATATGTCCCACACAGGGCGATTTCAGAAGCTTCTTTGATTTTGCAGAGGTTGATTGATAATAGTAAGGCCAAGCATCATGAAGTTTTGTTAGCTAGAGAAGAATTAAATTAGGTGATTTTACATTGTATATTAAATGTATCAAGTACGAATACGCGATTTACATGTTCTTGTTGCATTTTATTTGCTTCACGATAGGGCTGCTTAACGAGCGAGTAGACATGTGAACAAAAAAATAGTTCCTTTATCAAAAATAGTAAGGCCATTATCAAAAATACATTATCCTTCCTAATGTCAATAATCACTCTCTTCTGAGCTATCTTCTTCCTTTGTCAACCTTATATCCTTCCTATTACCTCTCATAATGCTTGAAAGATCTTGTATAGTACAACTAGTGCTTCTTTCCATCTTATCAGCAAGAATATCTACTTGCTCTGGAAACCCTAATCCTATAATCTTATTCCTCAAAAGTTCACAGGTTGAAGAGTATGGTGGTATGCCATCATCAACCATCATTTCAAAATACCTACATGCGTCCTCTAGCTTCCCTTTCTTCCTACAAAGTCCATGAACCATGACCGCATATGTCGAAGCTGATGGATGAAAACCGCTCGATTCCATCTTCTCCCATTGCGCCGTGACCCTATCAAACCGCCCTACGCGAATTAACATCTTTAGCAGCATGTTGTACGTATGACGATCAGGGTCACACGAGTCTTGATCCATTCTCGATACCAATTTAGTCGCCATGTTAACTTCCAACCGGTTACAATGAAAAGCTAAGATAGCATTGTAGCTCCACACATCCGGTTTCACTTCCCTCTCGAGCATTTCATCCAACAGTTGGTACGCTTCATCAATTTTATCGTTTTTACACAGTCTGTTGATTATCCCGTTGTAAGTAAACACATTCGGTACAAGATTATACCTTTTCATCCTATCAAGAACCCGGAACGCAGAATGAACATCGTTCGCGTTACAAGCAGCATGAATAAAAATCGAATACGTGAACGCATCCGGCTCAAGCCCTTTCGACCTCATACCGCGAAACAACCTGTAGGCTTCTTCCACATTCCCTCCTTTACACAATGACTCCAATATGCTATTATAAGCATGCACATCCACACAACATCCTCTCACAAGCATTTCATCAAACACCTTCTGTGCCTCTTTTGATTCTCCAATGTAGCCCCAACCCCTCACCAAAATGCTGTAACTTTTCACACTTGGATTATATTCATGCTTGATTTTATCAAAGAACAACTGTGCTTCCCTCACATGCCTCCTCTTACAAAGCACATACAAAAGCTGATCTAAATCATTAACACTCGGTTTTAGCCCGTAATCAACCATATTATTAAAAGCCCTAATCGCATCAGAGGGTAAATTAGCTCTACTGTAACCATTAAAAATTACCCAGAAGATTTCTGAGGTGATTTCACAGGATTGAGAGTCCTTAATTTCTCGGAGAAAGTCCCAAATTAATGGGAACTGTTTGCTTCTACCTAATATATCTATAAGAATGTGATAGCTGTCTTTGCTATGTACAAAATTGGGTAAGTTTTTAGCCCAGAGAAAGAACCTGTGAGCAGAGAAACCAAGATTGTTGCAGCGTTTGAGAACTTGTTCGACTAAATCGATGGTTATGGCGGGTGAGAAGGGAGTGAGGGCTGGAACGATGTCGTGTCGGGGGCTACGGTAGTCGCTGAGGATGCGAGAGATGTCGTTGATGAGTTGTGTTGAAGGAGGAGGAGCAGGTGAGGGTTGAGATTGAGATGAAAAAGGTTTAAAGAAATGAAGTTTAGGGTTTGTGGTGAAGAGACGGTTTATGGTTTTTGTTTGCCGGGAGAATGATCTGATTGCCATAGTTGAACCAGTGTCAGTAAGCTCTATTGAGTTCCAAATGAGTTTGAAACCGCACACCAGATGTATGATGAAATGCTTCAAACACAAAACCAAGTTTACACTTAACACACCCTTATAATCAATGTCTTAAAACTCAGGTACCATGTAAGAGGTTGTAGCCAAAAGCATAGGCGGAACTAGCCTATTAAATCAGGGTATCCAAAATTTTATTTACCGTGCAATCATACAATATAAAAAAACGACAATAAATAAATTAAGTAAAACAAATACCTAACTAGTTGTGCCAAGGGTATCCAAATTTTTTTTACCGTGCAATCATACAATATTATTAATAAGGAAAATTGGGCCACTATTTCAATCGGGCTCCCTTATTCTACAAGTTTGGGTTGGTTAGGGGTATCTTTGGTATAAAACCGGAAAAAAATAAAAAAAAAAAATACACTATGAATACGCACTTGAGCCGTAGCCCGTGCTATGGCTGCTAAAGCATTGGGTCCGCCCATGACCAAAAGAGCTTTTAGTGTAATGATGATAACTTCGTGTGTTAATTGGTGTTTCTATCTTTAAGTAGAGAGTTTGTGTTTTATAATGGGCATATGTGTAGATTTAGAAATAGAATTATAGAGAGTATGAGATAAAACTCAGAAATCGAATTGACAATTAGAGGATAAATGGCTTGATTTGAGATACACTATAAACGCAGAGCTAAACTGAACTCACATAACAACTCAATGAATCAGTCATACAAACTAAGGATCACTCCTCCCTATATAGGAGAGTGGAGCTAACCAACATACTATCTAACCGACTAACCACTCAGGTAACTAACTCTAGCCAACGTACACACATATATCCAACACGAATAGGCTAGGTCTTCAAAAACAAAATATTATTTTTGATTGATAATAACTGAACAAACATTATAATGGAAAAACAAAGCAATTAATACTAATCCTAATACAGTTACTAGCTAAATTGATAAAAACTTCCCCACTACTTTCCTTCCAGTGATTTCTCTTGAATTAAATAGGCGGGGACTTGAATACGTGACTTGACCCATTTACCGTTATGGGTATAGACCTGAACCAGGTTCATATCAGTATGTGTTGGTCATTAAAAAAAATGAACAAGGTTGTAAATGGGTTACTATGATCAAATCCCATTATCTTAAATTATTAAAACACTGGGTTTTGCTAAACCGTCAATAGGAGCATGAAATCTAATCCAAGACATAAGATAAACAAAAAAAGACGATTAAATACAAAATTGTTACCACCTTAAAAGAACGAATTCACATGCCCGAAAAACAGATAACCAAAAGTGGGATAAAAAACATCACAATTTGAAGTCACAAAAGCAATCTGGTAAGGCAGAACCTCTACCCATTACAAAATCATCTCTATGGGCTTTTTTAAGTGCTTCCATCAACTCTTTCCCTTTTAATCCTTGACTAGTAAAATCTGCAAAATCCTTCCTGTTTAAAAATAGAGTTTTATACAACCCCTTATAAGCTCTCATTGCAGCCACCATCTTATCCATATTACCGAAGTAAGTCGCCACATACGCGTCACTATTAATCGACACGTAATAATCCAATGCAGCTTTTGTGTTCCCATGCATATTCTTAAAATCTTCACCACTCAAAAGAGATGATTTTGTAACAACATTTGTGTAAACAGACGTTAACCCTTCTAACTCCATAATCCCGTCTCCAGCTGCTAAATAGATATTTGTGTTTTTCGGGATTAAAAGCGATTGAAGAATGAAAGCGGTTTCATTCGGTGTAAGAGGACATTTTCCTCGGCTTCTCCAAAGACGTGCTGTTTCACCAGTAAATGGTTTTCGGTCTCCACGTGCAGCATCTATAGCCTTCATAGAGGCCGGTGAAAGCCCACTGTACTCACATTGACTGTACGCTACCATATCGGGCTCAAACCGAAGGTGAAGAGATAGAAACGGTTTGGGTATGACTTCTAGAAGCTCATTGCTTTTTTTCTCCAAAACAGCTGTTAAGCGTAAGGCACTGTAACATGCTTGGCAAAGGGCAGCCTTTGCATAGAGTGGAAACCTGCAATATTTCACAAGTTTTAAAAGACAATATACTAGAGCCGGGTATGTCTGGGAGAGTTCGGTAATGGGTCATTTTAGCTGGATCGGGTTGATTTAACCACAAACACTTTTACCATTAAAAAAACGCTACAGAAATAATGCATTAGCCAACAAGCTTTTGGGCTAGCGGTATCAAGGTGACCAAACAACCAAAAGGTTGTGGGTTCAAGTCCCACATGAGACAAAAGGTCTATTATAGGTGTGAGTCTTTGCTGTTCAACGAATAATATATAAATTGTGATTGCAACAATAATACGACTTTTTGGATTAAAGGGCTAACTGCCTAAACTAACAACGTATTTAAACACTTTTACCAATGAGACAATGTACGTATAAAGATGACAATCTTCCTAAGAATACAATGATGATATGTGTCCGCATCTTGTCTGTTGAGTTTGCCACACAAGACACCATCACATTTTTAGACACAATAAGTAGGAGGATATATTATTTTCTATTATAAATTAGACGAAATGGCAAACTAATCTCACTTCTTTCCAACTTCTTACCAATCATAGCAATGTACATTTACCAATTGTTGCTAACTTGCCAGTTGCCATGACTGGTAACAATTGTACATAGATTGCTGTTTTGTAATGTTTTATTAGTCCACTATCTTGATTGATAAAGGTATGAAAAACTGAAAATACATTGGTAAATACCTTTTTGTCCATTATTAAATTTTCTTAAGAAAAAATAATGCATCAATTACGGTTCCAAAGAAAATATTATATAATCAAAGTCGATGGATGAAACAATTTCGGAAGTTGTTTTCCCTAGAAATAGACTTATGGAGACGTTGAACCCGTTCGGCCTATTTCAAAACAAAACAGAACCCAAATCAACCTCCACATAAGCTAACGAGTAGAAATTGCCACTTCTAGTAAGTATGTTCTTTACTTAAAGAAAACTAAAAGTTTTAACATACCTGTCACGTCTTTGGCTCATTGCAGGTGTAATAGAGATATAACGATGCTCCAATAAAGAAGGAAGAACACTCTCAACATAATCAAACTGGCCTTTTCGCTTACTGCAATCTACTCTAACAGGTTCTTTCGATGCTATTTCTACAGGTAGTTCTTTTACAACATTTATAAATCCTTTCAGCTGTTCTATGAAGTAGTCCACATCAAATACATCTGCAAATCCACTGAAGACGAACACAACAATTACATTCAAATCTTCACAAGCGATTCAAAAGTCCGTATGATAAAAATCCAATAAAGATAACTGAAGCTTTAAGCATTAGCAACATAAAGTCATAAAGTACCTTGATTCGTTCCAATACGCAGCCACTTCAAACTTTGGCAAAACAAGAGTTGCATTTAGTAACCGTGCAACACCAACACCATCACATAACTGCAAACAGCAGTAAACAAGTAAACATCAATCGATCTAGTTTCTAACCGAACAACAAAATGTCATTAATTTTACGTGTCTAGAGCACTTACATCTCTCCTCATCTGATTAAGGCCACCGTAACAATCCACTCGAATGTAACCATTGCTTTCAGCCGGTAGAGCTGCAGCATTTCAACACAAAAAACCAAATGCAATTGTCTGCACTGAACGCGATTCAACAATTCGACTCAATTATAAACCCTATATCACTTCTCATACATGTAAACCCTACCACTCGCATTAATCAGGCGAAACGAAAACCTAATTCTCTTACACTATAATTATTAGTATTCCTAAACATATGCTTCAAAGTTTTCTAGTTCTAATTCAGATCTACAGGAAACAGTATACAGAAATATCTTCTAACATAAATTGTAACAATTAGTAGAACAAACTGACCGGTTAAATGTCCTTGAAGCCACCATTTGCAAGGTCTCCACTCCAGAATCCTTTTCGCACTCCATATATCGGACTCTACACTGCAATTAAGTGTTCGAGTAGATCGATTAGATCTAAAATTAGTTACAGGAACTGATTACGAACTAAAAGAGATAGGAAAAAAGGAGGATCTGTGGACTTACATGACGTAATTGAGAGGAATCTGCGAGAACGGTGAAGAAGGAGATAGAGAGATGGCGACGAACAATAGGAAGATTGTGAAGAATGTGAGGGTGAGCAAGGGTTTCTTCATGAAAAGTGATAACATCTGGTACATACATACGGATGGATCGGTTACTTGCAGGATATTGTAGCGTTAGAAGTACAGGGGAAACGGATATGGGACAGGGACGCTTCTCTTAGGTTTTTTGATGAGAAAAGTTTACTAGATAACCGAATCATTTTAAGCTCGGGTTGGTCTGGTTCAGGTTAATTCGGGTTCGGGTTTAACTGGTAATCGAGTTGGTGATTTCGTAATTATTCATCGTTTTTACTCTCGTGGTCGAATTGGTGATTCCACCACATGAAAATCTCACAATCATTCTTGATAATGACTTCACCACCCAAAATTTGCACCAAACTTTCTAGTTTCTACAAGAAACAACTGACAATGTGGGTTAATCGGGTAACCTGATTCTCTGGAAAACTACCCAATTACCGATCCATAAGTTATGTTCGGGTTAGGGTATTGACATTAGGTTTTGGTTATAAAATCCCACGCCTACACAAAACTATCTTTACTCAGGTACAAATATTAGATACATGAATTTGATTAATGTAAAATGAATTATAGTCGGAACGGGTTTGGGTCAAGATGGTTGTTTTGGTTCGGGTCAAAATGGGTTGTTTTAGAAATAGGTTGTTTTGGAAAATAGTTGTTTTGGTCCATGTCAAAATGGGTTTAGGTAAGGACGTGTTTAGGTCAGAAACAGGTCGATATAGAAAATAGTTATATTGTTTCGAGACAAAACGAGTTTTGACAAACATTGGTGTTGGTGGAAACAGACGATTTTAAAATAATTTTCATCATTGTGTACCTGAAATTGTATTGTTTCAGTTTGTTCATATACGCTAAATACCTGAACAACAGTTAATCAAAATGATTTCGGATTGAAATAAATGGTGTTAGTTATAATATAAGCTCGTAAATATGTGTATACATACATACACACAAAGTATAATTTACCATTCTTGAAGGTACACCGACTGATTTGGCTATTCCCCAAACTCTTCACCATTTTGGTGAGATTTCCAACCGCTATATAATTGTTAGCTTGGCCCGTTAAAAAAATAAACAAAAAGCAAAGAAAAAGAAAAAGGATCTATTATTCAAATCAAATCTTTTAACACAATAATATTAAGGCAAATTGGATTTAAATAATCCTAGTTTTCTCAGTTTGGCCGATGATAATCCTAACTCAGTTACTGGCCGATAATAATCCGAACTGGTCCACTTTTGGCCGATAATAGTCTGCCGTTAAAAATAGGTTAACGGAGTTAAACTTTTTTTCCGAATTACAAACGGATGTTTTATGGATTTTGATCAGAACGAGTATACGAGTCGATTTATGTAAAACTTACCTCGAAACGATACTTCAAGCGGCTTGATTTTTGTTAATTGGAAGCTTAAACACCTGAATTGAAGCACCATTTTCGTCATTTGGGGCAGTATTTCGAGGTAAATTTTATATCAATCAACTTGTATCCTCGTTGTAATGAAAAGCCCTAAAACATTAGTTTATAATTCGGAAAAAAAAAAACTTAACTCTGTTAAGCTATATTTAACGCAGACTATTATCAGCCAAAAATGGACCAGTTCGGATTATTATCAGCAAATATCTGAGTTTAAATTATTATCGACTAAATTGAAAAAAAAAACTGGGATAATTTAAATCCAATTTACCTAATATTAATAGTTGTTGGCCAGCCCAGTAAACAAAATAACAATACAAATAAAAATTAGACCCATGTCTAACCGGCCCACTAGCCAACTCTTTTAGATCTAATTGTCAAGAATCAAGTGACTTGTAAGTTGTAACCATTGGGTTGGTAGCCCAATGAGAAAACAAAGCTTCTGAAAAACTAAATTGAAGAGGTTATGGATTTAAGTCACACGAGAAGTAAAATAAAATAAAATTTTGCCACTAAAAAATGTGACTTGTAATGTTGGAAAATATGAGTTAAAATATATAAAAGAGTTAATTGCCAAAATCGTCCCTGAGGTTTGGGCAGGTTTGTCATTTTCGTCTAAAATGACACTTTTGTATCAAATTGCCCCCAACGTTTGTAAATTTTTGCCATTTTCATCCAAACCATTAACTTAGTTTAGTTTTTCTGTTAAGTTGAGGATATTTGGATGAAACTGACAAATATAAAACCACAGGGACGATTTTGGCAATTTACTCAAACTCTTTTAAATTTCTTTTATTTAATTAATTTTGTTACATATATAATAAAAAATAATATACATGCAACTTTTTATGAAAAAATAAGGGAAATTGGCCTCTAATAATTCCACCTAAACCTTATTGGTCATTAATAATCCCACCTCAGAATATTCCTCCCACCAGTCCCACCTTTCACCTATTTTTCCTACAATGGTCCCATGTTAAAAAACGTAACGGAGTTAAGCTTTTTTCCAAATTACAAACATATTTTTAGGGCTTTTGATTAGAACGACGATACGAGTCCATTGATGTAAAACTTGCCTCAAAATGGTGCTCCAAACGATGAAAACAGCGCTTCAATTCGGGTGTTTAAATTTCCAATTAACCAAAATCAAGTCACTTAGAGCACCATTTCGAAGTAAGTTTTACATCAATGGACTCGTATCATCGTTCTGATCAAGAGCCCTAAAAATCTGTTTGTAATTTGGAAAAAAACTTAACTCCGTTAAGTTTTTTTAACGGGGGGCCATTGTAGGAAAAACAAGTAAAATGTGGGACTGGTGGGGGGAATATTCTGGGGTGGGATTATTAATGGCCAATAAGGTCTAGGTGAGATTATTACAGGCCAATTCCCCAAAAAATAATAGCTTTGTAACATAATTTTTATAAATTTTCATCCAACCACTAAGTTAATTTTTCTATTAAGGCAAACGATGTTTATAAACTAAGACATAAATTAATTTCTAATTTTTTATATAGATCAAATTTATAAAAATAAAATCTACTTAAACCTCTAAATTTTATAAAACTAAAATGCTGGTGACCTTATTGAAAAATGTAAAATAAAAAAATCTTATCATATGTACCAAGTTTGTAATTCATTACCAAGTTTGTAATTCATCTTCTACTCTTTTAAATTCGCTCCTAAGGAAAAACAGAAGCCAGTGACCCCCTCCTCTACCAAACAACGTATCGTTACCAAATCTTAAAATTACCCACCAAAATGTAATTATAATTCTATGAACCAAAAGTTTCTTTACTAAAGCCACTCAGAATAAGTATTAGTTAATTATCCTCATAATCTTAATTAAACAAATATTTTATTTCTACCAACATATTTTCTAGGTGCTCAACACATTTAAAAAAATATGTAACGTCTTACAATTTTTTTCTATCTCTACAACTGATATATACAAAAAGTTATAATCGATTGTTATGTGTTGTACACCAATGACGTTTTCTTATTATAAAACTTATTTATATAAAGAAGCTGCAAATTAATTTCTGTTTTAATTTATAAAATTTAAAACATTCTTCACCTTAACAGAAAAAATAAACTGAGTTAGTGATTTGGATGAAAATTTATAAAAATGTGATAAAACTACTAATTTTTTCTTCTAAAAACTCCATGTATATTCTTTTTTTATCATATATGTAACAAAAATAATTAAATGAAAAAATAAAAAAGGGTTTGAGTAAATTGCCAAAATCGTCCCCGTGGTTTTATATTTGTCAGTTTCATCCAAATATCCTCAACTTAACAGAATGCTGATCGGACAGAGGAGTCTTCGCCTCAATCGCCGGAACTCGGTCCGGTGGAGGATGTGATTCCGACGGGTAACGAAGAGGCGAGGGCAGATGAAGAGATGGGGACGCATGAAGACCTGCATGGGAACATGGGTGGTAACCTCGGTAACCAGTCTAATGTAGTGGGGCCCGAGGTTTACAATCATGATGAGAGAGAATTTGGAGGTTTTGTCTGTTCTACTGTTGACTATGGTAAAAGAAGAAAGAGAAGGCCTAAGCTAAGAAGCCCAGGTAGAGATAAGCCCAACAATTTGAATAAAAGCCCGGTTGAGGAGAGGCCAAATAAACGATCCAGAGCATCTTCGAGTGACCCGTTTGACTTAGATAGATTTATTGAGAATTGGAAAACATTATCTGAAGCTAGCAATAGGAATCAAGGTATTAATCACTATCCAATAGCTGGGGGTATAGATTTGAATCAGCAGGCAACCTCTTCAAGTTCCTCGGCTAACTCTCATCTAGAAGAAACTGTGGGAGTGGGATCTTCTTCTGAAGGATCTGGTGCGGCCAGAGGCGTCTTCGATCCAGGTAACGCTGACCCTGAGATAGTAGCTACTGTCCAGATTGGAGAAAAATTAGGAGTGGTTTTTGGGAACCATGACCAGTTGGTTAAAGAGACGGTTTTGGGAAAAGGAATTAATGGGGGTTATCAATGATTCTTGTATCCCTAAATATCAGGGGTTTGGGAGGTAGAGAGAAAGCTTCTTGGGTTAGTTCGTTGAAAAAAAACTTTTAATTTCAGTTTTCTGTGTCTTCAAGAAACGAAACAAAGTGACTTGGCTAAGTTTGATTTATCTAAACTATGGGGGCATAGGGAGTTTGGTTCGGATTTTGTGGGTTCTGTTGGTCAGTCGGGAGGTTTGCTTTGCATGTGGGATCCTGGAATCTTCGAGTTCAGTAGCTCTGTTAAAAAAAAGGAATTTCATTGTTATAAAGGGCAGATTAAAGGGGAACAATGAAGTTTTGAGTGTGGTGAATGTTTATGCCCCCCAAAGTATAAGGGCTAAACAAGAGTTGTGGAATGAAATCACTGCGGAAATGGCATTAGAAGAAGGGATGTGGTTGGCAGCGGGTGATTTTAATGCTGTTAAGTATCGTGAAGAAAGAAGGAACAGCGATTTTAAACAGGCTTGTGCGAGTAATTTTAATAATTTTATTCATAATTTGGATCTTATGGAGTACAATTTGGTGGGGAACCAGTTTACTTGTGTTAGAGATCACGGTAGAAAGCTTAGTAAGATCGACAGGGTTTTGGTGTCTCCTAACCTTTTTAATAAATGGCCGGAGGCGTCAATAAGAGCTTTGCATAATCTCCACTCGGATCACAGACCGCTGTTGCTTTCTTTATACTCCTTGAACTATGGGCATAAACCGTTTAGGCTCTTTAACTCTTGGCTAAAGAAAGATGGGTTTGACGATGTTGTTAGAATGGCGGCTGCCAGTTTCAGTTTCGAGGGGGAGCCGGATATTTTTTTAAATAAGAAATTTGCTTTCATTCGGTCAAAAATTAAATCCTGGAGGGATGATATGCTTAAAAAAGAAGGTGAGGAGGAAAAAAGGGTTAGGGAGGAGTTGGAAAAACTAGAAGACGTAATGGAAAGTAGGAGCTTGTCGGAGGAAGAAGAGTGGATTTATGAAGAGAGCAACAAAGCTCTTAAGGAGCTCAGTTTTAGTAAAGGGGAAAATCTTAGACAAAGTGCTAGAATCAAGTGGGCTATTGATGGAGACGAAAACTCGAAGTATTTCCACGGCGTTATCAATAAAAGAAAGGCCTTGAATTCTATCCCGGGGTTAAGTATTAATGGGAATTGGGTGACTAAACCATCCAGGGTCAAAAAGGAGGTTATGTCTTTTTTCAAGCAAAAATTTGTTGAAGAGTGCTCTAGTAGACCGGCTATCATTTGCAGCGGCATTAAATCGTTATCTTCGGAGGATAAGAAGTTTATCGTCGAGGGATTCTCTATTAAGGAAATAAAAGATGCGGTCTTCGATTGTGGTGACGACCGGGCCCCTGGGCCTGATGGTTTTACTATGAAATTTATAAAGAAGTTTTGGGATATTTTTGAGCAAGACTTTAAGAATATGCTGGATTTCTTTCATAAAGAAGGCAAAATTAATGTGGGATGCGGTTCCTCTTTCATTACTCTCATCCCGAAAACTAAAGACCCGGTGGAGCTCAACAATTATCGGCATATCAACCTGGTGGGCATTATTAGTAAAGTCATCTCCAAAATTCTCGCCAATAGGCTTAAGTTGGTGATTTCCAAAGTTATTTCGGAATCTCAATCGGCGTTCTTGAAGGATAAATTTATTCTAGACGGGCCGCTTATTGTGAATGAGTTGATAACTTGGTGCAAGAAGAGTAGGAGGAAAGCGTTTTTGCTTAAAATCGACTTCGAGAAAGCATACGACAACGTTAATTGGGCCTTCGTTGTGGATGTTATGAAACAAATGGGGTTTCCGGAGATTTGGTGTAGGTGGATATGGGGGATTCTGAAGTCTGCCAGATCTTCGGTTTTAGTTAATGGATCTCCTACCTTTGAGTTCAAGTGTGAAAAGGGGATGCGTCAAGGTGATCTGTTATCCCCGTTCTTGTTTTTTATTGTTATGGAAGCTCTTTCTCTTATGCTTGATAAAGCGAAGGATGAAGGGTTTTTGAAAGGTTTGGAGTCTCCGAATGATGGGCCGATTGTTTCTCACCTCCTGTTTGCGGATGATGCCATCATTTTGGGAGAGTGGTCTTCGGAGAATGTGTTGAATGTTGTCAGAATTCTCCGTGTCTTTCACATGTGCTCGGGTTTGAAAATTAACTTGTCCAAATCCAATCTTTTTGGATTGGGAGTGGAAGGAGGGGAAGTGGAGGACAAGGCGGCTAGTGTAGGGTGTAAAGCGGAA
Organism: Helianthus tuberosus; assembly: GCA_030545235.1. NCBI lineage: Eukaryota > Viridiplantae > Streptophyta > Magnoliopsida > Asterales > Asteraceae > Helianthus > Helianthus tuberosus. The sequence goes on from CM060400.1 coordinate 205,974,954, forward strand.
GCTCTTCCATTTCGATATTTGGGGATCATGGTTGGAGCTAATATGAGTAAGGTCAATAACTGGAAACCAGTGTACGATGTTTTTCAAGCTAGATTGTCTAGATGGAAGGCGAACTCTTTATCCATTGGAGGAAGACTAGTGCTTATTAAGTCCGTTCTTGAAAGCCTCCCGTCTTATTATTTTTCTCTCTACAAGGCGCCTTGCAAAGTGATAAACGATTTAGAAAGCTTGATTAGACGTTTTCTGTGGGGGAGTTCTAGCGAAGAGAAAAAAATTCATTGGGTCGCATGGGATAATGTGTCTATTCCTAAAGAGTGTGGGGGTCTTGGTCTTAGTAAGCTTAAAGACATCAATCTGGCTCTTATTTCGAAATGGTGTTGGAGGTTTAAGATAGAGGAGAATAACCTGTGGAGGAAAGTTGTCTCTGCCATTCACAGTGGGATCTGGAGTTGGGATTTTATTCCGTATAAAAAAATTGGGGAAGTACTTGGAGCAAAATTGTAAGTTGGATAGCTAGATCGAAGGTGAGTGATTTACCCTTGAGAAGCTTCTTTAAGGGGGTTCCGGGTAGGGGTGACTCTATTTCTTTTTGGCTTGATCCCTGGGCTGCCATCGAGCCTCTAAAAGAATTATTTCCGAGCTTATTCAACATTGAAGCTGTCAAAAAATGCAGAATTAGCGATAGAATATCAATCGGTTCGGACCAAGTTAATACTCTGTGGCAGTGGAAGAGAGATCCTGTGCAAGGGTCTGAACCGGAGGAATTTTTTCAGATGCTCAGGTTATTGGATTCAGTATCGATGTCGGATAGACCGGATCGTTGGATCTGGATTGGGGAAGGAAAAGAGGATTTCAGTGTGGCTGCTGTTAAAAAAACAATTTTGAAAGGCAGGGGTTCGAGTCCCGGGTCAAAATTTAAGTGGTGTAAGTGGGTTCCCGCCAAATGTAACATTTTCGCTTGGCGTGCGGTTCTTAACAGGATTCCTACGATCGAAGCGTTGAGGAGAAGAAACATTAGCATTCAGAATTCGTCTTGTGGTCTCTGCAACGATGGAGAAGACGAGGTAAACCATCTCTTTTCTGGTTGCTATGTGGCTAATGTAGTGTGGAGTTATGTTAGTAATTGGTGCCGGGTTCCGTCTATTTTTGCTTTCTCTGTTCAAGAATTGATGGAGTATTATGAGACGTGTGGTCTCAAAGAGCCGGAAAGAACTATATTTCAAGGTGTGATGATATTAGCTTGTTGGAGTCTTTGGAAAGTGAGAAACGAAGCCAGGTTCAGGAATGTTTCGATTAGAATAGAGAAGGTTATTAGTGAGGTGAAAACGCTGGGGTTTCTTTGGGTTAAGAATAGAACGAAGTTTAGGAGTTTATCTTGGGAAAACTGGTGTAAATTTGTAATTATGTAGTTCGGTTGTGTGTTTTTGGTGCCCCCCGGTTTCTGGGGTGGTGGTTTGTTAATGAAGTTTACATTTCAAAAAAAAAAAAACTTAACAGAAAAAATAAACTGAGTTAGTGGTTTGGATGAAAATGGCAAGAAATTACAAACGTTTGAGGCAATTTGATACAAAAGTGTCATTTTGAACGAAAATGTCAAACATGCTCAAACCTCAAGGACGATTTTCACAATTAACTCTATATAAAATTATAAAGGGGGCTACTAAACGTACCCCCACTTGTTACTTTTTATACCCCCTTTCCATAAAATCACATTTAAACTTGTCATGTTTACCCCCTAAACAAGTCATATTTTTTAAAGTATTCTTTTTTGTTACAAAACAAATTCAAAAGTGAAAATATATTTTAGACGTTTTAAAAAAAAATGTTTATTTTTATGTTTATTTAAAAAACCATATTTTTTTAAAAGGTTTTCAGATATTTTTTACACTTTCTCAAATAGTATTTTGATTATGTTTTCTTTTATTGAACATCTTTACAAATTACTAATAACGTTTTTCATATAAAAACAATAATAAAAAAAGTTTTGAATTTTCTTTTTGAAAAAAGTCTACATTATATTTTTTTCCTCGTCTAGTTTGTATTTTAAATGCCTTATATTTATTATTTTTAATATTTTAAAATGTTTTTATTTTATTGTGGAATGACTTGAAGTGGGTATCTGATGTGTGGTCGAAAACCGATGATTATTCGTAATTAAGTTTATGCTTTTACGTGACTTTTGGTTTCGAATGACCTACTTTTAATTACAAAAAAATCCACATATATTTTTGAAATCAACCAGTTTGATATATTTTTTAAATGAAGAAGAGAAAAATATTTGTGAATCAACCATATCCATTTGTTTTCCTTTAGGAAAGTGTTCACTTCAATCCAAGTCTTAAACTGGTTTTAATTATTTTATAAACACGTCAAAAGTATTAAAAAATATAAACGTAAGACCTTTAGAATACAAACTAGACGAGGAAAAAACATAATATAGACTTTTTTTCAAAAAGAAAGTTCAAAACCTTTTTTATTATTTTTATAAGAAAAAATGTTATTATTTATTTGTAAAGATGTTCAATAAAAAACATAATCAAAATACTATTTGAGAAAGTGTCTTTAGAAACTATATATGAAAACTTTTAAAAAATATGATTTAAATAAAAATTAAAAAATAAATATTTAAAAAAATGTTAGTAATCTTTCTTTACACTTTTAAATTTGTTTTGTAACAAAAAGAATATTTTTTAAAATGATGATTTGTATAGGGGTAAATATTAAAAGTTTTAATGTGATTTTACAGAAAGAGGGGTATAAAAAGTAATAAGGGGGTATATTTAGCCTACCCCAATTATAAATGGAGCTTCATGATGAGGATATTAATTAGCCATTAAATAACACATAGATGTCAACAATTGAGAACGTGCGTTTGATTACAAAAAGAGGGGGGTCGCCGGAAATGAATTTGAGAGAGAGATTTTTTTTTTTTAAAAGAGAACTTCATTAGAAACACGCCAACCCGAAAAGGGGGCCGGCCAACAAAAACAAGAAACTTACATATTCACAAATTTACACCAATCGGCCCAAGCTAACAGGCCTTTCTTACATCTATGTTTAAACCAAACAAAGCTAACAACCCATTCTTATTTTTATATATATTTGAGTTAAATGTTTGGTTGGTTTGCAAAAACAGCAAATTTAGTCCCAAGAGTTCATTAATTACATACTTGGTCTCAGTGGTTGTAATTTTTAAATTTGAGTGGTCCTTAAAACTAACATTTGTTAAATTTTTCAGTTAAGTCTTTGTAAAATAACTAAATTATCTCTAAATAATTAAAAAAAAAACAAAACAAGATGGCTCGCCCCTCATCTTTTTCTCCCCCATCTCTCTCTCTCTCTCTCTCTCTCTAACCCGACAGTACAACTGCTTGAACTGTTGTATCCTGAAAACAAACGAGTTCTTTTGGGAGACTCGAAATTTGTTTTAAGAGACACGCGTCTAATACGATTCTCAGCCAAGGACTTCTTTTTGTTTTGTAATCTCTTCTTGTTTTCTATTTGTTTCAGTTGTAACAGAATTGTAATTTACTGCTTTATTTATTTATTTCTGTATTGTAATTCAAGTTAATATAATATTTTATTTTATACGAACGGTTTCTACAATATTTTTATTTGTTTTATTATTGATTATTTATTTTATGTTGTTTAACAATATTTGATTTTATATATTTTAAGTGATATTGTGTATACCTTCACATAGAACCAAAATAACAAAAATTGATGATTAATGTAACTATGTAAGTGATTTTACGTAATAAAATAATAAAAGAATATAAAAAAGTTGATCACTGAAATAAGTTTTAATTTATTTGTTTATATTTATTTTTCTAACTATGACACATAGTACAGTACTTAAAATAATTAACTTACATGGCAATAATGTCACGCATTATAGTAGGGTTTCTTTTCTTAATAATAATACATGTTGTCTATGTGTGTATCCATGCATTATTTAGTTATTTAGTGGGTTTCATCATACGCATTTGCTTGTATTTTTTGATAGAAAATGACCATTTTGAATTATTCGCCTTTTATGAAAATATATCAAAGAATTCATAATTATATAAGGTTGCAAATTGCGAAAAAATAATAGCCACTAGTTATTACTTATTTGTCGCTAATTATAGTTTTTGAATATATTAGAACTTGCTACTTATACGTTACCTTTTTAACGCATGTTTGCCATCAAATGCAACTACTTATACGTTACCTTTTTAACGCATGTTTGCCATCAAATGCAACAAACTCGATGTTTGCCATAACAATATCTTTTTAAACCTTCTATTATGTCTTATTTGTAGAAACTAGGTTCACAATTTTATTAAATAATAACAAAATAAATAATAACGATACTCTCATTATTTGTGGGAAATTCTATTAGTATAATACCGGTTACTAAATTAACTAGACATAATAGAAAATACAAATTTATATATCGAAATCGATTCAAGCCACGTCCCTAGTAGGCAGTGTTGTAAGAATCGTTAGGCGCTAATCGGGCGGTGGGGTACCGACTAGCGATTAATCGGGATTAATAGGGATTACTCGGAGTTAATCGGATTGAGTTTTTCATATGTAATTTTTAGTTGTATATATACACACACATTTTTATATGTAGTTTTTTAAAGTAGACATGTTTTAACCCTTCATTGACCTATTTTTTAAGTAATTGGAAGAAATTTATATGGTTTGGTCGAAATTTGGCCGACGACTGGCGAAAATTTGCCCAGAATAGGACCGCCAATGACTGCCTAGTGATTAATCGGCCATTAATTGGTAAATCTCCGATTAGTGATTAATCGGCGACTAATCGTAGACTGGTCGGGATTTTTACAACCATGCTAGTAGGTACTCCACCACATATATATAGAAGCATCTTGGACTCGAGTCTTCACCATGTTGAATCTCCAACCTTACTTCTTGACTGCAACAATGAACATACTAAAAAGATGAAGGTTTTGGTTGAGGATCGTGTTTGACACGGGGCCCTTAAAAAAGATTCGGCGTCTCCTCTCAGATGGCCTGTCTCCCAGGATACAACAACCGGAACAGTATGTGTACTGCCGGAGATGTCACTCGCGCCCGAGATAGCACCAGGTATCATGGTGTTCTAATTTACCTAGGAAATAAATTAAGATAAGTTGGCGATGGTGGAAGAATTAAAGAGTACTCCTCTCTAAATTCTATAAAACTTAGTATATCCCTTTCAGGTAGAGGATCCTGTACATTAATCTAAAAGTGTGAGAATGGTGAGAAATATTTGTAGAGATGACATGCGTCCTCAATCTAACTTAATTCAAAGGGGTAAACAAGTAATTTTCTTATTGATTTAATTAATTGATTTCCATAACCGCCACCCTTAATTATAGGAATACGAATTAAGAATTAATCTACGAATTTGTGACATCTCGTTCAGAACTGTATAGTGTTATGAATTTTTATATAGTTTTATATAGTGTTATATGGTGTTATATAATGTTTTTGGTGTTATATAGTGTTATATGATGGATGTATAGTGTTATATGGTGTTATTTAGAGTTATATAGTGTTATAGTGTTGTATTTGTCTGATAGCATGTCTATGATAGATGTATAGTGTTATATGGTGTTATATGGTGGTATATGATGGATGTATAGTGTTATATATTTCTTGTAGCAGTTACATATTTCTGAATTTTTTAGAATGTCCGAATTTTAGAATAATTTTTAAAATTGAATCGCTAGAATTAGGAGTGAATCGCTAGAATTTAAGAGAGATTATCAAATTTGAAACATATACAAAGACACTATTACCCCTACATTTTTCAAATCAGTCCAAATAATTAAAACACAATTTATAATTTGGTCTCTAATGATCTCAACCATTAGATGAAAGATCTAATAGTTTAAAACACTTCTCACAATTTTGAATTAATGTACGTTATCCCTACCCATCTCTTTCACCTCATTTTTCTCTATTTTCTTTCTTGACTCCAACAAAGAGTCATAAGATTCCTTTTATACTCGAAACTAAAACTCCATATTTAATTTCTATTGTTTAAAGATAACTATAACAATAACAACCTTCATTATGAGTCAAAAAGGGATTAATTTACATTCATAAATTAAATAAAATAATAAGACATAACAAAACTTACATCATGACTCTTGAATAGAGATTAAAAGTTATAAAACCACCAATTTATGACAAAGATGAATTTATACTAGAGTCATCAAAGTTTAGAAATATTCACTTCAATCACTCAACTTCGAGCATCAATATTCTATTCATCTTAGCTCCATTTTGGATAGAGTTTGATTCATTATTATGATGCTCTCACAACATAGAACACAAACTCACGAATTATTATTTATACAACACAAATATAAATATAATTATTCATGTCCAAAATATTTAGTAAAAACTCATTTTCATTAAAATTTCCAACAATATTTACTTGCATAGAGTGGGTGATGGTTGCATAGACGAGGTCACGAGGATGAATGAAAGTATGAAACTAACAAAATTGCTTGACATAGCTAGACCAGGATAGTTGACAAAAACCGCCAAAATTGCCTTGAAGTCCAAAAACAAATTAAACAAAGCTTGTTTAGGGTTTTAAATTTTTTAAATTATTCTCATTTTGAACTATTTTTATGTTCATTTTGGATAGGCAAGAATAGCATAGTGAGTACATTAGTGATCATACCTAACTAAATATATTAAATAAAAATAAGTAAATATGATATCCTAAGTGTTTTGATTAAATACTATAATGATATAATCTTTAATTAAGCAAATATGATATTATCCAATATTAGGAACATCATACATAGTTTTTTTTTAAAGACAAATTAAGCTTGTCCAATTTATGTAAAAGAATCTATTTACTTAAACTTTGGAGATTAATCCTTTTTTTGTAACTGTAATAAAACTCATGAGACCATATTAATATCTTGCTAACCAATTAGATCAGGTAAAATGTAGTTTTCCGTTTTCGTTTGCCATATAGCCATCAAGGAGGGTTAAAGGTAGAAAACCAATGAAAACTGGATTCCAACTTGAAATCTTTAGAGTGAAAGGAGTGGTAGCAAAAGCGACCATTAGCTTCTTTTTATTGGAGTCATCGAGCTTTGGGGTGGGGTGTGTTCCCGTTGGTTTCTACTAGCTTTTCCCTCTCTCCTTCTCACTCTCTCAGTTTCTTCTTCTAACGAGTCCCCAAGCTTCTTTATCTCGATTCCCACATTTTCCTATGTTTTCCCTAGAGGCTTTGTCGGTTAGACTCCGTCTTACTATAAAATCAATAATTGTTGCAAGAAAAATCATGGTACATAAGACTTTCGTTTAAGGTGTGAAAAAATAAAATAAAATCACATTCCATCATTGTCTTTTCCTTTTATCATCAGTGTTATTATTATTTGAACATAGATGTAAGAGATATGAAGGTGCAGTTTGTTTTTCATGCGGGAAAAGGTCTGCAGTCTGCGGACCACATCTGCAGGCATCTGCAAAAGAAGAGGTGGACCAAATGTCTGCAGTCTGCAAGGAGAAAAGGGTTTTTTTTTCTTCTACAAAATCACTTTTCACACACACAACACACACTTCTGCCTCAACTCTCTCTCTACTCTCTCTCTTCAATCTGCAGACCACCACCGCCCATAGCACCACCACCACCGCACCACCTCCGCCATCACACCACCGCCATCATCTTCGTCGTTCAACCACCACCACCGCCTTCGTCGTTCAACCACCACCACCGCACCGCCTTCGCCATCTCACCACCGCCATCATCTTCGTCGTTCAACCACCACCACCGCCTTCGTCGTTCAACCACCACCACCGATCTTCGATCTGGGTTCGATTTGGGGTTTTTGGTTCGATTTGGGGGTTTGGGTTCGATTTGGGGTTTTGGTTCGATTTCGTCGTTCAACCACCACCACCACCGATCTCTCTCTCTCTCTACGGTATCTCTCTCTCTCTACGGTATCTCTCTCACCGATCTCTCTCTCTTCTTTCTCTCTCTCTCTCTACGGTATCTCTCTCTACGGGCAGGGATGTGGTGGTGGAGGTGGTGGCAGGGATGTGGGGGTGGAGGTGTGGAAGAAGAGGTCTGTGCCAAGAAGAGATTCCAAGAAGACATGGGTGAATGTCTGTGTGGTGAAGAGGTCTCGCAGACCTTTTTTAGTGAAAGGTCTGCGAGAAAACAAACAAGCTGCGGACTCCAAACCTCTGCGCGGGGCAGACATAAGTGGCCAGAACTGCTTCTGGCCAAAAAACAAACACCACCGAAAAGTATATGGTGCAACTAAAGATCTCATGTCTTCGTATATACACATAGAAAATAAAATTATTATAGAATAAAAATGTGCAATTATCATGATAAAGCTATATGTAACGTCTAGTTTTGTAAGAGAATAAAATCATGTGTCCGGTTGGTACAAGATCGCTTTCAGAGTTTCATATATTGGTTGATTGCCAATGAAGCCCAGCTCAGCTGGGTGGAGGTGGGAAGGTTTTCCACACAGACCCGGGTTCGATCCCGGTCTGTGGCGGTTTCCTGCCCGGGTGAGTTAAGGGGGGTTTGAGTACTAACCGGCGTATGTCTGGTGAGGGCTGGACCTTCGGGGGGGCCCGGGGCTCGAACCCAGTCTCGTTAGGGGTGTACCGTTAGCCATTCAAAAAAAAAAATATATTGGTTGATTCTATCATATTCAAACAATTCATTTACATCTTTTTTTAGAGAAAAAAACGTGATTTAAAAAAGGTTATTGGATTTTAATAATCCAAACTTTGATCAACTCGCAGACAATAATCCTAACTTAAAAAATTCTCTTTGCCAGTCCCAACTTTCAAGCAATTTTCCTCCACCGAGCCTTTACTAACTGGGTTATAACCCAGTTAGTCTTTTGCATACGTGACAGCTTATGTGGCACACAACCTGGTTAAATGCTGACGTGGAAGCTTACGTGGCACCATCTTCAACACCACCACCCACACCCACAACCACCACCTGCCACCACCACACCTGTCACACCCCGATATTTCCACGTATTACCGGTGGGCCCGGTGGGGGAGTATCGTGACGTAGTTGATATCGTAATAGTCAAACAACACAAATTTCAAATGCACAGCGGAAGCAAAAGATAGATTTATTTCAACCGAATAAATTGTAATATTAAGTATCACAAAATATTTAAAACAGATCCACAGGCGGATCAAATAAACAGAAAACGTAGTTCAACAGACTAAAATGCATCCAAGCTTGCGAGACTCTTATTGATGCTAAGGAGAAAGCCAGCCTAATTCGAGTAATACCTGCACTTAATCTTTTTGGGAAAATACGTCAGTTTACACTGGTAAATACAATCAACTGACTCATTTGAAAAAGGTTTAGAAAGTTGATTTAAATGCACAAGGCACAAACATTTTATAACTTGAGATAATTATTTGAATATAATACTTGTAAAAGAATTACATGTTTCTTATGCGTTCAGTAGCCCGATTCGTGCCGGGTTAAAGATCAATAGACACACCACATTATTTATTTAGGCACTCACGGGTGTACGCCTACACCCCGTGCTTAGGACGTGGCCATTTCGTAAAATGATGCCAAGGATATCCGGGACATGGTCATTAACCCCCCAAAGGCTTTAAGCAACAAAACAATTTAAGCGGGTCATTTCAATGAATTAACCTCCATTCGATTAAAGATTCAATGCCCGACCAAGTGGTATTTTATATACCGTACCCCAAGCCCGTATAGGGAAAATAAGTTAAAAATATTTACCTTTGCAAGTAATAATCACAACAAGCAAGTGCACGTAGCTTTTACCGGGTCTCCTATTCTGGAACGAAGGTTTATAATAACCTATTAGAATCCTAACGGGTCTTTAATTAAGCCTAAACTTAGACCGATTAGTTTTAAAAGTAAGATACGGTTCGAACGCATGATTAAGCGAAGACCGGAATAGAATGTGATTTAGACCCGACAAGTTTGAAGACTTGTATAATATGGGTAAACTAAACACATTCTGGATTTTGAGATAAAAATGATAAGGTTCGACCCGTTTCGGCTAATTTATGCAAACTAGTTACATAAACCGAACCGAACGCGAATAACGCATAACGGGTAACCAAAAGAGTCACGAACAGGTTTTCTAAGTTAATATGCTTTAAATATGTTGTGATATCGGTAGGATACCTTCCATTATGCCCAAAACGAGTTTAATCTCAATTTAAGCCCCGTAAGGGTATTTTGGTCATTTTAAGAATTATAAAAGGGATTAAATATATCTCTGATGTTCGGGTCTGAATTAATCAGTAAAATTACTCATTTCAATAAGTTATATCGGTGGGTGATAAGTCTTACATGACAAAATGGTTTTAGCCTATACTAGGTGTTTAATACGCGTAAAAAGCCGTTTTAAGCGATTTCCGGGTTATAACGGAAATCTGAGTTTTCTGATCAGTTTGATAAAGTTCAAAAAACTTCATTTATCATATAAAATCAGTGGCCAAAGGTCTGGTATCAAATTGTTATGTAGAACTCATTTTATAAGCGAAAAGGGTATAATCGGTAATAACCGAATCAAGGCAATAACCCTATGTTATGATTAGTTTAAAAATAATTAAAAATCTTTAAAAATCCTAAAATATTATATTACATCAGTGGGTAAAAGGTTTGGTATCAAAAATGGGTTTAGATAGGCTTTACGCTAATGACGCCGTTTAATTAATAAAAAGCGTTCTAATTACGCCATTGAGCATAACTCCTAATCTAGACCTCAAACTGATGTGAAAATTTAGGGACATGTTTATAAATCAGTAACAAAGATTATTGTCCTTTCACATTTCCAAAATTCTCGTTTTTTGGTCAAAAGGGCATTATGGTCAACATTAAGCAATTAACGGAAATGTGTAACGAATCGGACAATCAACGAACCAATCACAGAGGGTTATACTATCATATAACCCGGTCCTAATGAAGCTCTAAGGTATTTCTAAACCCATCTAAATCGGGTCAGAACTGAAGTCAAAACAAAAGTCAAAGTTTTACGACTTTCGGTTCCGAACCGATTCTAAACTGAAAAGTGTCGGGTCGGACATGCTTAGACATGTTCTTGCATTGATTACCAAGTTATATGAGTGGCAAAATAGGTTACATGGCTTCTACATTGCTAATTACGTGTTAATTCCAAAAATATAATTATGTTGACTTTTTATGATAAACTTTGACCCGACAAATGACTCAGTTAGAGCGGGAATCAGAGGGTGCCCTTCTAAGGGTTTAATACCCACAAAAATACCAACTTATAACTACTTTTAATTTGGATAAACATCAGACCATTAGTGATTAATCGATAAGTCAAACCTTAATTACGACGGTTTGACTTTTAAGCTAATAACTAAGTAAAACACGATTAAGGAAGGTTAAGGAAGCTTACCAAGGTCCAATGCACGACTAGTGATGCTTAGGGAATGGCATTGAGCTCCAGAAATGATCAGAAGTTGAGTTTGGAATGAATGATCAAAAGTTGAAATAATGTGGGTCTTATATAGTGAGTTTAATCTCACTAGATTATGCCAAGCAAGTCTACCATTGATCTTTGATGCATCCCAAGTGTCCATATACTCTAAAAACCAGTTGAGGTTGCACATGGTAATGAAAAATGGCAAAGTAAGTCGGTTAAACTTGTTCTACAGGCACCTGTCATGTTTTCTGCTTCTGGGACTGTCTTACGGACCGTAAGGCTAAGTCCTTGCGGTCCGTATCCGCTTTTCAAAAATTTTACCCGGTCTGCTGCCTTACGGACCGTAAGGGGTATCCGTTGTGGTCCGTAAGCCTTCACCATAAAACAAAAATTTGTACCTTTTCAAGCTTTGATCATGCAACCTTACAACTTCGAATTTGGACCTTTATTATCAGTATGGGGCCACTTGATCATGTCCAACAGTTAAGACCACCTTGCCATGTCTTAAAAGTTGCCTTGGATTCTTTTGAAAGGGCCATAAACGAAGGTTTGTCAAACAACTTTCTCATAGGATCCCATCTTCACAATTTGAATCAATTATTACTAGTATTAACCGGATTTGAATGTATATCAGATGCTTATAATATAGGTTAGGGTCTTGGGATTCATAACTAGGTCATTCAGAGGTATTTAATTAACATGTCGACGCTTTTAAATCCTACCATACATCTTTAACTTGATCCGGGTTTATCACACTTTTGTCTTTCATGACACGTGTCGACATAATATTGGACATGAAATTTCGAGGTGTTACATCCTCACCCCCTTAAAAGAATTCTCGACCTCGAGATTTACTGAAATAAAAGAGGGTACTTTTCTTTCATTGTGGACTCTACTTCCCACGTGTACTCGGGACCTCTACGGGCATCCCATTTCACTTTTACAATTGGTATATGCTTCCTCAAAGCTTCTTAACCCGTCGATCCTCGATCGACACAGGCTTTTCAACAAACTTCAAGCTCTCATCGATGTGCACATTTGTATGTGGTATGACTAGTGATTCATCAGCTAGACATTTCTTCAGATTGCAGATGTGGAATACATTATGAATACCACTGAGCTCTTCAGGCAATTTCAACTTATAAGCCACTGACCCTACACATTCGATAATCTCGAATGGTCCTATGTATCTGGGGCTTAACTTGCCTTTCTTGCCAAAACGCATTACCCCTTTCCAGGGTGATACCTTAAGTAGTACCTTGTCACCTACCTCGAACTTCAGAGGTTTACGCCTCAAGTCCGCGTAGCTTTTCTGCCTATCCCTAGCAGCTTTGAGACGATCTCGTATCTGCACAATCTTATCTGTCGTTTTTAGGACTATTTCAGATCCTGTCAGTTGAACATCTCCAATTTCCGCCCAACAAACGGGCGTTCTGCACTTCCTACCATACAATGCCTCAAAAGGCGCAACCTTAATGCTTGTATGGTAGCTATTGTTATAAGAGAACTCGACTAATGGCAGGTGATTATCCCAACTACCACCTAAGTCAATCACACAAGCACGAAGCATGTCTTCCAAAGTTTGGATTGTACGCTCACTCTGCCCGTCCGTCTGAGGATGGTAAGCCGTACTAAAATTTAAGCGCGTGCCCAAGGATTGTTGGAAACTTTTCCAAAAATGCGATGTGTATCTAGTATCTCTGTCAGAGATAATAGACAGTGGTACGCCATGCAGAGATACAATCTTGTCTACGTACAATTGGGCTAACATGTCGGAGCTATAAGTCTCCTTAATGGGTAGGAAATGTGCTGACTTGGTCAGTCTATCTACTATCACCCATATAGTATCATTTGCTTTCTTTGTCTTTGGTAACTTAGTGATGAAATCCATAGTTACCATCTCCCATTTCCAAGTGGGAAGTTCAGGCTGTTGTAGCAAACCTAACGGCTTCTAATGTTCAGCTTTGACTTGCGCACACGTCAAACATTTAGCTACATAGGTAGCTATAGACTTCTTCAAGCCTATCCACCAAAAATTTGCCTTCAGGTCCTGGTACATCTTGTCAGCTCCAGGATGGACGGAGTATTTAGAACTATGGGCTTCCTGGAGGATAACATCTCGAAGTCCTCCAAAAACTGGAACCCATATTCGTCCATTCAACCTCAGAATTCCGTCCTTGCCATAGGATAACTGTTCTTCAGTTACTCCTAGCTTTTCATCAGGATAGTTAGCTTCCAGCACAGCTTCCTTCTGCGCAGCTAACAACCTTTCATTCAAACTATTCTTTATCTCAATTCTCTTGGCATTGATTCTTATAGGCTTCACTCTTTCCTTTCGGCTTAAGGCATCGGCGACTACATTCGCCTTGCCGGGATGGTATCTTATCTCACAGTCATAATCATTCAAAGTTTCCATCCAACGTCGTTGCCTCATGTTCAAATCCTTCTGGTTAAACAGGTGCTAGAGGCTCTTGTGATCAGAATAGATCACACACTTGATACCATATAAATAGTGCCTCCATAGCTTAAGTGCAAATACAACGGCACCCAACTCCAAGTCATGGGTGGTGTAATTCTTTTCATGCACCTTTAACTGACGTGAAGCATAGGCAATAACTTTGCCTTTCTGCATAAGCACACATCCCCTCCCGGTGTGTGATGCATCACAATATACCACAAACTCTTCTATTCCATCAGGCAATGTCAACACAGGTGCATTGCTTAGCTTCTGCTTAAGGATATCAAAGGATTCTTGTTGCTTCGGTCCCCATTCGAACTTAATATTCTTCCTAGTCAAAGAAGTTAGGGGTGCAGCAATCCTTGAAATTTTTTTAATAAAACGCCTATAATATCCTGCCAATCCCAGGAAACTGCGAATCTCTGTGGGCGTTTTCGGCTCTTGCCAATTCATGACAGCTTCAACCTTAGCGGGATCTACCTGGATTCCGCGTTCACTAACCACATGTCTAAGAAATTGGACTTCACGAAGCCAAAATTCACACTTAGAGAATTTGGCGTAGAGCTTTTCTCGATGAAGCAGTTTCAGAATGCAATGGAGGTGCTTCTCATGGTCAGCTTGATTCTTTGAGTAAATAAGAATATCATCGATGAAGACGATGACAAATTTATCCATGTAGGGCTTGCAGACGCGGTTCATGAGATCCATGAACGCGGCTGGTGCATTAGTGAGTCCAAAAGGCATCACTAAGAACTCGTAGTGACCATAACGAGTCCTAAATGCAGTCTTATGTACATCTTCATCTTTGACCTTCAGTTGATGATATCCTGACTCTAAGTCGATCTTGGAAAAATAACTCGCTCCTTGAAGTTGATCGAACAAGTCGTCGATCCTGGGTAATGGATACCGATTCTTAATAGTAACTTTGTTAAGTTCTCGATAATCGATGCACAGACGCATAGACCCATCCTTTTTCTTCACAAACAGGATTGGTGCTCCCCAAGGAGATGAGCTAGGTCTAATAAATCCTTTGCTTAACAAATCATCCAATTGAGTTCTCAACTCTTTCATCTCCATTGGTGCCAATCTGTAAGGCGCTCTTGCAACAGGTGCTGCTCCAGGAATAATGTCAATCCTGAACTCCACTTGCCTATCTGGGGGTAAACCAGGTAGTTCTTCAGGGAATACGTCTGGATATTCAGAGATAATGGGTATGTCTTCGATCTTAGGCTTTGGTTCGTCAAAGGTTACTTGTGCCATGTAGATAACACAACCCTTCGTCAAACACCTTGATGCCTTGAGCATGGACACTTGCTCAGGCATTCCATACTTAGTATCTCCTTGGATTGTCAAAGGCTCGTCATGAGGAGTTCTGACAACCACTTGCTTCTTAGCACAAACGATCTGGGCTTGGTTGCGAGACAACCAATCCATGCCTATTACTATATCGAAACCGGCTAATTTCAAAGGAAGTAAAGACAATGGAAAAGAGTGGTTCCTAATGGATATAACACATCCATCTAACACGGTTGACGCTGTTTCTATGGTTCCATCGGCTAATTCCACCTCATATTTCACACTTAGGGTTTTAACAGGTAAATTCAGTAACTTACAAAACTTATTATCTACAAATGATTTATCAGCTCCTGAATCGAATAGCACTCTTGCATAAACATCATTTATGAGGAAGGTACCTGTGATCACATTGTCGTCCTGAACAACTTCCTTTGCATCCATCCGGAAGACCCTTGCATTGGTCTTTTTCCCGTCCTCAGTCTTCTTTGCAAGCTTTGGGCAGTTGGACTTGATATGCCCTTTTTCATTGCAGCTATATCACGTAGCATCCTTGATTTTCTTACAGTCTAGGGTCTTGTGCTCAGAAGACTTGCAAATCCCACATGCCCTTGGCTGTGATTGGGATTTCGACTCATATCTGCACTTCCCGAAGTGTTGTTTCTTACAGATCTTACAATTGGGTTTATCGCCCGATTGACGACCATCTTTCTTAGATCCAGAACCCTTCTTGTGGTCATTGTTTCCCTTATGTCTCTTATCCGGTCGTCGTGAGATATCATCCTCACGCTTCCTTTTCTCAGCATCAGTGTTTCTCAGCGATCTCTGCCTGACCGCGTCCAGAGTAAGAGATAATGCTATATCAGCTGCAGACCGGAAAGTAGCTGGTCTAGAGGCTTTCACACTGGCCTTAACTTCTGGGGCCAAACCCCCGATGAATCGAGCTATCCTCTTGGGATCCGGTGTCACAAGATAAGGAACCAATCTTGACATGGTGTTGAAGCTTGTAAGATAGGCTTGACAATCCAGGTTTTTCATAACCAGAGACAAGAAATCAGCTTCAATCTTCTCAACCTCATGCTGAGGGCAGTAGTTCTCCTTGATCAATGACACAAATTGTTCCCAAGTCATATTGTACAATGGGACTTTCCCTGTAGCTTGGATTAAAGACCTCCACCAAGCTAATGCCTCTCCTTTGAAAGACTGAGACACAAATTTCACCACATCCTTATTAGCGCAACCACTGATATCCACCACAGTGTCCATCTCATCCAACCATGTCATGCAGTCTATAGCTCCTGTTTCCCCAGTGAAATCCCTGGGTTTGCATGAAACAAAATACTTATAGGAGCAACCCTTATCTCGGGGTTCCTGATTCGGTACGATCCTTTGAGATGGAACACTCCTTTGGTTTGATGAGTGATGGGAATTACTGTTGTGAGCAGTGTGAGTTTTAGAGGGTGATTTAGAGTGTGGTGCAGATTGGGTCCTCTCATGGGTACCACTGGATTCATGGAACTGTCTATCCAAAGCTCGAGTAATGGCATTGTCTATCATTGCCTGCAGTTCTGCACCCGCTACGTTAATTCGGGTATTATCATGATTCTCCCTTGGGTGACTGTTGATCTCATCCGAGTCAGCCATGTAGTTTGAACTGTTACATAAGATATTGACAATAATTTATTTGGGAGTTTATCATGGAATTGTCTTTTATGGCAATTCATTAACCATCGTAAACATAGACCATATTTGGTTAATTTGTTAAGCATATTTATTTAGGATTTTTATTATAATTTATCCTAATTATAAAACAATAACAGTATTATTAGTGGCACAAAAGGCCTAGTCACAGGGACATTCTAAATCATAAGCCATGATTTCAAAGAACCGAGGCATTAAGGTTTGAACATAGTTCTTTACCTTTTTCTGACAGGGAGTCGTAGACTACTACTGTCTTTTGTCTTATATGACAACGAGTATGGCCCGTAGGCACTATGTTACTTATGGATGTTTAATATATGATCATCTTAATTGATGATTTAAACCCATGATTTATAGATCATCAGGTTAGGATAGGAATCTTTTGAAGAATCCTATTATAATAATGACGTGTGTGATTTTAACGAATCACGTCTGCCAGGAGCGTTAACATGTTTTCAGATGTTAACAGGGATTTGAATCTTTTTAAACAGGTCTTACCATTTTGGCCAAATCTTTTTATGACATGCAGGCTAGGTTACACCCTTTTAAGATTCTTATTCAATATTTAATAGGCAGATTTTTTTAAAGGAATGATTTTTAATTTATTTATTTCATGTATAATATATTATGCAAAAAAAATGATAAAAATGAAAATTTTAAAACTTAACATTCCATTAAACATTAAAAGGAGTACATATTGCCCTAAACGGGACTTTTAACAGAAATAACTTGCCCACGCAGGGGCTAAACTGATAATACAAGTCCTCGCAGGGACTGATTACTAAGATAGATGTCCACGCAGGGACACAAAGACAAGTCCACGCAGGGACTAAAGAAAGACAAGTCCACGCAGGGACTAAGTACATAGATAAATGTCCACGCAGGGACTTGATTGAAATACGGAAATACAACAATACATATAGGGATTCAATGATCCCTGTTCTTCTTTCCTTTTAACAAGCTTGCCAGGCCCTTGAGAAATCCCCGGTTGTTCCTACGCTCTTCTTGAAATTCTCGCTCCACCCTGTTTAGCCTGTGGAGGATTTCCTCCTGTTCCGGTGGGGAAAATCGTGGTGGCTGTGGCTGGATCGGAGGTTGAGCAGGTATTTGATACCCATGAGTTGGGTATCCCACTCCCGAAGGGGCTCCATATGGTCCTTCAGGATGAAGGGCGTTGTAGTTTGCTGCTACACGGTATGGGTCGGCTTCAGCATAGTTGTAATGAGTGTGAGCCGACTGCTCAAATGGATCGTACGCCGTTGAACCGGCGTATGTAGGAGTCGGGTTACCAAATCCCAATGGTGGCGGTGGTGGTGCAACTGGTGCAGAATTCACCTCTGAAACTGGATTTGAAGGCCCACCCATTTGTGGGTCTTCATGCAGTGGCGGATAGTGATAGCCACTTGAGTGATGGGGGGTGCTAAAGTGAAAACCCCCTTCTCGGGCGGATATTCGTGCGTCTGTTCTTCTACGCCTCGGTGGTTCTGGAGGTGCTTAATGAACTGGCGGTGGTGGTGGCGTGACTGCATCGAAACGCGAATCCTCGGAGGGGTCCTGCTGCTGCTGGTGAGGCGATGAATGGTGAGAGGGTGTAAAATACCACTCATACTGGTTGAACCTTGCTTGGTAACTGTCTGGACCACGGTAAGGTGATCCATGGAAAGATGATCCATCAGAGACTTCAATATGGTGCGTGGGGGTTCCAGTCGGTGGTTCAACAGGGTCGGTGTCCTCATCCATATCCATGGCGTGATCGCCGGAAAAATGATCCTCTGGTCCCAATGGGTTAAAACCCACTGGTTTTTGAATATAGTTTGCCGGGTTAAACCGGCCATGAAAGACAGGAGTGGGGTCGCCAAATGAATGGTACGGAAGGGATCCCTGCAATGGCAAGAAGGAGTCGCGTGAGTCATCGGGCTCGTTCTCTGATTGCGGCCCAAAGGAGTGACGATAAGGAGGCGTTGAGCTTATCGAGGCAGATCGCCTAGCGGGCTCCAAATAGGTCCTCCGGTTTCCTTTAGGATCGGCACTCATGGTGGCAGAAGGAGTTCGCCGATGTGAAGGCCCGGCTTCGTGATCGTTGGGGGCGTGGATTGGCCCCTTGCATCTTCCTCCTCTTCGGAACCTCGGTGGCATATTTCCTGTTAAAAAAATAAAAGATACAACAAGAAATATAAACGACAAAGTTAGAATTAAAAACAATTTGGATTAGTCCTAAGTTCTTTGTCTAGACTCGAAAATTTAGGAATGTGCAATTGTGTAACTGAGATTAAACACAAAAGGCTAGTGTTTAATTCACTCAGTGCTGGCTCTGATACCAACCTGTCACACCCCAATATTTCCACGTATTACCGGTGGGCCCGGTGGGGGAGTATCGTGACGTAGTTGATATCGTAATAGTCAAACAACACAAATTTTAAAATGCACAACGGAAGCAAAAGATAGATTTATTTCAACCGAATAAATTGTAATATTAAGTATCACAAAATATTCGAAACAGATCCACATGCGGATCAAATAAACAGAAAACGTAGTTCAACAGACTGAAATGCATCCAAGCTTGCGAGACTCTTATTGATGCTAAGGAGAAAGCCAGCCTATTTCGAGTAGTACCTGCACTTAATCTTTTTGGGAAAATACGTCAGTTTACACTGGTAAATACAATCAACTGACTCATTTGATAAAGGTTTAGAAAGTTGATTTAAATGCACAAGGCACAAACATTTTATAACTTGGGATAATTATTTGAATATAATACTTGTAAAAGAATTACATGTTTCTTATGCGTTCAGTAGCCCGGTTCGTGCCGGGTAAAATGATGCCAAGGATATCCGGAACATGGTCATTAACCCCCCAAAGGCTTTAAGCAACAAAACAATTTAAGCGGGTCATTTCAATGAATTAACCTCCATTCGATTAAAGATTCAATGCCCGACCAAGCGGTATTTTATATACCGTACCCCAAGCCCGTATAGGGAAAATAAGTTAAAAGTATTTACCTTTGCAAGTAATAATCACAACAAGCAAGTGCACGTAGCTTTTACCGGGTCTCCTATTCTGGAATGAAGGTTTATAATAACCTATTAGAATCCTAACGGGTCTTTAATTAAGCCTAAACTTAGACCGATTAGTTTTAAAAGGAAGATACGGTTCGAACGCATGATTAAGCGAAGACCGGAATAGAATGTGATTTAGACCCGACAAGTTTGAATACTTGTATAATATGGGTAAACTAAACACATTCTGGATTTTGAGATAAAAATGATAAGGTTCGACCCGTTTCGGCTAATTTATGCAAACTAGTTACATAAACCGAACCGAACGCGAATAACGCATAATGGGTAACCAAAAGAGTCACGAACAGGTTTCATAAGTTAATATGCTTTAAATATGTTGTGATATCAGTAGGATACCTTCCATTATGCCCAAAACGAGTTTAATCTCAATTTAAGCCCCGTAAGGGTATTTTGGTCATTTTAAGAATTATAAAAGGGATTAAATATAACTCTGATGTTCGGGTCTGAATTAATCAGTAAAATTACTCATTTCAATAAGTTATATCAGTGGGTGATAAGTCTTACATGACAAAATGGTTTTAGCCTATACTAGGTGTTTAATACGCGTAAAAACCCGTTTTAAGCGATTTCCGGGTTATAACGGAAATCTGAGTTTTCTGATCAGTTTATAAAGTTCAAAATACTTCATTTATCATATAAAATCAGTGGCCAAAGGTCTGGTATCAAATTGTTATGTAGAACTCATTTTATAAGCGAAAAGGGTATAATCGGTAATAACCGAATCAAGGCAATAACCCTATGTTATGATTAGTTTAAAAATAATTAAAAATCTTCAAAAATCCCAAAATATTATATTACATCAGTGGGTAAAAGGTTTGGAGTCAAAAATTGGGTTTAGATAAGCTTTACGCTAATGACGCCGTTTAATTAATAAAAAGCGTTCTAATTACGCCATTGAGCATAACTCCTAATCTAGACCTCAAACTGATGTGAAAATTTAGGGACATGTTTATAAATCAGTAACAAAGATTATTGTCCTTTCACATTTCCAAAATTCTCGTTTTATGGTCAAAAGGCATTATGGTCAACATTAAGCAATTAACGGAAACGTGTAACGAATCGGAAAATCAACGAACCAATCATAGAGGGTTATACTATCATATAACCCGGTCCTAATGAAGCTCTAAGGTATTTCTAAACCCATCTAAATCGGGTCAGAACTGAAGTCAAAACAAAAGTCAAAGTTTTGCGACTTTCGGTTCCGAACCGGTTCTAAACTGAAAAGTGTCGGGTCGGACATGCTTAGACATGTTCTTGCATTGATTACCAAGTTATATGAGTGGCAAAACAGGTTACATGCCTTCTACATTGCTAATTACGTGTTAATTCCAAAAATATAATTCTGTTGACTTTTTATGATAAACTTTGACCCGACAAACGACTCAGTTAGAGCGGGAATCAGAGGGTGCCCTTCTAAGGGTTTAATACCCACAAAAATACCAACTTATAACTACTTTTAATTTGGCTAAAACTCAGACCATTAGTGATTAATTGATAAGTCAAACCTTAATTACGACGGTTTGACTTTTAAGCTAATAACTAAGTAAAACACGATTAAGGAAGGTTAAGGAAGCTTACCAAGGTGCAATGCACGACTAGTGATGCTTAGGGAATGGCCTTGAGCTCCAGAAATGATCAGAAGTTGAGTTTGGAATGAATGATCAAAAGTTGAAATAATGTGGGTCTTATATAATGAGTTTAATCTCACTAGATTATGCCAAGCAAGTCTACCATTGATCTTTGATGCATCCCAAGTGTCCCTATACTCTAAAAACCAGTTGAGGTTGCACATGGTAATGAAAAATGGCAAAGTAAGTCGGTTAAACTTGTTATACAGGCACCTGCCATGTTTTCTGCTTCTGGGACTGTCTTACGGACCGTAAGGCTAAGTCCTTGCGGTCCGTATCCGCTTTTCAAAAATTTTACCCGGTCTGCTGCCTTACGGACCGTAAAGGGTATCCTTTACGGTCCGTAAGCCTTCACCAGAAAACAAAAATTTGTAACTTTTCAAGCTTTGATCATGCAACCTTACAACTTCGAATTTGGACCTTTATTATCAGTATGGGGCCACTTGATCATGTCCAACAGTTAAGACCACCTTGCCATGTCTTAAAGTTGCCTTGGATTCTTTTGAAAGGGCCATAAACGAAGGTTTGTCAAACAACTTTCTCATAGGATCCCATCTTCACAATTTGAATCAATTATTACTAGTATTCACCGGATTTGAATGTATATCAGATGCTTATAATATAGGTTAGGGTCTTGGGATTCATAACTAGGTCATTCAGAGGTATTTAATTAACATGTCGACGCTTTTAAATCCTACCATACATCTTTAACTTGATCCGGGTTTATAACACTTTTGTCTTTCATGACATGTGTCGACATAATATTGGACATGAAATTTCGAGGTGTTACAACACACCATCGGCAAGTTGTTCCGGCGACCTACACCTTACTCCGGCAACTTGTTTCGGCGACCTTACAACTTGTTCAGGCGACCTACACATTACTCCGGCAACCTGAAACTTACTCTGGCGACCTGCAACTTGTTTCGGCGACACTCTTTACCTGTGAAACCACCAAACGAGACAATCGCCCGTCATCTCCAACCCTCAGTGACCTTTCTCCACCACTCAAACCTTCAAAATTTCAACCATTGTAGCGTCTCACGTTTTCGGTGAGATTGGAGTAGTGGATGGTAGTTTAATGGTGGTAGCCGAGGTTCGAAAGGTGGATACCCACCGAAAACCCCACCCTGCGAACCTCCGACCACCTCCATTAAACTACCGTCCACAACTCCAATCTCACCAGAAAAACGTGAAACAAGGCGATGGTGGAAATTTTAAAGTTCTGAGCGGTGAAGAAGGTCACAGGAGGTTGGAGATGACTGGTGGTTCTCTTGTTTGGTGGTTTCATAGGTAAAGAATGTCGCCGGAACAAGTTGCAGGTCATCGGAACAAGTTATAAGGTCGTCGGAAGAAGTTGTCGCGGTTTGTGGTGGTGGCAGACGGTGGTTGTGGGTGGTGGTGATGAAGGTGGTGATGGTGTTGATGCCACATAAGCTTCCACGTCAGCATTTAACTAGGTTGTGTGCCACATAAGCTGACAGGTATGCAAAACACTAACTGAGTTATAACCAAGTTAGTAAAGGCTTGGTGGAGGAAAATAGCTTGAAAGTTGGGACTACCAGAGGGAATTTTTTAAGTTGAGATTATTGTCGGCCAATTGATAAAGTTTGGATTATTAAAATCCAATAACCCTTTAAAAAAAGAGATTGAAATAAGACGTAGTGTACTTGTGTACGGTTTGTTAAAACTGAATCACAATCGAGAGTTTTAGTTATTGAAACTTTCTTACTGATCACTTAGTTACCGGTTAAATATAAGAAATGGTTCGATTATTTGTTAGACATGTATTTATAGTTTTATCGTTTCAGCATACATTGTAAAATTATATTATATTATATTATATTATATTATATTATATTATATTATATTATATTATGTTATTTTATGTTGTAGTTATATTATAAAGTATGGTATTATTATAATATGTATATGAGATGAATGTAAAGAGGAAAAGAATGAGAAATGAAATTTTGTTTATTTATATATTGAATGCAAATTGAAGTAATATCACCGAAATTTGTATGGTCACTTGTCGTGGCCAGCGTGTCTAAGGCTCTAAGCTGGATTTTCATCATATTTAATGTAAAGTTTTCATGTTACATAAATAATTAAATGCCATTAGGAAAGCTTCATAACTTAAGGACAGATTACGTGTATTGTTTATTTTCAATTATACAAATAATTAAATAACTTAAGGACAGATTACTTGTATTGTTTATTTTCAATTACACAAATAATTAAATGAAGGATGTCACCCGCCTGTAGCAGTCTTTTACTTAATATTTTGTTATGATATAGTAGCTGATTAGTATAACTAATATTTCTTGATTACATGAGATCATATGTCTAAAACGCTAGGCCAGAAGAAAGAAAAAAAAAAAAACATTGCAACGAACAACAAAAAAAAAAAAAAACTAAAGAATGCTTGGCACCTTGTGCACAATATGGCCGGATAAAAAAATGGCAAAAATTTGAGTTATTTTATATCTTATTTATTATTTCATATTCTATAACTTATTAATTTAATAATTTATTAATATTGTAGATTCATACAAAAAGATAAAACACTTTCATATTTTGTTTAAGATTAATTAAATATATTTATACTTTCAGTTTTTTAATTAATAGTTATGTGATTTCATTTCGAAACCCGATCTACGAGTCCAACTAGTGA
Organism: Helianthus tuberosus; assembly: GCA_030545235.1. Lineage (NCBI taxonomy): Eukaryota > Viridiplantae > Streptophyta > Magnoliopsida > Asterales > Asteraceae > Helianthus > Helianthus tuberosus. The sequence continues at coordinate 205,999,241 of CM060400.1, forward strand.
ACTGGTAAGAAAGCCGGTCGGCAAACGATCGAGCTATGAGAACACTGTTTGTAACAAAGAAAGTGGGTTATAGAGGAATTGGATGCGTCTAAAGGCCGGTTTACCTCCATATGGTTAATTATCATAAAGTTTGACTAGTCTCTCCTGAGAATAGTCAAGTTTCATTGTTTTCTAGTTTGACCACAAGAAAGTTTCTCTTTTTACATTAGCCACACCACGTTCTACCTTCTCTTCCACTCACGTTTTAATATCGTTGTATTTTAAACTGATTCTTTAAGTTATCGTAATTAGACTAGAATTGTTATTTTCTGAAAAAAATATGAATGAATGGTTATCATTTTGAAATACTTAACGTAGCACATAATTTTTTTTATTAAATACATAATGAGTCCAATCATAAATGATTCATGGCTATGAATCAAGCAGGAGGTTCAAATCAATCAATTTAAACGAAATCACCATTAGAATTTTGTGATCCTTTAGTTATAGATTTAAGCATAATACTTTATGAGCTATGGAGTTAATTAAGTTTTTTTTTTCTTTTGAACGGCGATGCTCACTCACCTTAAAATCTACTTCTGTAATCAGGGTCTGGCTATGGAAGGGGCATGGCGGACGACAACCTAGGGCCCACTCTCTCATATAGCCCAAAATTTTATTTTTTGTTTTTTACGAGTATGTTTTAACAAAACGTATAATTGAGTTTAAAAGTTAAAAACCAATATGTTTCTAAACATATTAACTTATCCTATTTAGTTTAGGCCTCTATAAATATATAAACTCAATTATCATTTAACCCAACTAAAACTAATAATGTTTGAAATATTAAACCAATTGAAAAAACACAAAGGCTAAAAGTTTGAAAATTAAAGAGGCGGCAAATTGGTGAAGGTAGACAATTGCTTGAGGGTCCATTTTTTCTACTCGGTCAGGCCCCCAAATTCTCAAGGATTCTTAGGGACGGATCCACCTATAATCCACTTATTGTTCACTTTGTGGTTCTTGAACCCATACTACTTAGGTGGAGATAAACATGTAGTGCTAAATATACCAAATAGAGGTACTTTATTAAGCAACTAAATACATGTTATATTGCTAAATTCTAATTTTATAATGCACATATGAAAACAAAAGTGTTTTGTTTTGATTTGATTAGAAAACAGGTCACTTGAGAATGTGAAGAGCCGATCTAGGAATACCTGGTGTTGGTTGGGCATGATCAATCACGTGACCCTTTGTTGAAAACGATTTATTTTTCTTTTGATGTGACACTCTTTGTCGTATCGTAATCTCAATTTCATAAAGTAACAATTTTTTATTGAATACTAAGTTGAGTCACATCAAGTCTGGAGGGCATTTTGATATTAATCCTACCAAATTTTCAACAACTCTCATAAATATATACACTTTCAAATATACTTCTTGTGGTTAGTAAAAGAACTACATTAACCCAAACTAATTAACTAACTTGTAATGAATGTAATGAAATCGGCTGTAGTTTTTATCTTTGAGTTTAAACTTTAAAGGTTTCCACGAGGGCAATTGATGCAACATTACGCCTCTTTAACTGTAGGTTTTTTATGTACTCCACAACCAATTGAACCCAAAAACGTTGATAATTTAAGAGGCATTGAATTCCTTATGAACAAAAATCTCTTATGTCTATGACCAATGTGTTATTTGCCTGGGGTGTTACAGTTGTCTAATGTACACATTAATAACAAATAAACAATTTAAAGAGATCAGTGGCAGTGATAAGGGTGTGCAGGGAGGACCACCGCACAGGGCCTGTGATTTCGAGGGGCACGTGTTTCAAAAAAAATCCGATATATATAGTTATTTATTTTAAATAGTATAACCATACCAACTCTAAGATAAACCCATTTACAAAACAATTTTTATGGTTTAAAAGTTAGCTCATTGACATTATGCTTAGTGAGTCCAATACCCATTTGATTTAAAAAATAATAAAAAACATTACGGAAGGGCATATTTTTTCAAGCTCGAACAGGGTACATGAATTCTCGGAGACGCCTCTGAAAGAGATAATTAAAAAACTGTTTTAATATACGATATATTATCTTTAAACTCTTTGTAATATTCAGCTTGTAGATGACATTTGTTTTAAAAAAATAGTCGATGTGTAGATATCTTTAAATATGTCAATGGTGACGGTGAGGCTGGATAGAGGATTTATGAATAGACTTGTTGAACGATCTTAGGTCACTTATACTTATTTGTTGTAGTGGAATATTTTTATTTAATAATTTATCATTCAATTGTGGTGATGTATGTGTAACACTTGCACCTAAATATTTAGTAATAGTTTTCTCTATAATGTTTTAATAACTAAATATTTATGACTAAGAACTTTAGTTATTATAACTAAATATTTATAACTAAGAACTTTTGTATATAATACTTAAATATTTATAACTAAGAACTTATGTTATTAATTATACTTTTAATTAATTTTCAATCAAATACATTTTTTGGGTTGAGGGTGTTACATTCTATCACCATTGATAAGTGACACATATGTGCATTTCAATTCTGTTTATTCTTTTCTTTCGAACGGAGATCTATTTTTTCATCATGCTTTTGTTAGAAACTAGTGTTACGCCCGCCCGCGTTGCGGGACACTAAACCGAATATTTCTTAGTTTAATAACATGTACGTCTTTATTTCGGTCACTTATACATGTTACTTATAACACGATCTAAAAAAAGATACATCGAGTGAACCAATTAAACCGAAACACTACTATAGTTTTGCCAAAAAAAAAATATAACTAAAACGATGACAATCATGTAATTTAGAGCTGGGGGCAAAACAATAATTTGTTAGGACCAATTAGCGAGTGCTAGGCGGCTGTTTGGCACGAATAAAAACTACATTGAATCAACCAAGTAAAATAAAACACTACCATAGTTTTGTCCAAAAAAAAAAAAAAACGATGGCAAGATTACAATTTTGAACTGGGGTAAAACCGTAATTTTGAAATGGAGGCAAAATCATATTTTGAACCGAGGGCAAAACAATAGTTGTATTTTGAACTGGGGGCAAAATCGTAATTTTTAACTGAGGGCAAAATCGTAATTTTAAGCTACGGACAAAAACAAAATTTAATTTTGAACTGGGGCGAAATCGTAATTTTAAACTGGGGATAAAATCGTAATTTGGCAGGACCATAGCTGGAGGCAAAACCATAATTTTATTTTGAACTCGGGGCATAATCGTAATTTTTAACTGAGGGCAAAATCGTAATTTTAAACTAGTGGCAAAACCAAAACTTTATTTTAAACTACGGACAAAATCATAATTTTAACTATTATACGCTAACTAAAAAAAGAAGCTTGTATTGGTTGCCGCCACTTTTAGCAAATCAAATAAGAGAACTATTCCCGTCATGGGAAATGTATATGTTGAATAATACACAAAAATCTGCATATAAGAAACCATATCAATTAAATGATTATATTTTAAGAGGTCCAAAGCTTTATTATAAAGTAACATGTATTTATTATGAAAGTGAACAAGCTTATCCCAACCCATAATACAAAAAAATAGTTAAAGTTAAGAAAAATATGAAAATGTATTTAATTTAAAAAGTAAGAAAATAATTATTGTTATAATAGTAAAATAATAAAAGTATTTAAAAAAACTATATATTACTATTATTATAATAATAAAACACTATTCATTAGGCCCGTAATACAAAAAAATAATTAAAGTTAAGAAAAATATGAAAATGTATTTAATTTAAAAAGTAAGAAAATAATTATTGTTATAATAGTAAAATAATAAAAGTATTTAAAAAACTATATATTACTATTATTATAATAATAAAACACTATTCATTAGGTTTTATTTATAATATATGTATAATAATCTTATAATAGTAAAATAATAAAAGTATTTAAAAAACTATATATTACTATTATTATAATAATAAAACACTATTCATTAGATTTTATTTTTAATATATGTATAATGTTGTTTATAAGAAGTTAATGTAAAAGAAATACGATTTTCATTTTCATAAAATTAGTGTTACATTTGTTAATACGTATCTCTCATCATTTTGAAAATAGTTTTCAACTAGGAATTGACACGTCTCGGTTAGTACCTCACTAGTTGCATCATTGCCCCAAGCGCATAAAATATCTTCCATCAATTGGTCAAAGTCATTGTAGAACTTTTAGTGGTGGGCTTCTTGTAGGTGACGGATAAACATGTATGGGATTCCATTACCCACACCTAGTAGTGGTGTCTACGATGGTGCCCTCTTCTACGATGGTAAATGATGAAATGCTCCAGAATGTATGGAACACAACGTTCGATCAAAGACTCACAACAACATTTTCCAACGTCTAGACATGTAGACCTTGACATATGTTTCATTACTGGGTTCCTTTTGATAGATTCTCACTATTTTTTTTTACAAATCATACGATGTTCTCACTATTTTCCCATTTTTTCTAAACCGAATGGGTTCCTGGTAACCCACAAAAGCTGATTAGATCCGCCCCTACATGCATATATCTAACTACAAGTGAGAGTATAAACCATGTACATTCGGCTACAACCACATACATTCAACTACATGTCAGGATATGCTCCATATAAATTTGGCTACGTGGCACATAAATTTGGAAACGTTACATACATACACACATACACACACACACATACATACATACACACACATATATGTGTGTGTGAGAGAGAGAGAATACATGTTAGGGTACGTCTTATATACATTCGGCTACACACCATTGACATGCTAGAATACATCCCATGTACATTCAAGTACATGCCAAGGTACGCCTCACATATACTTGCTACATGTTAGGTTACACCCTGTATACAATTAGCCAAACACCATATGTGAAATGCACAATTCATATTCAGCTACGTGCCAAGGACTTCCCATATACATTCGACTACGCATCACATACATTTGATTACGTACCAAGGTATTTCTTACTTACATCAGGGGCGAATCTACCCCGCAATGGTTGGTGGGCGACCGCACAACTTGAAAAAAAAATTCGTCGAAAATCTCAACCGCACCCCTTGGATTTTTTCAACCGCATCCCTTGAAAATTTTAACCGCTCTCCTTAGAAAAAATATTATGAATTTAAAAAAAAAATTAAACACTAATTTACAAAATATAAATTAGCAACATTTTGTTACACTACATTGTTGTAATCTATGTATTGACAGTTTTTCAAAAATGTTTTTGTATTTTTTATTTTTTACCCAAAGGTTTTATCTTTTGCATTTAACCCCTTTGACCTTTTTTTATTTTTAACCCAAAGCTTTTCATTTTTTACAATTTAACCCCAACACTTTTCATGTTTCATAAGTTTTTCGTTTTACGTTTCGTTCTAAATTTTGCAAGTTAACACGCCGCAACGTGCGTGTGAGATTCAACCGTTTTTTGTCTATTTTTTCTCGTTTGACAGACCAGTCACAACGCTTCTATTTTTCTTCGTTTAACAAGTTCGTTGCAACGCGCGCGGTCCTAGATCGACTTAGTTATTATTTTCAACGTTTAACGTTTATGGTTAATTTCTTCGCATTAACACATCGTAACGGACGTGCGTGGTTCAATGATTTTACGTCTGTTTTTCGTTCGGTATTATTTTTTACTTTTTTTATTTTATTTTTACGAGTTCTTCTAATGTCGGTGGTCGTTGTCAGTAGTGTGACATTAGTGCTACTTGTCACGATTTTAAGAACATCTTTAACCTATTAAATTATTACTAATAATTTGTTTCGAGTTTACCACTATACCCTTTACTTAAGAAAAACTAAATTTTTACGTGCATATTTTTGTGCACGTGTCAGTATAAATTCGATTCGCTCTACATTTTGACGTAAACTTTTCCTGGAAACGATTCAGGTTAAATATAATACGTTTTCATTTAACAAAAAAAAACATTTTTTTCTTGCACATTTTTATGTACGTTTCGGTATAAATTCGAGTTGGTGTATGTTCGACATAAACTATTTTTGGGAATGAGTGAGGTCAAATATAATATGTTTTCGTGATTATTTTATGAATAATATGTAAGTTTTGTTTCGATCGGAGTGGAGTCAAATTGTGGTTTCTTTTTTTCCTTTTTTAAAGCTCTAATTAATATCTTTTGAGTATACATGTCAACTTTTCGGTTATACATGTTACATTTTCTATGTATAACTAGGGTCACATGTAATACGTTATGATTGTAAGGTATAAATTTGATTTACATTATGTTTTGATCCAATCACATTGTTTATATAGGTTATATTGAGTTCAATCGATTACTTCTAAACACGTGTTTTTATATGGTTATCGCATCACATAATGTTTGGACTAACTCATTTGATGTTTGCGATATACCCGCACCACAACGCGCGCGAGTCTTATTACTAGTTATTATGAATATTTAAGTGTATAACACAATTTGTATAATTATTCTTTAACCAGTTATTCACTTACTTAACCCAATCTACAATCTAATTTTATTAACCCAACTACCCAACCCAAAAATTTATCCTTTTTTATTGATTGTTTTTTGTTGTTTTATGTGGTGATTAAGAGAAAATATAGATGTATAAGGGTTTGATCTTTTTATGTTTTTTGATGTTTTTTAGTTGTTCTAGACTTGTAGTTAATTATTTTGTTGTTTTATTTTAAGCTTTGTTTGTTTAATGATTACTGATCAATATTTAAAACTAGGGTTTGAATGTTTGAAATTTAAAATTGAAAATTATGGACTATGGTATTGACTGAACATGATTATTTATTATGTTTCAGTGTTTAGTGTTGTTTTATGAAATTATGGAGCAATTTATATGTAATAAAAACCATGATTAGAGAAGTTATGGCGCGATTTCTTAAGAGGAAAAGGGTTGGACCACTATTTTTCGTCGGATTCTTCTAATTAAAGGCCAAGCTATGTCTTTTATAAGTTTTTTTGTTGTTTTATTTAATGATTAGGATAAATAGAAGTAGGTAGTGTTTGAACTTTGATGATTTTTATTGTTACTTTATTTACTTGTGTTGGTTTTTTATATTGTTACTATTTTACTTGAAACTTTGTTTGTTAATACTTTGTTTGTTAATGTGATAGGAAGTTAGGAAATAGAGTTTGATTGTTTCAAAATTGAAATTGACCCAATCCGGCCCGATCTGATCCGACCCGCGAAACTTTGTTTGTTTATGTTTACTTGTTTTACATGACCCGACCTGATCCGAATTTTTTTTATATAGTTAAAGGCCTAAAATTTTAAATTTTTTCCGCACCCCTAGGAAAAAATTCTTGAGTCCGCCACTAACTTACATCCAACTACATGCCATGACACATTGGGACTTATCACATAATAATCTAGTACGTAATTGGTTGAAACACAAGGTATTTGATTCGTATAAAAAAAGTTAGTATGCAATGAGTTAAAACATATACATCTCCAAAGTAATGGCTTTGGAATCTTATGTAAAACAAATGTTATATATAGAGAAAGAGAGAAAGAGAAAGTGTAAAATATAATATACTTAACGTACAATACGTATGAGATGAAAATATAATGTGCGTATTTAGGTTATAACATGCGGATATTGGTTCATGCGTGAGGGTTATAACATGCGGTTATGGCTAACACATGATGTTTATAACATGCGGTTTTATGGCTAACATCTGATGGTCATGCATGCCGTCTGTACATACGGGATTTATGGGTATCAACATGCGGGATTTCGCTTTTGAGGTTTATTACGTGCGGAATTCTCATCACGTATGCATCGTACGTTAAGACTAATTGTACGTAAACCAACCAATAGTATAAGTCTAGCATAACGTAGCCAACAAGTCAAAAAGCACATCGTACTAGATAAATGGATAGGCAAGTCCTCTCGTGACAACTCTCCATCCGCCTAAGTCCTAAATCCTTTCTGATCAAGCAATATTTTTTTTCTACATCCCACTTCGACCTTATTCTCATAAGTGATATACGTACAATCATAAACCACGTACGGCGTTACATCGTACTTGATTGTCGAAGGATAGTCATAGGGTTTACGGCATAGGGTCCTTTTCTATATGCATAGCTCAATTCAAGACGAAACACCGACCTTTAAGTTATCTAAGTCGAAAACCTAATATTTACAGCTGTATTTTACTATTTTGTTAAGCTTAGATAGAAAGAGTATATATAATGAGGTGTGCCTGGCCCACATAAATGGTAGCAACGTGGAACCACGTGTCAACTTTTAGAGTATACTGACACGTGGAAAAGAAAACACCAGAAGCTTACTGAATCTTTTAGTCTATAAATAAGCTCACCTCTACTCTTAACTCTCCACATCAACCAACCATTATTCCCCTTCACTTCACTGCCAGCCATCTTTTGAATCTTTGTGAGTGGATCAATCGAAGATTTCTGTGACCCACTTTGTTTAATATTCACATCATCAACCCTAATAATAAACAACAATCTTTCTTTCTGATCTTGTTTTTGATCGTCAGAAAATAATGAAGGAAGTTGCTGGAAACCCTCTGCAGTTGAAGTCGATAAACCACATCTCGCTAGTATGCCGATCGGTCGAAGAATCTATCGATTTCTATACGAATGTTCTTGGATTCGTCCCCATCAGAAGGCCTGGTTCTTTTGATTTTGACGGTGCATGGTAATTTGATGCTCATGTTGTAACTTGAATTTACGTTTTCAGAATGTCCAGTAGATAATCTTGATTGATTCGCATAATATTATTTGCAGGCTGTTTAACTTTGGAATTGGGATTCATCTATTGCAATCGGAAAACCCGGAAAACATGCCCAAGAAAAGCGAAATAAACCCCAAAGATAATCATATATCTTTCCAGGTAACCAACTTACTAGGCCATCCAAATGTACCCCTAACCTATATATAAACTTGTATATAAATAATTGGCGAAAACTAAATGAGTTTTTTTTTTTTTTTTTTTCTGAGACAAAACTAAATATGATTTTGTTTTACTATTATTTAGTTAGGTTTTGAATTTAATAAAACGATTACAAGACTATAATTTTGAATTTGGGGAATCATAATTTTGACTAGGGTAAAATCGTAATTTGCCAAAAGCTATAACGATGACAAGACTGGAAATTTGACTGGGGCAAAATCGTAATTTTGTAATTTTGAACTGCGGGCATAAGCGTAAATTGTTCGGGTCAATCGTAACTTGCCTGACCCTATTCCCCTCATTCTCTTTATATAATATATATATAATGTAATTTTTTTAAATTTCTTTTATTCGTCTCATCTATGAGACTTGAACACAAGACCTCCCTCTTCCAAGGTGTTTAAAGGCTTTGCCTTTGTTAATGGACCATCACCCATTGGTATATATAATGTAATTATTAGCCTTTTTTCAATGGTTTTCTAAGAAAAAGTTATATATATGAAATATATAAAAAAAAAAAAATATTTGAGCCACCGGACAGTGGCTCACCCATCCTGTAGATGATCCAGGTTGGCCCGGCAGTTTAAGAAATTGATAAGGATTTGTTAATAAATAAATGTTAGTTTTGATATAAATAATTTAAAGTTGGAAATGTGTGATTACAACAACATGCAGTGTGAGAGCATGGGGACAGTAGAGAAGAAACTGAAGGAGATGGAAATAGTTTACAAGAGACAACGAGTAGAAGAAGGTGGAATCTACGTGGACCAGTTATTCTTTCATGATCCAGATGGGTTCATGATCGAGATATGCAACTGTGATAACCTGCCGGTCATCCCTATAGCCGGAGAAATGGTCCGATCATGCTCCCGTGGTGTAAACTTAGATATTGTTATTCCTCAGAAACAAATTCAAACATTTGTTCAGATGTAGTAAGCGTCTTTTTGGACTATGGTTTGTATTTTGTAAGGTGTTAATTATCAAGTGTTTTGTTATTTGTGATTTATGTGTTTAGTGTTCTTAAATAAATAAATTAATTACATACCATTAATTTCTATTTTTTTTTGTTGATTCTACAAATGGCCAAATTTTCATATGAATGTTCGTTGAAACGCATAAAAACCAACCCATTTCATCGTTTTGGTCACAAGATTTTGTTGCTTGGTCCTCAAACTCGTCAACTATGGAATAGAAGACAACTGACGAACATGTGACATGTATTTAACTTTGGGGCTGTTTGGTAGCCTCTGAATGGTCATTAAGAGGCTACCTCTTAATGGAACCATTAAAAAATTTACCAATGAGAAGGTAGAAGAATGTGACATGTGATGATTTACCATTCAGAGGTTACCTCTTAACCATTCAGACTTGAGGTTACCTCTTATTCATTCAGAGGTTTTAAACCATTAAGAGTTAGCATCTGAATGGTCATTAAGAGGCTACCAAACAGCCCCTTTAAAAGTAAAAATGTATAATCTTTAATTTTAGGTTTAATGTATAGTATACAGTATAAAGGGGCCATGATCATTTCAGAACCGTAAATATTTACAGAACTTGCAGAACTCCTAATAAACAATCTTTTTATTTATATATTTTTATGTTTAGGATAATTTTATCATTTATTATGTGTATTTTTACGATTACATAATGTTAAGAGTAATTTTATCATTTTTTATATGTAATTTTATAATTACACATATGTAAACTAGTTTTTTGACATATATGTAATTAGTTATGACACATATATATAATTTTGGCAATTAAACATATGTAAACTACTTTTAACATGTATGTAATCAAAGAAATACATATAATAAATGATAAAAAGATCCTAAATACAAAAATTTATATATAAAATGATTGTTTATTAAAAGTTCTGTAGTTATTTAGAGTTCTGAAATGAACTCAACCCTAGTATAAAGTTATTAAAAATATCAATACTCTGAACCTACTAAAAACGCTCTAACAAATCAAGAGTAATCAATCATTTGTAGGGCTGTAAACGAACTGAACGTTCAGCGAACAGTTCGTGAACCGTTCGGCGGGAAGTTCGTTTATGTTCGTTCGTTTAATAAACGAACGAACATGAACAAGAAATTCTGTTCGATTAGTTAAATGAACGAACATGAACAGATGTCTCGTTCGTTCGATTGTGTTCGTGAACGTTCGGTAAGGTGTTCGTGAACATTCGTTGATTTACGTTTGTTTATGTTCGTATGTTTGTGTTTTAATTGAATATCTTTGTACTTTCTTATATTTTATTTGTACTTTTTATATTAGAGTAAATTACAAAAATCGTCCTTTATGTATGCTATTTTTTGCAAACTGTGTCCTTTATCTTTAATAAGTACAAAAACCGTACTCGATGTTTGCAGACACTTGCATATTATGTCCTTTAGCCCTAACTCAATTAGTTTTTATGGTTAAGGCTGACCAATTGAAACCCATGTAAGGGCAAAACAGTCTTTTTATACAATTTTAAAGAAATTTAATAAATATTTTTATTTTTAAAACAATAAAACTTTATGGGTCCCACCCCACCCCTTCTTCTTCCCCAAACCACCACCACCATTATCTCATCTCCTCCACACCGAATGCCCACCAACACTTAACTCCCACTCACCACCGCCATTGCTGCCGGAAAAACGAGCCCACCACCACACTGCCATCTCTGTGTGTGAGTCCAGACATACACTTCTCAGACCCTTCAAACCCTCTCCCTCCGTTGGATTTTGTTCCTGAAACGATTGAACTCTTGTGTATGGTATTAGTTCGGTGATCTGTCCCACAAATCTCGAAGATTTATCTTAACATTATACCAGGTACATACTAAACCTCTGTTTTATGCTCTGTTTTCAGTGTATAATTAGGGTTCTTGCAAGATCTTTACTGAATTGTAGTTTTTAACTTTTAGTATTTTTGACAGATAATTGTGTGGGATTTGTAGTTCAGATGTTGCAGATCTGATTTTGGATAAATGGGTTCATTTTTTTAATCTCTAATTCACTAAATTCTTGTGGAATTTATGGAAATTGCTTCATAATTTTATATAATTTCACAGTAAACTTGTATGGGTCTTGGATACAAGTTTAGAGAGAGAAAGCATGAGTGTAGTTTTAGAGAGAGAAAGGGTTTGATGGGATGGTTGGGTTTTATTTGTTTTTTAAAAATAAAAATATTTATTAAATTTCTTTAAAGTTGGATAAAAAGACTAATTTGCCCTTACATGGGGTCCAATTGGTCAAACTTAACCATAAGAACTAACTGAGTTAGGACTAAAGGACATAATGTGCAAGGGTTTGCAAACATTAAGTACGGTTTTTGTACTTATTAAAGACAAAGGACAAAATCTGCAATAAGTAGCATACATAAAGGACGATTTTTGTAATTTACTCTTTATATTATTAAACTTTTATTTATTTTATTTCCCTATCAATTAAACTAGGAAACCCACTTTCACCTTGTTTATGCATCATTTCCCTTTCATTTCTCATTATTTACATCCACGAATACAATCGACCTCCGTTCCACAATAAGGGATTCAAGTTCTAGTGCTACTCTCTGGGCCATCTATCTTTATCCTTCGTCGCGTTCGCCAAATTTATTTTTGTTCGTTTGTGTTCGTGAACCGTTCGCGAACACGCTCATTTCCTTAACGAACGAACACGAACATAAAATCTCGTTCGGTAAGTGTTCACGAACCGTTCGTCAACACATTTATTCCTTAACGAACGAACACGAACAAGGCCTTGTTCGTGTTCGTTCGGTTCGTTTACAGCCCTAATCATTTGATCAAGAGTAAACTATCGTTTTCGTCGTCAATATGGTTTTGGTGTACTCCCTTTCGTCTCTATGGTTTTGATTTAGTCATTTTCGTTATTTTTTTATTCATTTTATTTTTCGTTTGCTTGGTTACACTATTTTTCAAAAAGTTTGATGTTTTCATTCACTTATTTTTTATTGAGTAAATTACAAGTTTTGTCCTTCATGTATGTCCCAAATTGCAGGCGTTGTCCTTTGTCTTTAAAATTGATGAGTTTTGTCCTTAATGTTTGCAAATCTTGCACGTTATGTCCTTTAGGCCAAACCCAGTTAGATTTTTTGGTTAAAACTTGATCATCCAAGGGTATTTTTGTCTTTTTATCTATATATTTAATATTAATATTAAAAAATATTATTAATATTACTATTATTTATATAATCTTCCCCAACTCTCTCTATCTGCAATTCATCATAATCTTCCCCAACTCTCTCTCTGCAATTCATCTCTCTCTCTCTAAACTCAATCGCCATCACCCAGAACTGAATCAAACACCCACCACCACCACCACCATTATCGTCACCAAAGGGTTACGATTCCACCACTGGCCACCACCTAATGAACCTGAAACTTTCCACCGTCACACGTCATCGCCACCGGAACTACTGTGCTCAACTACCACCACCACCATCATCATCGAGTCCTCCCCAAAAACCCTAGCGCCGCCGTGAAACGCCTCCCCACCTGCGATGATCCACCATCACCGTTTACATCTTCAAAAGATAGGGTTTTTGGGGGTTTTTGATTTTGGGGGTTTTAAGGTTTTTGATTTTGTGGATTTTGGGGGTTTTAAGGGTTGTGGTGGTGCGACGGTTGTTCTTTATTTGGTGGTGGAGGTGGAGGGTGGTGGTGAAGACCGGTGCAGGGGAGGCAGTGGGTGGATGGTAATGGTGGTTATGGTGGTGGTGGGAGGTGGCTGCAGGTGAGAGAGAGAGAGGGAGAGAAGAGAGAGAGTGGGAAGTGGGTGGATGGTAATGGTGGTTATGGTTTGGTTATTCAGCCTTTCTGCTCATGTTACCAGCAACAGTAAATATTCTTCCTCTTTCTAGGCAGAGCTCATTTGGTCAATCTGTGATTAATGGTATGCAACATAAACATAATTATGTTTTATTATATCGGAACCAATTAATATATCTTATGATAATTTTGTGCAGGCATAAATGTTCTTTGTGGAGTAGGAATTCTTTCAACTCCTTATGCAGTCAAAGAAGGAGGATGGGTTGGATTATTATTATTATTCGTCTTTGCTGTCCTATCTTTCTACACCGGTATCTTGCTTCGATACTGTTTAGATAGTCATCCTGGCCTCGAGACTTATCCAGATATCGGCCAGGCTGCCTTTGGCACCACAGGACGTCTAATCGTTTCTGTAAGTTTACATTATTATTATTAAGGGTCATAGTTTGCGTCTTTATTACTTGAAAAGTGCATATACATCACTGCTAGAAAGTACATTATGACTAGTTGCTGACTATTTTTTCTTTTTGCTGATATGAACATGGTGTAATTTTGTAGGGCTCACCGAATTTTGTGATTGAGAACATATAATACAGACTTGAGCTCAGGGGAGGCAGTGGGTGGATGGTAATGGTGTTATGGTGGTGGTAGGTGTGCTCTTCCGTCAATCGGAGACCGGTGGGGGTGGGGGTGGGGATGGTGGAGACAGTGGTGGTAGTCTGGTAATCGATGGTGGTGGTGGGTCTGCAGAAGATGGTGGTGGTGGGTTTGGCTTTGCACAGAAGATGGTGGTGGTGGGTTTTGCCTTGCACATAAATTTCTCTAAAAAATGAAATTACAAAAATGCCTTCATGTGCCTTGCACATGATCAGTTTTAACAAAAAAAATTAACTGAGTTTGGCCTAAAGGACATAACGTGCAAGATTTGCAAACATTAAGGACAAAACTCATCAATTTTAAAGACAAAGGACAGCGCCTGCAATTTGGGACATACATAAAGGACAAAACTTGTAATTTACTCTTTTTTATTTGAACACCATTTTTTACGGTTACATTCTATCTAATCTCGCACTTGTAATAATTTGAATTCACATCACTTTTGTAGTATGGGCAAACAACATACCTATAGCCTATAGGTCACGAGCTTTAATCCATCTTAATAACTAACGGTTATAAGAATTTGAACTCATATCACTTTTGCAGAAGGGCAAACAACATACCACTAGATCATGAGCTTTCATCCACCTTAATAACTAACGATTAAATGAAGGGTATACATGGTTTTTTTTATATATACAGACAGATCATAAAAAACATCCCTCGTTTAGCCAAACAAAAATGACTACTTTTTGAAACGAGCGGAAATATTTTAAAATGGAGGAAAGTAACGAAGATAACCAAACCATATAAACGAAAATGATAGTTTACTCAAAAATCAAATGAATTTAATTTATACTCTTTGTACTCATTTACGTGCAGGTTAGTACAAAATTTGAAATAACTTGAATTATATTTTAATACTAGTAGTAATTGACAACCTCAACTTCAGTTGCTTGTGGTTTCTATTTCTTATTGTACCTTCTAACTTGTATAATATGAGAGAACTAATAATTCAGACTTTTTTATATGAGAGTAAGGCAAATTGGGCTACTAATAGTCCAAACTGACAACTTATCCAGTGACAACTTTTTACTTTCACAATCTAATTCTAGCATAGAAGTAACTCTCTCTATATTCCTAACTTTCATCTTATATAGTTTCAAGCTATTTTACAACATTTTGATCGAGACAAAACTTATTCAATTGTTTAGTAGGAGGCTAGGAGCATGTGGAGTTAGTGAGTTACTCTTCCGATAAAATGAAATTGCCCTCGACAATAATAGTAAAAGTTGGTATTTTTCACATTGCTAGTATGTTTCTATAGTATTTACTATAAATAGTAACCATTGGAGTTCTATAAATAATAACCTTATTTGGTACTCGATGAACTTAATTGTTAGTTCTTTCAACTCTTATTGTTAGCTATTAGCAAAATGCCACCAACGCTCGTAATCCATGTATACTCATTAGCAAAAGGCCACCTACACTCGTAATCGCAGACAACGGTTGTGACCCGACCCATCACTAATTCCAAAGAAACCCACTGCCCCAGACCCACAATGATAAAACCCCTGACTCACACATGATATTTTGTCACGAACGAGAACAGACGATCTCCTCTAGAGAAAATCACTGGAGTACCAGTAACGCACTGCTCCTTTGGTGTTTGTTCTAATCACAAGGCTTTAAATATAAAACTCTTAAGATTTTAGCATGTTTTATATTAAAAGCGATAAAGAAAAACTACTACTAAAACTAAAAATCTAATTTATTTCGAATAAAACGATTAAACATTATAAGTGTTATTACTAAACATTCATCAAACTCATTTGAAAATTTTAACTTTTTAAATGAGTAAACCTTCTAAACCGATCAAAACAACCAAGCTGAAGAAAGTCAGCTGATTTGAAAGCCGTTTGACATTTATTATCTATAGACTTAAGGGGCCATAACACAGTTAAGTTAAAGTACAGGGGTGAAACTAAAACTAAAACTTTGATACCTGTACTTGATCAGTTGATCCGAACGGATCGGAGAAAACGTCTACACTCCACCGCATTCCGTCACTGCTCCGTCGGAGATCTCCGATCAGATTACGCTGTAAGTATTCCCATCGTTCTCTTTTTAATAATGATACAACATAAATCAACATACGTGTATATATTGCAATTAATTTATGTATAATGCACTTCATATCATCATCATTAGGGCTCGTATTATGGTTTTGTTACGTTTTATCATAATGATCTGCTTGATGCTTCCTTTTGTTGAGTTTTTGTAACTGCTTTGGGATCTGCACGGATATTTCGACCTATATAAAAGCATTGCTATTGGTTAGGGTTTTTATTTTACCAAATTGTGGAGGTGTTTATGAAATTGAGATGAAATTGTATCTGAAGTCTAGACTGTAGAACTAAATTAGAGTTGTTCCAGCACCTGAATTTGTGGTTTTTGTTCTCAGTTAGTTAAGTTAGGGTTTGAATTTTAGGATTAAGTTTGTAGTTGTGAAATTTATTTGTGCAAAGGGATTCTTTATATGCTATGCGGTTAATGTCGGTGATATATCGGTCCCCTGGTAAAATATCGGTGTCAAATATCGGTACCTATTTTATCGGCGATATTGACCGATATTTGACTGATATAACCGATATATCACCGATATTTGACCGATATAACTGATATATCACTGAATTATTAGTGTTAAATATCTATATATATAAGTTCTGCATTATATTAAAATTACCGATATCTCACCGAGATAACCTATATCTCAAATATCGGTTTTTGACTGATATCCGATATTTTACAGGATTAACTGCATAGTTAATATGCATGTGATAAAAATTAGGTGACTTCTTGGATGTTATTTATTTGGTTTGTAAATGTGTTTTATCATACATGGAACACTTACTTTAGATTATTGTTGCAGACACGCGTATACTCTAGTGGACCAAAATGGCTAGCACAGCTTGTTTTATGATCATTAGCAAAAATGACATTCCTATATATGAGGCTGAAGTTGGGACTGCTCCTAAAGTATGATTTTCTTTAATATATCACTTGTGGATTTTACCAATCTGATACCATATGTCAAATGATGTAAAAAAAAAAAAAAATCTTTCATAGATATAAACCTGTACAACCATGTATGGCCATAGAAAATTCTATTCTGTTGTGAATCTGTATTTTCTGAGATTTTTTCAAGCACACATACTGATTTAAAAACTCTTATTTTGCAATGTCATTCTAGAAAGAAGAAGCTGCGCATCAGCATCAGTTTATTCTTCATGCCGCTTTGGATGTTGTACAGGATCTTGCCTGGACAACAAGTGCTATGTAAGATTTCATAATCACTCTTTTTAACGCTCAATCAAGAAAAACGTGCTCATGTAATATTGTTTCAACTATTTCTGCTTTCAGGTTTCTGAAAGCAATTGACAGGTTCAATGATTTGGTGGTGTCTGTGTACGTGACAGCTGGTCATATCCTTGTTTAATTTTTTTGTTGACAAAAATTACTTTTGTGATTGCTCAATGGTTATGTTAGGTGATTTCCGTTTCTTCAAGGTATTATTTTATGAATCCGTATTATTATTTTTCCGTTTGTTTTTGCTTGACTCAAGCTATACATACACGATTGATGCTGCTTCATGACTCCCGTAATGATGATGGAATCAAAAGCTTCTTTCAGGAGGTCCATGAGCTTTATATAAAGGCAAGTTCATTTTCCGTTCATTTCACCTTAGCAAGTGTTCTAAACTTTTGATGCAAGAAAATAATACTTTTTTCTTTCATGCATACAATGGGCTAAACCCTTCAAATTAGCCCCCCGCAAAGCGTGTATGGACTTTTCAATGTCAATGGTTTTTGTTAATTTAGTTACTTTATAACTCTTTGCAGACTCTTCTGAATCCTCTCTACCTACCAGGATCCCGTGTTACTTCTTCACATTTTGATACAAAGGTTCGAGCCCTTGCAAGAAGGTACCTATGAAGGCAAATGGGTAAATTTAAATTTCAGTCCTTTTAATTGCAACCATTACCCCATTTTAATGCTGGTTCCAACTTCTCTACAAGATGTCTGCCTAGTGCCTACACTACACTTTGCTGAAATTATTGTTTTTCATGGGTTATGTAAAAGTGTAAGTTTTTTTTTTTTGTATTCTGGCTAATTATAGGACATGGCCTTTTGCTTGTTAAATAATGATAGATTTAAAAAAAAAATTGTATTGTTTAGCATATTATGTTACTTGCTAGGACCTGATTATGAAATCATCTCCACGTAAGTCAATCCTGAAGTAATAAGAGGTGACAATTCTGACCCCTTACATGTTAATTGGATCAATTTGGGTTATGATTATCCCTAATGGGTCAAACTGGTAATATGTATTGGTTAACTAAAATGGAAACGGGTCAAATTGTTTTGTTAAAAAAAGTAAACTACTATTGAGGTAATATAATTTTGTAATCATAATTGGCCCACTATATACAACTATACATATATTGACATAAAAATGTTTTGGGTCAACCTGACCTGTGCATAAAAAGTTACCCGTTTTGCCACAGGTGCTCAACTGGTCTAAAACATTGATAAACAAAAGTGTTCTCTTTATGCACGCATTGAAATACCACATAATTACATTATTATACAACGATATACAAAATGGTAATCATGTATTGAAATGTAGAAAAGCTTCGGGCAGGTTCATCTCGAACACTTGACTCATTATGGGTTTGCATTCATTCTTTGTTTACAACTGCAGCTCCTAAAAGAATGAAGAAGAGTAAGCAAGATTTGGGTGAAGAAATAGTCCTTTAATCGGGTAATTTTCTAATCGTTTTCCGCTTATCTGATTACAACCTTCAATCGAATACCATTCCCATTTATTCTTGTGATTTCCATCTCTTCTCCACACCACCATTTCTTTAGCAATTTCCTTGTATAAACACACACCACCTTCAATTCCCACACACTTGGTACTGCCACCAACAAATCTTTTTCCTAATTCAACTGGCATTCTTTCAATAACATTCCATTTATCATCCTCTCCTAGCTCCCAAACTAACACATTTCCGTCATGGGTCCCGCCGATAACCGCCAACTTGCCGTCTCGTGGGACCATGGCGGCGAATTCGAGTGTGTCACCCATTGGCACATTGAGCTCTTTCCATTTGTTGGAACTCATATCAAAGCCCATTATACTATATGCGCGGGCTGAGGTCATCCAGTAGAGGACCCCACGTGAGTAGACACTCTCGTTTGGGGTCCATACAGTAAGCCTCACAGCAAACTCTACTGGCATGGAACCTATAATCGTCCAGTTATCACTTCTGGAATCGAACATTTCTAACGTCGGTTCATATGAGGCGGCACCATCACTTTCCGCCTTGGACATCCCACCCGCCACGTAGATTTTACACCTGCTGGGACAAACCTCTATGACTCCCACTGCTGGATTAGTCCTTGGTTTCCGCAGCTGGGGAAGGTGGTGGAATCGACCAGTGAACGGGTCACACACCGACAGCTGAACGGGTACGCTGCCAGTCGATTTAAACAGAATCAACCCGTGTCCTGGTATAGTGGACACGGGCCGGGTGAGGCTAGGAACATGTTTCAAACCGAGCAGGTGCCAAGTGCTCTCAATTGGGTTATGAACAAAACACAAGTTGCGGGCACGGGTGGGTAAGGCAACGAACCATGGCGGGTGTTGGTGGCGGCTGGTCGTGGACCGGCCACAGTCGTGCCAGTGGCGGCATGTGACCATGGCACGTGCCAAGGAGTGTGGAGGGAGATAGGAGAACACGTTGGAAAGCAAATCAGAAGGAAGATTGTTCCACATGTTTGAGTGGTGGATGAACAAATGAAAATATTTGCAATTATAAACACAGAATGCAATAATTGCATAGAGATGCGTACCTAGTGATCGAATCTGAGAGTCACATGGCCATATGTACTCCGTACTTATTGTTATTATAAAATTTGGTGTGATGTGTATATTGGAGTTTGGTCCTTAGATGAGCTGAAAGGTCACAAAAGCATCCAAATTTCATTTCTGTTTCTGCAGCTATTATCTTATACAGTTGCACGTAACCATCGATGTGTTGTCGTACCAAACGATAATGAAAAGCACCCGATAATTAAATGACAGTTGAATTTCGATGAGTTTTATGCGTAGTTAACATGTCAATGTTGGCGTATTATTAATCTAAGAGTGCATTTAGTTCCCGAGATTATATAAAATTGAAATCTAAATTCTATTTTTCAATGTGTTTGGTTCGTACCCACATAACATTGAAGCAAATTTCTGAATTGTTCATACAACAAAAATACAATTTCCTATTCCTATATCAATCTGACATAGGGATGAGCAAAATGGACCCGGTACCGGTACTGAATTTACCGAACCGGGTACCTTTTCGGTACCGACTTTTGACATTTTCGGTACCGGTCCGGTACGGTACCGGCATTTACCGGTTTTTACCCTCAAATACCGGTACCGAACCGGTACTGGTACCGAACCGTACCGTACCGGGTATATTCGGTACCGGTACCTGTACCCACTTTTGAGGATTTTCGGTACCGGTACTTTCGGTTCCGGTACCGGTCGGTACCGAGCTCATCCCTAACACTCCCTTCAAAGTTTTAGTTTTTGAATGATATACAAACATTTGTACGCTCTACTTTTCCAATCAATTATGAATTGAGGGTACCACCCAACCCAAACCACTTGCACCCTTCTATATTAATAATATGAAGATTGATAAAATTATTATTTTTAATAAAGTAATAATGATAATAAATCTCCACCACTCCAATGAAGTCCAATCGAGCCACTTTGTAACAACACGACAAAACTGGCAACCAATGAATTGGTCTCAAAAGTATTATTGTGTGACATGTCATTTTCCTAAAATATTTCTTGCTGTATAGCTAACAATGGAATAACTCATAATGCCCTTTTGAAAATGATTTTTACATCATCAATTTCATTGTACTAATATTACTAAGCATATAATCTGAAAAAGATGACCATAACATACGAACTTTAACTGTAGGACCATATTTGATGCAAGTTTTTGTGCCTTTATTAAACTCCTTGTACGGCAAACCATATATAAAACGACACATAAACTAACCCGGGGATAAACACATTCACATATTAAGGAGCGGATTGTTACTAACTAGTTTTTTGAAAATTGAAGTAGAGTAATAGTTCGTTTGTTTACTTACTATTACTAGCTAAAGGAGTGGAACCAGATAAAACCGCGATTTTGAGTGAACAAGATAATTTTTATTGAAGAATTGTTGGGCTTGGCTTCTCCCTTGCTGGTTTTCAAAAACTTGCTACTAACTCATTGCAACTATTTAACTAGCATTCCCTCACAAGTATCATCTTTTGCAATGAGATTTTCTTGATCTTTTAGAAAGGCCCATTAGACCTTGCACTCCTACCACACTCATGCACAATTTGTAAGATATTAACAAGCCAACAAAACACATGTTCCTTTTTCTTTTGTTTTTTAGTCACTTTTTAGTGATCACCAACACTTTTCTTTAATTTGCAAGTTGGAAGATAGAATGAAGATTCCTTCCACACCTTCATTTGTGATATTCTTCTCTTAGTGGTTGGTGCATAATTCAAGAATCTTATCAAACCCAAAAGCACAAAGATTTTCTTGATTTGAAGTTGGTTTCTTGAAGCTCATTTGACATCAAGATTCCAGATTTTGCAAATTTTGAAGGTGGGTCTTCTTCTTTATTGGTTTTTTCTTCTAAATATGCTTGCTTTTGGTTGTTGAATTATAAATGTTCATATTTGATAGTGAACTTTTACCTTAAACAGTTGCAATAGAAGGTGAATATGTCCCTCCATCCATTAAATTACCCATCGCATTTGCTCGGTAAATTGAATAAGCCAAAAAGAACTCACAAAACGAAGATGAACATAACCCCGGTTCCAGAAAGAGGCAACAAACCCGCATCCACACACAACTTTGGTTTAAATTTGGCTTCAATGAGCAGCAAGACTTCTATTAAAGGTTCATTATTATATCAGCCCAATCTAGTGGGAACAATAGGCGGTATGTCACCAAATGTCACACTGGATTTCGTTAAAAAGCTCATAAACACGAGCAATGAGCGTAAACAAGACGAAAATGGGCTTCCTTTTGTTCTTTGTTCCGATCCGATTATGAACAAGGTGAATGATGATGACACTCAGATTGTGGAAATTTTGAGACGTAAAAGGATTTTTCTTGAAAGATCAGGGGCGCGTTGTATTATGATGCCATGTCACTTATTACATTCATGGTATGAAGAAGTTTCAAAAGGGTGTTCGGTTCGTATGTTACATATGGGTGAGTGTGTTGCAAATGAGCTTAATGTCACGGGCCAAATGTTTGAAGATCGCAATGCTATGGGCTGTGCTTGAACGCTTGGGTTACTGGCTAGTCCGGGACTTTATCAGGGGACGGAGTCAGTGTCAATGAAGAGGTGTACGTGCCTAGTCGTGCAAACGATGAACGCACCACTGGTCGAGAGCTGGCGCCGCTCTCCTGATGAGTCCAAGGCAGGACGAAACCAGTGACCCACACAAAGAAGCGGGATGGATTGGCTTGTCCTCAGGCAGTGGCGGACCCAGAAAAAAATTTCAAGGGGTGCGGATAAGGGGTTTAACCAAATTTTCAAGGGGTGCGGGGAGAATTTTTGTGGCACCCAACTGACCTCGCAATCCTGTTTTACAATTTGGTGTACGTGGTGTCTGTGCAGTTATCTGGATGCTTAGTGATTGCGTGTAATACTTGATTATTATTTGTGATTATTAATTATGTCGTAATACATATAGTTTAATTAGAGTTTCTATCGCTTCACTCTTCTGTGCTTACTTGTCAAATTTCGGGACGAAATTTCTTTCAAGTTGGGGATAATGTGACAACCCGAACTGTCAAGGTCTGTAATGTTCTATCTTTTGATCTTTACTTCTCGTTAACTTTCCCTAATGTGCTAAAACGCTCCGTTCGTCTAACTTCGTTAAACTTATTTTGTGCTATAACTTAATAATTAATGTTTTGGCTTTTGTGCCGCACACCAACTGGGCCACATTTTAGCACTTTAAATGTGGGGCAGAATAGTTAATTAATGAAATAAGATTGCAAAAACTATAATATTATCATATCAATATTATTTTATAGATAATCATATAAGAGTTGCAATCATCGTTTACACCTCCAGAAACTTCCAACCCTGGCTTTGACCCGTTCAACTTCCACAAAGTGGATTTTTTTTCAAATTATATTATATAATGATTATGAAACAAATGATGTTTGTGTCAAGAAAACAATCCCATTTGATCTCTCTACAGAGACCGACGGCCCACCTGTTTTAGCATGGAATCGGCCCAACTGGTATATCTGGTAAAGACTATTGATTTTGGCCCACTTGTTTTAATTTTGGCACTATAACTGGATACACGTAATCTCCTTTCATAATTCACAATTACAATCTAACAAACCCTATTATCCCCTACATACGTGCGGCAGACCTCTCCCCTTTTTCACACTCGAAACCCTGCAATTATACACCCTTGACTTCGGTTAGTATATTACACTTTTGTTATTAATTTGTTTGTTGATTTTGATGATGACATGAATATAATTATATGTGATATTATATGCCTTAGTATATTCTCATGAACATAGGGTAATGTCGATTATTGTTGATGGATTGTTAAGATAAACAGAATAGTTAGAATATGTAAATGATGAATAATCGATGTAACGTATGTATTAATTGTGTATTGTGTGGTTCGATGCTAAGGGTTTTGAGAGGGTAATTAGGTTAGTAAGCTGATTACTGATTTGATGATACGTGACATTTGCAAGCAATGAAGAAAAGTATTTGATGTTTATATACATGCTTGATAGGTTGGTTTGTTAACTTGGGCCGCACCTAGTTTGGGTCGCGCTGGGCTGGGAAACATTTCAAGGATTATATTAAATGTGTAGTTATGTTGTTTTCTGACTTTGGGCTGATAGGGTATGGGGATAGGGGAGCACTAAGGGTATTATTATGCAGGATGCACGTTAGAACTATTTTCTTATGTGTTCATGGAATGTGTTGATTAATTGTGTATTGTTGATTTGGTTATGTATAGCGGGGTGTTTTCTAATACATTATTGGCGTAGTGTGAACGAAAGATGTATGATTGATATGATAGTACGTGACCCCAAACAGTAATTGTAATTGTGTTGTGCAATAAATGTGCTTGATGTGAAAAATGTGTAACTTAAGTGATTGGGAAACTGATTATTATTGGTAACAACGCTAGGGTTTGTTTGATTAACTTGGAACAAGTAACGTAACATACCGAGCAATCTAAGGTGAGTTCACTGCACTTTTCTAAGCATGCGTCCCGGTGGTTTGGGACATCTGGTAAACGTTTCTAAAGGGAATACTGGGTAAACTGTTTATTTGGGATGTTGGTTATTGAACACAGTATAAATCATGTAAGACCCCCTACATCTACCGTGTTGCTGAAGAAGCAACGAGGTATTTAGTTGATAGCGCTATTAGGTTTGGCACCCTCACACCGGGCCGAAAGGACGGGCGTGAACTAATTACCTGGACTTCATGACCAATGCCTAGTTAGAGGCATTGGGGTTGGGCATTCACATCGTGTACATATAAGACCCCTTACATCTATTCAAGGTTGTTTGATACCTTGACATCATGACCAATGCCTAAATGGAGGCATTGGGGTTGGGCATTCACATCTAGTCGCCACATACGGTAATCGAGTAATAACAACATCAAATCAAATCATCAAAACAACACCACAACATATCATCTTGTCAACTGTTTTACACATGTGACTGGTAACTAAACTCGGTAAACAAAACTTTGAACTCACCAGCGTAGTCTGACACACTTGTTTGCATGCTTGTAGGTCATTAGCTGAGATACTTTGGGACTTGCTATCTGGAGCAGCTGGAGTGGGCATGGTCTTGCTAGACGTATTTATTTTATTGGTTTATTGATACATTACTTTAGTGTTAAAACTGGTTATCTTGCTTCCGCTGATACTTTGGTTTTCATTTAAACTTACAGACAGTGTTTTATTTACAATCGAGTACTTTATCTTTTAATTGAAGGCGTTTGATATAATTAGTGGCTCGTTGTTGGATCGTCACACTCCTAATAGGGACATACCCTAGGTGGGAATTTGGGGGTGTGACAGTTTGGTATCAGAGCCACTGGTTATAGTGAACTTGGTTTTAAAAACGTTTTTATAAAACAAGACTATAACCGAATAAGTTCTGAATACGACCATGACACTCAGCTCCAGACTGCAAGGTTCGTCTCTCGTTTACTCATTGTACTGCATAACTAGTGAGCATTTACATATGAAATTGCATGGGACTGCATGTATAACACAACAGTATGAATTAATGTATTACTTGCATGCGTTATGTGGTTGATAGTGTGGTGTTACCTTAGACAATTGTGACTCCTGTTTAGAGATGTTCTTTGTTTGCTATTCGAGTCTGAGGAACCATTTGACATGAGTTAGGAGGAACTGAGATGAGCATGCAAATCGCATTATTATTGTGGGTGCACACATAATAATAATGTGGGGTGCATGCGAGTCCCAGTGAGACTTAACCAGTGGAAAAGGGGTTCCGTTCTGTTATTAAGTCGATGTGAAACACAACAGTCTATAAGAGTCATAGCAGTGAATGTCTCTTACTTGAACGTGATCTTTTCACTCCACTCTGAATCCTTATGAATCTCGATGCTATCGAGTATTACCTGAACACCCATCTGAACGCCTAGCGAGCTGTGTAGAATGCTAGGTGCTTGTACGAATGCCCCTGGGTAGGTGTTGCAGCATCGAAGATTGGTCTATACCCCCCCCCCCTCACTCTACTTTATTGTTGGAACTCAATGTACTGACGTTTTAGACCCCGAAGTGCGATCACTTCTGCAACACTCTGGAAACATACCGTGCGTTACCCAATCAACTTGTAAAAACGATGGACCAGAGGGTGAATGTAGTACTTTACCGACTTCGGCGTTTGAACGACCCTAATTACTGGCAACGAACATCAGTGATTTGGCTCCAAACGAATCCTTAACCCTAGTCAACGACTTATGGGAGCCGACTTTTTACGAATCAATCGGGACATTAGCAACGAAGCAAATTATAGTGTGGAATGTATGACAACCTGCACCGTGAGCAGCGCAATAGGATGTGACACAGAATGTGAAAAGATGGACTTGCTTGGTGAAAGATCGTAGGGTTCCGTCTCAAGCAACGACATTAGAAGCAAACGTTATGGAAACAGCAAGGTATTCGTACTTGTAACCAACAGTATGGAAATGGAGAAGCCAACAACATGGATTGGCCGTTGTTAAATAAAGACGACAACAACCAAGGAAACGGCGATATTACTAGGAATTCTCGCAGTAACAACAGCACTGGTAGTGATGCTCGTGGGGGAGCATTTAGGATTGGTGTAGGCAATGCCGGGCATTATAATAACATGGTGGCTTACACGTTCTTGGTAACTAATCACTTTGTCACTATTCTGCTTAACTCTGATGCTTCATTAAAACGAACCTGTTGTGAACTCGGCTGATGGCAAGTCAACTGAAACCTCATATGATTGTTGGGATGCAAACTCGACCTTGTGGGATAAGTGTTCGACGTCGACCTTCCTTCTACCACCCTTGATTGATGTAGTATTCGGTATGGATTGGTTATCCATACATCGCATAGATACACCCTGTGAGAAGAAAACTTTGTGTACCCCCCTAGTGTAGAATCGTCATTTGTTCCAAAATATCAGAGTTGTGTAAAGGTTAGCACCAATTTTGCAATGAAAGCCCAGAAGTGTCTACGGAGGGATTACTACGCCATTGCTAACAACAGTTACTAATGATAAGGCTAAGGAAAAGAGGATCGAGGATCCACCAGATGTTTATAATTTCTTCCGATGAACTACTTGAAGAACCTCCAGGATTACTTCCACAACTGTTAGGCAGAAACTCAGTTTGATCTCACGTTAGGAGTTTTGGCGGAACCAGTTATTCGCTTTGGGGAGCCCCAATTACACCCATGAAGACAAGTTTTTCCGTACGTGTACTGGTTATTAAGATCTTAACAAGGAGACAGTTAAGAAAAGTTGCCTCGATCATGTATTAGCAACCTGTCTACCAGTGCGAGGGTCAAGCTTTCATTCGAGGAATAACTAACGAATGAACTATCATCAGATGGGAGTCCAGAGGGGAGAATGTTTCTACCACGTATATCAGACGCAGGGTGGCCATTGCGACGTTGTATTCCAAAACCTCTGGGCTACTCATCACACCGGCAGCTGCATGGATCACATGAATCGACTACGCTTATTGACAACGTGTTGAATCATTTCCAGGATAAAGGAACATCATAGACAACATCTGTATCTTATTTTAGGGCTCCTGAGGGAGGAGCCATTACGTGCGAAGTCTTGTTTAGTGTAACATCTAGATTCGAGAGATGCATTTGACCACGTAACCAACGAAGTGGGAATACACGTGGATCTTGCTAGGATCCATTTCGCTAGAAACTGATCGACACCAAGGATTCCTTCGGGGATGCAGCGATTTCCTGGTTTCGCTGGATACTATTGTGGATTCATCACCGGATTTTTGAAGGTCGCGGAGTTTAAACCTATTTAGCACAGCAGGGTGCTGTGTTCGTGGAAGACAAAACATGAAAACGTCCTTTTAGCTTTTGGAGTTCAACTCTACGATGCACTGAGCATCGTCTTTACCTGAGGGTGCGGGTGACTTAGTGGAATACCATGATGGTTCAAATCAGAGTCCCAGTTACACACCGATGCAACATAAGAGGGCGATGGATTACGTGGTGGACTAACAGGAAGAATTGTGCGACTCATACCCTGGGGTGGAAGCCACGATCTCGGATTTGAGCTGGAGGCATTACTTGGACGGTACCAAATGCACTACCTAGGCCGATCACAAGGGCCTCCCGTATACCCTTGTTTTGAAGGAGTTAAACATGTAACGACATCACTGGATGGAGCTATCGGATGAATACGACCGTGAAACCTAGACGTGCACGAGCTTTACAGCCTGCTATCGACTCTAACATACCTGATCAAACTTGTCTTGTTCAAATTGAAGAACTGGAGGAAGAGAGTTCTCAAGATTGACCCATGTGGGGCATGTGGAAGCAACCTTTGGCAGGTCGGACGATATTTGCTACTTCATGGAACGAATATGAACCTCACTATACAGCAACCTTACGGAACTGGTGCAGGCGAAGCACACGGGACTCGATATCCTATTCATCGGAATTTTGATAGGATGTATTAAAACCTGAAGACCATGTGCGGGTGACTGGGCCTAAAGGTCCACATAGCCACGCATGGGAACGATGTTTAACACGTGGGAAAGTCAAGGTGGGATATTAGCAATCAGAAACACATATATGGGAATGAGAACAGACTGCCATGGATTTTGTCACTAGTCTACTTACAACTTGAAATGGAAACATTATCACCTTGGTGATCATTGATGGACTCAAGTTACCAGCACACCTTCTTGCAATCATGAGAACTGACGAGTCTTCACAGTTATGAATGTTCCTCTGAGAGAGGCGGCTCTTGGGTACGAAGTGCCAACTCTTGTTACATCTGAATTTGATTTATGCATGATTTATGTCAGGCAATACACAACACCCTTGGCTCACGTTAGGACCAGAGCATTGCTTATCGCCATTGGGCAAACGATCGGAGAAACGAACTCTCCTGGTACTCGAAGACATGCGGTAAGCATGTATGTGACTGGCTTTGGTGCGGATTGGAAGGACTTTTACCTATGGTTGAGTACTACTGCGGCAGTTATCATTTTGGTAACCAGTCAGCTCTGTTGGGGCAATACATAGACAATAATGCCAACCTTCTTGTTAGGCTGAGATGGTTGATAACTTAATTACTGGTCCAGGACTGGTACTCGAAACTCTTGGGAAAGTTGTTGGATCAGGAGTAGATTGGCGGCAACGCGTGACCGTCAGGAAAGTTGATAAACTTGGGAAACGCTGGAAGATCGCTGTAGGCGATCGTATCGTGTTGAAAGTCTTACCCTGGGAGGGTGTGGAATGCTAGGGAAGCATGGCGAGCTTAACTGACGTCAAGGTGGACCATTCAACAGTCTGGGAAGAATCGGTAGCGTAACCTACAAATCCGATAACGTACACGATGTCATTTATGTCACGAACCTAAAGAAGCGTCTGTTTGACGCAACACTTGTGATACCCTTGTTGAGAAACCCACTGTAGACACAGTCGAAATTCAATCGTGAGAGTTCATTGGAACTCAAGACGTGGACCGAAGTTCCTGTGAGAACGCAAAGATCAGGTGAAGCTCTGTTATCCCCGATTGTTCAAACGGTGGGACCAACTTTCGATATCATTGGCGAATTTCGGGACGAAATTCCCTTTCAAGTTGAGGATGATGTGGCACCCAACTGACCTCGCAATCCTGTTTTACAATTTGGTGTACGTGGTGTCTGTGCAGTTATCTGGATGCTTAGTGATTGCGTGTAATACTTGATTATTATTTGTGATTATTAATTATGTCGTAATACATATAGTTTAATTAGAGTTTCTATCGCTTCACTCTTCTGTGCTTACTTGTCAAATTTCGGGACGAAATTTCTTTCAAGTTGGGGATAATGTGACAACCCGAACTGTCAAGGTCTGTAATGTTCTATCTTTTGATCTTTACTTCTCGTTAACTTTCCCTAATGTGCTAAAACGCTCCGTTCGTCTAACTTCGTTAAACTTATTTTGTGCTATAACTTAATAATTAATGTTTTGGCTTTTGTGCCGCACACCAACTGGGCCACATTTTAGCACTTTAAATGTGGGGCAGAATAGTTAATTAATGAAATAAGATTGCAAAAACTATAATATTATCATATCAATATTATTTTATAGATAATCATATAAGAGTTGCAATCATCGTTTACACCTCCAGAAACTTCCAACCCTGGCTTTGACCCGTTCAACTTCCACAAAGTGGATTTTTTTTCAAATTATATTATATAATGATTATGAAACAAATGATGTTTGTGTCAAGAAAACAATCCCATTTGATCTCTCTACAGAGACCGACGGCCCACCTGTTTTAGCATGGAATCGGCCCAACTGGTATATCTGGTAAAGACTATTGATTTTGGCCCACTTGTTTTAATTTTGGCACTATAACTGGATACACGTAATCTCCTTTCATAATTCACAATTACAATCTAACAAACCCTATTATCCCCTACATACGTGCGGCAGACCTCTCCCCTTTTTCACACTCGAAACCCTGCAATTATACACCCTTGACTTCGGTTAGTATATTACACTTTTGTTATTAATTTGTTTGTTGATTTTGATGATGACATGAATATAATTATATGTGATATTATATGCCTTAGTATATTCTCATGAACATAGGGTAATGTCGATTATTGTTGATGGATTGTTAAGATAAACAGAATAGTTAGAATATGTAAATGATGAATAATCGATGTAACGTATGTATTAATTGTGTATTGTGTGGTTCGATGCTAAGGGTTTTGAGAGGGTAATTAGGTTAGTAAGCTGATTACTGATTTGATGATACGTGACATTTGCAAGCAATGAAGAAAAGTATTTGATGTTTATATACATGCTTGATAGGTTGGTTTGTTAACTTGGGCCGCACCTAGTTTGGGTCGCGCTGGGCTGGGAAACATTTCAAGGATTATATTAAATGTGTAGTTATGTTGTTTTCTGACTTTGGGCTGATAGGGTATGGGGATAGGGGAGCACTAAGGGTATTATTATGCAGGATGCACGTTAGAACTATTTTCTTATGTGTTCATGGAATGTGTTGATTAATTGTGTATTGTTGATTTGGTTATGTATAGCGGGGTGTTTTCTAATACATTATTGGCGTAGTGTGAACGAAAGATGTATGATTGATATGATAGTACGTGACCCCAAACAGTAATTGTAATTGTGTTGTGCAATAAATGTGCTTGATGTGAAAAATGTGTAACTTAAGTGATTGGGAAACTGATTATTATTGGTAACAACGCTAGGGTTTGTTTGATTAACTTGGAACAAGTAACGTAACATACCGAGCAATCTAAGGTGAGTTCACTGCACTTTTCTAAGCATGCGTCCCGGTTGTTTGGGACATCTGGTAAACGTTTCTAAAGGGAATACTGGGTAAACTGTTTATTTGGGATGTTGGTTATTGAACACAGTATAAATCATGTAAGACCCCCTACATCTACCGTGTTGCTGAAGAAGCAACGAGGTATTTAGTTGATAGCGCTATTAGGTTTGGCACCCTCACACCGGGCCGAAAGGACGGGCGTGAACTAATTACCTGGACTTCATGACCAATGCCTAGTTAGAGGCATTGGGGTTGGGCATTCACATCGTGTACATATAAGACCCCTTACATCTATTCAAGGTTGTTTGATACCTTGACATCATGACCAATGCCTAAATGGAGGCATTGGGGTTGGGCATTCACATCTAGTCGCCACATACGGTAATCGAGTAATAACAACATCAAATCAAATCATCAAAACAACACCACAACATATCATCTTGTCAACTGTTTTACACATGTGACTGGTAACTAAACTCGGTAAACAAAACTTTGAACTCACCAGCGTAGTCTGACACACTTGTTTGCATGCTTGTAGGTCATTAGCTGAGATACTTTGGGACTTGCTATCTGGAGCAGCTGGAGTGGGCATGGTCTTGCTAGACGTATTTATTTTATTGGTTTATTGATACATTACTTTAGTGTTAAAACTGGTTATCTTGCTTCCGCTGATACTTTGGTTTTCATTTAAACTTACAGACAGTGTTTTATTTACAATCGAGTACTTTATCTTTTAATTGAAGGCGTTTGATATAATTAGTGGCTCGTTGTTGGATCGTCACACTCCTAATAGGGACATACCCTAGGTGGGAATTTGGGGGTGTGACAATTTTACCTTATAAAATACACTAAATTTTTTTTTTCAAGGGGTGCGCCCGCCCACCCTGGACTCTTACTAGGTCCGCCCTTGTCCTCGGGGACTTGGGGACGCCACACGGGGGTCGAAAAGTAACCCCGTGACATTAAGGAAGCTAAGTTAAAGCCACTTGAAGCTGGAAGCCCGTTGAGAATAGGGGTTCTTGCCACTTGGTTATGTTGTGTCAACTGTCAAAAGGAAATTAGCAGACAAACAATTTTAATAAACAAGTCCGTCCATGAGAATTCGGGGTCCTGTGCGACTAGAAAAAATAGGCCCTTAAATTCTCATTAACCGTATATATCGAGATGCTTCAAATGCAATTCTACCTTGGAATGAAGCAGTAGGAGTAGGGATATTTGCAGGTTTGACAAAGTATATCGGTTCAGAACACATAATTTGCACTTGATTTTAACATCAATAAATATTTATTTTGAAGGTACATCGAATCAAATGAAGTAATTTGGTTTTAACTGTTCTATGAGCCTTGGTTGCCTTGGTTGTTGCTGCCAAAGGTGTTCTTCACAGCACCGGCCGCACCCTCGGCTAAGTTGGCTGCACCAGTTGCAGCACCTTGTGCTAAGCCCATCACACCACTTGCTGCTCCGCCAGCCATCATAGCCGCTCCTTGCGCCATCGTCTGTACTGAATTTTGAGTCTGCATACACATTCAATCTGTGAATTTACTACTTTCGACCAACTTGTAAATACATGCTTCGAACTCAATATTGACGATTAACCTATAGGCTATACAGATCCATCTACACATGTAATTTATGTTTGGGATGGCAATCAAACCCGAACTCAGGTGGGTAAACCCGAAACCCGGCACATTTGGGACGGCTACGGGGTCGGTTAATCGGGTTTGGGAATAGTTTTTTTTTTTTCACAGGTTTGGGATTTAGTGATATAGATGTTTACCCGACCAATTACCTGATAAAGTATACCCGTTTACCCGATTGTATACCCGATATAATTTCTTTTATATTATTAAATATGTGGTACATCCATTTTTTACACATATAGGTATTCTATTCCGTACAGATTATAGTTGTTTTGATATATATTTTTATAGTGACAATACGAAATGTAACCTGTTAGTAGTTACCGATGGGTTTTGGGTTGAGTATACCCAACGGGTAAGCTTTTTAAATTAACGGTTTACCCGAAACCCACAGGTATACCCAATACCCGACGGGTTTGGGACAAGCTTATCTAACCGGGTTTGGGATTGGGATTACCTAAACCAGTCCCAAACCCAACCAATTGCCATCCCTTTATGTAGTCTATGATGCATAAAGTGGAATACTGGTGGTACGTGACAGACAACAAAATAGAACTAAGTGTTCGCTAAGGGAGGCCGGGGCACCTTGCAGGTACCCTTTCACGGGTTGCAACCCGGGCCAGCACCCCGCCGCCACCCATGCAGGTTGGCTTGGCGGGTTGGCTGGGCCAGCTCCCAAACCCGCTTGACATTCGCGTTAATCGAGGAATTTTTACAGTTGGCACTTGTTTTGACACAACCAAACCACAATATTCTCTCCATTTTATATTCACATTCACAAAACCTTTTCCATCTTTCACATTCACAAAACTATGGCAAACCCGTGGACCGAAGAGGAAGTGATCGCGTTATCGTTGTCTATGTAGCGGTCCAACTCGAACCCACATCTCCTACTCGACGGGCCACTTTTTGGAACCGGGTGCACTGGCAATTTGTATCCTATGTTGGTGATGACAAGAACCGAACCGTGAATCAATTAGAGGGTGTTTGTTTTTTCTTCTAACATCTTCAAGGAGCTAATGTCTGCAGGCGCGCAGACGTTACCCTTGAAGACTGTTTGATTTTTTTTTTAAAGAGATCTGAAAATAGCTTCTTTCATTTAAAAAAAAAAGCTAGAAATCCTTTCTTCAAACATCAGAACTCAACAACTCTCCCATCCTCCCCAATTTAACCCCACCCCCAAACACCAAATCCAATTTCAAACCCTAACCATAACCAAATCCCCAAAATCAACCCAATCCACATGGACGCCTACTGCTCCGACTGCCGGAAAAGCACCGAGGTGGTCTTCGATCACTCCGCTGGAGACACAGTCTGCTCGGAGTGCGGCCTCGTTCTCGAATCGCACTCAATCGTTCTCGAATCGCACTCAAGCGATGAGACCTCCGAGTTACCAGTGATTTTTTGCTCAATGATGGTGGATTATCCACGGTTATTTCCAAACCGAACGGTGTTACCAGTGATTTTTTGTCTAGTTCGTTAGGACGGTGGCAGAATCGCGGCTCGAATCCGGATCGGTCGTTGATTATGGCGTTTAAAACCATTGCTACGATGTCGGATAGATGAGATTGGTGTTCGATTGTCTCTTTGGTTTGGTTGTTAGAGTGTTGAAATTGGGGATCTGGATATGTTAGGGTTTGAATCTGTGATTTTGATTGGTGGAAATTGATGTTGGAATTATTGATATGATACGTGTTTAGAAGGATTTTTATAAGTTTGAAGTGAATGGTGTGATGAGAGTTATCTAAGCTTCGAACATTGAGCGAAATTGATGTTGGAATTATTGTTATGATAGGGTTTGAATCTGAGATAATAAAAGCAGAAACATATGAGCAGTTGATGTTGCTAGGAATAATCATGCTTGTAAAAATGATGATTTAGTTTGTGCAAACATTATCTTTTTAAAAAATCAAACAGTCTTATATTTTCAGCTTGCAGAGCTTCAGACCATATCTTCAGTTGCAGACATAAAAACAGATGAAATCAGCTTGCAGACAGTTTATGTCTGCAAAAACAAACAGCACCTAAGATTTACGATTCGCATTCATTCGTTATCAAATTTCTAGATTCCATGCCACGTTCTTGAATGTGTCAAACCCCAACAACGAGCTCTCGGAGGACGAGCTCATTCAAGTGGCTCGTGTCGACTACAAACAAAACTTAGACGAGGACTTTAACCACGTAGCGGCGTGGCGCATTCTTGCGAACTATGTTTTAAAGTCCTCGTTGAAGTTATGTTTGTAGTCGATACGAACCACTTGAATAAGCTCGTTCTTCCAATATCAATAGGTTGATTGTTTCGCTCCTGTATCTTCCAAAAGGAAAAAAAGTTCTCTGAGAGTTTTTTCCTGAATCCGAAAGAGAGTACTTGGGTTCTCCCAATAACTAAAAAGTGTAGCATGCCTGAATCTAACAGGGGTTCGCGGTGGTGGAGGGACTGGATCGGAAAAAAAAGCGATTCTAGTTGTAAGATATCTAATAAGACCGTCGCTGGAATTGAGATATTATACAAAGAGAATGCAATACGGTGTATATAAAACATCTTGTCTCAACCGGCGAGAACCGTGTGAATCAAGTGATTCACACGGTTCTCGCAAAGACCAAGTACATTGGGTAAATTTTTAAATTCATAGTTTGTTTCGACTTTATTTAAAATTTAATTTAAGAGAATAAAAATACTTTTTTTTTTCGTTAGCCAACCAACTCTAAAAATAATAGCAGTTTTCTTTTAAGAAAACTATCTATAAAAATAATTAGATAGAATACCTTCAACCTTGTCAACTAATAATGAAAGAACAAAATCGGGGTACATACCAATACCTATTACGGGTATAAAAATGGAGATGGAAACAAATAACTCACGCGGTCCAGAATCAAAAACAGAGAGTTTGGAGTACGAAATAACATAGAGCTCGTTGTTGGTGTTTGGCACATTCAAGAACATGGCATGGAATCTAGAAATTTGGTAACTGATGAACGCGAATCGTGAATCTAATGATTCACAAGATTCACGGTTCGGTTCGTGTCACCAACATAGGTTAAAAATTGCTGGTGCAACCGGTTCCAAAAAGTGGCCCGTTGAGTATGAGATGTGGGTTCGAGTTGGACCACTATATAAGACAACGATAACGTGATCTCTTCCTCTTCGGTCCACGGGTTTGCCATAGTTTTGTGAATGTGAGTGATGGAAAAGGTTTTGTGAATGTGAGTGATGGAAAAGGTTTTGTGAATGTGAATATAAAATGGAGAGAATTTTGTGGTTTGGTTGTGTGTTATGGATGGTTTTTAATAGAGAAGGGAATAAAGTATTTGAGTTGAATATATATATTTAAAATGACCAACGATCAAAACAAGTGCCAACAGTAAAAAAATTACTCGATTAACACACGAATGTCAAGCGGGTTTTGGAGCTGGCCTAGCCAACCCGCATGGATGGCGGGATGTGCTGGCCCGGGTTGCAAATGACCCACCCTTTACCATCTTGGCCGGCGGTGCTTATCTCTCAACTCCTGATAGATTTTTTTTTCTTTCTAAACATGTCTATTTTTGCAAAGCTTAAAATTGAGCTTTAATCTTAAATTACACCTTTTTTTTATTTTTCATAATTGATTTTTTTACTAGATATGTATTTTTGCAAAGCCAACATCACTCTTAAATTACACCTTTTCTATTTTTCCTAATTGACTTTTTTTTTACTAAATATATGTATTTTTGCAAAGCTTAAATTCAACTTTACTCTTAAACTACCCCTCTTTATTTTAGGAATAATGGATTTTAGGGGGTGTTTGGGATTGCTTTTTCAATCTGATTTTTTGATTATTGTGTTTTGAAATCGCAAAAAAAATCTATTTTTAGTGTTTGGTAAAAAATTAATAAAAACTGATTTTTTACGTTTTGTAGAGATCAAAACGTGATAATCCAAAAGTAGGTCACCCCTCACTACAGGAAAACGTGATAATCCAAAAACTGATTTTTTATGTTTTGTAGAGATCAAAATATATATGTTTGCCAAACACTCAAATAGTTGATTATCTGATTATTGTGATATCAAACAACATAATCAAATCCAAACAGTATCTTTCTGCAGCACGTTTTGTTACAGCTAATTATCTGATTCTGATTATTCAAAACGCATAATCTATTTTCAAAACTCAACCCCAAACACCATCTTAATAATCTCAATTATTAGTAGTTGGTCGGCAACGGTCTCAACTTTAAAAATAACCAGAGGTGGTCTCACTTTTCACATATTGTAAACCAATGGACCTTTACTAACATAATCTTAATTTCTCTTTTATCCCCTTATCATTTTCGATTTACTAAAGGTCCATTGGTTTTACGATATGTAAAAAAATGAGACCACCACTGATTATTTTTAAAGTTGGAAGCGTTACTAGCTAACGACTAATAGTTAAGATTATTAAAATTCATTATTCCTTCGGCATTTGGAAAGGGAGGTACAATAAAAAGCCGAGAAAATAATTTTTGACAAGGCAAAATCCGTAGAAAAAAATCTTGACAGTTGTAAAATTTGAAAAAATATATAATAATAATAATACCTGCTCTAGAACACCAGCATTTTGGGCAGGTTGTTGGGTCGTTGCTGCATCTCTATGCAACTGCAACCGTCATGTAAAATCAGGTCGAAACGATTATTATTATTATTAATTAAAACTGTAAAGAATTAAATTGTGGGATACCTGAGCTTGATCGGCTGTGGCCTCACCTTCAAAGGTGGCTTGTTGACTCGCCATCTTTTATCGCTTAATTTCGTGTGGTAAAGTTGCAAATAGAAACGGTTGTATTTATGCATGTATTTTTAGGCAAACATATGGCCTCTTTAACACGTGGATATAACTGTGGCATGCCACCAAACAAGGCATTGTTTGTGGAGAGATATGTATTGGCCTATAAAGTCCGGTTTATGTTAATCGGACAGTTTTTTCTTTTGGGTAAATTACACTTATGTTTATATAATATAGGGATGAGATTTTTTACCGAAATACCGGTACCGTATTGGTACCATACTGGTATTGTACCGATGCTGTACCATATCTATCATAAACGGTATCGGTAATAATTTTTTTGAAATTCGGTATCGGTGCCGGTATTTTTCGGTAAATACCAGTATTAATACCGAA
Source organism: Helianthus tuberosus (assembly GCA_030545235.1). Lineage (NCBI taxonomy): Eukaryota > Viridiplantae > Streptophyta > Magnoliopsida > Asterales > Asteraceae > Helianthus > Helianthus tuberosus. The sequence goes on from CM060400.1 coordinate 206,037,550, forward strand.
TTTAATAATGACTTTATGTATTTTGCTATTATCTTAGATCCCACTATGAAGTTATATTTTCTTAAACATTGTTTTACAAAAACCAATATCAAATTTCTTTTGTTTGGTTATTTTTAATCAATTATAATGATTTTTTAGACATCTTGGAATTTGGATATTAAAAATTGAACCCATGGATGTTTACCTTTTTGATTTTTTTACTACTTAATATGTTTACCTTTTGTTTACATTTATCTATATATTACTCTAGTTCAGTTAATAATGGATGAATGAGTTGCATATGAAATTTTTTTAGGTAAAACAATGGATGACACCAAAGCGGTACCAATGTGGTAAAGTACCGAAATACCGATACCGGTACCGTACCGGTACCGAATCTATAAATACGGTACGATAATCGGAATCCACATTTCCTCAATTTCGATAACGGTATTTACGGTATCGGTACTGATACGGTACCGGTATTGTACCAATCTCATCCCTAGCATAATATTACTCGAGTATAATATTACTCGAGCTTGACTCAAAAGTCTTCTTCGGTAGCTTATAACCTCAAACCAAACATTCTCTCTATGGATATGTTTGGCATGGAGCTTTTAGAAGCTTTTATGAGCTTCTAGCTTTAAGCTTTTAAGAAAAATCTCCTACTCAGTAAAAAACCTTGTTTGGTTGAAAGAGCTTGAAGCTTTTGGTTGAACGCTCCTACTAGTAGCGTTTAGAAGGAGTTACAAGTTTTTAGAGAAAAAAAATGACTATTTTAACCTTAGAAGATAATGAATTTTTTAATGCACAAACTTTTTAAATTTTTAGGTGTCTATTTTGGTCATTTTATACATTTTATTAAAAGCTACAGCTACTTTGTCAAACATCAAATATATCTAAAAAGCTACAGCTACCAGCTACTTTTGCCAAACATACCCTATCAATACCGGTTTTGATTATCATTTTAAATTTAAATTAAAAAAGATTTTGCAAGCGTTATACTACTTCATGCAGAAACTAACCATTTTAACAATATATGTAATCAAAATTCTTACCATGTTGTATAGGAGGGTTACCATTTGGTCCATTTCTTACCATGGCATCACTAAAATCCTTTCATTTCTTCAAAGATCACTACATCACTAGCTACTTCAAGTCCTACATTAATGACAGGGGCGGATCTACATGTATCGTTACGGGTTCACGCGAACCCACTGAGTTTCGAAATTTTAATGGAAAATACATATAAAAACCTCAAGTGAACCCATAAATAAATTAAGAAGTGAACCCATATCAAAAACTAGTTAACTGTTGCAGCGGAAAAGTGGTTTTCATTATATTTATGGTGCTGAGTTCGATTCTCGGTACTTTCACTATTTGCAAAGCTTTTTCTCTTTTTATATAGGTATGAAGTTTTCAACATGATCACGTAAAACATGGCCTCAAAGTTCAAATAAGAATCTGAAGCGATTACTACATGCTTTTTTGAGTAAATTAACATTTAATATAAAAAAATGGCTAAGTTGACAAAAAAACAAATTTTCTGTACAAATTTAACGTTAAGATACACCGAGAAACCAAAAATCATGAACGAGTAACTTCATTATTTTTTCTCATCTAAAAGTTTAAAAGGTGAGGATTTGAGGTATGCATTTCATTAAATCTTTGTAGACTTCGGTAGAATATGATAGTAACTATTAGTCATACCAATATCGTATAATTTAATTATTTTTAAGTACACTACAGTAGCTAAAACGACGTCCCGCAAAGGATTGTAAGAAAAATCTTTATCAATTTATCATAAAACTGAAACGTTGGTTTGACCATGAAATACTGGGTCCGACCCGAACCGGCCCAAAATTTCCAACGTTTGGGTGCGAAAAATCTAACCACTAAAAAATTGTGAACCCACGGAAAAAAAATCCTAGATCCGCCACTGATTAATGATATCCATTTCACACGAAGATCTAACACCCAATTAGGCCCGGTCCAATGAGTTTGGGCCCAACACATATGGATCAATAAGTGGCTTAGCCCATCCCCCTTCCTATATTAAATAGGAGGCTCAATTCTATTGTAGAGGATCCACTCTTCTCCTAAAACATAACCATTTAGCTCTACTTTCTCTATCCCTTTCATTTACTCTCGTTTACATATTAATACTGACTTGAGCATCGGATGGTGGTTTAGAGACCCTGGTCTCTGACCCCTACTAATGAGTTGTTCATGTTGTTTCATAACAGCACCTCAGAGTGGATCGGAGAAGAAGTGTGCTCAGTCCATATCTAGAGTTGATGCAATCACGCAGTTATCCCCGACGGATAATTTTATGCATCACCCCCACCATACTATTGACAATGTTGACTTTTAAAGTCAAACATACTATGCTTTTTTAACTGATAAAAGAATTGAGAGCAGCTAGAGATACTCTTTACACTTAAATGTAAAACAAGCAAGCTTTTCAACCATGACAGGGCACAAATGGGTAGCAAAATTCAAGATTCTCCACACAGAAAAAAAAAATAAAGTTTAAACCTTTATGACATTGTGACAAGACTTCACATCAACTGTTGAGAATAAAGAGTAAGCATCTCTAAACCACAAAAAGCCATTTCCATAATTCCATCTAAACTCAATATAACAACAACATTACATTCTTTATAAAATCCTAAAACTTAAATTATCAAACAACATATTCCCATCTAAGAACCAATACCCCAAAATCCTTATTTTGTTTTTTATAACAACCAACATATAAAACATCATATAGATACATATATATATATATATATGTATACCATCCCATCTCCGCCGAACCCTCTCTACAAGTCTAATTATTTCTCCCAGCTCAAAATCTGTGTAACTGTCTTCGGTTATTCTTTAATTCACACACGAGTTAATTTCATAATTTAATCATATGATTAACCTCTCAGGCTCCGAGCCTCGTATGTAACCATTGACAAACTTCTTCCATCTCTTTAGGAACAGTGTAATGACCAAGCCTGCAAAATCGTATAAAGAATGTTTAAATATTTATTTAAAAATTTTGATTTTAATAATCCCAACTTTGACATATTTGTCGGTAACAGTCCCAACTAAGTAGACGTTTTGTGAAAGTCCCAACTTTTGACCTACTTTCCCTTTGTGGTTCCATAATTACTAAAAGTTAACTCAGTTAGTTTTTTGCTGATGTGGACTGCCACATAAGCAGTCCACATCATCAAAACTCTGACTTATTTGCTACATAAGCAATCCACGTCAGCAAAACTTTGACTTTTTTGCCACATAAGCAGTCCACGTCATAAAAAACTAACTGGTTTAACTTTTAGTTAGCATGGGATCGTTCAGGGAAAATATGTTAAAAGTTGGGACTGCCACAAAACATTTTCTAAGTTGGGACTGTTGTCGGCCAATATGTCAAAACTAGGATAATTAAAATCCAATTTTCCTATTTATTTTTATAACTACGTCGAATTGAAATACGAATTAATGATCTTGATATCATACCCTTCGTAGCTTTTGAACGTAACATAACGAAAACCAGCTGAAATCATCATCTGGGAAGACCTCTCTCCGTATTTGTACGGAACTACTTCATCGCCTGTCATGCATTTTGATTACATCAATAAGTAAGATTATGTTTATTTACCGTTGTAGAAATAAGCGTCAAAGTTGAAAATACTTACACTGTCCATGACAGAACAAAATGGGCAATGAAGCAGCGCGTCTTGCAGCATCATTTGAGCCTATTTTGTTCCTTAAGTTCCTGCATGCGAATACAGCTACGTTAAGCATTTTTTTGTTGAATTATTTAAAAAAATGATATATACGATTTCGTTTGTGAAATTTACCGTGCACCGGGAAGCCATCCGCTTAATCCAACTACAGCTTTTAAGTTAATCGGGTACGGGTTTCCATTTCCGTATTTTCCTTGAGTGAAACAAGCTGCAGAGTAAAGTGCACATGCAGCACCCATACTGAATCCTCCAATACCAAGTTTTACTGTTGAAAAACCGAAAAATTGCAAGTTTTATTACTTTAGATGCATAAAATATTAAAACCAATATACAAACAAAAAGCAGAAAAAGAAAAAAGAAAAAAAATCAATATACCATCAGAGGGCTCTGTAGATAACAAGTTTGCTATGTGTGCTATTGAAGCATCTAAACCTTCAACATCATTTGGACCGTCTTCCGAAAGCTCTCCTTCATCAAACCCTGTAAAGAACCCGAAAATGTTACTAGATCATCACAAGTTTATTTGAATTAAATAACATTCAATGTGTTTAAATATTTAATAATGATATATTACATGCGGTACAAGGGAATCCCCCTAGCGCGGTCACGGGGCGAGTAGGAGCGGTTGGGCATATCCATTTAATCTGCAAAATGTAACATTATCGGGTATCATTAAAATATCGAATGACGTTTTAACGAAAACATAAACAACAAAACGAAACATGCTTACATTTGGAAGAGGAAGGTTGTCCAAGAGTTGTGACCAGCTGTAGTAATAAAAAGCGTCAAGATCCGAAATAAAATCGTTACCAACATAACCATTATTTGAATACAAAACTGCTGAATCTAATCTACCTTGACCCGTTATCGCCAAGGCCATGCAACCAAACTATGGTTGCTTGGTGCTTTGCTTTCGGCCTCACAACATATGTCCTCCCAAATTCAACGGTTCGCCTAGCCGTGCTACTACCTGGGGTTCGTTCAAAAATTTTATCAAACACTTGGTGTGCAACAAACGTTCAAATACAAAACAGTTGAACATTCTAAACAAATCACAAAAATAATGAAGGGAAATGGAGTTTGAAGTTTAACTAACCAGAACCCATGGAAGCACTTGAATAACTCATCTTAGACATGTGAAACAATAAACAACTACAACGGTTGGGCTGTGTTTGTAATGTGTATAAGCTGCAATATGAATAACAGGTTGGTTGTGGGGGTGTTAATTTATAGGGAAATTGGGGGAAAAGAAAAGAATAGAATAGAGAACAAGTGAATATTCAAACACTAAAAACACACATATGTGTGAACCAGCTGCTGCACATTGTGCCTAAAATCCAAAAAGACACAAATGGAAAAAGCAAGAAATCTTTTGCATAATGAGAAAGAGAAAAGGAATCGAATGCAGAGCACAAAATCATAAAACCCCACTTCAGGAAATGAGATTAAGGGCTCAAAAATGGAGGGAATTTATGCTTGGCGGTGCACTGCAAATATTAAAATAAATAAAGAAAAAAAACTCTTTTTTTTTTTGTTTTTTGTTTTTCAATTCATGAATGATTTATTTTATTGATGAATGATGATGATTGATGGATACCCATTATCTTGAAAGTGAAGATGAAGCGTCTAACTTATGATGATTACCATATGTGACTAGCAAAGATGAAGTCCTTAGGTGATCAAGATTCAAGAAACACCATCAAGGTGAAATGCAACGTAAAACAGAGACATGATAATAATTTTGAATAGGGTTTTTGTTTGTTTGTTGTTAAGGCAGGCAGGAGCAGAATTCAAAGGCATCTTGTATGCATGTATGTGTACCTTTTTTGCTTTTAAATTTCAAATTCTCATTGATTTCACTGCCTGGTTATGGGTACATTCCTCGTGCCTGTTTTTTGGAACTACTCTGCACTAATTGAGCCGACGGGTAAATTCAAAACCTACCTGACATATTTGAGATGGGTTTGCGTCAGGTGATCGGGTATGGGACCAGAGTAATTGAGCCGACGGGTAAATTCAAAACCTACCTGACATATTTGGAGATGGGTTTGCTTCAGGTGATCGGGTATGGGACCAGGTTTGAGATTAAGGGGCTGTTTGTTTACCTTTTAATGAGACTCTTAATGGTTCAGACCTCTTACTGGTTCAACACTTAATGGTTCAGACTGTTTGTTTCACGAGCATATATCTGAATGGTTCAGACATTTGCATCTGAATGGTTAAGATTTATACAGAGTCTGAATGATTAAGATCTCTAATCTGAATTGGTCAGACATTTGCCTCTGAATGATTTATACAGTCTCTTATGGTTCAGATCTCTTACTGGTTCAGCACTTAATGGTTCAGACCTCTTACTGGTTCAGCACTTAACCATTTAGATATTGCCAAACAACCCCTAATTTTTTTTCTTGGGATTTGGTGATATACTCGTTTACTCGACCTCATTATCAGATATAGTGTATCCGTTTACCTGATTGTATACTATATATAATTTCTTTTATTTTTTTAAGTATGTGTATATATGATACCATCTTTTTCATCTATGGATTTTAGTATATTTTTAATAGGGAGAAATGCCTGGATAGCCCCTGTGTTTTGCTCCATTTTCACCTTTAGTCCCTAACTTTCTAAAATTCCAGTTATAGTCCCCAACTTTTGAAATTTTGTTCCCAGATAATCTCTAGCATGGATGGAGGTTAGTTTTTTTGGTGTTAAGTGGGTGTGAAATGACTAAAATTCCCTTAATATTAAAAAATTAAAACATTACAAAAATATAATATATTATTTAAAATTTCAAGTGGCCCCATCCCACCCCTCTCCCCACCCCATTGTCTAAAAAAGAACATTCACCGGAGGTAGGTGGCAGCAGCCCGTTCACCGCCATCATTTGGCATCACCAGCCCATTCCACCTTCCCATCATCACCACTATCGCCACTTCTGTTACTAATTTGTCAGAGGTGGTGGTCAAATACTGCTTCATCTGCCCAATTTCTATCCAAACCATGAAAGATCTGGTGATCGTAGTAACCGGCATCACCATTGAACCACCCCACCCCACCATTCACTCCGAATCGCCGCCACCACGTTTTTCCGGTGACCACCGCACCCTTTTCTTCCAGCCAAAATCGCCGCCACCTCGTTATTCCGACGACAAACCCCACCTGTTCACTATTAACCGCCCACCCTTCACTCCGAACCACCGCACCATCACCCTTTTTTTTCTCCAATCTGATCCCACCTGTTCACAATGATGGTGGTGGTTGTTTGAGATTTATGATAGCGGTTGTGGTTAAATATAGTTTTGATGATAATGAATGTAGAAATGGTATTGGGTGGTGGTTGTTCAATGGTTACAGAGAAAGAGAGAAAAGGGTGGGGGTGGGGGTGGGGGTATGGGGAATGGGGTGGTGGGGTGGGTCCCATATGTATTTATTATAATCTTTTAATGTTCTAATTTTTTAATATTAAGGGCATTTTAGTAATTTCGCACACACTTAACACAAAAAGCTAACCCCCATCAAAACTAGGGACTATCCGGGAACGAAATTGTAAAAGTTGGGGACTATAGCTGTAATTTTAGAAAGTTATGGACTAAAGGTGAAAATGGAGCTAACCACAAGGAATATACGGGTATTTCTCTCTTCTTAATATACATTTTGGTATTTTATTTATATACTTTGTAGTTATTTGATATATCTTTATAGTGATAATGTTAAATTTAATTGATTAGTTGTTGCCAGATAAATACCAGACGGGTTTTGGCCAGGTATACCCAACGGGTTTTTTTTTTCTTTTAATTAACGGGGTTACCCAAAACCAGCGGATATACCCAATACCCAACACGTAATTAATCGATAGAAACCCGACGGGTTTGAGATGAGCTTATTTAATCAGGTTTGGGATTGGGATTACTTAAACCCGTCTTAAACCGGACCCATTGCCATCCCTACTTAACTCACCCGTCCTTTAAATACGTCTCTACATATTAATGTCTATCAAATGACTAGAATCTTCAATCATTTGAATTTTGAGGAGAAAAACCTTTACTATTAACCTTGATCCTGCTTAGGTTTACATTCATGGTATCTACATACCCAACACGTAATTAATCGATAGAAACCCGACGGGTTTGAGATGAGCTTATTTAATCAGGTTTGGGATTGGGATTACTTAAACCCGTCTTAAACCAGACCCATTGCCATCCCTACTTAACTCACCCGTCCTTTAAATACGTCTCTACATATTAATGTCTATCAAATGACTAGAATCTTCAATCATTTGAATTTTGAGGAGAAAAACCTTTACTATTAACCTTGATCCTGCTTAGGTTTACATTCATGGTATCTACTTGATGTTCACATTCATGGTATCAACTTTTATTAGTTCATTCTGGTTTAGGATTACATGTACGTAATCTTTTTATCACATACCATACCCATCGTGCTCGAGTTTTTTGTCATCCCTAACAAAAAAGTAATAATGTTGGCGACAAATAACCTATAGATTGTATAAAGAAAAGAGTGTCCTAATGTTATTGAAAAGATGTTTGAAGATTAAAATAGCAGTGACGTGTATTCATAGTTAGTTAGAGCATCTCCAATGAGTATGCTTAAAACACTATCTTGTAGAGTTATTACTATAGTACTATTTGTAAAACGCCCGATGAGATGCATCAGTCACTCACACATTATATTTATATATCTAGAGATAGTTTCAGAAAATTAAGAGGCTATGTTAAAACTATACCTAAAGGTTATAGTTATTATTATATCATTAATGTGTTATACTTGTGACATGTTTAATAAGTTTGTTAACTAAGTGTTACAGGTTATAAGTTCAAGGACTACTCTGCATTGTTTTATAATGTTGAAGGTTCGTATTTGATGAGCTTAATGATACAAGGGACTGGTTAGGAAACTTGTGAGGGAGTGCGATCATCTCTATAGATAGGTCTGTTGTATTTGAGAGATTTTATATTGTTCTGGTTTAGATGTTCATCTGTTGATGATCATCATCAGATCTGTGGATCTTGTATCTTTGAGATCTTACTTTCTTTAAGATCTAGGGTATGGGGGGATTTTCTTGGTTTGGTTTAAATAAGATTTTCTCCACCGTTTTGTCGCTATTTCTCTTGTTGTGATTTGATTCATTATAGTTTTTCAGGCTAGTATATTATGGATTAGTTTATCTTTTTTTTTCTTATGTAAATGAAGTAAGGTTTGTTTGTTACATATAAAACTTTATGTAATATGTTTGTATGTCTAACTGTCGCAACCCCCGACCCCTTGCCTCGGGAGGCGGGCGATCGCGAGCTTCGCACATTCGGTGGTATCGGTATTTATCAATTTTGGTAGCGGAAAATTTCATCAGGACCGTAGTTAGGAAATATTGTTATCAGAGTTAAACACCAAAATGTTTAAAATAGATAAATGGGATAAAACCCAAGTTTTTCTAATAATACGTTTATAATCACAAGTGGGACAAAATCCGACTTTTCATTTGTAATAGATTTATAGGGATCGACCCTAATTATTGAAAACAATTCTTCTTTTTAATTAGGTAACTTTTATAGCCACTTTTCTAAGCCTTCAGTGCTCTCCAGCTGGCTTTTATTGGTTCACACTAAGTTACCTGAAACAAATAATTTAAAACATTTTATCAGCAAGAAATACTGGTGACTGAATCCCAGTTTAATCTAGACAGGTTTTATCATTTTACAGCATTGAGGGTGATCTCGCAATTATATTTGTTTCCAATTCTTACTTTAATTACCACCCACGGTACTGTCAGTCAATGGCTGGTGGTCATGTTACTACTCACAGTGTAGTACCAAATTTTGTATAGGAAAATTGGTTTTTAATAAACCAACCTTTGCCCCATTGGTAAATAATAATCCTACCTACGTAATTGGTATACAATAATCCTATCTATCAACATGTTGGTTTTTAGTGAACTTCCGTTATTTTTTTTTAACTAAAGTTAGTTTTTAAGTTTTATTTATTACACAAACAGTCCCTGTAGTTATAATTTACTAGTTTTAACTATTTTGTAAAACAAAAAAAAAAACGTCAAGGGACATGTAATTAAATTTTATAAAACTCTTGAATCGGGTCAAACCGGGCCGAGGGTCGTGACAGGAAAAGGTGGTATCAGAGCCACTGAGTTAAGCTAATTAAGTATTTAGAAATACTTAATTTTCCTCATTGCCATTTTGTGATTATGTGTTTTATTAACTGACTATTTGTTAATTACAGTATGGGTAAGCAAAAGCTTTGGAACATCTATCATAAATTAGATAGTACCCCAAAAGAGAAGGGAAGTTCATCCCAATCAAAATCCTCAAGATACTCAGTAGATACTGAGGAGGGAATATTTGTTCGAAAAAGCCATTATGAGGAATCACTTTCTCCTAATAAAAGAAGTTTGATTATTAGGAAAAATCAAGAGAAAATAAAGAAATCTCAATCAAAAGAAATGAGAGTTAATCAGGAAATCCAGAAACTAGGCAGTAACCCACCATGGGAAGACCAGTTAGATGAAAAAAATGGGCAGATCTTTATATGCTAGCCACTGTAGCAATAAATGCAAATCTTTAAAATATTTTGAACCAGTATTAGCATCTTTATCACCTACAATCCAGAAATTTTACCCAGTAAATAAATAATTTACAATAAAACCTAGTAGGTTTAAATTTCAGTTGTTCTTTGTATTAAAATAGTCATACGGTATACAATAATACTTGAGGTTTATCTATGAAATTTTTTTATAAAATTTTAACTTAGCATTTTGTGTATTTTGCATATATGCTAAACAGCATGAATGAGTTATCTGAAGCCCTTCAGAATCTCAATCTTTATCTGGTACACATAGCAGTTTTCAGAGACTTTACGGGTTACATACCCGATATAGAAGAACCTATGGAATTCAACGCTATACCTCCAGAGAAACCAAAGCCTAAGAAAAAGAGAAGATTTGTAGGTTGGAGACGTGTGCGCAGGAAGAAACCAGCAACTAGAAAGATTCCCAAAATAGAAAATCCCATAGACAAAGGAAAGAGTATTGAAATCGGGGAAGGCTCTAGGCAGATAGAAATGGAGATTGGGGAAGGTTCTAGGCAAACAAAGATGGAAGTTGGGGAAAGCTCTAGGCAAATTGAGGAGTTGCCATTTCAAGAGGAATTGGATCGTGCATTAGAGAGCTGTGAAATTCTCAGGCCCATAAATAATAACCTCTACCCCTTTCCTGCTGAAAATCAACTTCCAATAAACTTGGAACCAGCAATCCCAGAACCTATAATCCACACCCAACCTCTAGGAATGGACGAGTGGTGGACGAACGATTGGCAGTTTCAAAACCTGCTCAACAATCCTTATACTTTTCTCCCTCAGTTCGACCCGGACCCAATACCAAACCCACCAATGAGTAATGAAAATCTAGCTGAACTCCGCCACTTTGGCGAGGAGCTGGTGGATACAGGAAATAGGATTCGGGAAATAGGAAAACAGATCTCCTGGAAGTACGATGAAAGGGAACGTCGTTACTGAAATACCAACTGCCGAGGGATAGTGGGGTTATGAAACTGTGATTGTATAATAAATAATAATAGTAAAATATAATCTTCTAAAATAACTATAAATAAAACTTTGTAAGATAATGATGTGTATTGATGCATATTATAATATATAAAATGGGAATCGAGAAATCGATAATTTTGGCTATCCATGTGTTATGAAATTATGTGATTATTTGTGTATTACTATTAATTATTTTATGCTAATAATTTATATATATTAATTATCAGATGGAAAACGCTAATAACGAACCAGTTAACGAGGTTAATCAATCTGAGCAACATCCAGATGATCAATTTATGACTAGACAAGATATAGAAAATATCGTTGCTCAAGGGATAGCTAATGCTATTTCAGCAATCCTTGCTGCTGCCCAGAAACCTGTTGAACCTCAACAAATCATTCCTAGTAAACGTACTTCTGAAGATAACTTCAGTAATAGCGTAAACGGAGGCGGTAATCATACTAATAACAATAATGATCCACGGCAGGCTCCGTTCCCTAAGAAAATGAAAGCTGCAACGCCTGGTTGCACGTACAAAGAATTTCTTGCTTGTAAACCAGCTGAATTTGCAGGCAATGAAGGAGTAACTGCGGCACTGCGTTGGTTCGAGAAAACCGAGGCAGTGATCATAATAAGTAAATGTGCTGAAAACGACAAAGTCATGTACGCGTCAAATCTTTTCAAAGAAGGGGTGCTAGAATGGTGGAATACAGTACTTCAAGCCAAAGGAAGAAATGTGGCTTATGCCATGAATTGGGAAGAATTTAAAAGTCTGATAGAAAGAAAATTCTGTCCCGAATACGAAAAGGAACAAATGGCGAATAAATTTCTGAACCACCGGATGGTGAATGTAGACTGTCGAGGGTATACTTCGACATTCTTCGAGTATGCAAGAGTAGTACCAACCCTGGCTTCGCCAGAGCCAGTTCTCATTTCTCGTTATATTTGGGGATTAATTGGCGAAATTCGTAATATCGTTAAAGCTGTGAGACCTCGCACTATTGACGATGCGGTAGAATTAGCTAACACCCTAACTGATGAGTTGGTACGCACAAGAGATGAAAATAGGAAAAAGGAACTGGCTCAGAAAATTACCCAAGGATTTCGTGTGGGTAATAATAGCAACTTCAAGAAAAGAGGAAAAGGGCAATCCTCAACTCCGCCGATCTGCAGGAATTGCAAAAAGAAACATTATGGAAGATGTAATGTAACCTGCAATTTTTGCAAAGTTGTAGGACATCGTGAAGAAGACTGCAGAAAGAAAACAAGGATCTGCTATAACTGTGGAGAATTAGGACATTTCAAAACAGAATGTCCTAAATTGGTCAAACCAGCAGACAACAAAGCCAAGACGGCTGACGGAGCTACTAAAAAGAATGCCAGAGCATTCCAGCTCGCCACTCAAGAAGCAGAACTCATCCCAGATGTGATAGCTGGTACGTTCTTAGTTCACAACGTGTATGCAAAAGTATTATTTGACTCTGGTGCAAACCAAAGTTTTATCAATACTTCATTCTGCCAAGCTCTTAACTTACCTTTAACCAACTTTAGGCAGATTTTTACAGTCGAAACGGCAGATGGGAATTCAGTTAAAATAGATAAGGTTTTGCAAAATGTAGAAATAGAACTTTCAGGTCATAAATTTTCTGCAAAACTATTACCTATGAAATTAGCCGAATTCGATGTTGTGTTAGGAATGGATTGGTTAGTAGCCAACCATGCTAGAATCCTTTGTGATAAGAATTCTATAGAAATTTGTGCACCCACCGGAGAAGTAATCATGATTACAGGAGATAAACCACGTAAACCCATGAAGTTCATATCGGTAATGAAAATTGCTAATTATCAACGAAAGCAAGGAATAGTGTATATGATTTCAGTAATCATTAGCACTAAGAATAAGGAACTTAAGGAAATTCCAGTAGTATCAGAATACCCAGATGTATTCCCAGAAGAACTACATGGATTACCACCTGATAGGGAAGTAGAATTTAGAATTCATCTAATTCCTGGAACTATACCGATAGCTAAGGCACCTTATCGGTTAGCACCCACTGAAATGCTAGAATTGAAAAAAACAATTAGATGAATTATTAAGTAAATGATTCATACAACCTAGTTCATCCCCTTGGGGAGCACCAGTGTTGTTTGTAAAGAAGAAAGATGGGACAATGAGAATGTGTATTGATTATAGGGAATTAAATAAGGTTACAATTAAGAATCGATACCCATTACCTAGGATTGATGATCTCTTTGATCAACTTCAAGGAGCTAGATATTTCTCTAAGATTGACTTACGCTCTGGATATCATCAATTGAAGGTACAAGAAGAAGACATACCTAAAACTGCTTTCAGAACTAGGTATGGTCATTAGGAGTTTACAGTTATGCCTTTCGGATTAACAAATGCACCTGCAGCATTCATGGACATGATGAATAGGATCTGTAAACCGTACTTGGATAAATTTGTAATTGTCTTTATTGACGATATACTTATTTATTCCAAAAGTCAGGAAGAACACTGTCAGCACTTGCATGCACTCTTAACTTTGTTAAGAAAAGAGAAACTTTACGCCAAATTTTCGAAATGTGAATTTTGGCTAAAGGAAGTGCAATTTTTAGGACACATGGTAAATCACGAAGGTATTCACGTAGATCCTACTAAGATAGAAGCAGTTACCAAATGGAAGGCCCCACAATCAGCTATGGAAATTAGAAGTTTTCTAGGGTTAGCCGGATATTATAGACGGTTTATTAAGGATTTTTCCAAAATAGCTGTACCATTAACTAAGCTAGCCTGTAAAGCAATTAAGTTTGAATGGGGACCTAGGCAAGAAGAGGCTTTTAGGATTTTAAAGCAAAAGTTAACAAATGCCCCAATCCTAGCCTTGCCAGAAGGAACAGAGGATTTTGAAGTATATTGTGATGCTTCAAAATTAGGATTTGGATGTGTGTTAATGCAACTCAAGAAAGTAATTGCGTATGCATCAAGACAATTGAAAAAGCACGAGGAGAACTATACGACTCATGATTTAGAATTAGCAGCCATAATTTTTGCCCTTAAAATATGGAGACATTATCTGTATGGAAGTAAGTTTACTGTCTATACAGATCATAAAAGTTTAAGATATATATTTGGGCAAAAAGAATTGAACATGAGACAAAGAAGATAGATGGAAATCTTAAGTGACTACGACTGTGATATTCATTATCACGAAGGAAAGGCAAATGTAGTTGCAGATGCCTTAAGTCGTAAGTATCATGAGAACCAAAGACGAGTTCATGCTCTCAGATTAAATCTACAATTAGATTTAATAACACAGCTGAAGAATGTTTAAGAAAAAGCAATAGAGGACGCTACTGAAGGAATGAAGGGACGAATAAAAGAATTAGAGCAAGGGAATGATGGAATTTGGAGATTCCATAAGAAAAGGATTTGGGTTCCTAAGCAAGGAGATTTAAGAGAAAAGATTTTAGAAGAAGCTCATAAATCTAGGTATACCATGCATCCTGGTAACAATAAGATGTACCAAGATTTAAGAAATAATTTCTGGTGGATAGGAATGAAAAAGGATATAGCTAGATATGTTTCTAAATGTCTTAATTGTTCACAAGTTAAGGCAGAACACCAGAAACCTTCAGGTCTACTACAACAATTAGAAATACCAGTATGGAAATGGGAACTCATAACAATGGATTTTGTTACTAAGTTACCCAAAACCAGAAAAGGTAATGATGCGATTTGGGTAATTGTGGATCGATTAACCAAATCGGCTCATTTTCTACCCATGAAAGAAACTTTTAGCATGGAAAAGTTGGCAAAGTTGTATGTAGATGAAGTAGTATCCTTACATGGAGTTCCACTCTCCATTGTATCGGATCGGGATAGTCGTTTCACTTCCCATTTCTGGAAAAGTTTCCAGAAAGTAATGGGAACCCGACTTAATTTAAGTACAGCATATCATCCTCAAACAGACGGACAAAGTGAAAGGACGATACAAACATTGGAAGACATGCTCCGGGCATGTGTAATAAATTTTGGTGGAAACTGGGATGATCACCTACCCTTAATTGAATTCTTCTACAATAATAGTTATCATTCAAGTATCAAAGCTGCCCCATTCGAAGCACTATACGGACGTAAGTGTAGAACTCCAGTATGTTGGGCAAAAATAGGAGAGAGTCAATTATCAGGTCCTGAGATAGTACAAGAAACTACCGACAAGATTACTCAAATCAAGGAAAGACTAAAGACGGCTCGTGATCGTCAAAAGAGTTATGCAGACAATAGACGGAAGCCACTCAAATTCCAAGTTGGAGACAGGGTACTCTTGAAAGTTTCTTCTTGGAAAGGAGTAGTTCGATTCGGTAAGAAAGGAAAGCTAAGTCCATGATACGTAGGACCATTTCCAGTAATCCAACGTATAGGACCAGTTGCTTATCGTTTACAACTACCAGAAGAGTTAGCTAGAGTACATGACGTATTTCATGTATCCAATATCAAGAAATGTCTATCTGACGAGTCTCTGGTAGTACCTCTTCAAGATATAAAGGTAAACGAAAAGTTAAAGTTTGTTGAAAAGCCATTACAAATAAAAGATAGAAAAATCAAGTTTCTCAAACACAAGCGGTTAGTGCTGGTCAAAGTCAAGTGGGATTCAAAGAGAGGATCCGAATACACTTGGGAGCTGGAATCAGAAATGAAGCGAAAGTATCCTCACTTATTCCAGTAAATCTCGAGGACGAGATTTTTATTAAGGTGGGGAGGATGTAACAACTCTCATCAAAAGTCCTAATTATTATTTTATATTGTCCAATAGGAAACCCTAATTAAGAAACCCAAGTGATCCTGCATAAACCCTAAAATTTTCAGAATAATCGGAATCAGGATCAGGGCCCCTAAAACTCAGAAGGGGGTAAACCCTAGTTGATAATATCTAAACAGTTTAACGTGTAAATTGAAAATGCATGTGAGACCAACTCACTTGAGCTACCTGGACACGAAGCTACCCTATGGTAGACCGGTGTCTCTCGCGCCACGCGAAGGCCCCTCACGCCACGCGAGGGAGCCGTTTTTCATGTATAAATAGTGGAGTCTGGCACTTGCAATTTCGCGTTGGTTCGACGTAGAAATTCAATTCGTACTCTGAGATATTATAGAAACAGTCCAAAAACACACACAATTCATGAAGTGCTGCCGCGATAACAGGGTAATAACTCGATCGCTGCTACGATTCAATGTCCGATCGATTGAAACTATCCAATGGATGTTTAAGTGCTGCCCACATTAGGGTTATGCTTTGTCATTCGTCGTGAATTCGATGGATGCTTAAGTATCGCACTTTGTCATTCATTGTGAAGGTTTAATCTCGTGAGTTATCGTAAATGCTGTATTAGTTACTAACCCAGTTCGTGTGCATGTTATTAATTTAGGTAACAAGGCTAATCCATAGACTAGACTCTGCCCGTGTTAAATCTGCAATGTGAGTCATTCTCTTTTTATCAAAATGCTTTATAAATTCTTAAATATTTTCAAAGTTATAATTACAGGGATTAAGTCTTTGTAATCTCCATATTACAGCCAGTATGTGGGGTTTTGTATACATTACTTGATAATCGTCACCATTTGACAACGGGACCAATGGGTGATATGACCATAGTCACAGAAATGAGTCGAGTGACAAATACCGATGGGTAATTGGTTGATATATAAACATTGTAATCGCTCTTAATACTGTAAATTATAATAACGTGTCGTTTTAGTAAAAAGAATGATTCACCAGTATTTCCCTGCTGACAAAACCTTTTTCAAACATGTTTCAGGTGATCTGTTGTGATCCAGGAAAAGTGCCGCAAAGCACTCCAAGCTTAAAGAAGTGGCTCAATACAAATAAAGAAACCTGTTTTGTAAAATAAAGATTTCCCAGTGAAATCACCTTATTGTAAATTACCGGGGTTTTATTCCGAATTATGAAATAAAATAATCAAGCATTTTAAATTTTAAAAAGATCCTGCTAAAATCTTCCGCTGTTAAACTCAATTAAATAATTACCACGGGATTCCTGTCCCGCGGCTCTTGAATTGGGTCAAACCGGGCCGAGGGTCGTGACACGTATTGACAAAAAATGGTTTCAATGAAAAATCTGGTAAGTAACTTTGAAAAGAAAAGGAGTTTTCCAAGAAATTTGTTGACTTGATTATCAAAAGTCAACATTATGTATTCATATAGATTATCAGAATGAGTATAACGAAATACTTATTAAAACTCATGAATAAATAATCTGTTGAAGTGAATTCATATGCATGACAAGAAATGCATGTACTACATAAGAATTTGTCAAGAGATGAGACAAATGAGAGTTGGCTCTATAAAAGAAAGATAAAGATCTTTTATTGGTGAGGTTTTGATTGAAATCAAAAGTCAACTAGCTTAAGTATAGTCGAAACATAAGGGTGCTTATTTTGCTATTGTCTCCGGTATTGGTAAATATTTATACGTTTTCCTTGGCTTCATCTGGGTTTCTATCCTCGTTGTTGGGTGCCTTAGATAGTTTTGGGCAGTAGAGACGGATGTGGCCTGGGTCTCCGCATTTATAACATACATTAGTTTTCCTTCTCCTTCTACATTCTTCCTCTGTATGCCCAGCCTTCTTGCAGAAGTTACAACGGAGTGTCTTCTTAGAATGGCGCTTTCTTGAATGCTTTTTGTTGTTGCAGGTATGCTGCGCGATTTTTGGTTCCATTCCTTTATTCTTGGAGGATTTGGTAGAGTGGAATTCCTTATAAGAATAACCATAGGTTGTGGTTTTCTTTCGTTTGGAAGATGGAGTTTTGATACAAATGTCATGACTTCCATTGATACTAGGGTTAGGTTTGAAGTGATGGGTATGCTTACAGTGTATAGTAGGATTCTCTTTTATAGGCACAGAAATTCTAATAGCTTCAATGATCGAAGGTATGGCATTCGATATTACTTGAGCTATTATATTTTCTATAGTATTTTTATCCAAAGAGTTTTCATTACTAGCCTGAATTTTCGGATCATATGCTATTTCCTTTGACATCTGAATTATAAGCATGTTCAGATATAATTATCACAGAACCAAGCAATTATATATGCATCCTATATTGCTCATATTATATTTATCAGTATCGTAGGTTGATAGATATACATACATATTATATTTTAACAATTTATTTTACCATATATTTTATCAAAATACCGTTTCTTTCTTTGTTGTAACAACTTTTCTCTATATTACCCTTATTTAAATATATTCCCAAAGCTTATGGCTGAATAGGTTTTCAAAAGTAAAGGTAAGGGTTTTATATGAAATTTTGATTTTCCGTTATTGACCTTCTATCGTTTTTCAAGAAGTGGTGCTATTACAGATATTCTTTTGAATAGATCTTGAATAAACATGTAGGTTTGTTTCTTCAGTTATATAAAAGCTTGTTTTTCTACAGAAGATATTTGATGATTATATTGTATATATTATCGAAAAATTTGTGTCTGGTATATACATATGTATAAAATTTTCAAAATTTCCTATAATATATACATATAATATCAATTTATAAAAACCCACTTACATAACTGTTTATTCATATACTTTTGTTTATTCCTTCATATTGACGAAATAATTTTTTATTAAATTTATTAAACATAATATTTTTGGAATAAAAAGGTAATTTAGTAAAATGAATAAATTTAATAAAGATAGAAATTTTCTGGATTCTTTTAGAACAATTTAGCCTTTAACCAACAGGTTGACTCATTTTTTTTTTTTGTTATAACGTATTTAGGACTTGATTCTAATTCTCAAGCTATTATATTTATTTATTAAAGAATTATAATAGATAATACAAAGTCTCACGTTTCTAAATTCGATCATTAATATATGAAGTAATGGAGTATTACTCTCGTAACAAAATATATATACGTATGACTCTAATTATCATTTAAGAAATAATTTAAGCTTATCAAATGATAAAAATTATTTCCTCTTAAGATATACGTACATATATTTTTAATCATATAGTTATCCTGTACTAAATATTTTTGGTACATATTTTTACTTTATGAATGAAATATCATTTATAATATTGATGCAAATCATATATAAAATATATATATACATCTGACTTAAGTATGATTTAAGAAATAAGTTTAAGCTATTTCCTGTTGATATATAGGTATTATGTATTAAAATCATTTAATTACACAATACTAGGTTGTTGTACATATTCCTATTTCATAGATACAATTTTTTTATATAAAATATTTTATATCTTTCATTGTATATGTATATGTGCTTAAATTTTAGAATCGTCAAACTATGAATTATGAACTGTAATAATTCTTGTTCATTATAAATTAAATTAAAAATTATGTTTTATAAAACTCTTTTAACCCAACTTTATTCAAGAGCCAAAGCCAAAAATTCTGTTTTGTTATTGAAAATATTTTACTCTTCCAAAGTTATTATTATCATTAGTTTTAATTTAAAACATAATTTAATGATATTTTGGTTTAGTGTGTTATGTTAATAATGATAAATAATAACAGTATATATTAAAAAAAAAAATTAGAGAGCGTTTGTGTATAAAAAAATTTCTCTAGCATGTTAATTATCATCAATATTGACCATAATTTCTGGATATAACTTATCAAATTTTGATGAAGATTTACATGTTTAATAATACGATAAGAAGTATTAATTACTAAAGAATTATAAAGTGATTTACAAAGTATTTTAATTATCGTATCTAAATAATGCTGAAACATTATATTTTAACAAAATTAGTATAATTATATGTTTTATCAAAACCTTGATAATTACATATTTTTAAATCAAGTAAAACTTTTGGATTATATCATAAATCATAAAATATCCTGCTTGCCTCGAATAATATTTTATATTATGATATTTTAGGGATACCATACTTACGGGTGTTATCTTATATCTTTGATTAATATCAATATCATAATATTATTCTAATTTATTTTGAATGGTATTCACATAAATATATGGGCATGCTATATTACAAAATTTAATATTAATATATTTATAAATATATCTCTTTTATATAACATACTGTAAGATATAAATAGGGGTTACACATCCTGGGAATTTAAATGACATAAAATCATTTTAGGTATACTACATATTATTTTAATAGTTATATTATGATAATTTTCAAAGTATCATACCCGAATGGTGTTATCTTATATTAATATGAAGATATAATATTAATATCGTAATATTAGCATAATGTTGTAAAATTCATACTAGATTATCTTCATACAAATATATGATATATATATATAATAGATCATAAAATTTAATAAGACATAATATTATTAATATCTAAAGTATATATAAGTAATATTAAGCATATCATAACTGTAAGATACAAATATGGGTAACACATATTGGGAATTCAAAATTCGTTAAATGATATAAAAATCATAATAAACACATTAAGATTTCATGTTCACAGGATAACACATAAGATATTAATTTCCTAACGCAAATGTTTACGGTTTAGGTATTAGAAGAACACCTAAAGGGCTTAAATCAGTGGCATAGCTCTGATGCCACCTTCTGTCGCAACCCCCGACCCCTTGCCTCGGGAGGCGGGCGGTCGCGAGCTTCACACATTCGGTGGTATCGGTATTTATCAATTTTGGCAGCGGAAAATTTCATCAGGACCGTAGTTAGGAAATATTGTTATCAGAGTTAAACACCAAAATGTTTAAAAAAGATAAATGGGATAAAACCTAAGTTTTTCTGATAATACGTTTTATAATAACAAGTGGGACAAAATCCGACTTTTCATTTGTAATAGATTTATAGGGATCGACCCTAATTATTGAAAAAATTCTCCTTTTTAATTAGGTAACTTTTATAGCCACTTTTCTAAGCCTTCAGTGCTCTCCAGCTGGCTTTTATTGGCTTCACACTAAGTTACCTGAAACACGTGTTTAAAACATTTTATCAGCAAGAAATGCTGGTGAGTGAATCCCAGTTTAATCTAGACAGGCTTTATCATTTTACAGCATTGAGGGCGATCTCGCAATTATATTTGTTTCCAATTCTTACTTTAATTACCACCCACGGTACTGTCAATCAATGACTGATGGTCATGTTACTACTCACAGTGTAGTACCAAATTTTGTATACAAAACCCCAACATACAGACGATAATTGTAGAATTACAAATACTCAATCACTGTTAATCATAATGTAAAACAATTGAGGTTTTGTAAAACAATTTATGAAAAGCATTTATAAAAAGAGGATAAACTCACATTGCTAATTTAGGTATTTCTTTGTGACTTCCTGGTTATAATCTATTAATTAAACAATGCACACGTGTTAGTATAATAACCCAATTTACATTAGTTATACCCTCCCCGAGACAGAACTCCAACGACTACGTCGGGCAGAGCCTCAACAGGCGTTACGGAGCACTAGATCAATCGGGCAGCGTATCTAATACGTAACCGGGGGTTATAATACTTACAACGAGGCAGAGCTTCGCTAATTAGGGGGTATTATACCCGGGAATTACTTCTTCTATATAGAAATTTAGAGAGAAAGATTGAGAAATGAGCGATTTGCAACTGAAGGCCAACGGCCTCTATTTATAGTGCTGATCCGACAGCGGGTCGCGGCCCGTGAGAGAAATAGGGGAGGCCTTCGCGGCCCGCGAGGGATGGTAGGGCGGTGTAAGGGTTGCTGAGTCATAGCGTAGTGTCGACGCGTGTCTGGACACGTGGCTCGTTTGTGTGCCATGCAAGAAGGGAGCCTCGCGCCCCGCGAAGGAGAACCCTTCGTCCGTCGCGGCCCACGAGCGACCGACAAATCTTGTTTTCTTTGATTTTTACAAGTACGAAGGTATCTCGGGTCCGTTTTTCACCGACGGGATGTATTTGGGAGTGTTTAGGGTTATGTTAAAGGTTTTAGGAGAGTTGTTACCTCTGTGGTGGTAAGGAAGTACATGGCTTTAAATTTTGTTAGATTTGTTGTCATCTCTATTTGCCTACCTATGTTTAGCTGTCTTCGGACATATATACATAGGGGTGTCTTAAGAATTTTTTTAGGAGAGTTGTTATACTAACATATACTGATCAATATCTGCAAACAAGTATGGTCGTATGGACTTTGTGACATACCTGTTCACTACCTACATATTACATAGCTACTTGTTAAGGGAAGCAAATTTCACTAGGGTTGTTTGACAACTTCTGAGTGGGTAAATGCTGAACCAGTAAGAGGTCTAAACCATTAAGTGATGAACCAGTAAGATGTCTAAACCATTAAGTGTTGAACCGATAATAGGTCTAAACCAGTAAGAGTCAGTATAATGCTTAATCATTCATAAACAAATGTCTGAGCAATTCAGATAAGAGGTCGTAACCATTTAGACTCAATATAATGTTTAACCATTTAGAGGAAAATGTCTGAACCATTCAGATATCTACTTGTGAAACAAACAATTTGAACCATTAAGTATTAAACCAGTAAGAGGTTTGAATCATTAAGAGCTGAAACAAACAACTACGAATATATATATATATTGATCGAAGGGGATTACGTTTCACACATAAGGCCCATAATTAATGCAAAGAAATCGCCTATCGATGGAATTATATGGGGTCAATAGGGTCCTAACCCTCCAGTCACGGGACTTTGCCTAACTTTCATAAACTTTACAATTAATAGAATCGGAATCGTGTAAAATATTAATAGATGTCAAATACATCTACGGTTCAAATCAGTGTTAAAGTAAAAAGCACGAGAGAATTTAACTCGCATTAAAGAAACAGGTGGCTTTTTCTTGTTCTTATTATAATTAATTATTTTAATCGTTTTTATTGTTATTTTATGTTCGGAATGTCATATAATAAAATTTTTGTGACATTTTGTTGTTCGGGAAAACTGATTTTTTACTTCATTGGTAGGTTTTTTGGATGCTTGAAGCACATCGAATTGTTTTTCGGGATATCTTCTCTATACTTGGATGTTTTTCGGCACATCATATGTTCATATTATATATTTACATGTGTGTGTATGTTATTATTTGTGACTATAATACGCAGGTTGATCACATGGGTTATGAGATGGTAAAGAAAGATGATATTTCAGGTTGACTAGAACTGGTACACAATCCTATTCTTACTCTCTCTCTCTCTCTGTCTCTCTCTCTCTTTTGATTTTATTTACTTTGGTTTTTACTCGATTTTAAAACGGCTTTGATTTTTTAACCAACCAATCTTATTAACTGATAGAGTTGTTTTAGCTATACATTGACCGGATTAAAATTTTTAAAAGGCCTTAGTCATTGTTGTTTTTGAAGAAGCGGTTCGTTTTATTAAATAGCTTAAGCAGTCGGGTTTTATTTAATTTTTTAGCGGCGTCAACAAAAGCACACATATTACAACTTTTCGTCCAATAAAATGATTTAGTAGCTGAATCATTTAGGATGAATTTTGTGTTACCAGTTAATTACTTTCTTCTATTTTAATCTAATGCGAAAAAATAAAGCTTAAACATTTATATTCAATAATTAAAGGACCGTTGAAGCGATAAACTGCAACAAATTTTATGTTATTCGAGTTTACATGGCTATATTAGGAGAAAGGAGCCATCTTTGGTTGGTTAATGACAAGGAAAGAGTTGTTGCCATTGGTGTTAATTCTTAGGGATAGATTTTTAATACTTATGGATCACGTATCCTTAGATCAGCCTGGATCATTGATCCTCAGCAAATGGTGCAGGAAGACTGAGGATCCCGGATCCTTATTATCATCCTAACCAGCTAACAATTGTTTCCTATTTTATTAGCTTCATTTCGCAGGTACATTACGGGGTGGACCTATTTTAAGCTGGAATATCGGAGAATATACTCTTATTCAAGCACGTGCAGGAAGCTAATGATCATTAGCGGTGAACCTGGGTGGCTTGCTTGAATATCGGATAGTTAGTTAGCTAGGATATGCTAGTTATTTGAACGGGATATTGAGCTTGATTAGAACATATAACACAACATTACACACGCTCGTACACGGAACACTCTCGAAACTGCTCTCATACGCATTAGAATTCACTTGTCAAAAGCTCAATATCATCCAAAGTTGTAACCTTTTGGTGATCGGTAGTTTCCATCACCCGAGGTTTTTTGTGCCGGAGATCAATCATTGATCAAGGGAACTTTCCTCATATAAATCCCTGTGTTCATTGTTGATTACATTTCATATTTGTTCACTCAATTGTTCAACACATCAAGCACTCTACCTCACAATCAAAGTTTGGTTACATTATCCTTAATCATATTTTTGACCAAAACATTAATATAGAAAGGATGCCTCTTTTTAGTATACTCCTTGGAGAGATTATTTAAATAATTCTATATATATAATAAATGTTCACTTTGTTTATAATAGATCCATACTAAAGGATATGACTACGTGGAGAGAAAGAGAAGTCATTTGCACATGATTATTATCTACGTTTATAAAGGGTAGTAATGGATGATTGTTTCTTGGTAATTATAGGTATTTTTTCCAGACTGATTTTTTTTTTATAAATACTCATATGCATTTAAATAAATTTTAACACTTTTCAGTGGATGGGGTGGTGAGTGAGAAGAAGAGTCGAAAGGTTCATTTGTTGATAACCATCTTCTTTGGCAAAAAACCTAATTACATCCAAGCTCAAATCAGCAGGTAAAACAAATGTGATTCACAACACTTAAGACAAAACACAGTGCTATTGTAAAACTATAGATATTATAGAACTTTTAATCAAATCCATCACTAAATACATCTATGTCATGTTAGACAAAGACGACAAACTTACCGATAAACAACAAATGTGATGTGTAAAGAAGTATTTAAGGACTTGTGATTTTTTTCGAATTAATTTATTTCAATTCAGTGTAATTTAATATTTACGTCAGTACTTGAACGTTTCTTTCATTAAAAGGTTTATGTCAACACCGTTAAATAATATATTTTATTGTGAGATCCCCCGTGTAACACACGGGTACTTAAACTAGTAAATATATATTTATTTTGATCGAAGGGGATTGCGCTACACATGTAAGGACCATAATTAATGCAAAGAAATAGCCTATGGATGGAATTATAAGGGGTCAAGAGGGTCCTAACCCTCCAGTCACGGGACTTTGCTGGGTTTTTGCACAAGCAAAAACCCTAACTTTCGTAAACTTTACAATTAAGAGAATTGGAATCGTGTAAAATATTAATAGATGTCAATTACATCTACGGTTCAAATCAGTGTTAAAATAAAAAGCATGAGAGAATTTAACTCGCATCAAAGCAACGGGAGGCTTTTTCTTGTTCTTATTATAATTAATTATTTTAATCGTTATTTTATTATTGTTTTTTGTTCGAAATGTCATATAATAAAATTTTGACGGTGTTCCTTTTCCCTCCTTTTGGGTGGAATTATTTAAGAGAAAAGATTAGAAACTTTAAATGTTCCTTGTTAGGTTACTTCCTTTTTAAACACAAGACAACATATGCTGTTGCCACTAACTTTGTCAACTATCACTATAGTAATAGTTTATAGCATCTTTGGTTATCGTCGTATCAATATCCAACCATAAAAACATTGAATATACATTTATAATTGTTTACAAGGCAAACTCATTTACCTAATAATTATACATCTAAAGCTGCATTTTTATTTACTACGAGACTGAAATCTCATTATCTCAATCTTACCAGAATGGAAATCTTTTCAAAACACCTTGTACTTACCATAAATTATTATTATTATTATTATTATTATTATTATTGTTATTATTATTGTTATTATTATTTTATATATTGTCACAAACCTAAAATAACCCGCAGACGATTGTATGAACTTCAAACAACTGTGATTAGGCTGAAATATAAAGCGAGAATTAGAGTAGATCAGTTCAAAATTTAAAATTCAAAATTCCAAAAAAAAAAACATACTTTCAACGATGTTGATTCAATGATACTGGAACAATTATGTGAAGCACAAAGATCTGTAATCGAAGATTAACCGACTGAATATGAAAATCTTAAATAAAATATTAAATAAAATCTTATCTTACAGCAGAAGCATAGAGTTTCTTGCATTTAGTAGGAACAACTGTAGAACAATCATAATCATCATCTGCTCAAATCATTCACAATCATCATTTAGTCATAACTCAGATAAAAAAACAGTTACGAAAAATCAAAAACAAAAACACACATAATAATTATATATTACATTACCATCATCAAGGCAAACGACATATCCCCAAAATTTGTTCTGAAAGTGGGTCAGAGAGAGCTTCTGTTTTATCTTTTCCTTTATGAACAAATGTCGAGTATTGAGAAGAAGGGATTTGAGGGAGAGATACATTGAAACTGTAGTTTGAAAATACAAAAGCAAAGAACACAAGAGTGTAAATATGAAGAAGGAAATGAGAAAAAAAAAACTTTATATAAGAAGAAGATGATTGACAGAAGCAATGTTTTAAAAACCGGTAAATACCGGCCGGTTATACCGGTATTACCATTTCCAGATGTAAATCCGGTACGAAACACCCCGCTAAATAAGTGAAACGTCATAAGGTTTGTACCGGCGGTAAAATCCGGTATACCGGTTTGAAACGTAATACCGGTACCGGCCCAGGGTTATTTTAGTTTGGGTTGTTACTTATTTTTATTATATATGTTATTTATCTTACGTAATTTTTATATATTATGATTATTCGTAACTAAAAGTTCTTATTTAATATTGTATGAAACGAAAATAGTTGATGTATTCAACACTCAAATGGCTTAAACATATCGTACACTTTCATTTAAAAGAGCTTGCTGGAAAATTGAATGATTTTCGATTATCTTTTGAATTATTTTTTATTATGGATTTACTTTTGGATCATCTTTTAATATGTAGTCATGCATTTTTGGATTAACTTTTGAGTTGATGTTGTAATTTATTAAATTATAGAGTTAGCTAGTCAACACGGTTAAACCGCTCGGTACAAACTTGTAACATCTCGAAAATTCGTGTTCAATGAAATAACGACACGTGTCATGTAAGACAAAAAGCGTTATAAACCCGGGGTATAATTAAAGATGTATGGCGGGATTTAAAAGTGTCGTCATGTTAAATTTTTACCTCTGAACGACCTTGTTATGAATCCCAAGACCCTAACATATATTACAGGCATCTAATATACCTTCAATCCAGTGAATTGTTGACAATAATTGAATTCAAAGTGCAAGATAGGACCCTATGGAATTTCTACGGTAAACCTGCGTTTATGGCACTTTCAAAGGATTCAAGAAAACATATCAAAGTGGTAGGGTGTATAACCGTCCAAGACCCAAAATATGAGGCCCCATATTGATAAAACATGGCCAAAATCGTTACACATCAGTTGCCCTTTCGAAATTTGAAAGAACAAAAGTTTTTGCTTCTGATCACAGGCTTGCGCACCGCAAGCACAATCCTTACGGTGCGCAAGGAGTGCCCAGCTCCAACAGATCCTCATGTTTGCTGTTTAAACGCAATACTCGACCTTTAAACGATTTTCCTCATATTTGGACGACCCCTAAATGACTCCTAGACACTAGGGACATGTGTTAGTGATCAGGAAACATTAATAGAGTTGGTTGTCACCATCTTATGGATCAAAATCCACTATAAAAGGCCATGAAATTGCAACCAATTCTTCACACCTCATTTCTGCATTTCTGGAGCTTCTTGGGGATTAAGAGCAGACACAAGTCTTCACATTTCGTGCATAGGACTTCAGCAAGTTTGCTTAACCTTTCTTAGTTAAGTTTTTGCTTAGTTTTAGCTTAAAAGTCAAACCGTCGTAATTAACGGTTGACTTAGAGATTAATCATTGATGATCCAGTGATTAGTCGAATTGAAAGTAGTTATAAGTTGGTAATTATGTGGGCATTAAACCCTTAAAAGGGCACCCTCTGATTCCCACTCTAACTAGGTCTAATGTCGGGTCAAACTTGTTATTAAAAAGTCAACATAATGCTTATTTTCCAAATTATGCATAATTAGCAAAGTAGAACCCATACAACCTGTTTGATCATTAATATAACTTCGTAATTAGTGTAAGAACATGTCTAAACATGTTCAACCCGACAATTTTCTGTTTAGACCCGGTTCAGAACCGAAAGTCGCAAAGCTTTGACTTTTGCTTTGACTTCAGTTCTGACCCGTTTTGGTATGATTTAGAAATGCCTTAGAGTTTTATTTGGACCAGGTTACATGCTAGTATAACCCTCTGTGATTATACACCTCGGTTCATTAGTTATCCGATTAATGTGCATGATTCCGTTAATTGCCTATATGTTGACCATTATGCCATTTTCACCATAAAACGTGATTTTTGAAAATGTAAAAGAGTAGAAACCTTAGTTACTGATTTATAAACTTGCACCCAAAATTTGACATCAGTTTGAGGTGTAGATTGAGAGTTATGCTCATTAGCGTAATTTGAAAGCTTATTAGCGATTAAACGACATAATTAGCGTATAGCCTATTTAAACCTACTTTTTGATATCAAACTCTTTACCCACTGATATAATATATTATTTTGGGATTTTTGAAGATTTTTAATTTATTTTAGGCTGAGCATAACTTAGAGTCATAGGCTTAATCCGGTAATTGTCGGTTTTGCCCTTTCGGGCTATAAAATGAGTTTTACATATCTTTTTGACCCCAAACCTTTTGCTACTGATTTCTTATGATAAATAAATTATTTTAAACCTTCTAGACTAATAAAAATATCAGCTTTCTATATAGAACCCGGAAACGGCTTCTAATCGCCTAATTAAGCGTTTTTAACGCATAGTATGTATTAAAATTATTTTAAACATACAAGGGTTGATACCTACTGATATTTTAGGTAAATTAAAATATTTTAACAGTAAGCAAAAGTTGTTTAACTCAGACTTCAGTTTTGAGCTTTTCGGCTTATGTGAAATTACCAAAATGCCCCTACGGTGCATAGTTTGGTTATAATTGATAAATTTCACATATATACTTTACCCTACTGTTATAACTTAGTAAACTAAGTATTTTTTCTGATTATATCAGACCTGCAACTCAGGTTAATACTTAAACTCTTTTATAATCTTTTAAATGACCAAACTACCCCTACGGGGCATAGTTTGTGTTTAAATTCGTTTCGGGCATAATAAAAGACATCTTACTGATGTCACAACATATTTGAAGCATATTGACTTAGGAAACCTGTATATGGCTCTTACGGATACCCGTTACGCTTATTACGCGTTCGGTTCAGTTTATGTAACTAGTTTACATAAATTAGCCGAAACGGGTCAAACCTTATCGGTTTTATCTCCAAATCCAGAGTGTGTTTAAGTTACCCACATTATTCAAGCATGCAAGCTTGTCGGGTCAAAACCACATTCTAAACCGGTCTTCGCTTCTTCATGCGTTTGAACCGTGTCTTCCTTTTAAAACTAACCGGTCTAAGCTTAGGCTTAATTAAAGACCCGTTAGAAATCTAATAGGTTATTATAAACCTTCGTTCCAGATTAGGATCCCAGTAAAAGTACTTGCATTTGCTGTATTTGATTGATACTTTGCTCAGGTAAATACTCTTAATTTATTTTCCCTATACGGGCTTGGGATACGGCACTATAAAAGTACCGCTTGGTCGGGTGTATGTAGTCATTTAAATCGGATTGTGATTGATGTATTTACATAACCTGTTTAATATGTATTATTTGGTGTATGGCTTTTGGGGGTGAAATGACCATGTCCCGGATATCCTTGGCATCATTTTACGAAATGGCCACGACCTAAGCACGGGGTGTAGGCGTACACCTGACAGATGCATTATGTAAAAACTGGTAATCCACTAAAGGAATCAACCTTGTGGGCATTATACCTGTGGCGTGTCGGTTAATCTTGTCCGGCTCTTCTAACCGGCCCTGATGGACGACAAATAAGTAAAACTGTATACATGATTATTTTAATAATTGTCCCAAGTTATAAAAGATATTTATGCCACGTGCATCCAAATCAATTTTCAATCATTTTCAAAATGAGTCAGTTGAGTTGTATTTACCAGTGTAAACTGATGTATTTTCCAAAAAGGCTAAGTGCAGGTGCTAGACGAAATAGGTTGGCTACTCCAGACATCATTACTCAAGTCTCGCAAGCTCTAGATGTCAAAGTCTGTTGAACAGTTTTCCTTTTTATATTGATCCGCCTGTGGATCCTTTAACTTCCGTTGTAATACTGGATATTACTTTATATTCGGATTGTAATATATTTATCTTTTGCTTCCGCTGTGCATTTACATATTGTGTTGTTTGACCATGATGATATCAACTACGTCACGATACTCCCCACCGGGCCCACCGGTGACACGTGGAAATCGGGGTGTGACAAAACTGGTTCGATCGGTTGAACCATTTTTTAGCCTAATCCGGTTTGATTTAAAAACCGGTTTTTAAAACATTGGACAGAAGTGAGTGAGTGACATGCATTAATTGCAAATTACGTATTCCCAGGCATTTTGAATTTGAAATTACCGGCAACAAAACATCTGCTGATATATA
This sequence comes from Helianthus tuberosus, assembly GCA_030545235.1. Classification (NCBI taxonomy): domain Eukaryota; kingdom Viridiplantae; phylum Streptophyta; class Magnoliopsida; order Asterales; family Asteraceae; genus Helianthus; species Helianthus tuberosus. The sequence goes on from CM060400.1 coordinate 206,068,469, forward strand.
CGCATCCCTTGAACCTTCAACCTCTGCTGGCTTTAAAGTATATATATGGGCAGAGGTTTTGGATGGCAGAGTTTTATATAGATTTTAAACTGATTTTATATATTAGGCTTTATGATGTAGTAATGACATAAGAAAAACATTGTTGGACAGCCTCTATGGCTGCCACCTCAGCTTTTCTTATGTCATCGGGATTTCTCCTTTTATAAAAAGATATATATATATATATATATATATATATATATATATATATATGGTTAGGATCACGTGAGAAGCATTAAGCTATTTGAGAAACTTGAGAAACATTCTGGACCACACATTTTCCCTAAGCTTTTTGTAATATACACATATGTATAGTTTAAAATTGAGTATATACATATGTGTATAATTCAAGATTTAACAATATACATATATGTATATAGTCAATTTTATACTGTACATATGATTATGTTACAAAAGGTTTAAGGAAAATGTGTGGTCCAGAATACTTCTCAAGTTTCTCAAATAGGGTGGACTTTTCTTAGGATCCATACCCTATATATATAGAGGAATGTTAACGTACATTACGGCTTAACGTACATCACATACGCGACCAAATTACGCATGTTCATTTGAAAATCACGCACGTTATAAACTCAAAAAACCTAATCACGCATGTAGGTTGGTTGCGTACGTAATGTACGTTAAGCCGTAATGTATTTTACACTTTCTCTCTCTCTCTCTCTCTATATATATATATATAGGCTAATTATAATGAGAAAACCCACCCCAGTTAAGAAAACCCAGTAAACCCATGTATGTGGACAAGGAGCATCCACGTGTTTCTTGTATCAGGTGTGATAAAGGGTAGATTTGAAAATTTGCATGAAACAAGCACATTATATTAAATGACTGAAAAGTTGTTTTGTACTCACATTTTTTGAGGTTATAGATGTACATGTTTCAAGACATTTTAATCCATTTAATATTTGATTCATATGTACACTTCTCTCTCTCTGGATATCCATTTTTTCATATCTAATTTCATTCTTCTTCTTATCAAAATCATTCATAATCAACCACCAAAACTCTAGATCTACAAGCGTAACAACCCGGTGACGGTGTAGTTCAAAATTCTTCTTCTTATCTATCGATCCACCACAAATCATCACCAAAACCACTTGTTTTCTTAGCGGAGTTGGTGCTTTGAGTGGTACAAGATCCGATAGTGGTTTCAAGATCCGGTGGTGGTCAACAAATCCGATGTTGAAGATGATGTTTCAGATGTTGAAGATGATCCAAAAGATGTTTGATGTTGGACATGATGTTCCAGATTCATAAGTATGTTTGTGTTTTTGTAGATCTTCATTTTTTATGTTTTGTAGATCTCCAACCTTTTGTTTCAGATTTGCAATTTTCAGTTACGAAATGTAACAATCAAAGAAAAAATGCATGTTACATTTTTTTGTGTTACATAAATTATGCATGTTACTGAAAATAAAGTGCATTGTTAGACTTTTTTAGATTTGTTGTAAAAATAAAGTGTGTTGTTACATTTTTTTCCAGATTATTGTAAAAATAAAGTGATTGTTAAAGAAACAAAGTGTGTTGTTACATTTTTTTGTGTTAGAAATGTAACAATCAATCAAAGAAAAAATGCTTATTACATTTTTTTGTGTTACAGAAAATAAATTACATTATTACACTTTTTTAGATTATTGTAAAAATAAAGTGTGTTGTCAATTTTTTTCCAGATTAATGTAAAAATAAAGTGTCTGTTACAGAAACAAAGTGTTACATTTTTTTGTGTTACAAAAAAAGTGTTACATATGTTACGTAAATTGATCATGTAAAAATTATATGTTACGTTTCTATGTAATATTTTATGTTACAGAAATAAAGTGTGTTATTACAAATGTGGCATAAATTGATAATTAAAAAATATATGTTACATTTTTATGTAATACAAATACAGATGTATATAAAAAAGAAATAAAAGTTCTGATGTATATAAAAAATGAAAAAGGAGAATTACATCAAAAGAAAATGCGTTACACTTTTATGTATGTGGATATCCTTTAAATGGTAAAAAAACAAGCATTTTTCTTGTTTACTGGGAGTTTACTTTTTTTGAAATTATATAGAAAATGTAACGTTATTTTTTGTACTTTTTTTTTTGTAAAACGTTACATATAATGTAATACTTATTGTATAGCCTAGAAACCTTTCATATTATATACATATATATATATATATGTGTGTGTAAGACCCAAGCTTACATAATTGAGAATTTATAAAAACTTTTGCATTTTATACAAACAATGCAAATAGACTTTCATACAATGTTTCGGGTTTAATAAAAGTATTCATAAGTGTTTAAAACACTTAAATACTATAGCACATTAATAAGTTCATAAAATATAAAACCCTTACAAAGTTCATAATTGATTCGTTTCATAAAATAACGAAAATAAGCGGAAGCTTGAAATTCAGTTGTGTTCGGTCCGTCCATTAAGCTTGATCTTCATCCGTGAGGTCCTAGCTATCACCTTTACACCACCAACAACTCATAAGTTAGTTATATGGTGCTTAGACTTGTATTTATAACCCATAAACAACAAATAAGCAATCAAAATTAGTTTGGGAAGGCTCGCCGTAGGTTACAGTTGGTGTACCGTAGCTTATGGCACACAAAAACAACTTGGACAACAGCTCTGTACTGTAAGTTACGGTTAGAGACCGTAAGTTACGCTGCAGCCTAGTTGCATATTTTTCAGGTTTGGTCCTTTTTACGAAAGCGACCGTAACTTTCAAACCGTTTATCCGTTTAACCTCAGGTTTCTTCCTATGTGATCGTAATTTGGTCCTCTATCATTTGGAGTCAAAATCCACCATTTGTATTAACAAAATTTTCATCTTATAAACCTTTGGCTTAATATTTATTTACGAAATTATTCGACCCGTTTCAAGATTTGAGCACTAAGCTCAAATCTCGCTTATTCTTTCCACAGCTCCTATTTCCACACTAGGATTTTCATTTATCTTCCACCACAACTATATTTGTGGTGGATTTCATATGATAAAATTCTATAAAAATTTCGCATATAAATGTATTTATACAAATACAAGTCCGTTAAAAACTTCGAGTTTCATATACTTCTTAAAAACTAAAAACTTTTTGTCATCCTAACGATGAATGATTTCGTAAATGACTATACATAATGCTGAAGCTTGAACTTGATCGTGTTCGGTTCTTCGTTGAGCTTTGATTATTTAAAATCCTATCGATTATCCGGTAAATCTCTTACCACTAACGGTATTTTACCAGTTCTTTAATTTTAACATGGTTTAATTACCAAACCCATTTTTGGGGTGTTACAATATGTATCCCCATGGTTTGAGGATTATTTATATTTTGTGTCATTCGACTTGTTGACTATCTATAATTTTTGTGATAATTTTTTAAGTTTTAACTTTGTGGTTGTGTGTATGACTATTTTATTGATATGTTTGTTTTATTTTGTTATGTCTTTTATTTATATATTGTTAGGTTTAAATTCGTTGCTGATTTGATGTTCAGAAGTTAGAACACAAACATATATATAAATTAGAAAAAAAGTACTTAGGTACAATCTGTTTAATTTGGTTTCTAACCGAAACCAAACCGATTTGAATTTGGTTTAGTTTGGTTCGGTTTGCATATTTCTAATTTGGTTTTTGGTTTGAGGTATAAAATTTTGAAAACCAAATAAACCGAACCGAATAAACCAAATAAACCATAAACCGAACCGATGAACACCCCTACAACCTGGAGTGTAAAGAACATGATCATGCTAAAATAGAAGCATGGTCATGTTGGAACAAAAACATGACTATGTTAAAACTCCATTGCTTTTTAGAACCTACAATGCAAAATATTGATTTTGGGTTTTATTGCGTTTTACAAGCAAAGAACATGATCATGCTAAAATAGAAACATGGTCATGTTGCAACAAAAACATGACCATGTTAAAACATAAACATTGTCATGTTAAAACTCCATTGCTTTTTAGAACCTGCAGTACAAAATATTGATTTTGGGTTTCATTGCGTTTTACGACCTGGAGTGCAAAGAACATGATCATGCTAAAATAGAAGCATGGTCATATTGAAATAAAAGATGACCATGTTAAAACATAAACATAGTCATGTTAAAACTGCATTGCTTTTTAGAAACTGTAGTGCAAAATCTTGATGTTGGGTTTCATTGCGTTTTAGAATTGGAGTGTAAAAGAACATCAAAGAACATGATCATGATAAAATAGAATTGGAACAAAGACATGACCATGTTAAAACATAAATATGGCCATGTTAAAACCCCATTGCGTTTTAGAACCTGAAGTGAAATGTTAGAACAGTGGCATGACCATGTTAGAACAATGGCATGACCATGTTTAAACAGAAACATGACCATGTTAAAACAAAAGCATAGCCATGCTAAAAGAAAAACATGACCATGTGAACCCATTGCGTTTTAGACCTGGAGTGTACGTTTTAAGAATTTGAGTGCAAAGAACATGATCATGCTAAAACATAAACATGATCATGTTAAAACATAAACACGACCATATGAAACCCGATTGTATTTTAGAACCTGGATTATAGTGTGTTATTCTATCATTTGCGTTTTACGCATCTGGGTTTTCAATTTTTTTTCAAAAGTATAGCAATAGTGTGCTCGTTTTAAAAATAAAAAAAACGCTTGTTTTTATGGTGCAATTTTTATAAAAAATATTATCGTATGAAAAAGTTATTAACGTTTTAAATACGATGGGTAATTGGAGAAGAGAGAAACTATTGACTTAAATAGAGTAGAATACCTTTAAACTAACTCACACGCCTCTTTTTTTTCAATCTCACCAATTTAATCTTAGCAATTAATTACTTAATAGATGGTCATGATTACCTGCTAGCCTTCTTACCCAATAAACTTAATAGTATACTATGACCCTTTAATTCTATACATTAACATCTAATACAACGAAGTAGTGAAAAGGACAAATGTATAATTATAATTTAAACTAATAATTTAGTTATTTTCTGAATTTAAGTAATATAATTATCAAACATTCATCATATCCTTATTATAATAAATGATTTCGAAAAACACGTGTGATTATCAGAATTACTCTCTCACATTTATCTTTTACACTGTTGTAAAATAAGTTCTTGAAGACCGAGTACTCTCAAAGTAATTGCCACAAGATAGGCTGTCAAATCCCAAGTACTTCACGGGTACTCTCAGCTTCGACTTAGGAGCGTTTAACGACTATGATCTTTTATAATAACTTTAATTTAATTTAAATATCAATTTTTTATTCATACCATCTTCCTATAATCATTTATTATAATAAGGATATGATGAATGTAATCTTTATTGTAATAAATGATTTCAAAAAATATCCTATGTACCATATTATTTCTAACCAAAAAAAATGATTTCCTTATTTTAAGTAAGTTTAAATTTTGAAATTTAGTTATGTTAATGTTTTTTTTCAAGAAATTAAAATTTAATATAAAATTGAATTCTAACTAGCGGACTATTACTTAATTAAGAAAAGAAAGAATTCTATTGGAGTATTAAAATATTATCATTACTTTTTCGGATGCTTCAAATTAAAATATTTTAATAACAACAATTATATTACAGGGGTAGGTTCATTTAAGAAGAAATATAATGTGAGAAGAACAAGAAGAAATGACATATTATTAAAATAATATTTCATTTATAACTCATATCATTAATTTTGCACTCTTTAATTAATTAGTCAACTAATCATTAATTATCCTACATATAATCTACAAAACATACCCATATCAAAATTTTCATACATATAAGCTACACATTATAGAATTTTATCCTACACAGTCAAAATTTATATCCTACACACTTCGAAATATATCCTACACAACTCGTAATTTATCCTACACAACTAGTAATTTATTCTACACTTTAAATTAAGTTGTTTTTTTAATGTGGAAAAAGTATATATTTTGAAAAGGAGTTGCAAATTTAATTTAGTTAGTTATTAAAGGAGAAGAATACAAATTAATAATTTATGTAAGTTTACCAATATACCCTTATATTAAAATTAAATGAAAATATTAAATGAAATAAAATGAAGCATTCTTATTGGTTGAAACATCTTCTTTTTTTCTTCATATAAAAAAATCCTTCTCATTTAAACCCTCTACTATATATTATATTATATATATAATAATATTAAAGAAGAGAGGATGAATAGTGTCTTACAACATGTAAGACATGTTTTACAAGTTTATCAATTTTTTTGTCTTTATTGTATTTCGTCATTAATGTAAAATTTTCATTTACAACCCTAGTAGTTTTAACTACTGTTTTTTTACTTTAATCAAATTACTTTTTTACCCCTAAATAAGATTTTTTTAACAAACACGTTAATACCGTTTTAGACATATTTTTTTTATTTTTCTTTGCTATAACGAGTGTGGCGAAGGTATTTTTTAGTTTAATATTTTTTAACGAACACGTCGGTACTCTTTTGAACATAATTTTTAACTTTTTTTCTTTGCTATAACGAGCGCGCCAAAACCGACCAAATTTCTATCGTTTTCTTTTTCGTTTACCTTAATTTTAACTTTGTTATTTACTATATCGTTTTACATTTTGTTATTGTTTTGAAGTTCAGAGCTGAGTTACGGCGCAAATAGCATAACCCATTAATATATCATTTTAATTAATTTTACAAATTTATTTATCGGTTGTCATGGTGTGCAACACGTTCTGACCAACGAGTTACGGCGCAAATAGCCGAGTCCCTAGCCAACGCACGGGTAACTATGACCCTAGTATAATATTAAAGAAGAGAACTTCTACGGTTCTCTTCTAAATTTTTTATTATTGTTATTATTATTATTATTATTATATTTCGTCCTTTAGTCTATTTTGTCATTTAGTATAAACTTTCATTTGCACCCCCATTTAGTTTAATTATTGTATTGTTTTTCTTTTACTTTGACCAAATTACTTTATACCCTAAACATAAATAAAGTAATTATACAACTCCTAAACCGATCGAATTTCTATCGTTTTCTTTTTCGTTTTACCTTTATTTACCTTTGTTATTTATTGCATTGTTTTACTTTTTCTTATTTTTTTTTATCTTCTAAGCCGAGTTACGACAAAAATAACATAACACATTTAGATATTATTTTGTCATGGGATGTTATACGTTCTGAATTTCAACCGCATCCCTGCGCGCACGCGAGTAACTACTACCCTAGTTATAATAAATGAGGTGATTAATATAACAACCCTCCAAAATATTTCTGACACCTTTAATATAATTAGAATATCCCAATACGTCCTAAAATATATCCCGTATGCGAAAACCAATCCCAAAATACCTTATATATTTAAAAATAAAATAAAAACAATAAAAATAAGTCTGTCGCGGGGCGCGACAGACTGACCTTGAGTCGTCGCGGGCCGTGACCGCCTGGACAAGCGGCGGCACCCGGAGCTTCCACGTGCCGTGTGCGTGGCGAAGCTAGCCGCTGAGTGGGCAAAGCTAGAGCCTACACCCCCTACGTCGCGGGGCGCGACGCCCCCTGTTTCCGTCGCGGGGCGCGACAGGGTCGGCGAACAACCCTATATAAGAAGGCCCTCAGCCTTCAGTTTACGTCGCTCATTTCCCACAAATCTCTCTCAATTTCTATATGGTATAAGCTATACTCGGGTATTATACCCCCTAATTAATGAAGTTCTGCCTCGTTGTAAGTATCATAATCCCCGGTTACGTATTAGATACGCTGCCCGATTGATCTAGGGTTCCGTAACGGTTGTCGTTGTTCTGCCCGACGTAGTCGTTGGAATGCCGTCTCGGGGAGGGTATTACTAATGTAAATATTGGGTTATTATACTAATGCGTATGCATTTGTGTAATTAATAGATAATCACTAGGAAATCCTTAAGGAAAACCCTAAGACAGCAATGTGAGTAATCTCATTTTTGCAAACTGTTTTTACAAAACCTTAAATGTTTTACATTATATTTAACAGTGATTGAGTATTTGTATTCTACAATTATCGTCGGTATGTTGGGGTTTTGTATACAAAATTTGTTACTACATTGTGAGTAGTAACATGACCACAAGTCGGGTTGACAGTACCGTGGGCGGTAATTAAGGTAGATGGAAACAAATGTAATTGTGCGACCGCCCTCAATACTGTAAAATGGTTTTACTTATCTTGATTAAACTGGGATTCACTCACCAGTATTTCCCACTGACAAAATATTTTTAAACGCGTTTCAGGTTACCAAATGTGAAAGCCAAATAGAAGCCAGCTGGACAACACTGAAGGCTTGTAAAATTGGCTATAAAATTACCTAAAATAAAGAGATTTTTATTTAAATAAAATAGGGGTTACCCCTATGAAAATGTGTGTACTTGAAACTTGGGAATTTCCCAACTACGGTCCTGATGTAATTTCTGCTGCAAAAATGATAAACACCGATACCACTGAAACTGGCCGCAGCAATTAAATAAAGGAAACTTTCATTAAATGTCTATGTTTTATATCGGTTTTAAAAGTGTTTATTGTTGTTTCAAGGCTAAAATTGAAACGTTAGTTTTAAATATTTTAAATCGAGTGTATGTGTATATTAAAAAAATAGGGACAAGTTTAAGCAATTGATAGTTAATAAAGGCAATAAAATTACGAAACAAAACAATAAATGTCTATTACAAAGAAATATTTAAAAATTTGTGAAATGTAATTATACTTTTATTTTTTATTATTGGACATAATAAAAATACTTTAGTTAATATAAATTTCATACACTATTATATTTTCATTTCATTATTATGCAAGCTATGTAATACAGATCCATACTTAATATCAACCTATTGGTATCATCTTGGTTATCAATTCCACCCATTTATGCGTTCACAGTTAGGAACATACTTGATTTGCACAAAGGGATGCCCGGATCAGAGGCGAAGAAAAGGATCATTCACGCTATTATGGTAATAGCATGTTGGGGTATTTGGAAACTTCGAAATGAGGTTGTCTTATCCAGTAAAAGAATCGATATAGCAAGGCTTATGGCGGATATCAAAGCATCGAGTTACCTTTGGGTGAAAAATAGAGCCAAATTATTTTCTGTAGAATTGTTAAATTGGCTTGAGTTTGATTTCGTATAAGCTTGTAAGTATTTGTATGTTTTGCGGTGTTTCTGTTTGATAAAATGGGCAGTTCAAAAAAAATATATAAAAAGAATTAAGTTTATTGGTTGTTGGAATTAGTAAAGATAAACTCAAAAGAATCCGATTCAATTTAATATCAAATTACGAATTTATTAATGACATATATGACAAATGGGGAAAAGTTATAGAATCAACTTTAGCTACATGCTAATAAATAGAACTCTAGTGATTTATTTCATATTTAACATGGTGAACTTTTTGGAAACAAAGACGATTAAATACAATTTAATGCATAAAGCTATACGAATTATACTTATTTTTTGGGAAAGTCAAACGCGTTAAGAATTGGAATATTTACTCTTTTAATATAACAAACAATAAATATATATTAAATAAATACTTTTCGACATTAATTCATATTTCTTTCCCACACAACAAGAAGAATTCGGCATATAACCACGTATGCCATCGTGGCCTATAAGTTTTCATCCCATAAATCAAAGAATAATACAATGTCAAGATCACCAAAAGAGCTTTGGCATGTGTAAGTTGGGTGAGCATGTTTCGTTTTGATTTTGTCATTATTTTGTGTTATTGAATTGATAATTGATATTTAGATTATATATTATATTATACAATGTTTATTTTGAATTTAAGAAAATTACAACCAAACCCAAAACTTGGCTATAGTAAATATAAGAACAACTAAATAATCGGTTTCCAATTTGTTTAGTTAGTTTAATTCAGCTTCTAAATACGCTTGAAAATTATGAAGACACCTGTATACAAGTCAAACTCAGTTTCGTGCACGAGACCAGGGTCGAACCCGGGCCTCCTACAAGAAGCACATACAAGGTGACCACTACACCATAAACCTGTGGGTGCAAACGTTATCCTAGTGATAGAGACAAAAGTCTCTTAGGGGATAATTCCTAGGTTCAATTCTAGACATGGAGGACTTGTGGATTAAACTTTGTAATAGCTCTATTTGCATGTAAGAGCAATCATTAGTAAACCTAAGCAGGCAGAATTTCCACTCGTGTAGTGAAAGCACATTAAGACTATGGGGTATGGGCGGGGGTTGAGTACAAACGCCCAAGTCACCATCCCGGGTAGGCTTGGGTTTCGGCGTGGCCCCTTGGGCGGGGGTTTCAGCCTGGGCGTTGGGCGGGGGTTTCAGCCTGGGCGTTGGGCGGGGGTTTCAGTCTGGGCGTTGGGCGGTCCTAGCGGTCTTCCGTGGCCGGCTCTCATTGTCTGGGTTGGCTAGGCTATAGGTGGCTAGGTTTTTTTTTTTTTTTTTTTTTTTTAATTTGTGTGTATTTTTATAATAATTGAAAAAAAAATTTATAACACGTGGCCAACCCACGCGGGCTAGCCACGCCCTGCCATACCGACCCAACATGCAACTGACCAGCGGTGCCCCTCGAAGTCCACGTGTCAACCCATGCCCCAAACCCCCCCCCCCCCCCACCATACCCCACGTTCTTAATTTGAGTTATGTATTTTTTGAATAATGGTTTAAATATAATTATGAGTAAATTACTGTTTTGGCCCCGGTGGTTTAGCCAATTTAACCATTTCAGTCCAAAGGAATTTTTAACATATCAGACCCTAAGGTTGCATTTTATAACAGTTTTGGCCCTTGACACTAACTTTGCTACTTTTTTGCAGTTAAGTGCAAGGGTAATTAGGTCATTATATACTTTAACGGCTATTTTTGATAATTACAAAGTTCTTTTAACATTTAAGAGATTATTAACGCAATTATTCAAGTTTTTTTTATTATTTTGTTATTTTCACGATTATTATTTAACAAAATATGTTTTATATATACAAATAATTATGTATTTTCATTAAGAGTTTGTTTTTATAAACATCGTTTTTAAAATCATTTGTTTTTAACCCTTTTTAAACCGTCTGTTGTTTTTAAAATTATTCATTTTTAAACCGATTGTTTATTAAAATCGTTCTTTTTAAACTTGTTTGTCTTTTAATGTTTTTCTTAAACAATTCATTTTATACCGTTCATTTTAAAATCATTTTTTAGCTTTTTTAAACAATTCGTTTTTTAGTCATTCATTTTTAAAAGCGTTTTTTTTTTTCAAACCGTTCCTTTTAAAATCGTTTTTGATATTGTTCATTTTTGAAATTTTGTATTCAGTTTAGTTTTAGCCGTTAGGGAAGATAACTTCAGAAAATGAATGATTTCAAAAATCGAAAGAATTTAAAAACGATCGATTTTAAACGAACGAGTGGTTTAAAAAACGAAGATTAAAGAAATGATGTTTATAAAAAAACAAAACCTTAAAAAATAAGTTAACTAGTGTAAACAACTAGTAAATGCACGAATTTAATAAACGAAAGGTGAACAAAAATAACGAATTTTGAATAAACACACAATCCAAAGAAATGTAAGATTTGGAAAACAAATAAACCATTCTAAAAAAGTTTAAAAAACGAACGATCTTTTGCACTTTTTTATTAGAATGTTTTTTTTCTTCAAATCTTACATTTCTTTTGATTTTTATACACTTCGTTTTGTAAAATTTAAATAATGAACGACCTAAAAAGTGAGTAGTTTATAAGTGTTTAAAAAATAAATGCTTTAGAAAAATGGTATAAAATGAAGTGTTTAAAAAAAACTTCAAAATACAAACTACTTTAAAAAGAACGATTTTAACAGACAAATGGTTTAAAAAGGAATAATTTAAAAAACGACAGATTGTTTAAACAAAATGTAAAATAACAAATTATTTTTAGGGGAATTGGCCTGTAATAATCTCACCTAGACCTTATTGGCCATTAATAATCCCACCTCAAAATATTTCCCCCACCAGTCCCACCTTTCACCTATTTTTCCTACAATGGTCCCCCGTTAAAAAAACTTAACGGAGTTAAGGTTTTTTCCAAATTACAAACATATTTTTTAGGGCTTTTGATCAGAACGATGATACGAGTCCATTGATGTAAAACTTACTTCGAAATGGTGCTCCAAGTGACTTGATTTTGGTTAATTGGAAATTTAAACACCCGAATTGAAGCGCCGTTTTTATCGTTTGGAGCACCGTTTCGAGGCAAATTTTACATCAATGGACTCGTATCATCGTTCTCATCAAAAGCCCTAAAAAATCTGTTTGTAATTTGGAAAAAAGCTTAACTCCGTTAAGTTTTTTTAATGGGGGACCATTGTAGGAAAAATAGGTGAAAGGTGGGACTGGTGGGGGGAATATTCTGAGGTGGGATTATTAAGGGCCAATAAGGTGTAGGTGAGATAATTACAGACCAATTTCCCTATTTTTTAAGACGACTTTTATAAAAATACACGATTAATGAAAATACATATCTATTTGTATATTTAAAACATATTTTGTTAAATAATAATCGTGAAAATAATGAAAAAAAAAAAAAACATGAGTAATTCCATTAATAATCTCTTAAATATTAAAAGCACTTTGTAATTATCAAAACAACCTCTAAGGTATATAATGACCTAATTACCCTTACACTTAGGTTCTGTTTGTTTTTGCTTCAAACATCTGAAAATTGCTTATGTCTGCAGGTGGGCAGACATAAGATGTTGAAGAGTGTTTGTTTTTTTTTTTTTAAACAGATCTACAAATAGCTTCTTTCTTCTAAAAAAAAAAGCTAAGAACATTTGCTTCACAATCTTCACAAAACATCTTCACCTGCCATCTCTCTTCCTGCAACATCATCACTACAACAACAGCAGTCGTCGCCGGCGATCGACGCCGGCGCCGCCGGTTTTCTCTCTCTCTTCCTGAAACAACACCAAAACGACCGGAAAAAAAGGGGATCTAAAAGATCTGAGGTGAAACGAAACTAGGAGGCGACATCTTACCTGGTTCTGTCGGAGGACGGCTCCGCCGCCTGATTACCGTCGTTCAACCACCACTGACATCATCCACAGCAGTTACATCGTCATCATCATCATCAGATCCGTCGGCAGCCACCGGAAAAACGAGAGAGAGAGAGAGACAGGGGGCTAGGGTTTGCGGTGGGTTCTTGGTGGTGGTTTCGCGGTGGTGGTGGTTCTTGGTGGCGGTGGTGGTGGTTTCGCGGCAGGAGACAGGGGGCTAGGGTTTGCGGTGGGTTCTTGGTTGTGGTGGTGGCAGGTGGACGGTGGAGGAGTGGTGGCGGATGATTGTTATGGTGGTGGTGAAGGTGGTGGTGGTTGTAGAGAGAGAGAGTTTGTAGAGAGAGAGATCAGAGAGAGACCTTTGTGTGTGTGTGAACTGTGAAGTTGTTTTTGAAGAAATAAAAAACAAACCCTCTTCTCCTTGCAGACTGCAGACATTTGGGCCACATCTTCTCTTGCAGATGCCTGCAGATGTGGTCCGCAGACTACAGACATTTTACATCTGAAAAAACAAACAGCACCTTAATTGCAAAAAGGTAACCAAGTTAGTGTCATGGGCCAAAACCATTATAAAATGCAACATCAGGGTCTGATATTTTAAAAAATTCATTTTTAGGCTGAAATGGTTAAACCATAGGGGCCAAAATAATAATTTACTCTATAACTAAAGTTAATCATTTAGGATGTTCGTCCTTGTCTGGTTTAAAACAAAGAAAAATGCTAAAGCTTTTGGCATTTTGGTTCGTAAGATGAAACCGACTAAAGTGTTATTTTGGTTTTACAAACCATCTTTTTTACTTTTGTGTGTTTCAGACCGGCATTTCTTCCTTACAAACGTGACTATATAACTTGGTTTGCGGATTGTTTAAAACCGTTCTACATAAAAGAGAAAAAAAAAGAGTTAAATGCCATTTTAGTCCATGTGGTTTGGGCCATTGTGCCAGTTTAGTCCAAATGTTTTATTTTTAACATGTGGGTCCAAAAAGGTTTCACAGTTGCCATTTTAATCCACTGGGTTAACTTCATCCATTTTTTCTGTTAACGAGAAGGCCAATTCGGTCATTTTATATGGCTGAATTGCCAGTTTAGTTAACAGAATTACATACAAAATGACCAAATTGGCCTTCTCGTTTACAGAAAAAAATGTATGAAGTTAACCAAGTGGACTAAAATGGCAACTGTGAAACCTTTTTGGACCCATAGGTTAAAAATGAAACATTTGAACTAAACTGGCAAAATAGCCCAAACCACAGGGACTAAAATGGCATTTAACTCGAAAAAAAAATAAAAGGTATGAGAGTCTTATGGAGGGACAAGTGGACAACCAACAATATTAGCTGCCAACTACCAACCAACGAAAGCGTTAACAAAAGTCATGAATACAATGCCACATGCAACTTGAATACGTGGTGGTGTGTCAATGTCTTCTTCAAGGAATAAATTTTGATTATCAGTTCTTTTGATGCACGTGTCATCTTGTAACTTATATGATAGTAACTTAGTTTCAAATCCAACTCTAGATAACGAACTAGTTATTCGTCAATGATCTAAATTTGTCGTTAAAAAAAACATAACAAAGTAATAAACCTTTCCCCCTAAATCCATGTTTTACCTTGAGATTGGTTATAGGTTATTTTTTTTTTTTCAAACATCAATTCCTCTTTTTTTTAAGATAAATTACCACAACCCGCGCACCCTATAAGAATTGCTAAACTTTTGGTTGTGGAGTACACCACCTAACCACTAGAACGTCCCTTGGGGACAAATTGTTTATAGACAGACAGGGTCGGATTTTATAAACTAGTTTCATAACTTCAAAATTCCAATGACTATTTTCAGGCTATTTGACAAACTTGTTTCAATAATAAAAATATAGTTTGGTTGGATCAGTGGCGGATTTAGAAAATCCTTATATGGGCAACGTTTCATATAAAAAGGGTAACGAAATCGAAAAAACGTCAATTTTTCCAAAAATTTACACTACCGCCGGAGCGTCAAGGGGCAGCGGGGGCTACTCCTAGTAACATGCTAGGTCCACCCCTGGGATCAGTTGCATTTATGGTCACAGTTTAGTTCGTTTGTTAGAAGATAGTTGGTGTTCTAATCTAACTAGTTACAACAAGCAAATTGTTAGAAGACAGTTGGTGTATAAATACATACTTAACTTACTTAAGTTTAGATTAGATTAGATTTGTGTGTTACCTTTGAGATGTGTGAACCTCCATAAAAGGGCCTAAACTTAATGGTTTATGGTTATGGAGACCACGATCGCGACACTCGCACAATCTGAAAGCGACAAAAAAGATGAGAAGGAAAGAATATATGCTCCAAAATAGGGGCCAAGAAGTAAGACGGAGCAAATGAAAACAAAGCACAAATCCTCGACTACTATAGAATATACTCTACCTTGTAATGTCACCGGATTCTTATTCCGTCTAGCACAGTACAAAGGTGGAAGCTGATGCTATTACATCACCATGACCTTCTCAAGGTACCACTTCCAACTGTGCAAAATTAACATCAACGTGCCTGCCTTTTAGCACTTGGCTCATGTGCCCATCATGTACTTAATAATTTTAGATGTGGTTTTCTTTTCTTTTTTTATGAGACCAAAGGTATTATATAACCAGTTCCACGAGAAAAGAAATGAAAAAATGGAACTTATTTATATCAAACCTAAAGGTGACCATTTCGACTGGCTTACTTATAATCTATAAAATGGTTAAGAGTGGGACATTTATTTATATAGCAAATCAAAGCATGTTACATACATAAAAAAGGCTAGCTTTACAAAATGGGTTGAGGTCACTAAAAGTGTATTTTTAAGGGCAAATGTCAAATAAGCCCAATGGACATTTGTTGGATTCATTTTTCAAGTCCTTTTCTTCTTGATGCATGGTTAAATCTTTAGGCTTGTAAAAAGTATAGGTACTTCAAAAGACTTATTCAGAGGTGTACAAAAAACCCGGACCCGGGTTTTGTAAAAACCAGGTATTGACAACCCGAACCCGGATTTTTAGACCCGCTTTATACCTGGGTTTTATGTATACCCGGGTTTTTTCAATACCTGTAACCGGGTTTAATAAAACATGTACCCGGGTTTTAGGAAAACCAGATACGAGGTTTTAGGAATGTATGTATTTTGATTATTCTAGTTCCTACTTACGCCGGGTTTTACTGTTTTAGGAATACCCGTCCAGGTTTTTTTAATACCCGCCTAGGTTTTTTTTCATACCCGAACCCGGAAATAGGGTATTCTAACGCCCGGGTATAGAAAACTCGAATTCGAACCCAGGTACACAAGGTATGGATTTCCTAGCCAATACCCGAAAATTCAAAACCTGGTCATACCCGTACCCGGGTATTATGTACCCGAACCCGGGTTTTAAAAAAAACAAATACCACCAATATAATCTTATTTTGCAAATGGTAGTCATTAATTGTAGCTTAATTTAACGCATCTATTGTAAACAAAAACAAATACCACCAATATCTATCAAATTTCAAAAGTTTCATTAATTCATAAATCACAAGTTGCTCATCTCTATTTCTAAGTTCTAACAAACTAAGTAGTACAACAACAAACTTATTAAACACATGTAACTTGACCTCATATACTATCCAAACTTGTTAGTCATCCCACTTGGGTGAATTCGAGTCAAGATGATCGAACCAACACGACCCACGACTCATCAAATCAACTTCTGTTTGAGTCTTCTAGGCACGGTCGCTTGGCTTTGGTCTTCCACCCGAGTTCTTAAGTTTTGTAGATCTTCGTTGCTCACTATGCCATTTTGTTTCTTGTTCAAGTCATATGCCTCAGCCATCTTCCTCTTGCATTCTTTGCTTGCAATTTCATGAGAAATTACTAAAACCACAATAAATAAATTATACATTAAGGTAGATTATAATTTATAAACATAATCAATTACATGTAAGCAAATAGCATACTCACTTGGTTTTGGATAATCTTTTCCAATAATACAGTTAGCTTTTGTTTGAACGCTTAACGGAGCTGTCCATGGCTCGTAGATATACTCCTTCGGCATATCTAAAACACAAAATTATGTGTTATTTACCTATCTTATAATCGAGTGACACTAAACTAACGAGAAGATGAGAAACCAACCTTTTAGAACAGGAAGAAAGTGTCTGATGTACGCACCAGTAGGATCATATTTCTTTCCAAATGTGATCGGAGAATATATACGATGATACTGACCAAAAAACATTAGCACGTTGATGAAACCTGTTGTTTTTTAAGAAATGGTTGATCAAGTAAGAAGTAGAGTAAATGAGTAAATCACCTGGTAGAAAAACGCCGAGCAAGATAGCCATAACCAGTTTCCATTGTTGATCGCCCAATCTGAATCCACAAGAAGTCTCTCAAACACATCGCGCCCTTTTTCCCAATGAATGAACTGAGAAGCAGCACATTGTAAGTGATTACAATAATTTTAGATTCTGGGATTATTAATAAATCCACTTACGAGATCTCCACGAGTTAGAAAACAAGCAACGGAATGGCGAGCCAAATGGTGAATCCAACCCCATTTTCGAAGCTACAATAACATGGATATATTTCAGCCAGAAACTACTGGATCTTAACAGACGTAAAAGGTATAAACTGATCACGATTTAAAAGTTTGTGGTACAAGAATTAACCTGGACCATGATGGCATCGATCCAAGGAAACCCTGTCCGAGCATCCCTCCACGCCGCCAGCAGTTCGTCATCGTTATTCCAAGGTATCTGCATAAAAAAGTTGTTCATTTGTGTTTCTGCATTGTAGGTTAAAGCACAAGGGAAATACTGATTACCTGTCTGCAAATTTTATTACCCCTCATTCGATCGAAATTAGGAGTGCCAAAACCAACAGTGTAGAAGAAATCCCTCCAAAACAACTGTAAAAACCAGAAGCACATATTAACCCACTAAATATGTGTTTTGATCGATTTTAGAGAGGAGGGTTTACTCAAATCAATCGATATAGGCCTGTAAACAAACCGCACGTTCATGAACTGTTCGCAAACAAATTTATTTGTTCGTTTAATTAAATGAACGAACATGAACACACGTGTTGCTCGTTCATTTATGTTTGTGCACGTTCGTTTATGTCCATTCATTTATGTTCGTATATTTGTTCGTTTATATTTTAACAAATACATATGGAGTTGTATTTATACAAATATAAACTTAAAAAAGGTTTTCTAACTACTTGTATACATATAACTAATTGATAATTGAGCTTTCTAGTAATAAAAATGTGATTTCCAATAGAACTTATCGTAATTAATCACTAGTTTATATATAAAAAAAGCTACTTTATGTCTGTT
This sequence comes from Helianthus tuberosus, assembly GCA_030545235.1. Lineage (NCBI taxonomy): Eukaryota > Viridiplantae > Streptophyta > Magnoliopsida > Asterales > Asteraceae > Helianthus > Helianthus tuberosus. The sequence continues at coordinate 206,086,885 of CM060400.1, forward strand.
TATGTTTGGTCATTTATGTTCATTTGTATTGTTTTATATTTGTTAAATTATGTTCGTTTAAGTTTGTTTGTTTATGTTCATGAACTGTTCGTTTAGGTTTTAAACGAACGAACATAAACGAACACCGAACATGCCCATTTTCTTAATGAATGAACATGAACACAAAAATTTGTTTGATTATATGTTTCGGTTAAAGTTAAATGGCGTTCGGTTCGTTTACAGACCTATCGATACCCATTTCATTCGATAACTTTGTTTAAGTACATCCATCATTAACGAACTAACCCTTCTACTATTCAACAATTACAAATTGACCCTTACACTATTATTACCATAACAAATTAAAAAAGAAAACTAACCTGCCCAAGAAGGGAAACTGGTGGCGAAGTATGGTTTTTGAACTCTTTTTCAATCTCATTGATGCACTGGTAGAAGTATCTCGAAGATAAGCAACCGAACTTCCATATAGATGCAAACAAATAGGATTAGAAGCTTATAAAGGTAATGACAAAGGCAATTATGTAAATAACCTACTTTTAAGTATGGCGATAACATTGTCGTTGAAGGCTTTATAAATGCAGAAGGATCGGTATTTGGTTTCTCGAATGTTGCAACCCATTTCTGAAAGTATATATTAATCAAGACCAAAAAGGCACACATAGAACAAACGGTCTAAACGGAAAAAAAATACCAGTTGAACCAAAAAATAACCTTATCTTTAGTTGATTCTCTAAGCCTTCTCAATGCTTCAGATTCACCACCTTTAAATACAGGTGGTTCATCCTGCAACATGATTCATCGTATAACGAGTGAGTAGTGGCGGATATATGGTTTGTGACCAGAGTATGGACCGCTTATAAAACAAAGCAATATGTAGGTGAATGTCACCCAAGTATTCAACTTTTTTCATCACGGCTACTATATATTGAACCCGCTTTATGTGGGACCCAAGTAAGTATTTCGTTTCTTGTATACCATCCGGCAAAAAAACTTGCTTAGTGGCGAAAATATCCCTAGAAAAATTGGACACTAAATATCCTATAGGTGATAATACCTAATAGATCCAACAGCATTTGGTGAAATTTCAGAAAAAAAAAATATTAAGAGCATTAGTCATTAAGCATATATATATTTTTTTGGACTTGATATGAATGAAACCAGATACATACTTGGGTGATTCAAGATTGTATACTACTTTCAATACGTGGGTGACCGGTGACCATAATGAAGAAAGTTGAATACTTGGTGACCTCCACATACATTATCCTGAAGCCTAAAAATACTAAAGTAGTCACACACACCTCTTGAATGTCGTCATAACCAAGTTGTTTAACAGTTGGAACTTCGGAGATTTCACAATTTCCAACATCACCGACAGGAGGAATCACAGAAGGAGTTGTGGAGAGCGAGGATGATAACCAATGAGGCTCGCCAGCAATTTTTGAAAACGATAGGCAATTCATTGGCGGCGTACCTCCATTCTGTTCATAAATTATAACAGAAAGTATTGAAAAGGGTAAGCTTTTAGCAATGCAATTATAAGTTGTCTATTCCAAAAAGCAATACGCAGATAATCAGTTTTATGAAGAAATCACAAACACCCCCATTGGATGCTCATGTGTCCAAACAAGTACCTTTTGTATAATATCTGCAGGATTGAACAATGTATGACTTACTGGAGAGAATATCTCTATGCCACTCTCTAAAGCATAGCTCTGTATGTAAAACAATACCTTTTAATCATTATATTCACAACTAACAAGAAAGCACATTTAAGTAAAGGTGATTAACCAAAAGTTTAACTTAAACAATGCTAGAGTTCAAGGAACTACATTTTGTAGTCGATTAAGGGCAAACTTTCGTGCACAAGTTGGGGTTCGGACACATACCTGTACTTTAGCATCTAAAGCTTGATAATACGGGTCGGTATCATACTCAAAGCATAGTCTTTTTATGTCCCACTGCAAGTAAAATAATGTTTTAAGAGGTCACAAACTGTAACAAACGCTTCAATCAACACAGACTACATGAGATTTTTTTTTTTAAAGGAAGTAACACTATGCTAAACTCTCAAGTTATGGTTTATCTGTAATGGGTCAAATTGGTTGAGCTAAAACGTTAAACTAAAATGGAAACATATCAAATGGGTTGAAATGTTGAATGACCCGAAAGTTATTTGAATGGAAACATATCAAATGGGTTGAAATGTTGAATGACCCGAAAGTTATTTGAAGTGTATCCAAATGCATAAATTCTCCAAAATTGGGTTCTTAAACCGCATTCGTTTAATAATCTAGTTTTTTCATGATCATTTGAACATTAAGTACTATAGCTTGCACCAAAAATTACCCATTTCATATTTCTGAATTAATTCTTTTCACAACTATAATCTAAACTGCACTAACAAGTAACAAATCAACTGATCTTCTAGATAATACAACATGTCATCATTTTAAAACGAGTTAATTACATAGTTAGTCCCTGTGGTTAGCACAAAGTAACATACTTAGGTACTAATAGTTTAAAATCACATTTTAGGGTATTAACTTTTCATTTTGTAACGTTTGGAGTTATTAACGTTAATTGTTTGTTAAACTATTAGTACCCAAGTATGTTATTTTGTGCAAACCACAGAGACTAACTATGTTAATACCCTAGAAGTTAACACCTCCAAACGTTACAAAATGAAAAGTTAATACCCTAGAAGATGATTTTAAATTATTCGTAGTACTTAAGTATGTTATTTTGTGCAAACCACAGGGACTAACTATGTAATTAACTCTTTTAAAAACTTATATTACACCTAAAATACAAAAAAGAAATATATAATAATAAAAAAAATCTTAAATCAAGAAACAATTACACAATATTATTACCTCCTTTAAACAATGAATTAAAACCTCTCCAGGGTCCCCATGCAACACCAACAAACGTGAGCCCAACTTCTTCAAATTAGAATCGAGATCAACTAGACTCTCGAGCAAGAACCGGATCCGGTTCAACCCTGCAAGGTTCGAACCGGGGGAGAATGCAGTGGGGTCGGGCTTCATATAATGCGGGTCAATGACAAACAACGGGTAGACATGGGTGGAGTTTTTAGCAGCGTACTCCAGGGCCGGGTTGTCGTGGATCCGAAGACCCTTTCGGAACCACATTAGCGAGTTCGACCCGGATGTCATATTCGGGTATGATGAGTGAGAGAAACGGGTGAAGGTTTGAGAGGAAAGTCGCATTTGAATGGGGTGAGAAATGGAGGGAGTTGTGACACGATAGCGGTTTGGATGGGTTTATTTATACGATATTTAAATAATAATTTATAGGTAATTAGTTATTGAGAACAGGTTTGGAAGAACGTTACGTTGCTTACCTGAGTTCGGTCTGTTCATCTGACGTGGGACGTTTATTTCCACTAGTTTTCTAGGGCCATAAGATAAAACAAAATTCATATGTGACCAGATTTCTTAAGGCCTTGAGGCCCATAAGACAAACAAAAATTCAACCCACTCGCTGCTGCTAGTTATTTATTGATTTTATACCCTATGATTTGAAACCGATTCCAACTTGGTTATACTTGATTCGTAACGATCAAAACTTAAAAAAACACCGTGGAACCAGAACAAAAAAAACCCGACCACTTTCTCTTCAAAACCTGAAATTTTAAATGTGGGGTGTCTAAACGGGCACCAAATACTTTTGTAACATCGTTTAATAGTGGCTAGTGATGGCACTAAATTTTTATCCAATTGACCCTAGGGATGAGAAATTTTGTACCGATACCATTACATAATGATGCCGTCCAAATATATACGAAACAATATTCGATTTTGAATTGAGCTCAATTTTTTTTTTCAGAACTATACAATATGGTACAATATTGAGCTCAATATTTGGTTTAGGACTTTAGCACTACCATACCATACCACTACCGACCAGGGTATATATAGTACAATATTTAGTGTTGGTTTTAAACTAACTTTCGGTATTGTTAGTAGACGACATAAACCGGATTTGATACGGCACACAATACCGAATTGATACGAAATGAGCATCGATCTCATTTCTAGTGGAGCGTGTTTTCTCTCCAATTTGGTATAAACAAAGGATATATTTTAAGTGGCTTTTTTTAACGACGAATTTATTGTATTAGGCCACCACAAGAGCTGAACACTCTTTGGCGTAACCCGGGCGAGCTCAGGATAGAACCCGACACCTCTGCTAGGCTTTTTTTTATCATTGCCTAATCCAAAAAAGTGAGACAAATGAGGATTAAACTTGGGTCTCCATTAAAGAACACAGCCTCTCAAGCATTAGGTCACAAATGACTTATAAGAGCACGATAACTTTAATTAATTAATTAATTAGTTTATTTAATTTATTTATTTATTTATTTAATATATATAATTGGACAACCTCTATCAATAGTGTTTTTGTTTTTTTTTTCTTTTATGGTTTATTGTTTTAGTGGTATTTTTTTGTTTTTGTTTTTTTCATTGGTATTATCGAAACATGTATTGATATTCGCTTTGGATGGGTAGAAATAACGACCAAAATTACGCCGCGTAGTACGAAATAAAACGATCAAACTCTCGCTACATAACGGGTATGTTTGGCAAAAGTAGCTGGTGGCTGGAAGCTGATAGCTGGTAGCTAGTAGCTGTAGCTTTTTAGGTATATTTGGTATTTGGTAAAGTAGCTGGAGTTTTTAATAAAATGTATAAAATGATCAAAATGGACATAACTAAAAATTTCAAAAGTTTATGCATTAAAAAGTTCATTATCTTTAGAGGTTAAAATAGTCATTTTTTCCCTAAAAGCTTGTAGCTCCTTCTAAACCCCACTAGTAGGAGCGTTCAACCAAACCTTCAAGTTCCTAACCTAAAAGCTTCAAGTTTCTTCAACCAAACAAGGTTTTTATTGAGTATGAGCTTTTTCTTAAAAGCTTAAAGCTATAAGCTCCTAAAATCTCCATACCAAACATACCAAACGTGTGGGAAAACCTATTTTTAGTATTTCTAATTGGTACGGAACTGATATCGTTATTTGCTTTTATCGATCTTCGCTTTTATGGTTTTCTGATGAGCCGAGCCGATAACGACCATAGTCACGCCGCGTAACACGAGGGAAACCGATCATATTGCCGCCATATCGATATTGCTTTTATGGTTTTCCGATGAGTCGAGCCAATAACGACCAAAGTCATGCCGCGCATCACAGACGAAAAACGATTAAACTCCCGTCGCGTAGCGCGAGGGGAAAACCTTTTTTTAATTGGTTTTATTGGAACTGATATCGATATTTGTTTTCATCGTTAAAATTAAACTACGATGGATAGTAAGTAATTTGATTATATTATAATATATTTTTTTTTCCATATTTTTATCATTTCAATATAACAATAGATTATTATATTTACTTTTTACCTTAAACATTTTTCTTTAATTTTAACTTTTAATATATTTTTTAATATTACTGATACTATCTGAACAACATTAGTACCGGTACCGTATAACATCGGTATAGTTTATTTATTATTAACGTCATCATGTGCCTATTATTATTTATTACGTACGACTCGATAAATTTTCTACTCGAACGGGTCATATACAGTTGATTTTTTTATCACCATAAACCGAATATACACCGACCAAACATCGGTATTCGAACGGGTCATATATAGTTTATTTTATTTATCATCACAAACCGAACATATATCGACTAAACAACATTGGTATTCGAATGAGTCATATACAGTTGATTTTTTTATCATCACAAACCGAATATATAACGACCAAACATCAGTAACGTCCCATATTCGTTTTATAGAATCTCCACGTGGTGGTATAAAATTCATTGAACACAAGGTAATATTCGCAATAAAGTATTTTTGGTATCGTAAGTTATATCGAGTGTCTGTACGATACCGGTATTGTAACGGACCGATACCGACCAAACATTGGTACGGGTATTTGTTTTATGGGTCTTCAATTGATGTAAAACCGTGTCAATTGGCAACGATTGCTATACCGAATGTCGGTATCGTATTGGTACTATAATGAACCAGACCGATAATGACCAAAGGTCCGTTGCGAAGCGCGCGGGAATCTAAGTATATATGATGAATAGTATCACAATAAATAATATATAGAGTTGTTTTAACTTTTTAATTTTTAATTTTTATTTTTAGTTTCAATTAAATGTTCAAATCTTAAAATATATTAAACCAAATATTTTTGTTTTAGTTCAATTATAATCTAGGTATATGTTTTTAGTTTGATTATGGGGTGTTTGGCTTAACTTTTTGAAACAACTTATCGGCTTATTGGAATTTTGAAAAACCAATAAGTCAAAATAATGTTTGAATGAGTGAAAATGACTTTTTGTATGTGGAAAAGTCATTTTGAAAAGCTAGGAAATCTTGGGTTTTGGAAACTCCTTTTAACTTTAAATGAAATATTACATTTTCCCATCTTATAAGCTCATCCAAACACTTTTTTTAAAACAACTTACTGATTTTTCCCACATCATAATAAGCTCATCCAAATACTTTTTTAAAAACTCTTTTTGGATAAGTAATAAGTCAATAAGTCTTTTTGTCAAAAAATCATTTTTAGTTAAATAAGCAATCCCAAACACCCCATGTAAATAAGTTTGATTTATCTAACGTATTACCTACATATACATTTGCAAGTTAAGGGAATAGTGCCAGGCAAGCCATAAACATTTGCATGGCACTTCCCTATTGGACCAATCCATTTTTAATTTAATTTTATTCCCAGTTTAAAATTACATTTTCGTTCTTTGTTTAAAATTACGGTTTTGCCTCCCGCTCAAAATAAAACTATAATTTTGCCCCTATCTCAAAATTACGCTTTTGCCTTCGGTTCAAAAAATCATTTTTACTTTTGTTCCCAGTTTAAAATTACGGTTTCACCTTCCGTTTAAAATTACGTTTTTGCCCATAGTTCAAATTCCCAGTATAAAATTACGTTTTCGTCCTTCGTTTAAAATTACGGTTTTGCCTCCCGCTCAAAATAAAACTATAATTTTGCCCCTAGCTTAAAATTACGCTTTTGCCCTCGGTTCAAAAAATCATTTTTAATTTTGTTCCCAATTTAAAATTACGGTTTCGCCATCCGTTTAAAATTACGTTTTTGCCCACAGTTCAAAATAAAATGTTGTTTTTTCATCTAGCTCAAAATTACGATTCTGCCCTCTGTTCAAAGTTACGTATTTTCCCACAGTTCAAAATAAAATTATGTTTTCCCCCCTAGCTCAAAATATTAGCTGCCACATTTGCAAGTTAAGGGAATAGTGTCAGGCAGCTTGCCTGGCACTTTCCTATTGGACCAATTCATTTTTAATTTAATTTTATTCCCAGTTTAAAATTACGTTTTCGTCCTTCGTTTAAAATTACCGTTTTGCCTCCCGCTCAAAATAAAACTATAATTTTGCCCCTAGCTCAAAATTACGCTTTTGCCCTCGGTTCAAAAAATCATTTTTAATTTTGTTCCCAGTTTAAAATTACGGTTTCGCCTCCCGTTTAAAATTACGTTTTTGCCCACAGTTCAAAATAAAATGTTGTTTTTTCCTCTAGCTCAAAATTACGATTCTACCCTCTGCTCAAAGTTACGGTTTTTCCCACAGTTCAAAATAAAATTATGTTTCCCCCCTAGCTCAAAATATTAGCTGTCTGTCACTTCCCTATTGGACCAACTCATTTTTAATTTAATTTTATTCCCAGTTTAAAATTACGCTTTCGTCATTCGTTTAAAAATTACGTTTTTGCCCCTAGCTCAAAATAAAATTATAATTTTGCTTTAGCTCAAAATTACGCTTTTGCCCTCGATTCAAAAACTCATTTTTAATTTTGTTCCCAGTTTAAAATTACGGTTTCGCCCTCCGTTTAAAATTATGTTTTTGCCCCAAGTTAAAAATAAAATGTTGTTTTTTCCTCTAACTCAAAATTACGATTTTGCCCTCAGCTCAAAATTACGTTTTTGCCCACAGTTCAAAATAAAATTATGTTTCACCCGTAGCTCAAAATTATGATTTTGTTCTCAGTTTAAAATTATTATTTCGCCTCCAGTTCAAAATATAATTACAATTTGCCCTATGTACAGACATACATGTTATGAGAGAGAAATATTCAGTTTATTGCCCCGCAACGCGGGCGGGGAAAAAACTAGTATCATACAAATAACATAGGTATTAATTTTTAAGTTTTTCTTAATGTTTCTAGGGGTTTCATTTTTTTTTTGGAAGGTGACTTTCTATGTACCGGACCAGTGGTCACCGGGTTCATGTCAAAGACATTCCCCCGTTAGCCCCGCACTTACGGACGCAATGTTCGATCGGGCCCCCGCCGCCGCACAAGCTGACTTCCGCCCGGAAACCATACTGCCCCCACACGAGAGACTCGCTGGGGTAACAGCTGGGTAAAACCGGGTTGCCCTCAAGACCGCACCATGCCTCGGTAAGATACGATCCATCATTGGGACAACCCACCCCACAAGCCGTAGACGCCGGGATTCGAACCGGGGTGGCCATTGGCAAACCCCCGGCCGAAAACCAACTGAGCTAGGATGATGAGTCGATTTGATTCCAATTTATTTTAGTTCAATTATAATCAAGTTATATATTTTTTTGTTCAATTATAAATAACTTTGATTTATTGAACTAATACCATACGAATAATATAGGTATTTATTTTTATGCTTTTTCTCGATGTTTCTACGGGTTTCGTGATTAAGCGATCCGATTCCGACCGAATAACATTGGTACCTCTAAAACCGTTGCCGGTGATCCGATTCCGACCGAATAACAATGGTACCTGTAAAACCGTTGCCGGTTACTACTAGCTATTCAGAACAGAACTGGTACAAGTTAGTCGAATATGGAGTTGTATTCCTCGTTTCCTTCGATTGATATGTTGAACGCCCGTATCATACCAGTTTCGTAATAAACCGAACCAATACCCACGAAAACCTGTCGCGGTAAAACCCACTAGTACACATAAAAGAAAAAAAAGAAGTAGAGTTAGGTGGCTTCTTGGTTGGTAGCCGGAAAATTCATCGTAATGTTATTTGCTTTGTTATCATAAAAGATGTGATGATTCAAAACATGGATCTAACATCAACCATCATCTATATTTATCCAAACAATAATGGTGCTTCCTTCCTACGAGGAACTATGAAATCCGTTAATAATAAATTGTGCTGAAATCAACTCCCAAATACAAACATAATAATATCTAACTAACTAATTAAATAATTATCAAAGTCGACAATTTGTTCAGCGGCCAGAGACATCGGAAGCAAGTCTAGACGCAATAGCAGAATGGTACATAAGGTCATGGAAATTAGCCATTTCAATAGTCTTCATCCGCATCTGTTTCGCTTTTTCCTCCGTAAAGCATCCCGGAGCAAACCGCGATCCGGTTTTATCCGGATCTGGTTTTCTGGTTACCGATTCGGTTGCTGGATTGTGAATGTAGTCTGGATCTGATGAGACACCGAAGAGCGGGGCCCACCACTTGGTGGACCCCCCTGCGGCCGGTGGTTTTAACCGGCTAACTCGGATATTGGATGATGGTGTAGGGAGGATGGTGATTGGGTGGAAACAAGTGGAGAGTGATGTTGCCATTGTTATTATTGAAGAGGTTAAATCGTGAAAGGAAGAAAACAAAAGGGAGATGAAGATGCGGGGATGGAGACGACGGAGGTAACGGAGATATAGTGATAGGGAGTGGTTTGGATAAGGATGTACACGTGGTGGTGACACCCTATTTTCATTAAAAAAACCAAAATTAAAATATCTGGGCCTCGTGTCAGTGAGGTAGTGATGAAGTGGTTGGGAAAAGATTTGGTGTTTTTTGTGACCTAGGTTCGACTCTCATTTTCTCATTATTTTCTGCGGCATTCAGGTGAATGGCGAATACGGGTGGCTCCGGTTCGTCTTGGATGAGATGCGAGGTTTTACCGATTATTCCACTGTCGTGCCTTCAGGCGGGTGGAGGTCGGGTTTCAGCGCATCTGGGAAAGCCAAGAGGGTGGCGGCGATCGAGTAGTCGACCTTTGACATAACGCCTGGTGTTACGGTGATTAACACGTCGTTTCTTACCGTTAAAAAAAATATATGGGCTTCTTGGGTCACATCATTTGGTTCAACAAATGATTTTCATGTGGATTTTTATGAAGAAATGAATTTAATAAATCTTATTGAGATTCAACTGAAACTCGTCAATAACACCATAACAAACCAAGTTATATAATCATGACTGATAAATGAAGTTTTTCAACTGAATTTAAAGGCCAACACTTTGATCTCATAAATGAAGTTTTTCTCCAACATCTATCTATACTATAAAAGGAGCTTAGAGCATGACCTCACTTTGCTTATGTGTCATCTTCTTAGATATGCCACATTGGATGCCACATAGACTCCGCTGATGTCATAACACTGATGTCATAAATCCGAATTTTATTTTAATCTAAAAGTATATACAAATCAGTTTTTTAAATTATTCAAATATAGATTTGACTCCATTTTCAAAATTTGGAAACCCTCTCTCTCTCTCTCTCAAATACAAGCTAACTTTATTTTCAAAAATTCAAGCTTTAATTTCAAACCTGCATATCTCTCTCTCTCAAATCTTCAACAAACGTACATCATTCTTCCTCAATTCAAACCCTAACTTCCCAAATCTTCAACAAACGTACATCATTCTTCCTCACTCTATCAACAACAACAACAACAACACTTGTATCAGTTCCTCTTCATCCAAATCCACAATTCGTTTCAGATATCCAAACCCTAACCGTCGGCGTTCAGCTATCTCTTCTTCAGATGATGCAGCTGCTTCCGGTTCCGTTTCCTCCGGTGATAACGCCACCAGGTCTGTTTAGTGTTTATGTATCAACGATTGTTTTGGTTTTAGAATTTATCTGTTGTTTATGTTTAGAATTTATCTCGTAGAGGCTCTATTGTTGATTTGATGTCTGTTTTTTAGATCAATAAAGTTGAGTAATCTTGCTCTGAGTAATTGTGAATTTAGAAGGTGAATGGGGTGATATGTTTACGAACAAAAATAGGGGATATTTAGGTACATGTTGATACACTAAGTAGATTGAAACCAGATTATGACATAATCATGTAGAAAGCTCATCCAAACCAGTTAATTTTATGACATAACCATTACTTTGTGTTTGAACTATGCTCTATTTTTGTAGTGGCGGGATCATTTAGTTGGATCACTTAGGGAAATGAAAGCTGGTGATTTGCTGAAGAAGCTCTTTAGCAAGTTCTTAGGGGTAATTCACTTTAATCAGTGAAATCTCACTTTAATCAGTGTTGAATTCAGACCACAGACATATCTGTTGAAACGAGGGTTTTGTTTTCTGTCATAAAAATCTGCCTTGATGTCTTTGCTTAATTAGGGTTTTGTTTAGTATCTACCTGTTTGGCTACACTATATATTAAGGTGAAAATTAAAGATTTTAGGGTTCTGAAGTTATTTTTATTGAAATCTTGATGAATGAATTATATGTATTGAAATGTTGGGATTAAACTGTAGAAGAATCTGAAATGAATTATATGTATTGAAATGTTGGGATCCGTGGGTTTCAAATGTTAATGATGTTTTATTAATACTATCTTGGATTCTTTTGCAGAACGTTTGGTTGGATAAAGGCACAGGAAAAACTTGTGTGTTAATATCTTCCAATGGGTTAGTAATAACCGGTATCGATGATCGTAGATAATGGAGCTGGATCTCTACCGAGGAATCTAGGTGAAATTTTGCATCTTTAGAGATATTTTTAATTGAATATATTATGTTTGTGATATTTTTGTATTTGTGGTTCATGCATACCTTGAAAAAAATATATATTGTGGCCTAAAATCACAAGAAATGATTACGATAAATGACAAACGAATTGGATTTTTCATTATTGTTATCTAGATTCTGTTCGGTATGCATGTGTTCAGCAGATTTGGTGGTTTGAAGTCGACGGTGAGGTGGAGTTTCCTTTTCCATGTGGGACCTACACCCTCTACTTCCGCCTGCAGCTCGGGCGGTCAGGCAGGCGAGTCTGCAACTCAGACCATGTCCATGGCTGGGATATAAAGCCCGTGAAGTTCCAGCTCTCAATTTCAGATAGTCAAAAGGCGACGAGTCAATGTTATTTGTCGTCCGATTCTAGAACAGCGGAGTCAATGATGAAGACGACAGCGATGCTGAACTTGACAGCAAGGTATCACCTCCAAACTCATCACTTATCGTCTTTTCTTTGCCCTATTGTCCACTGTCCTCATTGTTGTTATTTTTAGGTTGTTGCGTAAACAAAAGTTGCTTTTACGGTACTTACACAAACAAGTATGACCCGTTATATTCAGTTTTTATTTGAAATTATTGACATTCTACATACGGAACAGTTGGCATAGAGAATGACAAAAGACAACTCTTATTTATACAGTTGGAAAGAATATTTAGTTTTGACCCAAATGGTTGGTAATTGCAGAACTTCTGCGGGAGAACAAGAGAATAATAGATAAATCTATTAGAGAAATAGAAAGAGAGAGGCAAGGTTTGCAGACGCAAGAAAAGAAACTAATCGTAGAAATCAAGAAAATTGCCAAACAAGGTCAAATGGTAAGCTTATTTCTTTCATTACTTGCTCATAAATTTGCAATATTGAATTTTGTTTTTTCGGTTTATTCCTCCCTAATTTCAGGACCCACTTCATTGATTCGTCTAAAATTAGCTGCTCGTATTATTTATTTCACGTATATTTCCCAGGGAGCTGTTAAGGTGATGGCGAAGGACCTTATCAGAACACGACACCAGATTGAGAAGTTTTACAAGCTCAAATCCCAAACTGCGGGGTGCATCACTTCGAATTCAGGTACAGTTATAGGAAAGACAAATTATATATTATAAAAAGGGAGTGTGTGGACGGCTGGACGCTTTGTTTTTAAAAATCGCGCTTAAGCGCAAAGAGCTGTGCCTTGTGTAAGAATTTCTTATTATGTATTATATGAAATAAGCATATAATTGTTTAGGTGTATCTGATGTAGTGAAGAGGTGTATGATGTGCTTTATTCAGATCCTTTATTTCATTGTACTCTTGCATTTTACTAAATTCATGATACTCAATTAATGCATAGGATTGGAATTAAGTTTCTTTTTTTTTTCTTTTTTTTTTGTTGGTCTTAATCCCTGTCCTAAAATTTTACTAACCAGACTAACCGAATTATAACTTTAACCTAAATGTGATTCGACAGTTTCATTGGCTGTTTCAAGTACCTGAGATGAAATATTTATGTTATTCTAGACAAACTAACATCTTTACTATCTATAAAAGGAGCTTAGAAGCTGACCTCACTTTGATTACGTGTCATGATATTAGTTATGCCACATAGGATTCGATGACATCATAAATCCGACCTTTCTCCATGACATCATAATTCAGATTTCATCTTAAAGGTATGAACCATCACATTCAAAACATTAAATATTATTAATCTTGTCTTTGTTGATTTTGACCATATTTGCCCTTTGAATCTAGCGATGGAGGTAGAAGACAGCTGTGTCATTACTCATGTTCAAGATAAGCTCTTTCGTGTTCATGTGAGCAAGAAGAGAGGAAGACACAAAGGAGGTGTGAAACATAGTTCAGATGATACAGGTTCAGGTGTCAAATCCGTATCATGTGAACTGTGTTTGACACATCCTTTGTGTCTTTCTCTCTTCTTGCTCACATGAACACGAAAGAGGTTATCTTGAACATGAGGTTATCTATTAAGGGAGCTTATATAATGACATAGAATTGGCTACGTGTCAACTTCTCAGGTATGCTATGTAGTCCTCGCTGATGTCATAATTACGAAACGGTATCCTTTAGTGTTGTTTTCGCTAAAGTTTGAAACGGTGTTGTTTAGTGTTACTCTACCTTCAAGGAAAGTCCAAGGAGCAGGTATAATTTTAAATTTTGCCTTCAAATTCTTTCTAACAAAACAATAGAAATGTTGTTGATTATTTGATTTTTTTTTCATTTTTTGTAGCTATGACAAGGTTTAAAGCTATTGAATGGCTTGAAAGTGTAGTTAGGCCATTGGAGATACCAAAACAACCATCAAACTTTTTGATAGGTCAAAGCTTCATGTTTCCAACAACTAATGGTTGGTCTATCGTAAAGACTTCTGGTATGTATCTTAAGCATAAACTTTATATTGTCATTCATGGTGTAAAACAATGTGATTAGAGTAGAAGTTCAACATTGCTATGTTGTAACTTAGTTTCAGTTTGAATCTGTTTGTGTGTTTCCGAGGGCTTTTTTAAGCAAGGCGCATAGTATAAACTCTAACTTTTGGGTGTTGTAGACTGTTTTAGGTTGATTTCTAGGATTATTTAGGTTGAAGGTAGCCTTCATTAGGGTTTTTATTGTCATCTTTTTGCTGTAAATTAGGACGAAAATCATCTTAAATGACTACACGGTTGTTTTCCTCATTTTACCTCAACATGGTTTCATAAAATTACTTTCTTGCCTGTTATACGTCTTTTTCTAATCTCAGGGCTATAAAATTATTTAAAGAGTTCACATTCGTTTGTTATCAAAATATGTTGTTAAATAACCGAACATATATTAAAAGATATAAACTTGAGTTTATAAGACTAGCATATTGAGTGCTGCTGCCACCAATGGACCTTTCGACTTTAGCCCTAGAATATATACAACATAGCAAACAATCTTGTATAAATTAAATGTCATGTAAGTACTTAATCTTGTATAATGTGCACATCATGGTCACATACAGGACAAGGCAGAATTGTTCTTTGAATTCTGTTCATCAAGTTTTTGATTAAATGCCTAATTAAGTTTTAATTCTGCAGGAGAGCTGGGAACGACCGGAAGTTGTGGTGGCTGTGTGACCGAGGTATAATCGAATTGAAGTTTGTAGAAGTAATTTTATACATCAGCTTGAAAAGGTACTTAACTTTCGTTGAATTGAAGTTTTTCATAGATCTTAACTATTCATATGATCACCATCAAATGTAACTAACAAAGAATCAATAAAATGCTAATAAAACATTAGAATCAATTGATCAAACAACTACACTTGAGTCTGTAAGAGTACCATATTGAGTGCTGTTGTCCCTAATGTAGCTTTTGACTTTAGCCCCAGAATATCTACAAGTACCAAATAATCTTAATTTAATTAAAATTAAGGAAAAAGTTACCCGTGTTTGTTGAAACTGTTTCGCTTCCAAAATTGTTAAAGTCAGCACATAAATGAACATTAAACAGATCATCCATGGTACCAAACAACAATGTTAAGAAAAAAAATTTAGATGAAATATTTTCTAATTTATCGAAAATGGAAGACCGTCTCTTTATCTTCAAACTCATGAAAAGATGTAAAACTAAACTGTGATAAAAAAAATAATACTTATAAAATATGAAGTATTAAGAAAGTAGCAATTACATATAAAAAAGAAAACTAATCAGACACATCTAACTCTAATTGCAAGAATCAAGGAACTTTAACTTCAACTCCATGGAGCACTGAACCTCTCTGTGTATCTCATTGATGTTTCTCATGAACTCCAGATCTCTTTCTCCACATTCTATATTACTCGCAACACACAGGTCACGAACGGAAGTAGTCGGCATTGCCCTCAAGTCCCTCGAAACTTGGTCTCTTGTCAGCAGACCAAGTTCCAGTCCGTTAAAACACCTCTTCAACTCTTGAAGAGTAGATCTATCAGCCAAAACTTGGTCTTCGATTTGTTTAATAAAGCGTTGCTTGAAATCGTCAGATTTTGCAGAAGTATATGACTCCATTCTAATATATTTATAAGAACAAAGGCAAAACAATAATAGTTGCACTTTTGTTTCACTGAATGAATCTGTTTTGATGAAAAAAAAAATTTATTGGCAATGCTATTATATACTATATGTAACAGGCCAAAGGTCAGCTTTAAAGGCAAACATTAAATTAACATTTATACTTAAAAACCATGTACATTTAATGATTTAAGAGTAAAAAACGTGTATATGGGAATTGCCTGTTCAGTTATCCTATTAAGCATTTTAATGCAAAACCTTTGAAAAATGAGTTTTCATGGGAAAACAAGTAAAATTAAATATGTAGAAAATCAAGGAACAAAATTGAAACCTTCAAAAAAAGGTTATCATAATTAGGAGATGTCTCTTCATTTTCTCTATCAAAGATTTTAAACACTATAAAGCATCATTATTATTTTACTTGAAAACATCAACACTTCAGTTTAAAAAAAAAACATTCATCCTAAAACAAATTGTCCAAAAACACTTACATTCTTCCTAAATGGCAAGGAAAACCTTCTACCACTGGTCCGATACCACTGATCTTAAAATCGAATTTTTAACCTGGTCACTCCAAGAACAAAGAAACGCTGAAGAACTCAACCAAAAAGTTGCTATTGTTAGTGATAAATATTATAAGCAAACCTGGAGTAGCATTGCACTGCTAGATGAAGTTGCCTCTTCTACTCCAACAGAGTTTAAACAAAAAGCAGAAGAGTTTATTACAAATTTGCTGAAACAGGATCAGAAGACCTGTGATATGCTAGCTGATCTACAAATTAAAACAAAAAACGAAATTGTATGGAAGAAGGCGAGAGAACGAGATATTCTATTAAGTGTTAATTGTAATGTTTAATTTTTAATTTTTATTATTTTTCTAAATCATAATTTTGTAATACTATGGTTTATTATTGAATATTCAAAGTTTCACTGCTTTCATAATTTTGCAATTTTAGTTTTACCAGTTTCTTTTATCCAAGATTGCTACTGGTTGGTTAAAATTTTGGGTTTATGACGTGTTGTTTCGTTAAAATTTTAGTTTTACCAGTTTCTTTTACCAGTTTCTATGACGTGTTGTTTCGTTAAAATTTTCTGTTTGTTTTGTTAAAAATATTTCTACTTTCGATGACAGTGAACCTGGGGCAAAGATCACATTAAGTTTGTCCCTAAAGTCTAATTTATTTCTGCCAATGAGTAAAGAATATGACAAGGAACGGTTTAGTCACATGGTATTGGTTAGTAATCTTGAACCGCTTATAAAAAATAATGAAGTAGAGACTGGAGTTAATGTTAAAGAACAGTGAAGTGTCTTGTGAGTTTTACACGAAGACTAAATTTTCAAATCTTTTATATGATTTGTATATGTTCTTGCATAGAGATTCGCTTAAAGTAGTTTATTAATATATGTTTTTTCAAAAACTACACTTGGGATTTCTTACTTTGAGTTTTTATAATACTCTATTTACCGAACTGATTTACTTCCTTTATCTCTAAGACACTTCAAACTATATTAAAGAATTTGATGATTAATTGTTGGTTAGGATTTATGTTCCTAGGTTTATGTTTGGAATATGTTATTGGATTTGCAGACAAGAATGCTCATTTTTGGATATTGGTTAACTTTAAGAACCATTTTTTGTGTTTGACAAGAATGCTCAATTACATACTTAAAATTTTTAAGCTACTGATTGTATCATCGACATTATAAACTTGAGTTGACTTTCATAAGATAAAGTTCCTGTTGTAGGCTTACCTCAAGTTATTGTTGAAGGGGAACCGATGGTCCGAGCATTAAATACCATTGAGTATCCTCTGTTATGGTTGCTTCCATATCAACTGAGACCTACACAGTAACTGGAGTACAAGCATTCTAAGTTTGTTAATCTGATTATTGAAGGGGAACCGATGGTCCGACCATTAGGTCGCTTTAGTTTTATTTGTGGGTGATTTTGTAAATGAATATTGAAATAAGTAACCCTATAATCTGAAAACAAGATTTGTAATGTGTACAGAATGTGCAAGGCGTTATTTGCAGTAAATGAAGAACATTTGACTGATGAAGCCATATGGGAGTCACTTCCTGTAAGTCACACTGCTTTTCTTATCACATTCAATTATTACATTTAATGTGCTAAAGAAGAAAATAGTAAAAAATAGAATAAAACAATTGTGTAGTTTTCTTGTGTTGGAAACTTAGTTTAAAAAAGCGCGCTTTAAGCTCGCTTAAAGTGTTAACCGTTTGGCAAAACGTTTTATTTGCTCTGAAGCGTCAAAACACGTGAAGCGTTTTGAGGCGACGCCTCGGCCCAATCAGGTGCAAAAAACAACACTTCAGCATAGGGTTTTAGGTTTTAACGTTGTTTCAACATTAAAAAAAACGAACAGGGCGTGCAAAAAACGAACAAGGTCTTTATTAAAGGGTATAAGTGACATTTGATCAAGTTGAAAAACCTTGAGCTTAACTTGGTGCATTTGTTCTCAGGTAAAGCATGATCACATAGTCATGACTAATGACCTTTCAGCATCGAAAAACATCAAATCCAAAAATCTAATGTTTTCTTTGCTTTTTAAGGGGAACATAGGTGCTTCTCTCCTAGGGCATACAAAACACAGGTTATTGGCGGCAGCCCGCCATATTTAACATATAAAAAAACTTTATATGTTAAATGTGGCGGGCTTCCGCCAACAATCTGTGCTTTGTATGCCCTATGGAGAGAAGCACCCATCTTCCCCCTAAAAAGCAAAGAAAACATTAGGAAGAAGCATTATGAATGAGGATGGCCTGAATCTACGTAAGTGGCAGGTTTATTATATTTGCCGATTTCAAATTTTATTTCCAACCTTTCTGATTTAGGTTTTTTGCATACATTGACAATGCAAGAAAGGCTGCACCAAAGCCAGAAACACTGTTTGGGTTTTCCTACGATATTGTACGAAAGGTTGCTGCTAAGTATCCCAAACATCCCTGGATCTTGGCATGAAAGTCATTAGGTTCAAGGTAATGGTTAGATTTTAAAACTGTTATTAATCATGAGTTAATTATAATTGTGATAAAGTTAAACCTTTTAGTTATGTTCGTTCTAAAATGAAATTCATCCCAATTGGTCGCTAAGAGTTTGTAGAATATAAACTGATAAGTTATAGAGATAATGAATCTCTATCATAGCGTACATGCTGAGATTATTGAATTTTGACTGACATACCCCATATATAGCTTTAACATCGATTATTATTATTATAAACATAGTTTAACATTAAGAATTGATAGGAGTATTAAGTGTATTATTTTGAACTTTTTGAACGAAATTTTATTCATTCATGTGCTAAAAACTTAGACTTTATTTGATGATGTTGATGTTGATGCAGATGTGTTTTTACATTCAACTGGACTTAAAAATCAAGTGCATAAAAATGGTCATTGTGGAATGGATTTGATATTGCTTGGTGCTTATTTGGACAAAAAAAATCAACGTATTTAAACAGGTAAATTTACACAAGGCTTATTTATGATAGTCTCTCGTAACTTGAGTTCGTATTAACGATTAGATACTTCCTATTGAGTTTACTCTATAGGTAATGGTGTAGTAAAAGGAGATTTAATTATAATTGAAAAACTAACATAAGGACTTTGTTATAAAAGTGCAGCGAACCAGACCACATTGCCATGCGTCCTACGGTTTCTGGAGCAAATCCTTGTGTTGGGGCAGCAGCGATTTAGGTTGTTTGTGGCTGCGTGGGTGGTGCCTCGATGCTGTAAACAGTGGTCAAATAACATTGGATAGTAGGGGTAACGAGTACCGTAACAAAACAAGAAAAGGAATACCAACAACATGCAATTAGGTACAGTTTTGGGACTGGTAATGGTGTCTAAACAACCGTTATAAGCGATGGTTGCGGCTGCCAAAACAGTTCAGAAAGAGGAAGCCATGCTTAAAAGATTCTGGGTCGGTTTTCGGGTTGAATCATAGTTTACAAATTGTGAGTTCGTAAGGTATTTTTAGGGTATGTTAAAGGTTATCTCTATTCTATGTTTTGTATGTAGAGTCTAATTTGATATGTAATAGAAAAAAATATGCAAGTTTATAAACATGGAAGTGAAAACACCATGATCAATATTTCTCTTTTGTATGTGTTCGACTTCTTGACTTATTATTTAAGAGTTTGTTTTGATTTGTCAAATTTTGAAATTTTATACTTTATCAGAATTTTGGTTATTTTCTTCTTATTAGTGATACTGATGCTTATGGCCACACCTTATATCCCAGTTAGACATGAAAAAAAAATACAAACTCAGTTTAAGAAATATAATTGTTCTGCTTTTCTTAGAATGCGAGTGTCTTTAAAAACGTAAAAGATAAAAGATGATGCATTAACTAAAGCAAAGGTTCCTTAAAATCAGCTTTGCGTTTGTTGCTCGATATGCAATCATGGTATCTATACTTTGGCAGGGCATTCCAAGTGGTTTTAGGCGATCGACGGCATAGTGGGCAATAAAATGACATTGCCTTTGCATACATGTCTATATACAAGTATATGGCATGTTGTTCGGGTTACTTAGACACAAATGGTTAGAAAACATGAAGAAATGATTAATAATCTGATTTTTAGATACAAATTGTTAGAAAACATTTAGAAATGATTAATAATCGGATTTGTAGACAACATATTATCAATTACTTAGATTATTTCTATATCAAACCTGAACAAATAATTTTTTGAGAAAAATTAAAGCTTAAATTGTATATTAAATCTAATAAATGCAATCTAATAATCAAATCTTTTTTAAATAAATGCAATCTAATAATTATGTGTATACTATATATAACAAATTATTAAAGCCTAAATTGTATATTAAATGTAAAGTTTTAATACATACAATATAGAGAAAACACGTCATACCAACTTCGTAGACTTGACAGGACTTACAGACTCGATAACAAAAGACCGTAACATACAATACAGATACAAAATGTCGTATCACCACAAGCAATTGTGGATCCTTGCTGATGGGTGCACTTCGGAATGTAGCAGATATGAATGAATATAATCCCATTGTAGGTAATTACATATCTACCACTTGGGTTATATTCATTCATATATGAATGAATATAACCCCAGTGTAGCTCTTCGATTTTCCTTGAAATTCCAGAGCTCGCTTATTACATATCTGCCACTGGGGTTATATTCATTCATATACAATTGATCGTTCTGATCAATTACTTCCTTATGTGCACCGCACCATCTTCTAGGAGGTTGTCAAGTGTTCTCGCCTTCGTGCTTGGTTTTTTGCATATCTTTACATCCGCAGCCATTCTGTACAATAAAACACATTCAAATGACCAATATAAACACATTCAAATGACCAATATGAGGAACCCATATCATCGAATCAAACCAAAAATCAATATGAGGAACACATCAATCCGAAACTGATCCGATCAGTTCATTTGTATAAAATTTAATTCTGATTTAGTTCATCTTATTAAACAATTCTCAAATGACCAATATAAACACATTCAAATGACCAATATGAGGAACACATATCATCGAATCAAACCAAAAATCAATATGACGAACACATCAATCCGAAACTGATCCGATCAGTTCATTTGTATAAAATTTAATTCTGATTTAGTTCATCTTTTTAAACAATTCTCAAATAACCAAAAATCAATTTTCACATTTCAAGTATCAATATTGATGTGTTCAAATAACTACACACTGATGCGCTTTATAAATTTCCATCATTTGTTTCTTCGCATTTGATTCAGAAATTAAAACCCACAAGTATCATAGTTTCAATAAACAACCTAGATCTGTGCTCTAATTGTTTTTAGAGAAAAACACACAAGAATCAGCCAAATGATCACATGAGATCTTAAACTATAGAAATCAATGATACATTTTGAACAATATACTCAGTTGATACCCGAGACAAAAACCCACAAGAATCAAAACCAAAACATAGTTGATCTCATATGAGGAACCGAAAACACATTCAAACCCTCTGTTTTGCTACCCGAGACAAAAACCCACAAGAATCAAACAATATTTTCATATAAAACCTGAAACAAACCTTCATAATAAACAAAACCCAAACCTACAAACAGGAAGCGTTTTAGGTATGTGATATTACCTTCGATTGTTATAGAAGATGAAGATGATGAAGATGAAGATGAAGCTGATGATCGGTGGAGATTACAGAAGAGGAAGATGATTTCGATGAAGATGATTTCGGTGAAGATGAAGATGATCCGATGAAGATGATTGAAGATGAAGATGAAGTTCTGTGTTTTGGGACTTGAGAGAAGATGAAAATGATTTTATTGAGAAGTGTGAATGTTCTAATCATATATGTTTATCATTAAGATTTGAGGGTATAAAAAAGACATTTTATAAAGATATGTATTCATTTTAAACAACATATTAGTTCATGTTTTCATTTTAGACAACATATTACCAAGTACTTAGCTTATTTGTATATCAACCATGTACACTAACACATAATTTCATTAACATTGTTTTATAAAGATATGTAACTAAATGCAAAGAATTTAAATCATATATTATAATCTGTTTTTAGTATTATTGAATTATACAATAACAATGGACCTTTACTGAATTTTACACTAACAATGTGTCAAAAAAAAATTAACATCATATATAAGAAGTTATTAGAAAACATAAAATTAGGTTATGCTTTCATTTTCGACAAAATATTATCAATTATTTACCTTATTTCTATATCAAACATGTACACTAAAACAAATTGTCTTTAACATTGTTTTATAATATGTAACTAAACATAAAGAATATATTATAATATGTTTTTTAGTATTTGCTTCCGATCGTTATTAAAACAAACCCGTGTGTTCACACGGGTGTACACGTAGTTTCACTAATTGCACCAAAAGCATGCAAAATGGTATCTATGTTGCCACTAAAAAACCTCTATTAATCGTAGAATGCTATTTTGGTTTCCAAGATTATCTTTATGACACGAGCTTCAGAGTTCAGATCAATAAAACTTGACATTGTTTAAGGATGTTTGGATGTTTTAAATGAGTTGTATCGTATTTAAATTTTGTAAAGTACACTGAAAATATATTACTCCACGAATGTTAAATGTCGAACTTGCATATCATATACACTAACATTGGGTTCTGGTTCACATTATGAATTCTTTTTTACTCAATCTCACCTGTATTTAACTTTATTGATCCGTTTGTAATGAAACTATTGTTTTCGAACAAGTTTTCGATTTATTAATCAATAACATTTTGGTCATTTCCTAGAAAGATATATCAGATTTTCACAATCTCAATTCAATTGAAGATGATGAAATTTTCTCAAATGATATCAACACAATTTCGGAAGCTGTGTTTCACTTGGTCATATTCTTTAACATGTAACCCCTGATAGTTTTCTCGCGATAAGCATTTTGATGGTTGTGGAAGCACTAACCATGAAACCGGAAAATAAACTACCCTAAAGCAAAGTTGGATATATAGAAAGCAAATATATGGTATAAAAACTACTCAAGGCGCTATGCATTATTTTTAACTTATCAAAAGATAAGGACTCGACTAGTTTAACATTGTAGTTGCTGGTGCTTATAACACCTAATAATAAAAATGTGGGTTCTCTGTCACGTTTAGTGCTCGTTTTAGGATGGTTGTGTCACTTGTGTTACCAAACACTTTTTAGTTACTTAACAACTGCCCATGACAATAGCCTAGTGGCTGGCATCTTGGAGGTGAAATAAGGCTTAGGAACCAATATGTCCTCGGTTGGATTCCCACACCACAAGGCCGTATTGAACTTTGCCACCACTACACTCCAAACTAATTAGCATTCAGTTATAACGGTTTGTACATTAAAATAGGTATATTTAACGAATTTGAAGCGCATTACGTGAATGGTGCTCATAGAGATTTGTCATAAATGATGACCATATGCATATGCTAGTCCAAAGTTGACTAATATAAAATATAAAAAAATAAAAAATATTAGCCCTTAGTCAGTGAGGTGATTTGGTAAGTTTCTCAATTTTTCGATCCTAAAGGCCCAAAGCAAGAATTTTTCAGGCTTAAAAGCCCAGTGGTCTCTTTACTCACAGTGTTTCATTGGGCCTTTGGACCAACTATTCAGTGGGCTCTTTACTCGCAATGTTTCATATGGACATTATTTAGTTTATCGACAAGTTTTTAATCACAAATTGTCACTTTCTGACGTTAGTTAAGGGTAGACAAGTGTTTTTTTAACATATGATTTACGAAATTTATGTGTTATTATGTTTTAAAAATTAGTTGGTTTAAAAAAAAACTTGTTAACCACGCAATAGAATGTAAAAAACAAACTTTTGAAAGTTATCAACTTATCATACATATACCAACCTTAAGAATAATACGGTCTCTCGTGTAAGGAAAACAAGTTCCTATATCACACATGACAAATTATTTTATAAAACAGAATCAAAACAAGTAAATTTTACACGCAAAGTCATAAGGTACACATTATTGCCATATAGTCATGTGAAATGCGACATTGAGACCATAACTCTTAGAAACTACTGATATGACGCGTACCTACCATTGTTCATGTATTGAGCAAACTCAGAGGTATATAAACTTTGTGCGTACGCTTCATACTCACTCCACCACTTCATTAAACTGCTTCCCTCCAAGAATATATCCGGTGACACCGAGTAATCATTAATGCCACACATAACGTAGTCCATAAACGGCTTCAATTTCTGCTCAATATCATCTCCATTTGCTCCGCTCATCTTCAATTCGTTCAGTAATATCAACGCTTCCTCTACGTAGGCCCAAAAGCAAGAATCCTCGTTAAGATTAGGAGCCTTATTTCTTCCGGCACTTGGATCCACATCTTTTTTATCTTCCTTCGACCAAGTCTCTAACAACTTATAGTGATTAGACCTGATCGCAAGGTAGTCTGTTTTCCCATTTGCGTAGTGTTTAGCTATGTCTAACGGCTCGATCATCCTTCTGTAGTTGTTTCCACTGTAGAGCCAACGCTTGCGCAACTTACCACCTTCCTTTTGTGGATTTTGATCCTTTTCCATAACAAATTTCTCCCAATACTTGTTCAAATTGAGATGTTCTTTCATGATTTTTTGATGGCCCTCCTTTTCATCTCTAGTTGGCTCCTTCTTGTAGCAATCATAGTAACCCCCTTTTAATTGCCTGGTCTTTATGTACCATTCGATGAATGTCATGCTTATCTTTATATCGTTTAGCTTCTTCGTAGGCTCATACGTATTTTTCTTGCTTTTTATCATCTTTTCTTGTTTTAGCTCCATTTTCACAATCATATCGTTAGATATTTTATCGAGCACGCCAATTTGCTTAAATTGCAATCTGATTCCTTCTGTCATTGGTTTCAAATTGCATTCGCCTGATTCAGAAACCCTGCGACGCAGTACCCTCTTTCTTATTGAACTCAAATCGATCTCGTAATTGTGATTTTTCAAGTTAGCATCCCTTGGTAACGCCAAGGCATGTAGAACCGCAAGGATTGCTTCGTGATCCTTAAAAGTGGCGTGCCCGCCTGATTCTGTGCAAAAGAGGAAGGAACCAAACGGCTCGTATTTACCTTTTGATGGGACAAAACTAGCAACAGAATCTGTCATTGAAACCACATTTAGAAAACAAGATTCCCATTGCGGGCGTTCTGAGATGGCAAGCCGAAGAGCTTCGTCGCCAATGAGAGGTGTCCCGAAAGTTATGCAAATCGGACGCTTGGTTTCTTCTTCATACATGGTGCTTTGCAGCCATAGTGTAGTCATAATGGCAAGGTATCCCCCAAGACCCCATCCAGTGACGACCAACGGGCTCTTTAAATCCTAAAACACAAAAATTAAACTAATATTTTTACACCTAAATACCACCTAATCATACACGTGCAAGGATTTGAACCCACACGAGTAGTTTTGTGTGGGGCAAACACAACCAATTATTAATTAAGACCTGGTATTATTAGGGCTGTAAACGAACCAAACGTTCAGCAAACAATTCGTGAACCGTTCGGCGGGAAGTTCGTTTGTGTTCGTTCATTTATTAAACAAACGAACATGAACAAGAAATTTCGTTCATTTAGGAACATGAACAGAGACCGCATTTGTTCATTTATGTTCGTGAACATTCGGTAACGTGTTCATTTATGTTCGATAGTTTATTAGTGTTTTTAGTTTTTATATTTTATCTAAATACTTCAAAATTCCAACAAATAAATTATTCAATAAGTGTTAGTGTATAAGATATTATGTTCATGAACACTTGTTTGTGTTCGTTTGTTTCCATTTGTGTTCACCAACAGGCCCGGCTGAAGGGTAATCTAAATGAGGCGATGGCTTTGGGCCACACTTTCCAAAGGGCCTACAATATCTAATCAATTAATTCTTTAATTATATATATGCAATAATCCAAATGATGCTTTTGATCAAGAATTGAGTTATATTTCCGGTAAAGAAACTATGATCTAATTCTGTTTGGCTAGGTAACTACTTAGTAAAGAAACTATGATCTAATTGCATTTGGCTAGGTAACTACTTGAATTGAAGATTTTTATTCGTATAAGGAAACTATAAAAGTAGACATTTTAATACATGTTACCCGCCCAACCCCTCCTGTTTATTTGGTCAGTTATACCGTTAGCCAACTTACTTTAGGTTATTATTTTCTTACAAAAAGGCCCCAATTCTTGAACTCGCTTTAGCCCTTCTAAAAGGTTGAGCCGACCCTGTTCACCAATGTTTGTTTTCGTTCGTTGCCTAAAACGAACACAAACGAACACGTTCATTTCCTTAACAAATGAACATGAACTTAAAATCTTGTTCCGTAAGTATTCATGAACAATTCGTGAACACATATATTTCTTAACAAACGATCGTTCAGTTCGTTTGTAGGCATAGCTATTATGTTAAACTAGATCAATTTTCATATGTGGATTTGCTACAAAAGAAAAGATGAATATACCTCTTTGTTGAGCTCTTTCAAGTTGTTCTTGAGAAGCTCAAACAACTCAACTGCAGCCTTGTTAATCAAGAATGAAGGGTTGACTTTTGTGGAGATTAAGTCAACAACTTCATGACTTTGTGATGAAACTAAATCGAACTCACCATTAGCAAATCTAGTGGTATAATCAAGGCTATAGTTGAAAGCCAACACTTTGATCCCATAAGGACTGGTGTGAAGTTCGTAAGGTGAATTCTTTTCCGCCAGTTTACGAACTACATTAAAAACA
Organism: Helianthus tuberosus; assembly: GCA_030545235.1. NCBI lineage: Eukaryota > Viridiplantae > Streptophyta > Magnoliopsida > Asterales > Asteraceae > Helianthus > Helianthus tuberosus. Next base: position 206,113,998 of record CM060400.1, read on the forward strand.
TATGGAATGATATCTATGCTGCTTAAAAATTTGGCAAGTTCGACTTCACTACAGAACCTGCAAGTTTTTTGAACAAAAAAAAAAAAAAAAAAAAAACTCCATTATGGCCCATTTTCAAGGTTATATATTTCATCATAATCTTGATATGAAATGAGGGTAGGATCTATGTATATGAAACTTACATGTTTTGGCTCATCTTTTTGATATTTGTCTAATACAAACTTCTTTGTGTTTTCATTGTTTGGTATGAAGTTAATGGGCCAGTAGTATATTTATAATGCTGAAAATTTGTTTGGTATCAATATGATTGGGACGAAAGTTCGTGTTGGTTGGTGGATGTTTATAAATTATTAGCTGTATATTTACAAAGACCATGTCAAAAAGTCTTCTTTGACCACGTCTTTTTTATTTACAAAAATCTATCAATTATTGAGTTGTTTTCAAATTTCATTGAAAATATATGGTGGATATAGCCACAATTCGTTTACAATAATGTGGCGACCCATTCGCAATTTCTTGGAAAGTTAAAATTATTAAATCAAGAAAATGTTCAAAAAGAGAAAGAGGTAAATATTATCTTAAGTATTAACATTCATTTTTTTTACATTAAAAAAGAGCTAATATACAGTCGTAAACTAATGTTGTGGAACATTTGCAATTCATATTACCCTATATATTAAAATTTGGAATGAATGAATAGTAACAGTGACGAGTAAATGATATCGGGTACCGGTATCGATATCAAATTTACTAAACTGGGTGTATTTTTGATACCGGTTCGGCACCGGTATTCATAGGTTTTTACCCTTAAATACTGGTGTCGTACCAGTACTGACTGGTACTGAACCGTACCGTAACCGGCATATTCGGTACCTGTACCCACTTTTGGGGATTTCGGTAACGGTATTTTTGATACCGGTTGGTACCGAGCTCATCAAATCCTGTAGCAACGTAGCAATGCAACTAATTGCACCGTTTAGATTACTTTTCATACACACAGTAAGTAAAATATATTTCGTTTGAATGAGGTTTTATATACACAACAACTTATTTTGCTTTCTTTTTTTTTTCTTTTTCTGTAATGAATGAATTATAGCATGTAAAATTAACTTGGATATTTAGATTATTGATGAGCAAATCGTATCAAATCATGTAATCAAACCGGTATCGTATCGGTACCAAATTTACTATACCAAATCATTTTCGGTACCAATTTGGTACCCACCTTTTGGCGTTTTCAGAATCGTTACTTTTGGTTCGGCACCGGTCTAGCACCATACCTGTATTTATTGATTTTTACCTTCAAATACCATACCATATTTTACTGAGTATTTTCGGTGCCGGTACCTAATTTCGAGATTTTCCAGATCGGTACTTTCGGTGCCGTTACCGGTACCGAGCTCATCTATATTTTTAACGTGTTAGCACCGTAATAACTGAACTGAAAACAACCGAATTTCCAACATATAGGACGTGTGGGTCCTACTATTATATATTAGGTTATTTAAAATCGCTTTTTAGGACGAAGTGACTATCCTTACCACGTCATTTTTATTTATGTTTTGATATTCGGTATCCGTTTGCCATTGCATTTAAAATCGTTTTTTAGGACGAAGTGACTATCCTTACCACGTCATTTTTATTTATGTTTTGATATTCGGTATCCGTTTGCCATTGCTGACACGCGTTTTGCAGTCATTGGGTCCCCGCCGCAACGCGCGGGTGGAAAATCAACAAGTATGATAAAAGAACAATTGAATGAACAGTTGTTATATATTATTATATTATATTTAGGGTATATTAGAATATGGGGTATGGGGCGGGGGTTGTGGCTTGGGTTGGGTACAAACGCTCAAGTCATCACTCCGGGTGGGCTTGGGTTTCGGCGTGGCCCCTTGGGCGGGAGTTTCAGCCCGGGGGCGGGGGTTGGGTACAAACGCCCAAGTCACCACCTCGGGTGGGCTTGTGTTTCGGCGTGGCCCCTTGGGCGGGGGGTTTCAGCCCGGGCGTTGGACGGGGCTATCAAGATGACATGACGAGATCTCATTGGCCAAGACAAGTAGCCGTTGGCCAACGGCTATGTGTTTAAAAAAAATTATTCACTATTAATACTCACACTTCTATTCATTTTTTTACCACAACTACTCCACCTCTTCTATAATCATTTTTATCTTATTTTTAAAAAAAAATCTCATCCAACCACAATACGAAAAATGAATCCTCATAATCGTGGTTTTGACCCGAACAATCTGTGGACATTCCAAGAAACACCTAGCCCAGCATCCAATCGTCCAATTGCTCCCTTTTTAATACACTCCACGATGCCGGATATGGCTGGTTACGCATCGTTTATCTCGAATCGTTTGAAGAATGATGTCGATCGAAAACACCAATGCCTTTCGCGCAACGCGCGTCATTGAAAAACACTAGTTTAGTATTAGCTACTAAAATTTGAAAGAAAAGATTGCAAATGTTCTTTATATTCGTTGTTGTAGAAGATATATACATCCTTCTCAATATTGAGTATAGGGGACGATGGGTGGGTTATAATTGTTTTCATTTAAGTTTTTGATTATTATATTTGAGTAAATTACAAAAATAGACCCTCCAAATGAAAACATAATTGTTTATAAATTTAAGAGTTTAAAGAACTGACTTTTAAAAGTATAAAATGGTCATTTACCTATATTTAACTACAACTAACAGATCAACGGTTTGTAGCTTAGAAAAAAAAGGGTACCAAACCCTAACAAATATATATATTAATATTAAATACATATGCAAGTTGTGCTTATTGCATATTGCATATGAGTGGGTTCTAGAATAAACACTAGTGTATTTGCGAACTGAGTGAATAAATCTTGGCCATTGATTTATATCATCAAATCGTAAAATACACTAGTGTATTTTCGTCATCAAATCCTAACCATTGATTTACACTTGTGTATTGATAATCAAGGGCTATGATTAGTTCACCAGTATTCATAACCAATGGGGTTGTTCGCAAATGAACCTAACCTATTGCATATTACATAGCTTCGTCATAAAATAAACATTTAATGACTACTATGTGATTAGATTATACAATTTCTTAGTTATCCTACAACTAACGGTTTAAGATGTTACGCATTAACCAAAGCTACAAATCGCTAATTTGGTCTTTTTGATTTTTGACTACAAAACAAGAAACTTTCTGGTTAGCCCAGTGGGCTTTTTACTCGTAATGTTTCACTGGGCCTTTGGATCAACTTTTCAGTAGTGTCTCAGTCTTTCACTCAGCCTGGATATAGTCACCAACCCACTCACCATCGTAAATTACTAAATTGCTTCAAAAAAAAAATAAATAATAAAAATAAAATTAATATTATAATAAAAATACACCACCCTAAACAAAAATACATATATAAGAATAAGGTCGGGTTCTAGAGTGAACACTAATGTATTTGCGATCTGAGTGAACAAATCTTAGTCATTGATTTACACACGTGTATGGCTAGGATTTAATCATCAAATCGTAAAATACACTAGTGTATTTCATCATCAAATCCTGGTCATTGATCTACACACGTGTATGGCTAGGATAAGTTCGCTCAGTTCGCAAACTACACTAGTGTTCACTCTTGAACCTAATCTTATAAGAATATAGTCAAAATATTGTGTAAGAATTACTTGTGTGAGTGATGTTATGCAACGTTTTTAGCTTGTCAACAACTGAGAGCAAGGCTAGTGAAGCGTCGTAACTGTGGGTTGGGTGTTTCACTCAAGCTGGATGCCTGGATATGTTTCATTGGGTCTTTTGGCCAAATTATTATTGATCTAACTGAAGAGTTCTAATCCTTGTCGGTTAAGGAAGCTCGGAAGATAAGTTTGGTTATTAAATCAATCAGATAAATTTAGTTTTATTTTATATTTTAAACTAGTATTTTCACCCGCCGCGCGTTGAAAATGTATTTTATATTTTAAACTAGTATTTTATATTTATCCACTCGTTTCCGAACAAAATTTACGACACAACACAGACCAACTGAAAATGAACATAAAACTAAGCATGAAAATGTATTATATTTGACCTATCTCAAAAAAATTGCGTCGAACATAAATCAACTTAGATTTGTACCGAAACATACTTAAAAATAAGCACGTAAAAATAGTATTTTTAAGTTAAAAATTAAAATATGGTACCAAGCGTTGCAACGACGTCAAAACGTAAGGTAACTCGAATTTATACTGCCTGCTTGTATCCCAACAAAATTTATATCAAAACGTAGATCAACCGAAATTGAACATAAAAATAAGCACGTAAAACTCGAGAGGATAAAAATGACATTTTACAAAGTTTTTATAATGTCGATGGGGTGCAAGTGTCGATGCTGAAAGTGGAGGTACATAAAAGGAAAAAAACATTGTATATAAAAATAAGCAAATCACTAAGGGACATTTTATGCGACAATAAAAAGACCATAACATGGCGATATATTCAAAAGTTATGGAAAATTTATTGGTTTCATTCGTTACAGCATCGACACTAACATACTTATAACGGTACATATGAAATTTAGAAAAAAAACATTACTATGTGTTAAAACAAAAAGAAAAAAACGATAAAAGGGAAAGCGTTATTTAAGTTGAGATGCTAAATATATCATTACCAAAGTTGATGGACTGTATGATAAAATTATTAAATATCAGGGGGTGTAAATGAAAAATATATCCTAAAAAAAGAAAAAAAAAAGACAACTTAGATGGGACTCTTGAGCTAATGAAAATTTTAAATTATGATTCTATAGATAAACGTGATTTTATAAATTTTGAATATACAAAACAAAACAAAAATATAAAACTTAATCTATAGATAAACGTGATTTTATAAATTTTGAATATAAAAAAAGAAAAACAAAACAAAACAAAAATATAAAACTTAATAAAAAAAATGGATTGTAGGAGGTATTGCCATGTGGCATTAATTGGAGTTCTTTATTAGAATTTAGATTAGATTATTGTTATTTTATCTTTTATATAGTAAATGAAAATCTTTTATAAAAAAGGTATATCCTTATCTAAATTTTTGTTTAAAATTATTTATAGAAGAACAAATATTTATTCTTATCTAATTTTTAGTTCAAAATTATTATTGTTATTTAACATAGATAAATAGGAAAATAAGGTGAGAAAGCATGAGGAAGTGACACGTGTCAAAAAAAGATTTTTGTTTATTAGTATAAGAAGATAGGAGTCTAGTTTGTGGTCAAATACATATTTGTTTAGCTTTATTTCCAAGTTACTGTAGTATATATATAGAGATAGGAACTTTGTAATTGAACAGTGAGTTTTCTTCTTATTCAATAAAACTAAAAAGAGTCGAGGGAGTCCCCCCAAAAAATCAAGTGTTTTTCTCGTGTGTTTTTACTCATACCGATTGTTGCCTCCAACAATTGGTATCAGAGCTTCAAGGCGATTCTACATTTAATCGAAGATCTTGGCTGTGATTGAAGGCCTGTTCAGTTCTGATAAAGACTTGGGGTGTTTAACCAAGTCACAAGTTGAATACAGTGGTTCTGGGGTGAATAACCAGATCACGCAAGGTTCAAGAAGTTGGGGTGAATAACCACTTCAGGAGTATTCTTTCGTGAACAAGAACCATGGCAGACGGGGCACCACAACAGATCATCGTCCATCAAAGGGAACCAAGTGCGGCAACCTTAACTTGTCCAAAATTAACGACTTCGAACTACAACAGGTGGACCGTAATGATGGAAGCAAACCTTGACGCTCAAGGTTTATGGGAGGCTATCGACCCTGTTACCGGTGACGCGATGGATGAAAAGAAAAACAAGATGGCTTGAGCGATAATCTATCAAGCGTTACCGGAGAATATTTTGATGCAAGTAGCCACGACCCGAAGTGCTCGAGATATCTGGGAAACATTACGGGTTCGTTTTCTTGGAGCGGACCGAGTTCAACAAGCCCGTCTTTCATCACTTAGACGGGATTTCAATCAGTTAAAGATGACCGAAAAAGAGACAGTTGAAGACTTTGCAGGAAAGATATCGGAGTATGTGAGCAAGTTTAATGCACTAGGATCGACTGTAGAAGATGTTACGGTTGTAAGAAAACTACTTGATAGTATGCCACCGAAATTCATAGCCATTGTAGCTACTATTGAGCAGATTGCGGATCTAAACACAATGAGTTTCGAAGATTGCATAGCGCGCTTAAAGGCCTTCGAGGAACGAATAAAAGGGCATGAGGCCGCTGCTGAGAAAGAGGGCAACTTGTTGTTTGCTAAAGCCGAGAGTAGTAACAAAAATCACAACCCAAATCAAGAACGAAATGGTTATGGAGGCCGAGGACGCGGTTCAGATCAACGTAGTCGTGGTCGAGGACGAGGCCGTGGACGAGGCCAGAATAATCGACCAAGTGACTACCAAAATGGAGACCAACACCGGAACAATAATAATCAGGGACGTGGAACCGAGAACAGGACTCGAGATAAACAAAGTGTTCGGTGTTACAATTGTAACATTCTAGGACATTATGCATGGGAGTGTAAGAAACAACCTGAACCAGAGGCTAACTTGAATCAGGTTGATAACCAGGGGCCGGCCTTGATGATGGCATCAATTGAAATCAAAGAAAACAAGATCTTGCTGAATGAAGAGAAAGTAAACCCCAAGATGTATGCGAGTGATAGTCATGACGACTTGATTTGGTACTTAGATAACGGTGCCTCGAATCATATGACAGGTGTCGAGTCTCACTTTACCGAGTTAAATAAGACGATAACTGGGTTGGTTAGATTTGGCGATGGGTCAAAAGTTTCAATCAAAGGAAAGGGTTCGATTGTTTTCGATTGCAAGAATGGGGAACATCGAGTCATAAGTGAAGTTTACTACATTCCTGAATTGTGTAGTAATATACTTAGTCTTGGGCAGATGACTGAGAATGGTTGCAAAGTTTGGATGGAAGATAATCACTTGTGGCTTTATGAAGATAATAATCGGCTATTGATGAAGGTACCAAGAAGTCCCAATCGCCTCTACAAAATAGCACTAAAAACTGGTACACCGGTATGTTTCCTTAATTCCGTTGATGACCGAGCATGGTTGTGGCATGCTAGGCTCGGTCATTTAAATTTTCAATCTATTCAAGATATGAAATCCAAAAACATGGTGCATGGTAAGATTCAAATAAAACAAGGAGAACACGTTTGCGATGCTTGCATGTTAGGCAAACAAGCTCGTGAATCGTTTCCAAAGCAAGCTACATACCACGCCACCAAGCCTTTGGAGCTAATTCACACTGATTTATGTGGACCCATCAATCCCTCCACACTTGGAGGAAATCGGTATTTCATCTTATTCGTTGATGATTACTCAAGACATATGTGGATATATACTACCAAAAACAAATTTGATGTTTTAGATTTGTTTAAGAAATTCAAGCAGGAAGTGGAGCTTCAGTTCGGTCTAAAAGTTAAAGCGCTTCGAAGCGATCGCGGTGGAGAGTTCCTAAATAAAATTTTCCTCAACTATTGTGAAGAAGTCGGAATACGAAGATATTTTACCGCGCCATATACGCCACAACAAAATGGCGTTGTGGAAAGGCGAAACCGAATGGTGATGAATATGACTAGAAGTATGATGAAAGCTATGAAGTTACCACAAAATTTATGGGGAGAAGCTGCTCGCCATGCCGTGTACGTGTTAAATCGAGTACCAACTAAAGCACTAAAGAATGTCACTCCGTATCAAGCGTTGTATGGGAGGAAGCCAAGTATAAGACATTTACGTGTGTTTGGTTGCAAGGCGTATATGAAAATACCATCGGTGAACACAACTAAACTTGATGACCGAAGCTTGCCTTTAGTATACCTCGGTAGCGAACCGGGTTCAAAGGCCTATCGTCTTTTCGATCCAACTGACAAAAGAATCCACGTTAGCCGGGATGTAAAATTTAATGAAAGAGAAGGGTATGATTGGTCATTATATGTAACACCCCGAAAACGGGTTTGGGTAATCAAACTCTGTTAATACTAAAAGACGGGTAAAGTACCGTTAGTGGTAAAATTTACCCGGTAAATATTAGGATTTAAATAATTAATCCTAATATTAAACAAAAAGTCAATAAAAGCTTTTAAAGAAATAAAATGGATAAAAGGCCCGGGTTAACGGGACCTAAAATAAACTTAGTCATAAATATTCCCGAACCCGCTAAGTTAACTAGGAATATTAAACCTGGTTAATAAGTGGGAATATTATTGAAAATAATTAGGTTATGACCTAATTAATAACTAACCAAACACGAGGGACCAAAGCCGGGTAACTTGAAAATGGAATTATAAACTTAAAATATAACACAACACACACACTTAAGGTGTGTGTGCGTGCGTGAAGTAGTCCAGGAGAAGGAGCAAGAAGCTCCAAACCCTAGCTCAAACAATCTCAACAAATTGAAGGAGCAAATCAAGTCCAAATCAAAATCCGAGTATAAATTAGTGATCTCCATTGAAAAAGGAGTCACGAGGTATGTAAATTTCTTGAGAAATCTCTAGTTGAAATTCTGAGCAAACCTAGAGAATTCGAATCTGAGCTTGCATGTATTTGTTGAATTTATGTTCATGGTTGTGAATTCATGATCATACACTCATGTGTCAAGTGGGTTTTGATTATGTAGTAAAGATGATGATGTACACATGTTTAAAATCATCATAGTTGCTAGTAGAAACAAGATACTTGAACAATTTGCAAGTTGGGTGTTGAACATACATGACTTGAAATGGGTTTTTGGATAATTTAATGAAATTGATGTTCTATTGGTGTTTATAAACATCATACTAATTCATATGAATGAACTACTTGAACAAATTAGAGATTTTGTTAAGAGTTCATAAGTGACTAGAAGTGGGTCTTGACATAAGAGTTAAAACCATGATTTTGATGGTCAAAGTGAGTATATGCTTATAATAACTGAAATTTACATGTTAATTTGTTATTACTTGAGGTAGGAATTGGATGACATGTTAGTTAATTTGGCGTCTCAAAAGATGATGCTCACTAAGTGTTGATAATGTGCCTAATTGAGTCTTGTGAACTCGATAGTGCAATCATATGTGATAATTGGCGATTTGACTTTAAAAAAAAAGTCAAACCGACCTACAATATGATGAATACTAATTTTTATACGAAAAACGTAAGGTGGGAATAGTCATGATTTATAATGACTAAACTAACCATCTTACGAATTATGATTATAGTTTGACGCTTAACGAGCTAGGTGGAGGCTTGTGGAGGAAGCGGGTCAAACGGATCGAGTACAAAAGAAAAGCGTGGCTTGGATGCAAGGTAAGTATAGCTTACACTAGTCATAAATCTTAGAATGTTCTTTGTCGTATTAATTACGAATAAGATAAATGCTTAATTGAGATATGGTGTTCCGGCGTGTAGTCGTACGGAACAAGATAACCAAATAGAATAAGAAACCGTATTGATGGTTAAAAATGAGTTAAATCGGTAATTCGATCGGTTATGACGAATGAAATATCTAATTTTAAAGGTTACCATATAAGGTAAATCATGATAACCAATAAGGGTAAAATTGTAATAAATGTCACCTCGCTAGTAATTGGTCATAGAGACCAAACGGGTCAAAAGGTGAAATAATCACCCTTTGACAATATCGACTAATGGGTTGTCGAGTTGTATGATTTTAGGGAATAAATAGCATATGGATGTTTACAGCGCTATTACTTAGCAGCCATTAAGGCAAGGTATTAAAACGGGTCAATATATTGACCCGAGTCAGGTATGTATAATGATACAACTCATCATGTAGAAATTGGAGTTCTATAACAGTTAGACAAGGTTAAAATAAGATATTCGGTTATCTTTTAGGTAAAGCGAATAAATTGAGTTATGATTAAGGTGTTTTAGAAACATATTGATTTCTAAACAAGAATATAGTTAAAAGGTCGTAATTTGGGATCAAACAAGTACTAATAGTCCTTCATCGTAAATGAAGGACTAAAATTGACTAAAACGCCCTTGTAAGTGAAATTGAGCAAACGAACCATAAAGGTTGTTTGGAAATAAGCGATAGGATGAAATAAATACTTTGAATAAGTATGAAAAGCAAAAGACGTAAATTATTGGTCAAAAGTCTCTATAAAGAGTCTTTGCCGTAAAATAATGATTTGAAGTGTGTAATTTGGAATATATAAATCACCACATTGAATCCACCACAAATATAGTTGTGGTGGGAGGTCATTTGATAAGAAATGTGGGCATATGTATTTAGAAACGAATGAAAGAGATTGGTGCTTAAAATATGCATAAATACCCTTAACGGGTCAAAATGAGCATATGAGTGAGAATGGGTTTAAGAAGGTATATAAACCTGGAATTTAAAACCTATTATGTTAAACATTTTTGAACTTGATAGGTTTATGGGAAATAAAGGTCAAACAAACTTGTTTGTTTGATAAAATAGAACGGGTCAAAAGTTGGTAAAAAGGGAAATAAGCCGAAGACTTAAAAGTCTAAAATTTTGTAAAACCGGAGGTTGGATTTTAACTCCATAAGGTGGAGAATCAAATTACAATCACGTAGGAAGAAACGGTAGGTCAAACGGACAAGCGGTTTGAAAGATATGAAAGTTTTTGTGTCATTAAACGACAAAATAGAAAGACGGAATGCAGGGACCACCGTAACTTACGGTGCCACCGTAAGTTACGGTGGAGCTGATATAGTTACGGTGGGTTTATACTGTGTTACGGTGGAAGAATATACTTTCAGGGGCTACCGTAAATTACGGTACCCACCGTAATTTACGGTGGACCCAGTAAAAAAAATATATTTTAATTAGTTTCAATTCCCGGATTCGTTTAGACATGTTTTAAACCCCGTATGACTAAAGCATTTCATATTTATGAAATGTAGGTACACTTTGGATGCCGGAAGACGATCAAGCTCAACGAAGAACCGAACACGATATAGATACATGCTTCCGCACCTTGCCACGTTGTAAAATTTAAACAACGAATTCAACCACGTTATGTAGAATAACATATGATTTGTAAAAATTTTAATAAACCCGTATTTTTATAGTATGTGTAGTCTTAGCTACACATCTAACTGTTGGTATTTACACATAAAATCGTTAATTAGTAACTAGGGTGTTACATTATATAAAGAATCGATGGGAATTGGTGAAGAACCAGAATGGGTTGAGTTTAATTTTCAACCTAATGTGGAGGTTATTGTGAACCCTCAACTGACGATAACAACACCTCAGTCCCCACAACAATCTGATAATTCAGAGCAGAATCTGAATGATGAACAGGAGCAAGTTAGTGAATTAGAAATCGAGACAGATTCGGAAGAATTTGAAGAACCAGTAGACCAAAGCTTGAGAAGGTCAACAAGACAAAGCGTAATTCCTAGAAGGCTTGATGACTATGTTTTGATGGCTGAAGAATGTTTAATGATCAATGATGAGCCACTAACTTACGAGGAAGCAAAACATAATGAGTTTTGGGTAAAAGCAATGAAAGAGGAATTATACTCAATTGAAGAAAACGAAACCTGGGAACTAACTTCATTACCCGCCAGGTCAAAATCCATAGGTTTGAAATGGGTTTATAAAATTAAGAGGGATTCTGAAGGAAATATAACGAAACACAAAGCCAGACTCGTCGCCAAAGGATATGGTCAGCAACCGGGGATTGATTTTGAAGAGGTTTTTGCTCCGGTAGCAAGGATGGAGACGATTCGAGTAATTTTAGCTATGGCAGCAAAACAAAACTGGTCCGTATACCATTTAGACGTTAAATCGGCATTCTTGAATGGCGAACTCAAGGAAGTTGTGTATGTTAAACAACCGGAAGGTTTCCTAGTTCCCGGAAGAGAAAATAAGGTGTATAGATTGCGCAAAGCTTTGTATGGGCTACGACAGGCACCACGAGCTTGGAATGAGCGCCTCGATAAGACACTAAAACAGGTTGGTTTCACTCGATGCCCTAGAGAACAAGCCGTTTATTTGAAGAATATTAAGGGGGAGTTGCTTATAGTAGGCGTGTATGTAGACGATCTTGTTGTGACGGGTAGTAGAAAAGATGAAGTTGAACAGTTTAAGCAACAAATGAAGGCTGAATTTAAGATGCAAGACCTTGGTTTGCTAACATATTATCTAGGAATAGAGGTACAACAGAAAGATGGCAAGATAACTTTGAAGCAATCTAGCTATGCAAAGAAAATACTACAAATTGCTAAGATGGAAGAATGTAACCCTAACTTTGAAGCAATCTAGCTATGCAAAGAAAATACTACAAATTGCTAAGATGGAAGAATGTAACCCAACGAAGTTCCCAATGGAACATCGATTACAGGTCGGTCGCGATGAGGACGATGAACCAGTGAACCCGACAGAATATCGCCGAATAATAGGAAGTCTCAGATATCTTCTTCATACGAGACCCGACCTAGCCTACTCAGTTGGCGTTATGAGCCAGTTTATGCAAGAGCCAAAGGAGAGTCACATGAAGTTAATAAAACAGATTTTGCGGTATGTAAAAGGCACAATCAACCTAGGTCTCTCATACGGACGAGATGGAAATGATAGCATAGTTGGTTTTTGTGATAGTAGTCATGCTACAAATCAAACTGATGGGCGAAGTACTACTGGTATGGTTTTCTACTTTGGTACATCGCTCGTTTCATGGAATTCACAAAAACAAAAGACGGTGGCACTCTCATCGTGCGAATCCGAATTTATGGCAGCCGCAGCTACCGCCTGCCAAGCATTGTGGTTGAGAGGGCTACTCAGTGAACTAACGGGTTGTAAAGAGAAGGTAGTTGTACTTCATGTGGATAACAAGTCTGCGATAGCTCTTATGAAAAATCCTGTTTCTCATGGTCGTAGTAAACACATTAATACAAGGTTTCATTTTATACGTGAATGCATTGAAAGAGAAGAAGTTCGAGTAGAGTATGTTCGAGGAGAAGAACAACGTGCAGATATCTTAACTAAAGCTTTGCCAAGAGTAAAATTCGAAGAGATGCGAAGGATGCTCGGAGTGGTGGATTTGGGTGGAATGATACAAGGATCAAGGGGGTGAATGAAGAGTTCTAATCCTTGTCGGTTAAGGAAGCTGGGAAGATAAGTTTGGTTATTAAATCAATCAGATAAATTTAGTTTTATTTTATATTTTAAATAGGAGTCTAGTTTGTGGTCAAATACATATTTGTTTAGCTTTATTTCCAAGTTACTGCAGTATATATATAGAGATAGGAACTTTGTAATTGAACAGTGAGTTTTCTTCTTATTCAATAAAACTAAAAAGAGTCGAGGGAGTCCCCCCAAAAAATCAAGTGTTTTTCTCGTGTGTTTTTGCTCGTACCGATTGTTGCCTCCAACACTAACAAATATGAAGTACATACGCATGATTTCCTCGCTTATTACATAATTTTGTCATAATACAGACAATGATAAATATAACTATATAAGATAAACAACTATTTACTCAGCTATTGAACAATCTTTATCAGAGACCATGTGATTTCTTAGTTATTCTACATGTAACGATTCAATATATTTCACACTGAGCAATCCACATCCCTAGCATTTTGCCCAATTATCCATGAGCGTGCTTCAGGTCTTTATTCGTAATGTTTCATTGGCCCTTTGGAACAACTCTTGAGTCGTGTCTTTCACTCAGGCTGGATAGAGTCATCATGGTAAATTTGCTGCAAAAACATAAATGAACACACCGTCACCTTAAAATCTAGAGTCATTGAATAAGTTGAAAGAAATAAATGTTACCTGAGTGCGTCGATCTTCTCTGAAGCTAAGATTTCTAACCTTGAGCTCCCCTCTCCTTGTGGTCAGTTCATCTAGTATTTCGGCATCACAAATTGACACGTCACCTTCATTGCTCCCACCAAGAGTGCTATCCATTTCCTGAGTTTTCTTGGTGAAGTTAGTGATGATCCAAAATTAATTGTTTAAAGTGATCAGAATTGAGGAAACTTACCCTGAGACTGAAGCTGCGAGCACGCGTTGGACTGCCCACGATTTCTTCATACTCGGCTGCATCAAGTTCTCTCAAATGGTGCAATTGGAACAATTTTGGTAGAATATGTTGTCGTATGCTAATGAGAAGAAAAAACGGCACAGGGAATAGAATTCCAGCCACTGGAATCCATGTCATACCGTAACACACCAGGAAATAGACGACTTGAAATATTGTGAATATAACCATGCTTCTAAATGGAACCAACTCGATAAAAGATGCATGAACCTTCTCCAGAACCCTGTCATATTAAAAAAAAAAATTAATATACTGAGTAGACTACAAAGAGACTTTGAATAAAGATTGAGATGGTTGAAAACTTTACTTATATCTTCTTCCATAGGGAACAAAAAGAAGCATGATCCTTTCCCAAAACTGGTTTCCGGGGAGGCTATCAATTGCCATGTAGGCAAAATATCCCCATAAAACCGAGGTTGGTATTAACTTTATAACAGGCATAGCGCAAAGAGATGCCGCTAAAAGAATTGACTGCAGTAAATTGCTAACACGTTGCTCGTTAACTCTCACGGGTAAATTGGCATCAATGTGTTCTTCCGGATCAAACTTACCATTTGTGTTTTCTTTTCCGTCTTCTACTTTCATGACTGCTTCCTGCAAGTCTTTTAGTTCTTTAACTACTGAAGTTGTCTACAATGGAAAACACAAATTAGTAAGAATTTGAAACCAGGTTATATGATATGAAATAATATTTGTTATGGTTAGTAAGATGAAGATTTACAATTGGTGATCTGTCAATTTCTATGAACACAGTTTGCATCTTGTTGTAGATCTCGGTATTGCTAGCTTTCAACTTTATACTTTCCTTGGCACTCTCTACCAGTTTCTTTCTAATAAACTGGTAACACAAGTATTAAAAACATCAGTTAGAAGAAAAAAAAGTTAATCAAGTGATCAGAAATTTGGATTTTTTGACAACTTGCCTGTTTTTTAAGAACAGCAAGGCTTTTAGTGTGCATGGGTGACTGAGGCAAGACACCATTTGAAGGCGGTAGTCCTAATAAACCGCAGAGCAACGTCTGAAATGAGCGACAATTAACAACCAGTGCGGATTAACGGAACAAAAAAAATCATTATCACCATGAATCCAAGCAAAAGAATGTCATAATGATAGGCCGAAGGATTCTTGAGATTGAACTCTTTTTGCTGAGCCAATTGTGACGCGACACTATGATCAAAGAAATAGAGCCCGGATATCATAAGTGCCGGGATGATGGCTGCCATTATGTAAGCAGGAGGAACCCTACCCATATCCTGTAGTCAAATTTAAGGGGGTCAAAAACAATGATTTTAAGTAACTTTTACTATCATTACTCTAAAGAAAATTTACAAATGTGTACCTTGATTACAGTCCAATGGTATGTAGATTCAGATTCCCATAAAAGTGGACTAAAGAGCCTTCTAGGAACTCCAGAAGGGATTTTGCTTGGTACACCGAACGAGAGTGCCGTCCACACGACAACCATCAACGGAACCCCATAGTCTGCTATGAAACTTCTGAGTCGCCCTATATTGAACATTATAGTAGTTATATGTTATGATAAAGGTGGAAATATCAATTTAAGATCTAATCTGTCCACCTGTTCCACACCACCATGATCTCGCTTTCCTGCTTTTTAATGCGGTGTATAGAAGGCCAAACGAGAATACAATCGCTAACAGACCATTAGCGTAAATCCATTCAAATTGATACTTCACTTCATTTGGGTCCTCGTTTTTAGGAACTTTGAACTCGCTCACAAGCCCCTAAGCAACAAATTCACAACCCAAAGTCTAATGACGCTTAGAACGACAGTAATAAACTATTAGTTCTCTTGAGTGATTTTGGTTACCTTGATAGCTTCTTGTATAAAAAGAACAGCAATTAACATCCCGAAAGTCTCCCCTGCAATTCTTGTAAATCTATTGATGATAACACAAGCATTGAAAATTGCTAGAAGAAACAACAACACGGCTGTCCACATGCATACCCTGCAATATTTATGTCTAAAAGTCAACTGCTCTTGAGAAACTGAGATTAACACACACACAACTAATTAATTATTTTAAACCAAGGTTAAAGAAACTACCATCCAGCCCAAGCCAAGAACAACTCTTGGCCCAAATCTTGCTTCCCTTTAGCGAAGTTATACAAGTAAATGTACATAATAACAGTTGGTTCCGCAACTCCCAATATGAGAAGAGGTTGTCCACCAAGTATGGAGTGTATAAGACCACATATTGCGGTAGAAGCTAATGTTTCAACAGTGCTCAAGCTTCCATCTACAAACCGAACGAAAATATTAACTTACAAATACATAACTATATCCTTCAACTTAACAGATTAAATCAATCATCAATTATAACACCTGTATCTCTACTAAGTTGCTCCCCAAATGCAATTACAGGTAGTGCAGAAGCAAAAAAGATGTATGTAGTTGGAGCCAGTATCCTACAAACATAACTTAATTATATTAATCATCGTGTTAAAACATTCATATGCGTATTCAGTTATTCATGTATGTATATTTGGATGAGTAGAGTGAAATAATTTACCCAAATCCAGAGGTGATACCGGCAATCCAATCGCGTTTATAGCAGAATAATCTTCCTCTAACATCATGTGCAATTCCTCTGAATGGAGACTTGATATGCTCCATCATCACTGAAATCATTCATTAAGATACAATAAACAATTAAACACAACGCAAATCAGTTTAAACTTATTTAATTTACTATAAGTTCATTCAAAACAGAAATCCTTCAGGCAAGTTAACTTGATCGCCTTAAATACACATATTTGTCTGAAATCATTTATGACACTATAAATTTCGATCAACTAATATGAACTGAAGTCCATAACTGATGCAATCAGAATAAAAAATAGTTGCATTAGACTGAAGAAAGAAACACACAATAGAGTTGTGGAAGAAAACCTGATGAAGCAGGTTGATAACTGATGAAAGATGAATGAATTTAAAATAGTCTGATTTAGAAAGTAAAGGATTTCTTTAAATTACCCGCTTCATTTGGAGTCCGTTTTATAGGAACTTAATTATATAAATAATCGACCGGTTCTGCGTTCGATTCCCAAAGGGGGGTTTATCACATATTTATTGGGTTTCCTTCAGAATTGGTGTATAGGCGTTATACCTAATGGAGATGGATGTGATCGGGTGGTTCTACTGGTGGCACGATGATACTCCAAGTGGTCTGTCAGTGGTCCAAATTTGCTGTTAAAAAAATTAATGACTTTTTATATTTTTAAATAAACTTTTATTTACTTCAACAAATATAGTCCTCTAACAAGTCATAAGAATGTACGGCATTTAATTGGAAGGTTTGCCGTATATTTCACACTTTTTTCCAAACGACACAAGAATATGATGAATATAAGCAACACATTCACTAAGCCATGACATACTGGGTGACGTTCTTAATTTTGTTTTACTTAATATATTAGTTTACTAAAAATAAATTATTTAAATATATTATATTTTAAAATGATTAAATGGTCTTTAACCTTTAAAAATAACAAGAGCAAGGGTGTAAATGAGACAAGTTGCTCGTAAGCTACTCGGGATCGGCTCACTAAAATCTTGAGTTGAGCTGAGCTTAAACAAGATCGAGCCCGAACTCGAGCCTAAAAATAAGGTTATTTAATAAACGAGCCTGAGCCTGAGCTTGAGCTTGAGCCCGAACTTCACTTATTGAGCTCTAGTTAGTTTGCGAGTCTATTATTTATAATATTTTAATTATTTAAAATATTAAATATATATTTATATAATAAATATTATATATTAAATTATGATAAAAATTTTCTAAGTAATATATATTATATGGGTTGAGTTATAATACAAAGTATTTAAAAATAAGAAGTGTAAGAAGCCACCAGAGAATGACAAGTGTCCTAGGAGGAATTAAATGGAAAGGGTAATTTTGTCTACAAGAGGAAAGAGAATATGCACATGCAAGTCACATGTTATTTCCCCCCCAATTTTTAAACATCCGTAACTTTCTTATACATCATTTGTTTTTAAAAAAAATTATACCATAAAATAGAGCGTTTTTTTATCTTTAATATGAGTACCATATTGTTATATTTTTCAAAAAAAAAATCAAAAACCCAGTTGCATATTACACAATGGACATGAGTAAAACACAATGTAAAGTAGATAAAAAACACAATCAATGACAACATATAAAGACACAATGGACAACATACTAAAACACAATGACCATAACGTATAACACAATGGCGATAGCATATAACACAATAAGTATCAGACTAAATAAAAACACAATGGATGACAATAGATAAAAGACACAATTAATGACAACAGATAAAAGACACAATGGAGAGCAAATGAAGACACAATGGAAAACAAACTAAAAACACAATACACAACAAACTAAAACACAATGAACAAAGATAATAAAAAAATTGAACAAATTATTAAAACACAATGGACAACATATTAAAACACAATGAATAACATATTAAACACAATGACCTGAAGTAATAAAACAATTTATAGAAAACCCAAATATAACATCTTCATTGTGTCATATATTGTGTTATAGGTTCTTATAAAAACGCAATGGATATAACCCAAATTAACATTGTGTTATAGGTTTTGATAATAACACTATGGGCATGATGTAAAACACAACGTAAAGTAGATCAAAAACACAATCAATGACAACAGATAAAGACACAATGGACAACATACTAAAACACAATGACCATAACGTATAACACAATGGCGATAACATATAACACAATAAGTATCAGACTAAATAAAAACACAATTAATGACAACAGATAAAAGACACAATGGAAAACAAACTAAAAACACAATGCACAACAAACTAAAACACAATGAACAAAGATAATAAAAAAATTGAACAAATTATTAAAACACAATGGACAACATATTAAAACACAATGAATAACATATTAAACACAATGACCTGAACTAATAACACAATTTATAGAAAACCCAGATATAACACCAACTTCATTGTGTCATATATTGTGTTATAGGTTCTTATAAAAACGCAATGGATAGAACCCAAATTAACATTGTGTTATAGGTTTTGATAATAACACAATGTATAGAAACTCTACTGACCAAAACCCAGTTAAAAGACACAATGACGTGAAAATTTAAACACAATGCAAAAAAACCCAGTAAAAATAAATTTTTTTATTTTATTTTTATATGATAATATGGTACTTATATTAAAGATAAAAAAACGCTCGTTATTATGGTGAAATTTTTTTTTTTTAAAAATGTCGTATGAAAAAGTTATGGACGTTTTAAATTGATGGGGGAATTGGCATGTGCCTTGCATGTGGAGAGAGAAAATCCATAAATATAGGATTCCCTTTATGCCCTTCTATTATTTTCTTTTCCCTACAACTAATCTCAACCATCCAAATCTAAGATCAATGGACTAGAATCCTTCTTACCCTTCTTATTTATTTTATCCTTTGTATTTGATCCTAACCCTATATTATATTATTTATATCAATCGACATTTTATATTAAGATTAGCATTGATGCATTTTTGACGAAATTCCTTGCATGTCTAATCTATCCAAAATGTTTGAATATATTTTTAATGAAATGATAACTTTGGTGCTTTCTAAAATGTTCTAATTCTGTCAAATGGTTTGGGAAAAGGTCTGAAAAACTCAAAACGTTCTAAACGACAGATGTTGTTAAGACATCCAATGCCAAACTGTGCAGGTGTCATGAAATCGACTTTGGAGTATGTGAAAAATTTTCCAAATTGCATTTCCACAATATTTAAGCAAGTCTTCTTCACACATTTAAGACTCTCTATTGTATACTAAGAAAATACGGTGTGGAGACTTGAAGAATTGGTGTTATTTGATATGTGGACGCTATGTCAGCGTGCGTCAGAATAGTGGCGTGGTTGAAAAAAAGGGGTGTGGGAAGAGGCATGGAAGAGGGCGTTATTCGACATGTGTCACCTATTTAATATTATTATTTTCTACTTAAAAATTATATAAAATCAACTAAATTTAATTACATAAATTTAAAAAAGAGTAAACTGCCATTTTGGTCCCTGAGGTTTGGGCAGTTTTGCCACTTTAATCCAAAACTTTCATTTTGGTCCCTGTGGTTTCAGTTTTGTGCCATTTTGGTCAAAAAGTGAATTCAGCTCATATTCCTCAAATTAAATCCTTGTTTTTTGTCCTTATCTTCAGGGGTAAATTGGTCATTATCATTTTATTATTACTGATTAATAATTAATAATAAAACTAAATAAAAAAATCTTCATCTTCCCTAAATGAGTCACAAGCAAACCCTAATCCAAACCCCAATTCTCTGCAACCATCATCTTCTCCACCACATTCTCCTCTCTGCAACCAACTTCTTCTCCACCCTATTCTCCGCCACACCCACCATGCTCCGCCACACCTAAATTCACCAGCAACATAATAGATGTACTCGATGTTTCTCTCGATGTTCGAACAAGAGCCAAAACCCTAGCGTTGCAGAAACTTCAAGCTCTCAATTCGTTCGCCGCAACGCCACCGTCTCCGACGACGGTGACGGAACAACATACGGAATCATGTTATCTGGAACTACGCAGCCATAGGCTGGAGAAGCCTCTGGCTCAACGATTAACATGCTGCCGATGAGTTTAGAGAGAGAGAGAGGATAGAGAGACTGAGTTTCAGTTTTTATAATTTAGTTTTATTAATTTTAATTGATAATCAGTTATAATAAAACATAAATGACTAAAATACCCCTGAGGAAAAGGACAAAAGTTGAGGGTTTAATTAGGGGAATCTGGTCTGTTGCCATTTTGTGTTTTCATTTTTGGACCAAAATGGCAACAAAACTGAAACCACAGGGACTCAATTGCAAAAAGTTTGAGATTTGGACTAAAGTGGCAAAATTGACCAAATCACAGGGACCAAAATGTTAGTTTACTCTTTAAAAAATAAAAAAACATAAATTTAGAAAACTACATAAAAATAAAAAAAAATTACATAAACTTTAATTTTCGTCTTCATCTTCGTCAGGGTCGTCTCGTGGAACGCTCAAAATGTGTTCAACTAAATCCGCTCGAAGATTGTGATGTGTTTTATAATTTTTAATTTCATTCAAGTTCGCTTCTTTTTCTTTATCACTTAATTCTTCGGTGCTTGGTTGACTCATCTCCGCGTAATATTCGCACATTGCGCGTCCATCATCCTTCAGAATCATGTTATGCAAAATAGCATACGCTTACATCACACTTTCAACCGCCGAAATTATGAGTGCCGGTCCCTCGTCATCCGAAGATAATAAAATTAAGTTGCCTAAGCTGAGACGACGAGGAAGATGGAGGTGAAGAATTCGAGCCTTCCATTTTTTATAAATTTTGTAAAAAAATGGGAGAGAAAATGTGGATGAGAGGAGAATAAATGGGTGATTGAGGGTGGTTTTTATAAAATTGGTTTGAAATGTGAAAGTATATATAGGGTGTTAAACGGCTAGTTTCAAACAACCAATCAACATCATCCACGTCGTTCTATGTTGGCCTTCAACGTCGGTGGAGAATTTGGAGCCCATGTCACAACGCGGGGGGACGGTGTAGTTTTGTGGGCGTTGACTGGCAACAACGCCGCTGTTCGACGCCTACACCGTGTGGTCTAAGGATGAAGGGGCACCCTAGGGTAAGTACCCCAGCCCCGACCAACCACCATTCGCCAACTCAAAAAGTGCACTAAGTACCCATTTACTAGTAAATGGTGGCAGCGCCTACCCTAGCCACAAACTTTTTTTTATTATATTCTCAAAATTAAATATCATAAAACTTAAAATTTAAGATTAAATAACTTAAAACATTACATATAATGAAAACTTAAACTTAAAACATTACATAAACTTATAACATTACACATAATTAAAACTTAAAATTTAAAACATTACATAATTAGAATCATAAAACCTAAAAATTTATAAATTAAACATAGTTCGCAAGAATGTGCCACGCCGCTACGTGGGTGAAATCCTCGTCGAAGTGGTGCTTGTAGTCGATACAAGCAACTTGAATAAGCTCGTCCTCCATGGGCTCGTTGTTGGGGTTTGGCATATTCAAGAATGTGGCATGGAATCTAGAAATTTGGTAATGGATGTGGGTGAATCATGAATCTAATTGATAAGGTTCGGTTCGTGTCACCCACATAGGTTGCAAATAGCCCTTGCACCCGACCCCAAAAGGTGGACCGTCTCGTAGGAGATGTGGGTTCGTGTTGGACTATTACATAAGATAACGTCAACGCAATGTCTTCTTCTTTCGTCCACGGGTTTGCCATTGGATTGTGAATGTGAAATATTGAAAATGGTTGGTGAATGTGAATAGAAAATGCAGAGAATTTCGTGGTTTGGTTGTGTGGTATGGATGGTTTTATATAGAGTGGTGAATAAATTATTTGAAATGAATTAAATTTTTTTAGTTGACTAAACGGTCAAAAAACAATTCAAACGGTCAATTTTTTCTCGATGTGTGCGATGGTTACCGGGTACCGGATATGGCCCAACCAACCCGTCAAGCCAGCCCGCATGGGTGGCGGCGGTGTGCTGGCCCGAGTAGCAACCAGTGGGAGCCTGCCCGTATGTTGCCATGGCCTCCCATAAACCTTAAGACTTTTAACTCATATCTTAGTTATTTTTAAGCTTATAAAACAAGCAAGTTATGTTAATCTCTAACCTCTCAAAGATAAAATGTAAAAATTTGATCTCACAGATAAAGATTAAAATGTGATTCACCACTAATGAGTAAGAAGTTCATAGTGATATAAACTCTTGATACCAAGAAGTGGATGTAAGAGTGTTGATACCAACTTAACACCCACCTAAACTACCTATAAATATTTGTGTTTCATGTTTGATTGTTCTTTCATTTTAAACTTGTTCAAAATAACTTTTCAACATACAAGTTCTATAAATGAAATATATTCTCAACAAACAATGACCTTACAAAACTGGTCATATATTTAAAAAATAACTTGTTCACCCCACTTTAGGTTCTAACAATTAGTACCCCACAGCAGGTTGCTATAATTTTTTCAAAAATATTTTTACTAACATTTGTTCTTACAAATTTTTTGAGTTAGATCCATGGAATTAAACCGAAATTTTAGTCTTTGACCACACTACCTATGTTCATATGGTATAACTTCTTACATTGGAAAAAATATATGAATACATTTTAAAAGTCATAGATTATGACATGGATTGAATAGTAGAAGAAAATGATTTTAAAAGAAAAGGAAATGTCATACTCAACGGAGAGAGTACGGTCGATGCATGAACTAGTCGTTAATCTATCGTGTAATGAGTGTTCGATTTCAAATGTCAAGAATAGAAAGATGTCACCACTTGACTATAAATGATGTGTTTATCACTTAATTTCGGTCCCATGAGACATTGGTTACCAATTTTATTTGTTTGCTAAGCCCTTGGTATAGGATAATTTTGATGATGAACATTTAAATAAAGTGGACAAGTAAAGGTTATATTTATCGTTAAAGACTGGTTTTGAAAAGACAAACCATAAAGCAAAGGCTAAAATAAAAATAAAATAAAAATAGTGTGGAGAAAAATATAGATATTAAAGGAAATTACACTACAAACGAAAATTAAGTTCAATTAGCATTTATGCTTTCTTTTTTATTTTTTTAGAACAGTAATTACCATTTATGTAACCTCCACTTATTAAAATTTACATATTGAAAATGTTATGCGAGACATAATCTTGCTTATATATTTACATAATTGGGATTTGACTAGATCAGATTTGAATGCTTTCTAAAATTTCATGTGCTTCAAATTATATAAATGCAAACTTGAACAGATCGAGCGTGATAATTTAGTGTGTGCGTTTTATGACAAAAGAACTTATAAAATCTAGAGTAAATTACAAGTTTTGTCCTTTATGTTTACACCAAATTGCAGGCGCTGTCCTTTAGCGCAAAAGTTGACAAGTTTTGTCCTTAATGTTGCAGAATTTTGCACGTTATATCCTTTAGGCCAAACCAAGTTATTTTTTTCAGTTAAATAAATGTATTTTTGTAATTTTAGAAAACAGATGAGGGTACTTTAGTAATTTTATCCATTTAATTAAAAAATAAAAAAAAGAGTAAATTACAAGTTTTGTCCTTTATGTATGTCCAAAATTGCAGGCGCTGCCCTTTGTCTTTAAAATTGATGAGTTTTGTCCTTAATGTATGCAAATCTTGCACGTTATGTCCTTTAGGCCAAACCCAGTTAGATTTTTTGGTTAAATCTAGTCATGTGCCTTGCACATGAGGGCAATTTTGTCATTTTGCCTCCCTAGGGGTTATTTTGTAAATAACTTATAACAAGGGTGCAATTGTGTAAAAAAAAATTAAGATATAAAATAAAATTTGTTCATCAGTTTCTTTCTCTCTCTAACTCCCTCTCTCCTCTCATCTCCTCTCTTTCTCTTTACAAACGCTCTCTGCCCTCTCTGTTCTAAGCCACCACCGCCACCACCCCTTCTGCCACCATTCAAAACCCACCACAGAAACCCCAAGGCACCACCCAAATTCCTTTTTTTCCTTCTGTTGTTCACATGATTCCCAAACAAACAACATGCCTTATTTCTTCCTTGATTTTGCCTAACTCCAGAACATTCTAATGGATACCACAATCATTCTAACGGATAAATAACTCCAACACCCCTCCAATTGTTTTTGTTTTCCGTCTCATATCTGATTTTTGTTTTCCCCAACTGCTTACTACCACCTGCCAACATCTACCCCATACTAGCACCACCAATTTCAAACAAAACGAACAACATGCTTCACAAGAAAACATTAGCCGCAACCAGAACAACTCTTCCAGTTTCAAAATCCCCAAAATTGCAGAAAATCCCCAAAACGGATGCGGCGGCGATGATGACTAGAAGGAGGATTTGTCAGCCATTAGATCTGTGAATCGGAGATCTAGTGATTTGTTGATGAAATTTGTTGAAATTGAAGGTGTGAGATGTTTTCTTAACATCCGGTGACTCAAGACCTTCCGACGAAACTTCGATGACACCCAAACAAACTGATCCTACTGATTTGGGTTTTGTGACCCAAACATACGGCTGGCTGCCTTTGTTACCCTGGTTTGGTAGTTCGTGAAGGTTGTGGTTGATAGTGGTAGAGATAGAGAGAGAAGATGGAGGGGGTTGTTATAGATGATGAATGGAGTGGTTGCAGTTGGTGGCGGTGGTTGCACGGCGGTGGATGCAACTGGTGGCGGCTGGGAGTGGGTTGTAGATAATGAAGGGAGTGGGTTGCAGATGAAGAGAGCGATATAGAGAGAGAGAGAGGACTTTCAGTTGTGAAGAGAGAGAGGGGGACTTTCAAAGAAGATTAAGAGAGAGATATTACAAGCTAGTCCCTGAACATAAGTTTTTTTACACAATAGTCCCTAAAAATGAAATGACAACAATGCCCTCATGTGCAAGGCACATGACTAGATTTAACCAAAAAATCTAACTGGGTTTGGCCTAAAGGACATAACGTGCAAGATTTGTATACATTAAGG
The DNA here is from genome assembly GCA_030545235.1 of Helianthus tuberosus. Taxonomy (NCBI): domain Eukaryota; kingdom Viridiplantae; phylum Streptophyta; class Magnoliopsida; order Asterales; family Asteraceae; genus Helianthus; species Helianthus tuberosus. The sequence goes on from CM060400.1 coordinate 206,139,651, forward strand.
ACAAAACTCATCAATTTTAAAGACAAAGGGCAGCGCCTGCAATTTTGGACATACATAAAGGACAAAACTTGTAATTTACTCTAAAAAAAATTAAAACATTATACCCCTTTTCTCTCTTTAGTCTCTCTCTTCTTTCTCTCTCTTCACTCTCTCAACTCTCTATCACCACCCTCGTTTATAAACAAAACCCCCAAATCACCACCATGATTTAAATCAAAAATCCCAATTCTAATAAATCAACAGACGTATGTCCAGATCTAATCAAACAACTTGTTACAAGAATATCATCAAACACATTAAAGCCACTGTTATGACCGTGAACCGGAGTTCCCACCACCGTCTCAACCAAATCTCCACCTGCTGTCACCGTCTTCCCATCTCGACCACTGCCATTCTCCATCGTCATCATCATCTCAGTCAACATTATCATCGTCGCCACGTCGCCGGAATTTCATCTCCGGTGACTGTTTTAGAGAGGGAAAGAGAGAGGAAATGATAAAGGGGCTAGGGTTCTATTACCTGAAGGTGTGACTGCCATCCATCCGTCGGATCACCACCACCACTGTCACACCGGATCACCACCATCACCGTCGTCGAACTAACCCACCACCACATCCACCCCTTCACCTTCACCCATCATCACGAACGCCGTCGAACCCAAATCAACTGCCGTCACCGCACCTAACCCACCACCACAACCACCCCCACACCTTCACCCACCACCAAATCACCCACCGCCGCCCCTAACCCACCACCACAACCACCCTTCACGGCCGTCATCCATTCAGATTATTTTAGAGAGAAAGAGAAGAGTAGAGAGAGAGGGACCTTCATTGTCCTCGCAACTTCAGATTGTGTTAGAGAGAGAGAGAGGAGAGAGAGATAGAGGAATCGTAAGTTTAGAGAGAGAGAGGGACTTTCAGTTTGAGAGAGGAAGATAGATTATATTTATTTTATTTTTCATTTTATTGCAAAGTAGTCCCTAAACCACAAGTTGTTTTATACAACAGTCCCTGAAAATATGAAATGACAATAATACCCTCATGTGCAAAGCACATGACCAGATTTAACCAAAAAGTCTAACTGAGTTTGGCCTAAAGGACATAACGTGCAAGATTTTGCAACATTAAGGACAAAACTTGTCAACTTTTGCGCTAAAGGACAGCGCCTGTAATTTGGTGTAAACATAAAGGACAAAACTTGAAATTTACTCTAAAATCTAAATAAAGTGGTATATATTGTGTATGAAAAAGTATAAATTAATATTATTGAGGTGGGATCGTGAAAAATAGGTGCGATTGGTGTTCATGTAAGTAGCGGCAACTGGCGAAGTTTGAGATTTCCGTCCGGGGTCGAAAATGTATATACCTAAAAGGGTTTTAGAGTCAGCGGTGATGGATGGTGGTTGTGTTTTGATGACTGAATAGGATTGTTGGTTGGTTGGGGTTTTTTTTTTTTTTTTGTCATTTACTTTTTGTATTTTATGCGTAAAAAGTGTTAACATAAGATATCGTTATAGCTTGGATTTAAAAGCTAAATGTAACGTTTTTAGTCCAGTGGTTTAAAATAACAAAAAATAAAAACCAAATATAGTCGTAGGGAAAAAAGTCAACGGATTAAGACTATGATTTTCGCCAAACCAGAAATACAAAAACCATAATCAACTCTAGTTGTTATGAAAAACAATTCGATTTCCAGGTTATTTGACTACTAAAGATTGAAAACTTTTCATAATGATCGAAGGCTCTATATTGCTAAAACACTTGGGCCTTGAGGCCTAAACAAGAAAAATTCAGTTTAAAAAGCCCAGTATTCACATTGTTTTTATTGGGCCTTTGAACCAACTGTTCAGCTGTCTCTATCACTCGGGCTGGATTGAGTCACCATCGTAAATTTGCTGCAAAAGACATTACAAGAAAAAAGTTACACTGTCACCTTAAAATCTAGAAAAAAATAAGTTAAAAATAAATATTATTAATAATAACATTAAATAACAATAATAATAATAATAATAATTGTTTTTTTAACGGCAAATTTGGACCATTGGAGTATTATCGTGCCACCAACGAAACCACCCGATCATATTCAATAACCGATCATATTCAATAATAGTAATTGTTACCTGTGTACGTCTATCATCTTTGATGCCAAGACTTCGAACCTTGAACTCCCCTCTACTTGTAGTGAATTCATCTAGTATTTCAGCATCACATATTGACACATCGTCTTCATTGCTCCCACCACCAACACTATCCATTTCCTGAAACAGTTTTTTGACGGAGTTAGCGATGATCCAAAACTATCTGTTACAAGGTGCCAAAAGTGGTTGGTTGTATGGGCTAAGTAACGAGTAAACCGGGTTTGGTTTAAAACAATAGTTTTTAATGCAAGTACCAACCGCGGTGCTAAAGTCCCAGTACACTTTTTGTTCGTTTTTTCAATATGTTATATACTTGTATAAGATTCTAAAAAGTTACTTGGTCAAAAAAAAACTTGACTTTTAATATAGATGTTTAAGAGGTTTTCTGAAACAGTTTCTTGATGGAGTTAGTGATGATCCAAAAGTAACTGTTAACTGTTAAGTCGTGCCAATATTGGTTGGTTGAATAGGTTAAGTAACGAGCAAAACGGTTTGGGTTAAAATGATAGTTTTTAATGCAGGTACCATCCACGGTGCTAAAGTCCCAGCAAGTTTTTTGTTCGGTTTTTTAAATACATTTAAAAGATTCTAAGAAGTTACTTTGTCAAAAAAATACTTGACTTTTAATATAGATATTATGAGGTTTTAAGCATATGTGAACACTTGTGTAACTGTCTGAAACCGGATTGAACTGGGACAAACTGTAACTAAAAACACTGAAGCTGAGAACAGGGCTATATGTGCTAAATATGTATCCGGAACCAGATTCAAACTTTGTCAAGTGAATAAACCCAAAATTTCTTGCCTAAATGACGCAGTTTCATTCAAATAAAGTAAAAATGATCGGTTTTTGGGTTGGACCGAAAACCAAATTTTTTTTTTCATATCAAGCACCGAGAACCAGGAGTTTTGACTCATTTGGCTGTTGCTTTTTTTAGCTATGTTCTAAAAATCAAGTGTTTTATCCACCAGAGATAAAACGAAACCCAAAGCTACCCATTTTTAGGAAAACGGGTCAAAAGTGACACCTTTGAATGTATCATTGTAGAAACTTAGCCTGAGATTAAGGCTGGGAGCACGAGTCGGGCTGCCGACGATTTCTTCGTACTCTGCTGCATCAAGTTCCCTCAAATGGTGCGATTGGAACACTTTTGGTAGAATATGTTGTCGTATGCTGATGAGAAGAAAAAACGGCACAGGGAATAGAATTCCAGCAATTGGAATCCACGTCATACCGTAACACACCATAAAATAGACAGCTTGGAATATTGTGAATACCACGATGCTTCTAAATGGCACCGACTCGATAAAAGATGCATGGACCTTCTCCAGAACCCTGCAACATTTTTCCACAAGAAAACATGAATATACTGAGTAGAGATGCACAAGACCTGGGCCTAGAAAGCCCAGTCTGCCTAACCCGTCTAAATGGGCCTGGTCCACCTTTGGCTAGTTTTGCAACTTTCATACAAAGGTTTGTTTTTCTGCATCTGGATCCAAAAGGTTTGAAATCTTGTCATTTTCATTTGGCTCGTAACTCCGTCTATTTTCCTCCGTTAAGTCATGGGTATTCCCGTCTTTTTTCTTAACTTAACAGGCAATTTGGTCTTTTGAATACCTATACATTATGCTAAATGCTTGTACATAAAGTGAAAAAGATCGAATTACTCTTTAAGTTAACAAAAAAGACGGAAATACCTCTGACACAACGAAGGAAATGGATGGAGTTAACGAGCCGGATGAAAATGAAAAGATTTCAAACCTTTTGGATCCAGATGCGGAAAAACAAACCCTTGGACAAAAGTCGCAAAACTGGCCAAACCTCAGGAACGAAATTGGTATTTTACCCTATAACTTAAAAGGTGATGTTAGAAAAGCTATCTCTGAAGTCAAAATCAGTTTCCAATCATAACAGAAAGAAAAAAATAACTGATTGTTTGAACAAAAATTGAGAGAATTGGAAAACTCACTTATATCTCCTGCCAGAGGGGACAAAAAGCAGCAAGATCCGTTCCCAAAATTGGTTTCCGGGGAGGCTGTCAATTGCCATGTAGGCGAAATAGCCCCATAAAACCGACGTTGGTATTAACTTTATAACGGGCATAGCACAAATAGAGGCTGCTAAAAGAACTGACTGCAGTAAATTGCTGACTCGTTGCTCGTTAACTCTCACAGGTAAATGGGCATCAATGTGTTTTTCTGGATCGAACATACCGTTAGTTTTTTCTATTCCATTTTCTACTTTCATGACTGCTTCTTGCAAGTCCTTTAGTTCATCAACAACTGTAGTTGTCTGCAATTGGAAACACCAGTTAATAAAAGTAAACGAATCTGAAAATCAGGTAAAATGATATGAAATAAATTTTGTTTTGGTTAATAGAATGAAGATTTACATTCGGTAAGCTGTCAAGTTCTATGAATACAGTTTGCATCTTGTTGTAGATCTCGGAACTGCTAGCTTTCATTTTTATACTTTCCTTAGCACTCTCTACCAGTTTCTTCCTAATAAACTGGTAACACAAGTATTAAAAACATTAGTAAGAACAAATAAACCTTAATCAAGTGATTAGAACATTAATATTTAAAACACTTCTCTTTCTTTCATTTCTTTCATCACTTGCCTGTTTTTTAAGAACAGCGAGGCTCTTAGTGTGCATGGGTGACTGAGGCAATACACCATTTGAAGGAGGCAGTCCTAATAATCCACAGAGCAACGTCTGAAAGAACACTGAAGCTAACTGAGGTATCTAGCATGAGCAAATTAACGAAACAAAAAAAAAATTATTGTTACCATGAATCCAAGCAAAAGAATGTCATAATGATAAGCTGATGGATTCTGGAGATTGAACTCTTTTTGCTGGGCCAATTGTGAAGCGACACTATGATCAAAGAAATATAGCCCGGATATCATAAGAGCCGGGATGATGGCTGCCATTATGTATGCCGGAGAAACCCTACCCATATCCTGTAATTCAATTTAAGTGAGTAAAAGAAACAATTTAAAGTAGCTTTTACCATCATTACTCAAAATAAAATTTAGAAAAGTGTACCCTGATTACAGTCCAGTGGTGTGTGGATTCAGATTCCCATAAAAGAGGACTAAAGAGCCTTCTAGGAACTCCAGAAGGGATTTTGCTTGGTACACCAAACGAGAGTGCCGTCCACACGACAACCATCAATGGAACCCCATAGTCTGCTATGAAACTTCTGAGTCGCCCTATATTGAACATTATAGTAGTTATATGTTATGATAAAGATGGTAATATCAATTTAAGATCTAATCTGTCCACCTGTTCCACACCACCATGATCTCGCTTTCATGCTTTTTAATGCGGTGTATAAAAGGCCAAACGAGAATACAATCGCTAACAGACCATTAGCGTAAATCCATTCAAATTGATACTTCACTTCATTTGGGTCCTCGTTTTTAGGAACTTTGAACTCGCTCACAAGCCCCTAAGCAACAAATTCACAACACAGTCTTGTCAAGGTTAAAACAACAGTAATAAACTATCAATTTTGAAATAATTACCTTGATGGCCTCTTGTATGAAAAGAACAGTAATTAACATCCCGAAAGTCTCCCCTGCAATTCTTGTAAATCTATTGATGATAACACAAGCATTGAAAATTGCTAGAAGAAACAACAACACGGCTGTCCACATGCATACCCTGCAATATTTATGTCTAAAAGTCAACTGCTCTTGAGATTAACACACAACTTTTAAACCAAGGTTAAAGAAACTACCATCCAGCCCAAGCCAAGAATAACTCTTGGCCCAAATCTTGCCTCCCTTTAGCGAAGTTATACAAGTAAATGTACATAATAACAGTTGGTTCCGCAACTCCCAATATGAGAAGAGGTTGTCCACCAAGTATGGAGTGTATAAGACCACATATTGCGGTAGAAGCTAATGTTTCAACAGTGCTCAAGCTTCCATCTACATACCGAATGAAAAAAATTAACTTACAAATACATAACTATATCCTTTAACTTAACAGATTAAATCAATCATCAATTATAACACCTGTATCTCTACTAAGTTGCTCCCCAAATGCAATCACAGGTAGTGCAGAAGCAAAAAAGATGTATGTAGTTGGAGCCAGTATCCTATAAACATAACTTAATTATATTGAATATACTACCAAAACGGAAATATTCGAGAAAACACTGATCAGATCAAAAAAGCTAAATCATCCTGTTAAAACATTCATATGCGTATGCATGTATGTATATCTTGTATAGTTGGATGAGTAGAGTGAAATAATTTACCCAAATCCAGAGGTGATACCGGCAATCCAATCGCGTTTATAGCAGAATAATCTTCCTCTAACATCATGTGCAATTCCTCTGAATGGAGACTTGATATGCTCCATCATCACTGAAATCATTCATTAAGATACAATAAACAAACTTCTATACGTTAATTCAAAATGAAAATGATTCAAACAAACGCAGACATGTATGTATGTAGTGTGAAATGATGTGAAATTATGAAAGTGTAAGCAAGTAACATGCAGTTAAATGATGAATTAACAAAAGAGATATGAAAACAGAGTGAAGAAACAGACGATGAAACAGGGAAGACGGCAGGAGGCAAGTCAACAAAATATATACATGCGCATAATTGGACCTCTTGTGGATTTCTTGGACGTAGATTTGGGCCGACTTGGATTACTTTGATGGCAGTGGCCCAATTACGTGAAGGGCATCAATTGTTTTTAAGGAGATAATATCGAAACATCTTGAAAAAAAAAAAAGACTTCCATCTCGACGGCAAAGAAGAAAAGGGTTTTTCAACCGGGTATCAAGCCAGTGAAGATCATTCAACCGAGATGAGCGGCTAAATCCCTCGTGGACACTTCGGGTGAATGATTCTTGTGAGACACTTTTAATTCTAGTTTCTGTTTTGTATTGAGATTTGGATTTGTAGTCGGGTAACAGCCGACTATTTGCGTGATTATATAATTTGTGTGACAGACAAATCCTGAGTGACAGTCAGAGTTATAATTATGTGTTAAATCCAATTATGCTTTTGTTGATTGAATAATTCCTATGTATGTTTGTGTTAATATTTATCTGATCAATTAATATTAAGATTTTGAACTGCATAGGTAATTGGTAGATGTGACAGATTTACTATTCAATCAATAGCATCCAATAAAATCAGAACTAGGTTATTAGTAATTACAGAATCTGAATCCCAGAGTAATCACTTTTTCTCATCATTGTTTATTACAACTCAATCTTTTTCTTAATTTTTATTCGTTAATTTAGATAATTCTTATAATCAATCACATCGATTTTCCAATTCAGTAGTAATTAATTAATACTTTTCATTACGACACTTTCCACAATCCTCCTCTGGTTTGATATCCGACTTACTCTAGCTACTAGTTTATTTCGGTTTTTTGCATGTCACTAACGACAGACATCACTCACCCTATTTATTTAACCAATCATGACAAAGTAAAAAGGAATACTAATAATGTGAGTAGAAGTATTTTTGTAAATTAATACAGGGGAAATGTTAAGAATAAGACTGTATTGGAAAGAAATAGAGGTTGGTTCTATTTAGAATTCAAAGTTGAACTAAATTAGAAAAGGATTTATAAAGGTCAATCATGTCAAATAAAGAAAAGTAATTAATCTTATGATATAACGAAGCATATAACAGTTAATAAATTTCTCTTACGTTTATTTTTTATTTTATTATTTTATTATTTGCATTTCGTTGTTAGTTATGAAGTACATAATTTCTCTTATTATCAAATATATAAAATTCAATTTATATAGTATATATAGTCAATCTTGAACCTTATTAGACCACCCGTAGTAGAGGGTTTTGGGGGGCGTTTTTCCCAAAAAAAAAAAAACCCCAAAACGCCTTCCAACCGCCCCCTGGGCATTATTTTCAAAAAAGTTGTGTTTGGCTTTCTTTTTTCCACGCCGTGTTCAATTTGATTTATCCAATGACAGGTTGGATGCTTTTTGTTTGCCCAATAACATTTTTTGGATGGTTTTTTTATTTAATTGTTTAACACCCTTTTAACATAATGCCCACATCCCCACTACACTCATTTAAAAAAAACGCCTCATAATACTCCATTGCTGACTTGGCTGCCACATGACGCAAAACGCCCAAGGGTGGGGCATTATTCATGTGTACCACTACTAGGGCTGGCAATTTTACACGAATACACGACACGAACCTACACGAAGTTAACAGGTATCGTGTATGGCCTTAACAGGTATCGTGTACCAAACAGGTAGACACGATATTACCTGTTAATTTTCGTGTATAAATAGGTTAAATACCTTATTATATGTACCGAACGTATCTTGATCTTAACTTCGTTTTGGACACGGATTGGTTCGTTAAGAAGTGGCCATACAAATTTTGGATGGGTCATCGTATTATACGGTTCATATACGTACCATCTCCCTTATTATATGTACCGAATGTATCTTGAGGGGTATGTTTAACCAAACACTATTGGATTATATTTGGGTAAATTACAATTTCCGTCCTTTATGTTTGTAGCGGATTGCAATGGATGACCTTTAACTTCAATAATTACAATTATAATCATTTATTTGGAAAACCTGTTGCGTGTTTCGTCCTTTGGCCCTAACCTGGTTAAAATATTCAGTTAAGTATAGTCACATAAGGGTAGTTTAGTCTTTATACCTAATTATGTAAACTATTTAATAAATAAAAGAAATTAGCGTTTAATTATTTTATAAATACCCTCCACTCTCACTCTCTCTCTCTCTGTTTCTCTCTCTCTCTCTCATCTATAGATATCACCGCCACAATTTCCAGTTCATGTTTTCCTTCTTTTTTTTCTGAGTCTTCTTCATCATAATAACATCATCCCCAATTCCCACTTCACAAAAAACCCCAAATCAATAAAAGTGGTGGTGGTGATTATCAACAACCCCCAATTCTCCACTTCTTAAAAACAAAAATTCATCATCATACCTAGTGGCGGACCCAGGATTTTTTTTCCCACTGGGGTCCCATTTTCGCTGTTTAGATTTTTTACAACTAACGTTAGAATTTTCTGGTCAATTGTTGGCCAGGGCGGGGCGAGAAACATAATAAAGTACAATATTATATAAAACTATATGATCCTTACTCATTAGAAAACAGACAGTAAACAAAAGATGTCATTGAAATGAAAAAAAAAACATCACAAATATTTTAAATTGTTCCTATGAAAATCAAACGGATATAACTCAGCCAAACTTATCTTTTAAATATTAGACGCACTAAAATTATCATCCGGACTCAAGTTACTACACGTAACTAATTCGATTGTTACCTCACCAAAACGTTCAGTAAACTCTTGTATTTGCATATTTCAATCACATTAATAAGGATTAAATAATATTGGCATGATGTTCCCAATAATGATAGCCATGATGGCAGCAATTAATCCTCATAGAATTATTCAAAATGCCAAACCATGTAAAGTGGGTTGCTGAAAAAGAAACCAAACACGCTACAGAGAAAGGTTGAACTTGAGACCTTTTTGTTTGGGGAGAAGGGATTTACCACCACACCAAGTTTATTTTTAATGCTACCAACGAATTATTTTTATGGGGTCCATAAAAAAATTAACATACCGGTTCTACTAATTTTTTAGAAAACATTGGGGTCCGAGGACCCCGATCCATCGTATGTGGGTCCGCCCCTGATCATACCTTAATATCTTGAAATTGTTGTTGGTTTCATAATCACCGAAGAAATTACTGATGATGTTCTATAAATTATAACATCGAAGAAATTCTGAAGTGCTATAAAAGCCCCTATTTCTCCTCCTCCCACTCATCCATATTCAGAACACAAAAGAGCCATGGATTCAATGGCCATAACCGAGAAGAAACCACACGTCATCGTTATACCATTTCCAGACCAAAGCCAGAAATCACACGTCATCGTTATACCATTTCCAGACCAAAGCCACATAAAAGCCATGCTCAAACTAGCAGAGCTTCTCCACCACAAGGGCCTCCAGATAACCTTCGTCAACACCGAGTTTGTCCATGAGCACCTTCTTGAATCAGGAGGCCCACACAGCCTAGACAACTCGCTTGGCTTCCGATTCAGTCACATACAATCACAGTCCTTTATTTGTAAAACCCATTACACCCTAGGTCCTTTAGCCTTAAGCAGGTTAAAATTTTCAGTTAAATTTCGAATGTGCCTTGCAAATGAGGGTAGGTTAGTAATTTCACCTATTATATTTAAAATATGTATTTTTTTTCCTTCATCTTCACAGCCAAACAACCAAAAACCTTATCCCCTTTCTTTCTCTTCTCTCTCATGTCCCTCTCTCTAGAAAAGGGTCGGCTGCCACCCTTGTTAGCGGAGCCACGACGGCAAGGCCAACTACCACCATCACCCCAACCTCCAGCGCCCACCTGCGAACCCACTTCCTTTGGTCCACCCTCCTTTCACCTCCCATCCTGTCTCCCCTCCGAATCTCCCCAACCTCCAACCTGAAGATCCACTTCCAAATTCCCAGGTTCATCCAATGTTCCGCCGTAAAACCATCGATATGAACTCACACATCTAGAACTTGAGCAAGATCTGGGCTATATTTAATGGGAGAAGAAGGTGGTGGTTGTAAGTCCGGCGGTGGTGATTTTAGTAGAAAGAGAAAGTGTTTAAAGAGATGGTGCTACGTCTTTAATTAGAAACGAAAACCAATTTGGAATACCTTTTTCTTTCTTTCTTTCTTTTGATCTGAACTTTTGTGTATGGTGTTTTTTGTTGTTTAATATTTGTATGCCATTATAATGACAACAGAGAGAAAAAATAACTTCTCTGTTCATCTTCACAACCACCAACATATGATTATGTTAGTCCCCTCCAAATAACCTCTATAAGATGTGGCGGTGGTTGTAGGTCCAGCGGTGGTGGTGGTTGTAGATCCGGCGATGGGGGTGGTTGTAGATTAACTGGTGGTGGGGGTCGGATTGAGCAGTGTGACTTTTATACGGCGGGGGTTGTGGCTGTAGATCCGACAGGGGTGTAGGGTGGTTGGGGGCGGTGGTACTCAACAACAATATTCTGATTAGAAATTTTCTTATGTTGTTGAAGATGAGTTGAGAGAGAAAGAGTGTTAAGAGAGAGAGAGAGTTGAGAGAGATAGAGGGAGAGTTCTTGATTTTTTTATACATATAAATAGGTAAAATTACAAAAGTACCATCATGTGCTTTGCACATGACCTGGTTTAACTGTAAAATCTAACATCTGTTAATGAAAAGGACGTAGGGTGTAATGAGTTTTACAAATAAAGGATTGTGACTGTAATTATTGAAATTAAAGGGTATCCATTACAATCTGATACAAACATAAAGGACGAAAAATGTAATTTACCCTTTTATTTTTTATAAAGTCTTTCTAACTAAAAACATGAACCCCTTTTCAAGTCAATATCGTACTTGTGGCTTCATTACGTTAAAGAAAGTTGAATCCTGTTTATGTGGAAACTTTTTGCTAGTTTAGAAATTTATTCCGGGGCGGATCCAGAGGTGTTTTGAGGGTTCCCGGGAACTCCTTCGATTTGGAAAAAAATAGTGGAAATCTCGTATGATTTGGAAAAAAATAGTAAGAATCCATCAAAAAAAACCTGGTGAAATATGTTCTTGGATCCGCCACTGAATTTATTACTCCAATGCAATGAAATATGATAAAAAGTAGGCAAATTGGAAATAAATAATCCCACCTAAATCAATTTGACCGATAATAATCCCAAGTCAGTTATTGGCCAATAATAATCCGAACTGGTCAATTTTTTTTGTAAAATAGTCCGCCGTTAAAATAGCTTAACGGAGTTAAGTTTTTTTCCGAGTTACAAACCGATATTTTAGGGCTTTTGATCCGAACGAGAATACGAGTCGATTGATGTAAAACTTACCTCGAAATACTGCCCCAACACACGAAAACGGTGCTTCAATTCAGGTGTTTAAACTTCCAATTAACAAAAATCAAGCCATTTCGAGCACAATTTCGAGGTAAGTTTTACATCAATCGACTAGTATTCTTGTTCTGATCAAAAGCCCTAAAACATCGGTTTGCAATTCGGAAAAAAATTTTAACTCCGTTAAGCTATTTTAACGGCGGAATATTTTACAAAAAAAAATGACCAGTTCGGATTATTATCAGTCAATAACTGACTTGAGATTATTATCGGCCAAATTGAGTTAAAAGGAATTATTTATTTCCAATTCGCCTAAAAATTATCATGACCATGGACTTTTTTCAATATTTTTAATTGGGTTATGCACATGTTTACATGTTAAACTAAATTATATTTCTATTCGGTATGTCTATTTTATGTTGACTATCATATAAAATATATTTTCTAATATGTTGGGTATCATAAAAAATATCTACCTATATATTAATAAATGAAAATCTTTTTTGGCACGTGTCTTTTTTTGGTGTTCTCTCACCTTATTTTCCTATTTATCTCTCATATTAAATAACAATAATTTTAAACATGTAAAGTCTAAACTTTTGAAAGAAACTAACGAGTTTTCATTTGACAAAATAGCAAACGGGTCGAATAATTCATAAGCAAAAATTCTGCATTTAACTTCGTGATAACTAACGAAGTAGTTACAAAAAGAGTTTACAACCCAAACGTTTCATAAACAACTAACATAGTCTTTTAACTACAAGTTCAACATCTAATGGCTACCGGGTTATGTTACTTACAAAGGACCCGTTTTAACAAAAGAAAACCATTTAACAAAAGTTTAAACCATAACTAGTTTCTTCGCGGAAGCGTGCATCATGAGTGTGTTCGATCCAAGTAGCGCCGTTATCAAGTTGCTTTACCAACATACAACCAATCCATTAGACAATTTAATTCATAAATTTATACGACATCAAATTACTAGTTGAACTTCAAGAAAACATTTAAACCTTCTTCCAAACATGAATTTCTCAACTTGGTACATTATCACTTCAACTCATTCAACCCATATTCTTATCATATTTCGACTTTCACTAACTCAATACAAGTATACGGTCTCAACTTTAAGAAAATATCATTTTATAATAATGAATACTAATAATATTTCGTAAGCAAGGTGTAACACCCCGTGTTTCTGAAGTCAAAGTCAAGATTAAAGTCAAAGGGAGAAAAGATTGGTAATTGTGATCTGTCTCTCCTTGCTCAATTCCTGTTTTGACTTCTTTGACTTGTAACTAGTCTATTTTGTTTTCGCTTTAGTTGTATTATGTGGAGTATCTATTAATAATCGCATAGTAATCGCTATTTATCGCTTAATCGCCTTATCGCAATTGCACTCGCAACTCGAATTACGCATTTTTGTTACTGTTATACGTGTGTGTGTACCTTATGTATTACTTGTGCATATTTATTTATGTTATGTGTAGTGATCAATCGAAACGCAATCGAACTCAATCGCAATCGAATCGCAACCGCTAAACGAATACGAAGTAAGGATGCTTGTATGTTGATATAGTAGTTGGGATTAAAACTAATTTGGCTAGGAAACTCTATCACATCAAAACTCTCGCAATCGCAATCGAAACAGCAAAACTCGTCGCACCAAACACTCGAACGAGGTGACTGATCGACCAGGCGACCAGCCGTTCGATCGGGCTGCCGTCCGATCGGACAGGCTGTTCGATCGAGCTGCCTAGCCGATCGACCAGCCCCTTTCCACTTTGGTTAACCCTATAAATACCCCTTGTCACTTTCATTCTTTCTACTTTTGGCAACTGACTTCCGAACAGCACGCTAACCTTGCTTTTTCTTCGATTTCTCGCAATTCCGGTAAGATCTTGTCCTAAATCTTGTACTTCCTTAATCTACACGCACTCCTACACCTTTCTATCTTTTGAATCTTCACTTTTAACCGTGAAATCATCAAGATTCAAGGTGTTCTAGGATGACGTCATCATGTGTTCTTGAAGAACTTCATGTTTTGGCCTCAATCCACCAAGAACAACTTGGATCTAACCGATTTCCACATAAACAAACAAGGATCTTCCCTAGATCTAAACATATTCACAAGAAAAAGGATTGAAAGATGGCTTTTCAACTTTCTTTCAACTCTTTTACACTCAATGCACTCAAAACCGATAGAATAGGAGCTTTTGCCGACTTACTACTCATTATTGTGGTTGTGTTGGTTCAAGATCCGTACTCCATCCACGAGATTATCGATTCCGGGTTAACCAAGAACAATCATCCTGAACCGGTGGACTGACCGAACTTGGGTGGTTCCTGTTTGATCGGGTCACTAGAGCTTAGGATGGAGTTCTGTTGGTTAGTACGATATCAGCACATCTCGATAAAACGACAAACTATCAAAACAACCAAGTGTAAGACGAACAGGTCAACCAGGACGGAGTGCCCTCTGAACGGACTGCTGTCCGAACGGACAGCCACCCGGATGACCGGCCACCCGTACGGCTTGCACCTTGGCCCCACCTTAGTTTTCAAATCAAGCTTCAAGAGTTTTGGAACACCGAACGGATTACAGTCCGATCGAGTTACCACTCGATCGACCGACCATCCGACTATGTGATGTTTCGAAACTTCAACACTTAAAAAATTTTCAACATGTTCAATGCACAAAGGATGCCACCCAATCGAACAACCGTCCGATCGAGTGACACCCTGCTGTGAACTTGTTCTCACTGAAGTGCCCAACCGAACGGGTTGCCGTCCGATCGACTGACCTGAAAGGTAGAGATACTTCTGTGTTTTCAAAATACTACAACGAAAACTTCAAAAGACAAGCCATCATACACAAACACATTCTTCCCAAAGGAAGAGACAACCCACTCGAACAGTCATCCGACCGGACGACCGTCCGAACGGACTACCACCCGCACGACCGGCTGTCCGATCGGACTACCATCCGATCGAACTACTATCCGAACCACTTGTACTTTGCATCGTTTTACGCGTCGCTTATCGTGATACTATAAATCTGTTCAGGCTAACCCTACTCTCTAGCGCTCCCTTCAATCCATCAATCGCTGCGAGTATACTCGATCCCTTTTTGCTTTATGCACTTTTGGGTGTTACATACGTTACTTATACAAAATCACATCGAACACACTACGCAATACTTTCAACGCTAACCGTTATCGCATGTATACGTGACTAAATGAATGCTTGTTTGTTATGTTTACACATGGAATGTTGTCTACCTGCCTTAGCAACGATAGTACTATTAGTTTGGACTCAGCACCCGTTCACTCGGGGGTTGTTAAGGACAATTACCTACATGGCTCACAGTGGTGAGTATGTATCGCGAACTGCCTTGGGCAGTCAACCCGCAGTCATTGGTATCGATAGGTTCATGTCGATAACTAACATGCCTCATTTCACTCTGTGTACGTGCTGGTTATGCGTAACGCTTTCGAACTCTATATGCTATTATCAAACTTGTATGCTCACCTTTACACTATGTGTATTGACTTTTACTTTAACGTATGTGACAGGTGCTTAGGATGTTTACATGCTTTGTGTACTGGTGATGAAATCGAGGCTAGGGACGGAGTCCTAGAAACCAACAAATAAACAATTGTCTGTAATAAAAATCTGAGTTGTCGGAACAGAAAAATTTAACTAGATCTTTTCTGTAATAATTGTATTATCATTTATGACATGGTATGGGACGTGTTACTTTAAAATATTTGGTAAATATAGTTATGGAAACTTCTGGACAATCTGTTTCGCTCAGTGCCATGCCCCGATGTTTCCGCCATCGGTTGGGGTGTGACAGATTAGTATCAGAGCCATAACTATAGGGAATTAGGCAAGACTCGACCTAGTCCAGGTCGAAGTCTTAGAGACCTAGTCTATAGTTAGGAACCAACAGACCGACTCGTACATGTCCAGTAAGGATTATGTATGAGCTTACTGCCATTTCTCGTTATTCTCGCCTATGCTGCACTATCACTGTACTCGAATTTTCAATTATGAATAAGGGATTAAGTCGAGATTAGGCGTGAAAACCGCAAACTCTCGACCAAATTGCTTGTTCGCCTCGCATTTTCATCCACAAGTACGAGAAGTTGCGTTGAATCAGGAGTGAAATCCATACTTTGACGCATAATTCTCTTTTATTTTATCAAAACAGGAACAAAGTTGTTAAGCCAGGGGTGAAACCCTAACCTTGACGACTTGTTCCGACCTTTACTTGGTTTTACAAAACTCTCACCAAAGTCTCGACGGACTCCAATGACCTGAAGTCACGGTATAACTAACGGGATGCGTGCCAAACGCCCAAGAATCGAGGCAAAAGCACAGTCCTGAAAGTCAAAGTGTGTACGACAAGTTCTTGAGAATGGTCGAATCACCTTGGATAGTCAATGTCTAATAGCCGCAGACGATCTATTTCTCGACTTTTATGTGTGTCGATTCTGAGCTCGCAACTGTTGACTCTGATGATTCGTCGATTTTATGTGTTTATGAGTATTTACCTGCTATGTGTTTTAATTTTTGGGGACTTATTCGATTTTTTTGCTTTCACTTCGATCGACACGCACGACTCGTACTGCACTTCTATCTCAAAACACTGACAAATCGCTAAATTATGGACAACCCCATGCGATGATTATTCGCTTACACTATACTACTCGATATGTTAAATCGCGATCGCTATTCTCGAACATTCGCGGACCTTGTATGATAGGTTTCTGTATTCTGACTGACTCTTGTGATTACGTGTTTTATGTGCTCTCTGTGAATCCATGCCTTACGTGCTTACATGCTTACGTGTTTTTGTGTTTATGTGATTATATGCTTACATGATTATACGTGTTCCTGAGCTTTAGTAGTATTAGGCGTGTGAGGTGAGTTTCGAACATGTCATGTTGAGTCCTGTGGCGATGTCTGTTGCAGACAATGTCGTCATCTGGATCTCGCGCTACCCGAGATGCTCGCCGAAAGCAAGCAGACAAATGCCTTGCTGCCATGATTACTAAGCAAATGGCAAAGGTTGTACCCCAAGTCATCAGCGAACTGTACGAAAACATGAGCAAGTCATCTGAGGAATCCAGGACCGAGACTCCAAAAGCTGCTTTCAGCTTCAAACAGTTCAAGGCATGTGGACCGAAAGAGTTCATTGGAGAAGAAGGCCCTATGGCTTTGTTTCAATGGTTTGACTCGATCGAAGTCAATCTGCGACAGAGCGGATGTCCTGATAATCTCCGCACGCTGAACGCGATCGACGTCTTCCAGTCCCGCGCTCTAGACAGGTGGACGGCCGAAAGGAACAAGCGTGGAAATGATGCAGCTTATGGTCTGTCATGAGACGAGTTGAAGAACGTTATGCTCGAAGAGTTCTACCCTCCCCATGAGAGCCAGAAGCTGGAGGACGAGTTCTGGCACATCAAGCAGAAGGAAGGTGACAACGCTGCCCTTACTGCTCGCTTTAAGCAGCTCAGCATCATCTGTCCCGATCAAGTGAAGACGCCCGACATGACGATCAAGAAGTACATTCGAGCTCTACCCAACTGTGTTGCGGATTTTGTGCATGCCGCAAAGCCAGCAACGATCGAAGCAACTTACTTGCTTGCCGCCGAGATCAACGACAAGCGGGTGAAAGCTGGTTTTTGGGATAAAGCTTCAAAGAACCTGCACCAAGTCACCACCGCACCAACCGCCGAAACCGCCGCCGCCCAATCGTCAAAGTCCTCACGCCGAAAGAAGAAGAACAACAACAGCAGCTCCAGCAACAAGAACTGTGCTGTCACTACCACTGCTGCTCCACTTCAAGCCGTACCGGCTCAGCAGCAATCGCACCATCATCCAGCACCAGTTACTTATGCACCACCTGCAAAACGTGCATACACAGGCCCCCACCCGACTTGCCCGACATGCTCTTACCATCACCCGGTGGGTCTCGCCTGTCGTTTCTGTGCTCACTGCAATATGTACGGCCATTTCACTGCTAACTGCCGTACTGGTCCCCGTCAAGCCCCAGCTCAAGCCACTGCTCATCAAACTCTGCTCCCAGCCCCGCAAGGCCAACAAGCGGCTTAGGCACCCGCGGTCAACACCCGAGTCTGCTTCGCATGTGGTGATCCCAACCACTTTGCGAACTTGTGCCCGAACAGGGTTGTGAAACAAGAGCCCCAGCAGCAGCAACAACAACAAGCCGCACGCGCCAGAACTTTCAACATCAATGTGCGCCAAGCCCAGGCTGACAACAATGTGGTCAATGGTACGTTCCTTGTGAATGGTATTTATGCTTCATGTTTGTTTGATACTGGAGCCGATAACTGCTTTGTGTCGTTTGAATTCGAAACGCTTCTTAGTCGTAAATGCTCCCATATCCCCTCGACGTTTGATGTTGAAGTCGCTATCGGAAGAACTGTCGTCGTTAATTCTGTTCTTCATGATTGTACTCTTGAGCTCAACCATCACACCTTCCCAATCGACCTAATTCCGATGCAACTCGGAAGTTTTGACGTCATAGTAGGCATGGACTTTCTTCGCGAAAACCATGCTGAAGTTGTGTGCTTCGATAAGATGATTCGATTCTTGCTCGCAAATGGTAACTTATTGTGTGTCTATGGTGAAACTGCTTCGAAAGGCCTCAAGCTCATGTCATGTGTCCAAGCTAGGAAGTATCTCCGCAAGGAATACAGAGCTTTCTTGGCTAACATTATAGTAGCGGAGAAGGAAAAGAAAGGAAAGACAGAAGTGAAAGACGTTCCTGTGGTTCGTGAATTTCCTAATGTGTTCCCTGATGAACTTCCCGGTTTACCGCCAAGTCGTGATATCGACTTTCGTATCGACCTCATTCCTGGAGCCAACCCTGTTGCCAAAGCTCCTTACCGACTCGCACCGTCCGAAATGCGTGAACTCTCGAACCAACTCTAGGAAGTACTTGAGAAAGGCTTCATTCGCCCGAGCACCTCTCCTTGGGGCGCGCCAGTCCTTTTCGTCAAAAAGAAGGATGGGACGTTCCGGATGTGCATTGACTATCGGGAACTGAATAAGTTGACTATCAAGAACCGATATCCCCTACCTCGCATTGATGATTTGTTTGATCAACTACAAGGTGTTACGTGTTTCTCGAAGATCAATCTACGCTCAGGCTATCACCAGCTACGCATTCAAGAGGATGATATACCCAAAACCGCTTTCCGCACTCGATACGACCACTACGAGTTCGTTGTTATGCCTTTTGGTTTAACCAAGGCACCCATGGTTTTTATGGATCTGATGAATCGTGTGTGTAAACCTTATCTCGACCGTTTCATCATCGTGTTCATCGACGATGTCTTGATCTATTCCAAATCGAAAGCCGAACACGCGCAACATCTACGTTTGGTTCTCGAGCTACTCCAAGGGAATCGACTCTATGCCAAGTTCTCCAAGTGCGAATTCTGGCTGGAGGGGGTTCAATTCCTCAGGCACATTGTAAATAGTCAAGGTATTCACGTCGATCCCGCGAAGATTGAAGCCGTTAAGAGTTGGATTACACCCAAGAACCCGTCCGAAGTCTGTTCTTTTCTCGGACTAGCGGGCTATTATCGACGGTTTATCGAGGGATTCTCAAAGATCGCTGTGCCGCTTACCGCTTTCACGCATAAAGACAAGCCTTTTGTTTGGGGAATTGAACAAGAGTCTGCCTTCCAAACCCTTAAGCGCATGCTTTGCAATGCTCCTATTCTCTCATTGCCCGATGGGAACGAAGACTTCACTGTCTATTGTGATGCTTCCAACCTTGGTCTTGGTTGTGTTCTTATGCAGCGGGACTAGGTTATAGCTTACGCATCTTGTCAGCTCAAAATCCACGAGAAGAACTATACAACCCATGATCTCGAGCTAGGCGCGGTTGTTTTTGCATTAAATATTTGGCGACACTACCTGTATGGTACCAAGTGTACGATCTTCACCGATCATAGGAGCCTACAACATATCTTTGATCAGAAAGAACTTAATATGCGTCAACGCCAATGGTTAGAACTACTCAACGATTACGACTGTGAGATTCGTTATCACCCAGGCAAAGCAAATGTCGTAACCGACGCTCTCAGCAGACGGAGTTATTTGCTCAGCATTCGTAACGTCCAAGCCCAATACGACCTCGAAACCCTCATCCGCGAAGCCCAGCATGCTTGTTTTAATGAACACACTCTGAAGAAGGAACGAATCTATCACGATGGAGCTCAACTTGTGAATAAGCCGAATGGGATATTCATTATCTGGACCGAATTTGGATCCCTAAACGGACCAATTTGCGAAAGATATTGATGGACGAAGCCCACAAATCCCGATATTCTATTCATCCCGGTGCCGACAAAATGTACCAGGATCTTCGCTACAAGTACTGGTGGCCGGGTATGAAAAGGGACATTACTCTCTACGTTGGAAAGTGCCTGACTTGTGCAAAAGTCAAGGCTGAACACCAAAGACCCTCTGGCTTACTCGAACAACCTTCGATCCCTATGTGGAAGTGGGAGAGTATAGCTATGGACTTCATAACAAAGCTTCCGCACACGTCATCAGGTCACGACATCATCTGGGTTGTTGTTGATCGTCTAACCAAATCAGCTCACTTTTTGCCAATACGGGAAGACTATAAGGTAGAACGATTAGCCCGAATCTACACCAATGAGATCATTTGTCGACATGGGACGCCTCGCGACATCATCTCTGACCGTGATGCTCGGTTTACCTCGCGACTGTGGTAAACGTTTCAAACGGCTCTCGGTACTACGCTTAATCTAAGTACCGCATTCCACCCTCAAACCGACGGTCAGACTGAAAGAACGATCCGTACTCTTGAAGACATGATCCGTTCGTGTGTCATAGACTTCGGTGGTAATTGGGATGCATACCTGCCGTTAGTCGAATTCTCGTACAACAACAGTTATCATTCCAGCATACAAATGGCACCATTCGAGGCTTTATACGGAAGAATATGTCAATCGCCTATTGTGTGGCACGAGATCGGTCACTCGCAATTAACCGGTCCTGAGCTATTGCAAGAAACGACTGACAAAGTCCTCCAAATTCGAGATAACTTGTTGAAAGCTCGAAGTCGACAGAAAAGTTACGCCGATAGACGACGCAAGCCCCTTGAATTTGACGTTGGCGACTACGTACTCCTAAAGGTATCACCTTGGAAGGGTGTGGTCAGATTCGGCAAGAAAGGGAAACTAGCGCCTCGATATGTTGGACCTTTTAAGATTCTGGAAAGGATCGGAAAAGTCGCCTACAGACTCTAACTACCAGAGGAACTTAGTAATGTCCACCCGACTTTCCATGTGTCAAATCTCCGAAAGTGCCTGGCTGAGCATGATCTAATTGTACCTCTCGATGACCTCCAAGTAAACGAAACACTACACTTCGTGGAGAAGCCTGTCGAAATCATGGATCGCCAAACCAAGTAGCTCAGACGCTCGCGCATTCCTATTGTGAAAGTCCGATGGGAAGGCAAACGAGGCGCAGAATTCACTCGGGAACTCGAAAGCGACATGAAGGCGAAGTACCCACAGTTGTTTGTTACAGCTTCAGCCTAATTTCGGGATGAAATTCCCTCAACTAGGGGAGGCTGTAACACCCCGTGTTTCTGAAGTCAAAGTAAAAGTCAAGATTAAAGTCAAAGGGAGAAAAGATTGCTAATTGCGATCTGTCTCTCCTTGCTCAATTCCTGTTTTGACTTCTTTGACTTGTAACTAGTCTATTTTGTTTTCGCTTTAATTGTATTATGTGGAGTATCTATTAATAATCGCATAGTAATCGCTATTTATCGCTTAATCGCCTTAACGTAATCGCACTCGCAACTCGAATTACGCATTTTGGTTACTGTTATACGTGTGTGTGTACCTTATGTGTTACTTGTGCATGTTTATTTATGTTATTTGTAGTGATCAATCGAAATGCAATCGAACTCAATCGCAATCGAATCGCAACCGCTAAACGAATACGAAGTAAGGATGCTTGTATGTTGATATAGTAGTTGGGATTAAAAGTAATTTGGCTAGGAAACTCTATCACATCAAAACGCTCGCAATCGCAATCGAAACAGCAAAACTCGTCTCACCAAACACTCGAACGAGGTGACTGATCGACCAGGCGACCAGCCGTTCGATCGGACTGCCGTCCGATCGGACAGGCTGTTCGATCGAGCTGCCTAGGCGATCGACCAGCCCCTTTCCACTTTGGTTAACCCTATAAATACCCCTTGTCACTTTCATTCTTTCTACTTTTGGCAACTGACGTTCAAACAGCACGCTAACCTTGCTTTTTCTTCGATTTCTCGCAATTCCGGTAAGATCTTGTCCTAAATCTTGTACTTCCTTAATCTACACGCACTCCTACACCTTTCTATCTTTTGAATCTTCACTTTTAACCGTGAAATCATCAAGATTCAAGGTGTTCTAGGATGACGTCATCATGTGTTCTTGAAGAACTTCATGTTTTGGCCTCAATCCACAAAGAACAACTTGCATCTAACTGATTTCCACATAAACAAACAAGGATCTTCCATAGATCTAAACATATTCACAAGAAAAACGATTGAAAGATGGTTTTTCAACTTTCTTTCAACTCTTTTACACTCAATGCACTCAAAACCGATATAATCGGAGCTTGTGCCGACTTACTACTCATTATTGTGGTTGTGTTGGTTCAAGATCCGTACTCCATCCACGAGATTATCGATTCCGGGTTAACCAAGAACAATCGTCCTGAACCGGTGGACTGACCGAACTTGGGTGGTTCCTGTTCGATCGGGTCACTAGAGCTTAGGATGGAGTTCTGTTGGTTAGCACGATATCAGCACATCTCGATAAAACGACAAACTATCAAAACAACCAAATGTAAGACGAACAGGTCAACCAGGATGGAGTGCCGTCCGAACGGACAGCCACCCGGACGACCGGCCACCGTACGGCTTGCACCTTGGCCCCACCTTAGTTTTCAAATCAAGCTTCAAGAGTTTTGGAACACCGAACGGATTGCAGTCCGATCGAGTTACCACTCGATCGACCGACCATCCGACTATGTGATGTTTCGAAACTTCAACACTTAAACAATTTTCAACATGTTCAATGCACAAAGGATGCCACCCGATTGAACAACCGTCCGATCGAGTGACACCCTGCTGTGAACTTGTTCTCACTGAAGTGCCCAACCGAACGGGTTGCCGTCCGATCGAACGACCGTCCGATCGACCGACCTGAAAGGTAGAGATACTTCTGTGTTTTCAAAATACTACAACGAAAACTTCAAAAGACAAGCCATCATACACAAACACATCCTTCCCAAAGGAAGAGACAACCCACTCGAACAGTCATCCGACCGGACGACCGTCCGAACAGACTACCACCCGCATGATCGGCTGTCCGATCGGACTACCATCCGATCGAACTACTGTTCGAACCACTTGTACTTTGCATTGTTTTACGCGTCGCTTATCGTGATACTATAAATCTGTTCAGGCTAACGCTACTCTCTAGCGCTCCCTTCAATCCATCAATCGCTGTGAGTATACTCGATCCCTTTTTGCTTTATGCACTTTTGGGTGTTACATACGTTAATTATACAAAATCACATCGAACACACTACGCAATACTTTCAACGCTAACCGTTATCGCATGTATACATGACTAAATGAATGCTTGTTTGTTATGTTTACACATGGAATGTTGTCTACCTGCCTTAGCAATGGTAGTACTATTAGTTTGGACTCAGCACCCGTTCACTCGGGGGTTGTTAAGGACAATTACCTACATGGCTCACAGTGGTGAGTATGTATAGTGAACTGCCTTGGGCAGTCAACCCGCAGTCATTGGTATCGATAGGTTCATGTCGATAACTAACATGCCTCATTTCACTCTGTGTATGTGCTGGTTATGCGTAACGCTTTCGAACTCTATATGCTATTATCAAACTTGTATGCTCACCTTTACACTATGTGTATTGACTTTTACTTTAACGTATGTAACAGGTGCTTAGGATGTTTACATGCTTTGTGTACTGGTGATGAAATCGAGGCTAGGGACGGAGTCCTAGAAACCAACAAATAAACAATTGTCCGTAATAAAAGTCTGAGTTGTCGGAACAGAACAATTTGACTAGATCTTTTCTGTAATAATTGTATTATCATTTATGACATGGTATGAGACGTGTTACTTTAAAATATTTGGTAAATATAGTTGTTATGGAAACTTCTGGACAATCTGTTTCGCTCAGTGCCATGCCCCGATGTTTCCGCCATCGGTTGGGGTGTGACACAAGGGAACTTACCTTTGTCGTTGTTCGTTTGCAATCCGGAACGACTTGAACTTTCTTCTTTGATCCCTATAATCCAAGAATCGCATACTTTAGGCTTATGTCATTCTTTTTCATTCCGTTATCAACTTATTTACATTAAAACACAACAATTCTGAATTCTAACCATTTAACATTGTAAAATCATATGATCGTTTCATTCAAGCATTTTAGCAAACACTTGGCGTGCGTACTAATAATTAAGCATAGAGTACAAGTATCTTATGCATATTATAACCTATTCATATCAATAACATTAACAATATCGAATTAAGTGAAAATCTCATACAACCATCATCCTAGCTCGAATTCTCTTAACAATGTTTCATTATAAGTTCATCATATGAACATCATCATACTAATTTACACCAAATCTCATGTTTCATATCATAACACTTTTACTAAAAAATGGGTTTTCACTTTTACCTATCAAATTAGTCCAATTCAAGTTCAATTCATGTCCTATGAGATGTTCCTAACCCTTATTCATACTAATTCCATACAATCTCATGGATTTATTCAAAACCCATTTCATTCATGATCATCAAATTGCAAATTTCAACATACCTTATGTTTAGAATGCTAAGATGGTTAGATTGAGGTGAACATGCAGGTGATTAGCTTCAATTTCTTCCTTTAATTGCTGAATTTTAGAAGTAAAAAAGGGTTTCCCCTCTCTTCTCTTGACATCCTGGGCGACACACACATCTGATGTGTGT